>NADL03000750.1:0-1200000 GCA_002205965.3 Kappaphycus alvarezii
TCTCGCGCAGGACCCCGCTCCTCCGACCAGAAGGCCCGTGCAATGCGTCAGGCCGCACACACTTCGCTCGACCTCATCGCCCACCTCATCGCTCCCCTGTCCAAGGTGACGTACCTCGCCCTCCCCAACGCCCCGGATATCCTGCTAGCCACCATGCATAACGACATGGCCTTGGCCTCCGCCTCCGGCGTTCTCCGCAGCACCCCAGCCGCCAATAACGTCGCAAAGTTCCTGGCCCTCGTCGCCACGGCCGACGACAACCCGGATCTCACCCCCACCACTACCGCTCAAGCAACGCCGTACCTCAATGCTGCTCGGGCCGCCCCGTCGAAACCTCCCACCCGCCTACCGATACTCGGGCGCCGCACCGCTGCTCCGCCCACCGAACCACCGACCATTCATCCCTCCCTCCAGAGAAGCATTAACTGCATCGGCGCACGTCCCGTGAACAACGGCCCAAAACAGTTCGTCCAGGTCTGCACCCCCGCGAAACCCGTCCCCTACGCAACGCACTTTCCCTCCGGGAGGCCCTTGTTAGGAGCGCGCTGATAGGAACGGATTTCTTTGTCGCCGTCATATACATACCTTTAGTTTACTGTACTAACTCTCCTTGTCCAAATTTGCTTATAGTTCGGGTCCTTCCTCGTCCTCCCTGAGCCTCGCTTATCATTACCGCAGTTCTCTCCAAATTTACTTCCATTTTATCTAGATATTTTTTTACCGTATCTACCCCTCTGAATCGACCCCGAATTAAGTTCTATTTCCCTTTTAGCTTTCCTCCTCTGCCAAATTCGCTTTTTTGAGAAAAAGGGCGCAAATGTACTACTGCAAAATCCCTTGCAGATTTATTTTACCTATTCCTAATGTATAGAAACTGCTCCGGGAGCCTATTTAAACCCCTTTATTCCAAGTTCCAAACGTTTCCGATCATTTTACTTATCACTCCTCTCCCCCAACACACCCAAAACGCCCTCCATTGCCTCCCATTCCCCAAAGCCTTCCAAAATGGCACATCTACGCCCCTCGAAAGTCATTTCCCAAAATCGCCATCCCCGCTCCCTAAACTCTATTCCCCTACTCTCTTTCGGACCTACTGAACGCGAGGACTACCTGCGCCAGCAAACCAAAAAGAAGGTTATCGAATTCGTGCGTCGCCTTTTTATTGAGGATCAGGCGGAGGAGGTAGGTAAGGGGCGGGAGTGGGACATCGAGGAGGGAGCTGGGGAGTCCTTCGAGGAGTTGTTAGCCCCTGAATTTGTCTACGAAGTTAATAACGGGGAGGATGGGAGGATGGGGAGGAAGAAGAGGATGAAGACGAGGAAGAGGAGGAAGAGGAGAAAGAGGAGGAAGAGGAGGAAGAGGAGGATAATGAGGACGAGGACGATGTGGATGAGAGAACAGGGGGCATGGAAAGTGTTGGACTGGTGGGGCTGGACTGGAGAGTATGGAACAAGTGGTGCAGACGCAGGAACCGGATAGAGATATCTTTAGTAGTGTAGATATCTCCCAGGAGGAAATAGAGAGCTATGAGCCGTTCGCAGATATTTGTGGGGACTGCTTGGACAGCATGGATATTTTGGAGGAGTTGTTTGGATCTGATTTAGAGAATGGGAAAGAAGAGGACCTCATTGATGGTTAGTTTCTTAAGTATCTTTTGTTTAGAGTATATCATCTACACAAATTGTTTCTATGCATTTCCTGGTACCTTCTGTAGTTTTGTTCGGACTTTAGGGGTAGCCAAAAGTCTATATAAGCTGAGTAAACTGCTTCCTCATGGAGAAGTCAAGCAAGTTGGCATACAACTTCAAGTCAAGTCCCAAATAGTTAGGAAGTTGAGAGTCAACTTCAGACACAAGAAGAATTTACTTTACGCTAGTCATTGAGCATAGGTGGTAGACCCTGCCCCTTCCATACTTACTTGTAGCCCTCTCAACTCTTTTCCATATACACTCCTTTTTGTTCGTTCAATTATACCACAGTAGCACTTTTGTCGCTCGCAACACCTCCTTCTTGGGGTAGTTGGTTCTAAGTATCTCTTCTCCCGACGATTTACCCCTTCAGCCCTCACGGCTGGAGGCTTCCCGGGATCCGTGACAGTGGTTCCCACAGCCAACCCCCCACCTCCTTCGTGTGTGCACCCGCGGATACCCTCATACACACACAAACTGCCTACGACGCCTTCCACCAACACTGCCCTGCCACACCCCCTCCAATTGCCGTCTCCGCACCTGCCCCCATTGCCGCCCACTGCACTTCGGATGGTGATGCCCGATCACTCCCCCACCTCCGGGCCGAAGCCGACCGCCTGCAGGACCCTTCCTGTCTGTGAAAGACGAGGCGGTACTTTGTTGAGGTTCTCGAATCCTCGATTCCGACATCCACCGCCAATTTCCTCCGGTGGAACCCCCTCCACCTGCGCACGCTTCAGATGAATCGGCCGCAAAGCGACTTCGCCCCAACGGCCCAACATCCGCTTCCCCTGAGGCCACCTCAGCCGCCGCCTCCCCAGCCAACTAATGAGGGGGACCCCACCCACACAACCCCAACATTGCCCTCCCCCTTCTATTATCTTCTCCCTCCCTGTGCCAACCTTGCCTTTCCACCCTAACTCTTTGCGGGTGCCTTTTCATGACCTTCTAGCCCAGCTCTGTCGCCGCTACGTCGAATCACGAGCATGTTCCGTGCGTCGAGAATGCTTACACCGCCTGCTCGCCCTTCCCAAACTAGTTCTTCGCAAGAATGGCCCAGGTGAACCGCGGAACCTCCACCGCCCTAGTGCTTTCGCCTCCATCAAGCGACGGATCCTCCTCGCACGCACTGGCCAGTGGCGCCAATTACTTGAGGAAGCAACGGATGCATTTGCTGCAATTCAAAACCATAACCCCCCCACCGGGGACCCCGGCCGCCCGCCGCAGACGCGCCCTGCTCAATGGTTCTCCCCGGAAAGCTGCTCAGGCCCTACTTAGCTCTGTACCACCTGTCGTCCCCACATCTGCCAACGCTTCGAAACTCATCGCCCTCCACCCAGAACCTGTGCTCCCGTTCGAAGCTGCTCCCAGATCCCACCTTCCTCGGGCCTTCAAATTCACGGCTGCTGAAGTACGCCGCAAACTCCGTCGACTTCCTCATCACTCCAGCCCCGGACCCGACGGCCTCCGCCCCGCCATCCTGCGTCCGGTCTCCCACGCTCCGGGTGGTGCTGAACCGTCTATCAGCGCTCTAGACTGGCTAACGAAACTTTTGAATTGCCTCGTGGACGGCGACGCGCCCTCCGACCTCGCGGAATACTTCGCCGGAGCGTCACTTGTGGGTCTTCCCAAAGACCCACTAGGTCGCACCTTACGCCCAATCGCCGTTGGCCTAGTCATCCAGCGTCTCGTCGGACGCCTCATCATGAAACGTGCGCGACAAAACGTGGCTCTGTCTGCCTACCTCCGTCCGCTCCAACTCGCAGTGGGTGTGCCCTCAGCCACCACAGTGATCGCCCACGCCGTTCGTCAGCAAATCCGCCAGCTCACGCCCGCCCCCACTCCCCACGTCCTCATCCAGGTGGATGCCCAAAACGCTTTCAACTCAATTGAACGTCGCATCATCCTCGCCGAAACAATCGCAAGGCTGCCCGAGGCTTCCCCTTTGTGCACTTCCTGTACGGCCCTGATCGCGACTTATGTTTGGCCGCCACATCATCCGCAGCCGCACAGGTACCCAGCAGGGTGACCCCTGGGTATGCTCCCTTTCGCCCTCGCCTTGCAACCCCTGCTCCTCGACCTCCAAAATGTATTTCCCAGCCTCCCCCTCAATGTTTGGTACGCTGACGATGGTAACCTCATCGTGCCTCTGGAAATTGCAAGCTCGGTGCTCGGTTTTCTAACCGCACGCGGACGGGAGTCCGGTTTTCACGTCAACCTCTCCCCCCACAAGACTACCGCTAGGTGGCCGACCGCCCCACCCTCGGAACTCCTCAATGCGGCCGCTTTGCCGTGCGAGTTTAGCACCGCGGAGGCCATCAGAGTACTTCGTAGCCCAGTTGGGCTCCAAGCCGGATGTTATCGTCTCTGGGACGAAACCCTTGCCAACATCCGCACCTTCTGGGCGTCCCTCGTCGTGTTGAATGACCCCCATCTTGCGTTTCACATCCTACGATTTTGCGCTTCGTCATGTCGGCTCATGTATCTTTTCCGCAGTACCCCGCCGCATTTAACCGCGCCCTTGCCAAGTCCTTTGATGAGGAATGCGAAGGGTATTCGAAAGCATACATCGCCGCCAAACAAAAAACAGGCTGGACCCAAGCCACACTCTCCTTTCGCTCCGGCGGACTTGGGCTAACTCAGACCCATGGCGTTCACATTAATGCCTACACCGTTTCTCTCCTTACTAACTCCGCACTCATCCAAAAAGTTCCCGGCCCTACCCGACTCTACCCCGCCCGCCTCCTCGCTCCTGCCTTTGACCCCTTGCCACCGCCCTCGACCTCCCCCCGGATCTCCGACTCGAGAACCTCATCTCTCGTACGCCCAGACCGGTCGACTCCCACCCCTGGCAGCTACAGGACGAAATCACCACACACCTTCATACTGACACTCTCCGCCATCTTCAAAATCAAACCCTCTCCACCCCCCATCACCGTGCCCGCCTGGCGGCCGTCGCATCCACTGCTGCTTCCGCCCCATTCTACACCCTGCCGCTCTCCAGCAACGAATCTACGTCGAGGCAGAAGTCTGGTGCACTATGGTTGATGTCCGCCTCGTAACCCCCTCTTCGATGGCTCTCGTCTCTGTCCGATGTGCTCGACAAGTTCAGACCAGCCCATCCCATACTGGACGCTCCCGGTCACCACGCATCCGTCTGCAAGGGCGCAGTGGGCGCGGTGAGACGACATAAGCGCCTACGCGATCATCTCTTCCGTCACCTAACCACCCTGCTATCGCCCTGTCCGTCTCGCGTGAACGACCCTGGCGGCTGACCCCACAAAAGCCCGGCGAATAACGGAAGCTCGACCTGGTCATTGACGATCCACTCTTCGCTCCCACTCTTCAAGGCACCGACGTCACCATCGTCACCCCACTCTCCCTACCGCAACTCGCCGACGGCTGTGCATCCGCGCTCGAGCGGGCAACCCTCAAGAAGCACAATTATTATGGCCCCCATGCCGGTCTGAAGGCATCGACTTGCGCCCCTGGCCTTCGATGTTTATGGCCAGATTGACATCACCGGCCTTCAACTCCTCCAAGACATCGCAACTTGTTCGCCGCTAGACGAGGCAAGCCCGCATTCACTGAGTTTTGGGCACATCGCACCACGTTGTCTGCCTTCGTGCAACGCTACACTGCCGTTATGATCAACCAGCGTCAATTCAGCGCTATTGAGCCCCACTAGGTCCAGCTGGGATCGCTCGGTCCCTTCATTATGCATTTGAATAAAAGGTCACCTTTTCCCCCTATTAAAAATCAGAAAGGGGAACACAGGGGGGTCAGTAATTATAACAGAAACAGCACTGCTTGCTGACTAGGCTATCAGATAGTTTTTAGTTAGCGGACACGGTCGGAGTACGTCACACTAGAGTTGTTTCATCGGGGCCTGTTGGGGATGTTTATCGAAAGGGTATCGATTACATCACTGGTAGCTGGTAGAACGCCTAGCGAGCGCAAAGCTTGTGCAGCCTATGACACTTGGTGTTATCCGCCGCCTTATCTACCAGCGACTGAGTTGCATCCTTTGGTCATCCAACGCTCAAGCTATCCTGTCCCGAGCCCCGATGCGCATGGATGACGAGGTACATCCGGTTAGATCTTAGCCAAAATAATCAAACAGGCGGCCCTGTCCCCTTCTTGTCTCGAAAAAAAGATCTCACGGCCGCCCACCTACCCCCTTACTTCCTCCCATCATATCCTACTCAACCGTTCCTCCCACCCCGCACCTCATCCTCGCTGTCGTCGGTTTCCGCGACATCCGCGGCACCATGCCCTGGAGCCCCATTCGCGGCCCCAACCTGTTGTCCCGGTCCATTCTTGCCCTGGGCCAGTAGGATGATTGCATCCTGCAGCCGGCATATCTCCAGCCTCGCCCCGTCCCTCTGTCTCTTCACCCTCATCCGTGCAAACTCCTTTGCCTCCTTCAGTGCCGCTCGAAACTCGGCAGGGGTCGGCACTGCCCCAACCCTCGGACGTCCAGCACCTTGAAACAGTGACTCGACCACGGCCTCCGTAAGTGCAACGTGCTTGGGCATATCCACGTGCGTATTCAACTCGGCAGTGGGTGCCAACAACCGTTGCTGCGCCCCGCCATTCGGGTACAACAGGTTCGTCCCAGGACTTAGGGTGGGGCCCACTTTCTGTCCACTCGGCCCAGCGATTCCCATCGACCTTGGAGTCCCTGCATTTCCACATGCATGCTCCGTCAACAGCGAAGATCGCACATTAGCCCCGACTACTCCAATCTCCACATTCCCTGCATTCATGCCCGCCGTCGGGGTCATAGGTGGCACAGTACTCGGAGCTCCAACATGGCGCGGCGATGGCGCCAACGTTGCTGCGATAGTCCCGTTGACCTCCTGGGGACCACCATCGGTGTGCGGTGCGGCATGCTTCACAAATGGGAAAGGTGGCTGCGACGGTCCACCGTTGGGCTGCCCTGTTGTATGGGGGGCGTGACAGCGATACCAGCATGTGTAGGTTGCGTGGTGTGCAACATCTGGCCTTGAGCTGGACCCGTCGCGGGGTTTGCAATGGCATGGTTGGCCGAGGGCGCCACCATGGCTGTAGTGGCCGGTGTCCGCCTTTTTGCTTCGCTAGGGCCAGGGGGAGGACGACGGCGCGAGTACTTATTGTTCGTTGCACGCCGTAGCTGATCCTTGACAGCCTCGGGTGCGTTTTTGCATATCAGAGTATGACGAGTCGCTGGGGGGGCCCGGAATTGACGGGTCATTGAGCGATGATTACAGTAGATGCATTTGGGCCCAATGTTGGGCGTGTCGATGTCCTCCCAAAACTGGCGGACAATTGACTCTGGCCGACCACGCTTGCCGGTGGAACGGGGCTTGTTCTGAGGACGTTCATTCTTACGATGATTGGTGGTTGAGAAGAGATGGGGAAGTGTAAGAAGGTTGGCGGAAGGTGAGATGGGGAAGGATGGGAGGATGTGGATGACGATGAGGATCGGCGAGGGCTGTGGAAGACCAAGGTTGGAGGCAGGAGAGGGGGGGTGGAAGGGGATATGGAAGGGGCTTTGGAGAAGGAAGGTTAGAGGAAGGAGAGAGGGGAAGTGAAACGGGATGGGGATCGGAGGGATCCCGGAAGAGAAAGGTTGGTGGCAGGAGAGAGGGGGAGTGGAAAGCGGAAGAGCTCTGGACGAGCAAGAGAGGTGAAGAGGATGCGGACGGGGAAGATGATGCTGACGGGGAAGGGTTGAGGTGGTTGGTTGCGCTGATGGCGGCGGCGGAGGATGTGTGAGCGGAGGGATGCGGGGAGGTTTGGCCTGCACCCGGCCCTTAAAAAGGTATTAGGCGTGCTGCCAAATCTCGCTCTGTCACGCAGATTTCAGCGCCACCCCCCAAAAAACTAGCGTGTGGCACGATTTCAAGCTTGCTGCCTTTTGCCGAGGAATACACAGCCCGAAAATCCTCGAAATTTGCCCCGTAAAGCCCTAGTTTGACGCCGTTGGAAAACCCTCCAAATTTTAACCGTAAAAGCAGGAAAAGTGAGAAGCCCTTCCTGCTCGCCTCAACTTTTTTCCTGCTTTTACGGTTAAAAATTCCCACATTCGAAACCGCCGACTTTTTCTTCCAACGTCGCAATTTTGCCGCCGTTTGTACAGCAATCACTTTTTTCCCCTTGATTTTCAGTAATATCTAGGAAGTAGTGTACAGTACTACCGTATTGTACAGTAGAGGTATAGTAAAATTTTTTTTGTACTGTAAGGCGTGTGCTGGATCACATGCGCCGTGGCCCAACAGTTTCGCCTAGTTTGCCCTTCTATTCGTTCCTCCAACCATATTTACTACTTGAAAAGGGCAATGTCTCGCACCGCCGCCGCCGCCGCACTTTTCCTCTTGTATTATTATTATTATTATTTCTTCTTCTTCTTCTTTGTGGCCAGGCTAGTTTCAGTTTTATTTTAATCTAAAATTGCAGCCGGATAGTGTCCTAATTTTTAATGGAAAAGTGGATTTCAACCCGCAGTAGAAGGACATGTACCAAAGCATGCAAAGCATCGAATGTGTTCTAGATCCGCTATTTGCCTCGAAAAAAAATTGGCGAGGTTACACTTTATGAACCTGCAACTAAACTGCATACAAAATGTGCGGTGGAGACTTACCTTTATTTCTACGCTTTCTTTGAAAGCCGACGTCTGTCAAATTCATAAAACCGCCGCCGCTTATAAAGTTTTTTAGCGTTGAATTTTTGATACAAAATTCGAAAGGGGACAAGGAACAAGATTTGACAGGTCAGCATAACAATCATAACATGGTACTCTTGCTGGAAGACAATAGCACTAATTTTTTTCCGGATTTCAGACGCTGTAGCAGAACGGAAACACTGATCGATGTGAGTCTTTCCATACGAGTCCGCTTCACGATCAACTGAATTCGATTTGAATTAGAGCAGGGTCCCTGTCAGTGTATCGACGCACTGTACAGTGCAGTATAGCACCGTGCTGTCATATACTGTACACATGTGGCACGGGGTGTCGTATTAGAGGGTTCTGGCGTATAGTGCACCCTGGAACTACACTGCCGCTTTTACATGTTTATTCAGGACAGTTAAGGCAGTAGCTTGCTATAGCCATCCTGAGTAGTATGCATTACCTCAACAGGAAAAAAATGTATCCCTCGCAAAGCACGAGGGATGTACGCATATTGCACGTGTAGTCGATTAGAATGTGATAATGCACCTCCCATTTGTACTTGTGGGACCTGAGCAGGGAATTTTCAGCGTCCAGACTCCACAGTGGAGCTCAAGAGCACCACGTACATATACCAAGTTTAGTACCGTACTCTCGTCTTTAGTGTGGTATATCCGGTTCGTTCCTTACTGTAGGGTCAGTTAGTTAGTGCACTAACGCCCGTGGAAGGGAAACGACTGCGTCATTACCAAGACTGGGGGTATACCCGCTACCACTGCAGTATGCACAATGCAATACGAATTTTCAATAATACTACTAATCCTACTGTTGCAGTAGGATTTTTTAAAATTCGTATTCTGTACAATGTGCGGTATCACGCAAAAAAATATTACTGTACAGTACCGTCCCAGACATTCTAGGAAAACAAATTCTACTGTACGGAAGCAGGAAAAAAATTAGACGTTGTCACAATCGCAGCTGGCTAGGAAAAAAAGTGTTTCTGTACGTGGTAGGTAAACCTTTTTTTTGTACTCTGAATGTTGGGAAAAATCTACTGTATCTGCGAGAAGCGCTGAGAAGCTGACACGCACTCATCATCGGGGCTAGAAAAAAAATTTCTGGTCGCTATGTGTGTTTATTTCGGATCTCTCAACGTACCGAGATATCGTCGAGGCGCACCAGATTTGGTCCCTCTCTTGCTCCCAGTCCAGGATTATCCCCTTTAGTGCCCTCTGCTCAAACAAAACACCATCACAGAAGACACTATCGGATGCCATCCACGAGCGGGTGCAAGAGGAGATCGATGTGGGCGACAATAGAAGGCAGGCCTTCCGTGCCTCCATGGGGCTCCCCGGCGCGAAAGATTGGGTGCACTGCACCCCATCTCCGGGCCTTATGACTAGCATTGAACCAAGAGAATTCTCAATATGGTTCCAATACTATTGCCAAGTCCCGCTCTTTCCTCCGGAAACACCATGCCCCAAGCGGAACTGCCCCGAAACTCTCGACTGTTTCGGCGACCATCTGTTGCACTGCCTACACGGGGGCGCAAGGACGCGAAGACACGACTGTCAGGTTCGTTTATAGGCAAGCGATCTCATGAAAGCCGCGCGACATCCAGTCATCGAGCCGCGATAAGGGGTCCACCGCACAAGACCCGATATCCGCGCAATGGGACGAACGGGCAGAACAGACTACTTTGATGTCACCTTCGTCAACCCCCTAGCGCCCTCGAACAGGAGAGTGAGGACATTCAACCCACTCACCTCGCTTAACGCGGCAAGAACGGCGAAACACAGAAGATACGAGTCCTTTATCGCGTCTTCCGCCGGAAGTAGGCTAGTGCCCGTCCCTATCTCTACCCTCGGGGGATGGCACCCGGACGCCCACGCGTTGCTAACCGACGTCGCACGCAACGTCGCTACGAGGGCAAGGGAGACCTACGCAAAGGTCAAAGAAATCTTATCACAGCGTCATGCCGCAGCAGCAGTAATGTCCAACGCAGCGTGCCTGTTGGCCGGCCTCCCGTCAGTTTTCTAGCGTTTTGACGTCTTCCTGCCATTTCTTTACATTGTAAGCCTTTACCATCACGACATCCCTCAGGGAACAGCTGACCATATTTTTCATGCATTAAAAACACCCCAAATTTCCCCCCTTGTAGATATTGTACGGTACGGTAAAAGTGGAATGTGGGGAAAGATATTCTTCTGCCGCTTGGAAAAAATTGCTCTGGCGGAAAAAAGTACTGTACCACGGGAAAAAAAATGTACAGTACACTATCGGTACAGTACAGTAGGTACGCTCAAGCTATCCTGTCCCGAGCCCCGATGCGCATGGATGACGAGGTACATCCGGTTAGATCTTAGCCAAAATAATCAAACAGGCGGCCCTGTCCCCTTCTTGTCTCGAAAAAAAGATCTCACGGCCGCCCACCTACCCCCTTACATCCTCCCATCATATCCTACTCAACCGTTCCTCCCACCCCGCACCTCATCCTCGCTGTCGTCGGTTTCCGCGACATCCGCGGCACCATGCCCTGGAGCCCCATTCGCGGCCCCAACCTGTTGTCCCGGTCCATTCTTGCCCTGGGCCAGTAGGATGATTGCATCCTGCAGCCGGCATATCTCCAGCCTCGCCCCGTCCCTCTGTCTCTTCACCCTCATCCGTGCAAACTCCTTTGCCTCCTTCAGTGCCGCTCGAAACTCGGCAGGGGTCGGCACTGCCCCAACCCTCGGACGTCCAGCACCTTGAAACAGTGACTCGACCACGGCCTCCGTAAGTGCAACGTGCTTGGGCATATCCACGTGCGTATTCAACTCGGCAGTGGGTGCCAACAACCGTTGCTGCGCCCCGCCATTCGGGTACAACAGGTTCGTCCCAGGACTTAGGGTGGGGCCCACTTTCTGTCCACTCGGCCCAGCGATTCCCATCGACCTTGGAGTCCCTTCATTTCCACATGCATGCTCCGTCAACAGCGAAGATCGCACATTAGCCCCGACTACTCCAATCTCCACATTCCCTGCATTCATGCCCACCGTCGGGGTCATAGGTGGCACAGTACTCGGAGCTCCAACATGGCGCGGCGATGGCGCCAACGTTGCTGCGATAGTCCCGTTGACCTCCTGGGGACCACCATCGGTGTGCGGTGCGGCATGCTTCACAAATGGGAAAGGTGGCTGCGACGGTCCACCGTTGGGCTGCCCTGTTGTATGGGGGGGCGTGACAGCGATACCAGCATGTGTAGGTTGCGTGGTGTGCAACATCTGGCCTTGAGCTGGACCCGTCGCGGGGTTTGCAATGGCATGGTTGGCCGAGGGCGCCACCATGGCTGTAGTGGCCGGTGTCCGCCTTTTTGCTTCGCTAGGGCCAGGGGGAGGACGACGGCGCGAGTACTTATTGTTCGTTGCACGCCGTAGCTGATCCTTGACAGCCTCGGGTGCGTTTTTGCATATCAGAGTATGACGAGTCGCTGGGGGGGCCCGGAATTGACGGGTCATTGAGCGATGATTACAGTAGATGCATTTGGGCCCAATGTTGGGCGTGTCGATGTCCTCCCAAAACTGGCGGACAATTGACTCTGGCCGACCACGCTTGCCGGTGGAACGGGCTTGTTCTGAGGACGATTCATTCTTACGATGATTGGTGGTTGAGAAGAGAGGGGAAGTGTAAGAAGGTTGGCGGAAGGTGAGATGGGGAAGGATGGGAGGATGTGGATGACGATGAGGATCGGCGAGGGCTGTGGAAGACCAAGGTTGGAGGCAGGAGAGAGGGGGGGTGGAAGGGGATATGGAAGGGGCTTTGGAGAAGGAAGGTTAGAGGAAGGAGAGAGGGGAAGTGAAACGGGATGGGGATCGGAGGGATCCCGGAAGAGAAAGGTTGGTGGCAGGAGAGAGGGGGAGTGGAAAGCGGAAGAGCTCTGGACGAGCAAGAGAGGTGAAGAGGATGCGGACGGGGAAGATGATGCTGACGGGGAAGGGTTGAGGTGGTTGGTTGCGCTGATGGCGGCGGCGGAGGATGTGTGAGCGGAGGGATGCGGGGAGGTTTGGCCTGCACCCGGCCCTTAAAAAGGTATTAGGCGTGCTGCCAAATCTCGCTCTGTCACGCAGATTTCAGCGCCACCCCCCAAAAAACTAGCGTGTGGCACGATTTCAAGCTTGCTGCCTTTTGCCGAGGAATACACAGCCCGAAAATCCTCGAAATTTGCCCCGTAAAGCCCTAGTTTGACGCCGTTGGAAAACCCTCCAAATTTTAACCGTAAAAGCAGGAAAAGTGAGAAGCCCTTCCTGCTCGCCTCAACTTTTTTCCTGCTTTTACGGTTAAAAATTCCCACATTCGAAACCGCCGACTTTTTCTTCCAACGTCGCAATTTTGCCGCCGTTTGTACAGCAATCACTTTTTTCCCTTGATTTTCAGTAATATCTAGGAAGTAGTGTACAGTACTACCGTATTGTACAGTAGAGGTATAGTAAAATTTTTTTTGTACTGTAAGGCGTGTGCTGGATCACATGCGCCGTGGCCCAACAGTTTCGCCTAGTTTGCCCTTCTATTCGTTCCTCCAACCATATTTACTACTTGAAAAGGGCAATGTCTCGCACCGCCGCCGCCGCCGCACTTTTCCTCTTGTATTATTATTATTATTATTCTTCTTCTTCTTCTTGTGGCCAGGCTAGTTTCAGTTTTATTTTAATCTAAAATTGCAGCCGGATAGTGTCCTAATTTTTAATGGAAAAGTGGATTTCAACCCGCAGTAGAAGGACATGTACCAAAGCATGCAAAGCATCGAATGTGTTCTAGATCCGCTATTTGCCTCGAAAAAAAATTGGCGAGGTTACACTTTATGAACCTGCAACTAAACTGCATACAAAATGTGCGGTGGAGACTTACCTTTATTTCTACGCTTTCTTTGAAAGCCGACGTCTGTCAAATTCATAAAACCGCCGCCGCTTATAAAGTTTTTTAGCGTTGAATTTTTGATACAAAATTCGAAAGGGGACAAGGAACAAGATTTGACAGGTCAGCATAACAATCATAACATGGTACTCTTGCTGGAAGACAATAGCACTAATTTTTTCCGGATTTCAGACGCTGTAGCAGAACGGAAACACTGATCGATGTGAGTCTTTCCATACGAGTCCGCTTCACGATCAACTGAATTCGATTTGAATTAGAGCAGGGTCCCTGTCAGTGTATCGACGCACTGTACAGTGCAGTATAGCACCGTGCTGTCATATACTGTACACATGTGGCACGGGGTGTCGTATTAGAGGGTTCTGGCGTATAGTGCACCCTGGAACTACACTGCCGCTTTTACATGTTTATTCAGGACAGTTAAGGCAGTAGCTTGCTATAGCCATCCTGAGTAGTATGCATTACCTCAACAGGAAAAAATGTATCCCTCGCAAAGCACGAGGGATGTACGCATATTGCACGTGTAGTCGATTAGAATGTGATAATGCACCTCCCATTTGTACTTGTGGGACCTGAGCAGGGAATTTTCAGCGTCCAGACTCCACAGTGGAGCTCAAGAGCACCACGTACATATACCAAGTTTAGTACCGTACTCTCGTCTTTAGTGTGGTATATCCGGTTCGTTCCTTACTGTAGGGTCAGTTAGTTAGTGCACTAACGCCCGTGGAAGGGAAACGACTGCGTCATTACCAAGACTGGGGGTATACCCGCTACCACTGCAGTATGCACAATGCAATACGAATTTTCAATAATACTACTAATCCTACTGTTGCAGTAGGATTTTTTAAAATTCGTATTCTGTACAATGTGCGGTATCACGCAAAAAAATATTACTGTACAGTACCGTCCCAGACATTCTAGGAAAACAAATTCTACTGTACGGAAGCAGGAAAAAAATTAGACGTTGTCACAATCGCAGCTGGCTAGGAAAAAAAGTGTTCTGTACGTGGTAGGTAAACCTTTCCAAGCCAAGTCCAGAGTAGTAGGAAGTTGAGAGTCAACTTCAGACCCAAGAAAACTTTTTCTGACGCTAGTCGCAGAGCGTCGGTCGTAGACCCTGCCCCTTTTATTCTTGCTTGTAGCTTCCTCGACTCTCTTCTATATACACTCCCTTTTGTTCGTTCAACAATACCACGGTAGCACTTTTGTCGCTCGCAACACCTCCTTCTCAGGGTAATTGGTTCTGAGGATCTCTCCCCCCGCCGATTTACCCCTATCATTTGGTACTCTTGTGGGGGGGGTTGCACCCGAGGTATTCGAGTTGAGCAGTAGTAAGGAACACTTCGGGGGGATTCCTTTCTGTAATCATGGATCTCAACGCTGCTCGTATAACGTTCACAGGTGGCAAGACTGAAGACGTTGAGGAGTTTCTTTACACATATGTCAACGTTGTGATGCGTGAGAAGGGTGATGAAGAGAAGGCCGCAAGTATCTTCGCCTATCTTCATGGTGACGCAAGGCACAAATATAAGTCCAAGTTTATCGACGGGTGGTCTCTTAACGGGAATGGGCGTAACTTCGGTGAGGTATGTGAGTGGCTTGTGAAAGAGTATGCTAAGGAGGTAGAACCGGATTAGATGATTCGTACCGCCATAAAGGCCCGGCTCAACTTCGACGATTTGTTAAGCTCATTGGTGTACTTGTGTGATCTTTATGATAAGGCTGGGTTCAACGCCCAAGCCAAGTACGGAATGCTGCGTAAGGCGGCTATGGGGGATAAGCGGCTCTCCGATTTCCTCCTCATCAAGGGCCCTCACACTTTTGATGAACTGAAGGGTACCATAGTAGAATTTGTCAAAAATTCGGAGACGTTTCAGTCAGTGAGTGAGGTACCGAGGGAAACCCGCACATCGATGTCTATCGTACATCCTGAAAAGAATTATCAAAGGGCGGCTACTAGTGCAGCGGCATTAGAATCTGTCAGGAGCGATGTTAAAAACTTGGAAGAAAGGTTGGAAACCCGATTCGATAATCGACTTGACATGATAACCTCGCAGTTGGAAAGCCTTACTCTTACTATTAAGAAGAACCAGTCTGGGGCCCATAAGGCCGCAGAAGTCTGTTCTTACTGTCACAAGCCTGGACACTTTGCAAACAGGTGTCATGATAATCCACATAGAAACACTCGTTGTGGAAAGTGCGGTCGATATGGGCATCATGAAAGTAACTGCCTGTCTAAAGACAACAGAAGAGCAAATTTATCGGAAGCAAGGAGTGAGTCAGGACCAGAGTTGAAAATCTTACAAAATAGAAGGGATCAAAGGTTGACGGATGCCGGTAACGTATCCATCGCTGAAGAGATTAGTCAAGTCAATGTGACAAAAAGGGATGGGGAAGGGAACATTTTATCGAAGAAACCTAGGCTAGAGTATGGAATGCTGGAGCATATCCCAGCACCTGTACCTCCTCGAACCAAGAGGTCTGATCAAGTTGTTCCAGGAGTAAAAGTCACTCCGGCCAAGAAGACGAAAAGCAGTAAGAAAGTTAAGAGTATCTCTAAGGACGTACTAGAGTATGTGAAGAGGTACAATTTGGGTGGCTGAGCTTGCATCGTCCCCAACTGAGATAACGTTTGGTCAACTTTTGAGGGGCGACGCAGAGGATGCGAGAAAAGAACTCAAAAAAATTATCAGGTCTAATAAGTCCGCTAAGGGTAAGAAACTGTTTCTTCAATCGGCCTCGACAGCACCAAGACGTCTTAAGCTAGTACCAGTCAAATCTAGGTCTCGACATTACTCCAACGACTCGAAAAATAACTGTAGCGGATAGAACCGTCTCAAAATGCATGGGCACTGTTGACAATGTTTTCGTGTTCTTTGGGGACTCTAAAGTTGATGTAGACTTTCTTGTCATGTCTGATTTCTCTTTCGATGCATTCATTGGCTGCTCTACCATGAGAAGACTAGGTACATGCATTGACTTGGGCAATCAAATGGTTTCAGTTAATATTGACGGCAGAACCGTGAAGATGCCCCTGGATTTCGACAAAAGCACGCATCCTGAAGATTTAGAAGAAACGGACAGTGAAGATTTCACTTCTAGCTATGACAGCGAAGATTCGGAACCAACTAACACTTTCGGAAGTGGAAAGGGTACCCTCGCGGTGTAATGAACATGGCATGGGGCGATTATGATTCTGAGTTTGAAACAGATGAGGACTGGAATTCTAGAATAAGTTTGAAACCCGAATGTGTTTCTTTTTGCGATGATAGCGAATCAAAGGACAGAATTCGGAGCATGAAAGAAGATTACCTTTGCAAAGAAAATAAGAATACGTCGAATTCCATATATGAAGATGTGAGCGCGACGGAAGAGGTCCTTCAAAATATTGAGGTTGAGGATCAAGAAGAAAAAGGGCACCAAATGGCAGAAATCCAAGGAAAAGTGCAGCTCCTTCCCGCCCCCCCCTCTCTGAAAACATCCGACATGTTAACATCTTCCGAAGTAATTGCATGGAGCGTTTCAGATTTAAGACAAGCAAGTGTACCGGTTACTCACTCCTTCGAACTTACCGACACTCAACCGATTTACCACAAGCCTAGACGTCAACCGCCAAAATATGACCAATTTATCTCAGAAAATGTTACAAGTATGCTGAAAAATGATATTATTCGACCAGTTTCACCCATGGTCGTTTCCAGTTGTGGTCGCACCAAAGAAGGATGTAAAGCTGCGTTTTTGCGTCGATTACCGACAACTGAACCAGAGAATGATACCCGATCGATTTCCAATTCCGAACATGGAGGAGATCCTCGAGGACCTGAAGGACCGGAGATATTTCACCTCAATTGCCCTTTACACTGGCTATTGGCAGATTCCATTGGATGAAAAATGTAAGGAAAAAACAATCTTTACCAGCAAGCCGGTACGTTCAGGTTCGAAGTGATGCCTTTTGGTCTCATGAATGCACCAGCTACATTCCAAAGAATGATGAACGAGGTTTTGAAAGGACTTTCATTCGCAAGAGTCTATATCGATGATGTCGTCATATTCTCAGAAACATTGGATCAGCACATCTCGCACGTCAAGACAGTTGTGGAGAGGATATCGGAGTATAGCTTGAAAAAAGTTGAGCAAATGCTTCTTTGCGAAAGCTTCTATCCAATTACTCGGTCATATCGTTGACCAAGAGGGAATTAGAGTGGATCCAGAGAAAACGAAAAAATCAAGTTGGCACCGAGGCCCGCTTCAAAGACGGAGGTCCGAAGCTTCTTAGGACTGGCCTCATATTACAGAAGATTTATCAAAGATTTCGCCAAGACTGCAGCACCGTTACATGCCAGCACTACGAATAACGGAAAATTTTACTGGAACAAGGAAATGGAAACTGCATTTCAGGAGCTTAAAGATAAGCTATGTGTCCCCCAGTTCTCATGTACCCAGATTTCAAGAGACCATTCGTTGTGGAGACAGATGCCTCAGAACGGTCTTTGGGTGCCGTTTTGTCCCAAAAAGATGAAAACGGAAGACTACACCCTGTTCAATTCGCAAGTCGCACTCTGAATGATGCGCAAAGGAGATACTCAGTCTGCGAGAAAGAAGCGCTAGCTGTCGTCTTCGCGCTGAAAAGTTTCGCGTATACCTTTTATCACTCGAGAAATTTTTCTTGATAACTGATCACCAGGCACTTAAAACAGCATTCCAAAAGAAGGATGTACATCACCGCTTGGCCCGATGGCTCGACATTTTCGCAGAATATCGGTTTGAAATTGTGTATAGACCCGGGCGCAATAATCAGCCTCCCGATTACCTATCCCGCTTGAGGGACGCACTGATTCCATATGAAAAAGCTTCGGAGGACATCGTCATAGTCGCCGAGTTGCAGTCGCCGAACGATAACGAGTACGAAGCTAATATTAACGGACTGATAAAATTCCTCGATGGACTAGAAATGAGAAAGGTTGATCTTGAACACAGAAATTGGGCACGCAGGAATCAAAAGGCTTTTACATTGTGGAATGGGAAACTCTTCCGGCACACTAAAGCCGGTCCCCGACTAGTGGCCCCTTTGAAAGAAAGAATGAAGATCTTGAGGACTTTCCATGATAAGCTAGGGCATTGGGATCTCGAAACAACCAAAAAATTCATAACTGAGAGATTCTGGTGGCCCGGTATCCATAAGGACGTCTATAATTACGTGAAAAGCTGCGACAACTGCCAAAAATTCACTCCAATACGGAAGTATAAGACAACTCTAAGTTTACCAGTTTCCGGTCTCTTTGAAACCTTCTCAAATGACTTTGCGGGCCCGTTCAAGGAAACTTCTTCCGGAAACAAATATCTCCTTATAGGGGTGGAACATCTTACTGGATGGCCATTAGCAGTTGCAGTTGAGGAGGCAAATGCTGAGGTGGTACTGAGATTCATCGAAAAAGAAATAATTGAACCGTTTGTTCTTCCAAAAAGGATCATCTCGGATAACGCCCTTTGTTTTACTGCAACTTCACTGCTTCGTTTTTGGAAGAGAAAGGGATTCAGCTGAAGACCGTTCTCGCATACGCTCCTATGTCCAACGGGAAAGTGGAGAGGATGGTTGGAACCATCAAACGAGCAATATCGAAAACTATGTCGGAGAATGAAATCCAGTGGGAAGATGCCTTACCAAAGTGTTATACGGCTATCGTCGAAGAAGAGGAAGAAATGGACGCTCACCATTCGAGCTAATGTACTAAAGGGCTCCTAGAATGTTACAGAGAGACATGGAAACAAATATTATCGATGAACAGAGTAGGGAAGTTGAACTACTGGCCACCGAAGGTTGGAGATCACACCGCGCGCTAACACAGACAAGAAATAAGGATGCAGAACCTGCAGTCAGAAACTTTTCAGTTGGCTCTAGAGTACTTGTAGTATATGGAAAAGCAATGCAGCAGGCTGTGAAGTGGTCGGCCTTCCAAACCAAGTACTCGAACCCTCGCATCGTCACGGAGGAAAGACACACGCACTATGAGCTCTGTTCAAGCTCAGGGAAGAGATCGAGGAGGGCCATCCATGCACGTCGTCTGGTCCCTTACCATCAGAGGCCTGAAGAATTTCTTCTCACACAGTACTATGCGCAACCACGGGGCATACTCATCTTTAACTATAGAATGATTCCTATGGGAGGAAAAAGGGCCTGGGAATGGATCATCTCGATTACGCGGGACTACTACGAACTCCACGTAATCATCCATTTCTACACTAATATATGCCTATGTTTTCGTACGTTGAACGGAACATTGCTACCTATAGAAGATTCCGACTATTAATAAGTGTTCTATTTCATTCCAAAACGGAAGGTTCACGGAAGCAGGTCCAGAGTTTGTGGAGGTAACATATCATTACTCTATAGGAAGATATGGAATGGTAGCTGCCGGAAACTTGCTGCAAACGTATCTGAATACTATCCGCCCAATTTACGTATTTCTCAAGAACAACCAAGATGTGCGACTGAGAGATTACGCCTTACCCCCGGATATGGAATACAGAATGGTCCCGTATCGTCTATGGGAACCCTACGTTTCTCCGCCACAAATTGGGACGTTGGAGGCGGCGAGGATCCTCCTGAAGCAGTGATAATGACCAGAAGAGGACCTTCGGGAGACAACAACCCGCCCAGAAGAGGTTCCGGTCGTCCCCGAGAGGACCTCGTGCAGGTCCCAGCAACGTCAGGAGCTGGTCGCGGCCATTCATCGGGACCGTCCAACACAACTTCATCTCTAGCTCTCCTTCACAACCATGCACAGATACAGTCGGAAGAAGAAGATTATCTTTTTGGCTGCGCAATATCTCCGAGGATACGAACGATGCGCAGGTCATTTCTTATTTCATGATAAGCATCTGTTTATGTTTTAGGGCGCTACATGGACCGCACTTATCTTACGAAGATTCGTTCTTGATGATGCGCGTCTTCTTTTCTTATCGCATCCATTCCTCCGGCATCTTCCAGAAGAGTTTGCATATCACATATATTTTTTCACTCTTGGAAGATTCGGAAGAGTCACGGAAGAAGAATGTATTCAACCCCACCTCGATGTATCAAACCAATATATGGGGCTATGCTACAAAGTGGTACCAGTAATGCGAACCTACTTTTAGAGCATCATATTGTAATCAGTGCATCCGTACCCTTTTGAGAGACCATACATTTTATCAATAAGACAGCGAACACTAACGGAAGCAGAAGAAGATCAATGACGACCCGGGACGTTCGCCTTGAGAAAGGGGGCGTGTAATACAAAAATGGCCCTCCCCTCATTTAATACAGGAAATGGTCCTCCTTCATGCAATACAGGAAATGGTCCTCCCTTCGTGTAATCCAGCAACCTACCACGCTCCCGCCCCTAACTTCTCCCACCGTCATTTCCAAATTTTCTTCCATTTTATCTAGATATTTTTATACTGTATTTAATCCTCTGAATCGACCCCAATCAAGTCCCTTTTCCCTTTTAGCTTACCTCCTCCTCCAAAATCGCCTTTTTTGAAGAAGGGCGCAAATGCACTACTGCAGAATCCCTTGCAGATTTATTTTACCTGTTCCTAATCTATAGAACCTGCCCCGGGAGCCTATTTAAGCCCCTTTATTCGAAATTTCAAATGCACCGATCATTTTACTCATCACCCCTCTCCCCCCACACACCCAAAACACCCTACATTGCCTCCCGTTCCCCAACGTCCATCAAAATGAACAACCTTCGCCCCTCTGTCACTATTTCCAAAAACAACCCTTCCCGTCCATCAATGGCCTTCGTCTCGCCGCCTACGGGCCAACCGATGCCGACGACTACATCCGGCGGCAAACAAAGAAGCAAATCATCGAGTTCGTTCGCCGCCTCTTCATAGAAGAAGAAGCGAGGGAGGTAAGTGAGGTGAGGCTGAGAAGGTCGAGGAGGAGATCGGGGAGTCCTTCGAGGAATGGTTAGCCCCTGAGCTAGTGCACGAGGCTCGGGAGAAGGAGGAGGATGAGTGAGGAGGATGAGGAGGAGATGAATAAGATGAGGAGGAGAAAGAGAAGGAAGAGGAGGAGGAGGATGGGGAGGAGGATGAGGGAACAGGGGGCATGGAAAGTGTTGGACTGGTGGTGCCTGGAATGGAGAATATGGATCAAGTTTTGCCCACATGGAACCGGATGAAGATATCTTTAGTAATCTATATATCTCCCAGGGGAATAGAGAGCTGTGAGCCATTCGCAGATATTTGTGGGGACTGCTTGGACAGCATGGATATTTTAGAGGAGTTGTTTGGTAGTTTTGTCGGACTTTAGGGGTAGCCAAAAGTCTATATAAGCTGAGTAAACTGCTTCCTCATGGAGAGGTCAAGCAAGTTGGCAGACAACTTCAAGCCAAGTCCGAGTAGTAGGAAGTTGAGAGTCAACTTCAGACCCAAGAAAATTTTTTCTAACGCTAGTCGCAGAGCGTCGGTCGTAGACCCTGCCCCTTTTATACTTGCTTGTAGCTTCCTCGACTCTCTTCTATATACACTCCATTTTGTTCGTTCAACAATACCACGGTAGCACTTTTGTCGCTCGCAACACCTCCTTCTCAGGGTAATTGGTTCTGAGGATCTCTCCCCCCGCCGATTTACCCCTATCACGGGTTTTTGTGTATTGGTGGGGATGGGAGATGGGGGATGAGGGGAAGGGATCGGGGATCGGGATCGGGGATCGGGATGGGTAGATGGATGGACGGAAAGATGCTGGAGTGCTCGGCGGGACAGGGGGATGCGGACTGAAAGAAAAAATCCGATTGACTGATTGACGAAACAAAAGAAAAAAAAGGTCAGTGAACTGATGCCTCCCTTCCACCTTCTGGTAGATTGGAGTGCCATCCACAGCTTTCGACGCATCGTAGGGTTTCGCAATTGGCTTGACAATGATACGATATCTACGCTGTGGTACAAATTTACTGGATACCAACCCACATATCTACCACAGTAAATTAATCCCCCATTTACATTACAACTGTGCTGTACTGTACTGTACAACGCCTCAGCGTCCAACCTCGGCCCCACCTCTCCCGGCTCCGCCCGCATCAAGCGCCCCAACGCGCTTCCGTCCTTCTCCTCCGCCCCTCCCGTACCCGGCTCAGCCCCTCAACTATCCCCCGACCTCACCCTGCAATCCCCGGGCTCTTCCCCTCGGAAACCAAACGACGCTGCGCGGCAACTAAAGAGGCCCCCGCGGCGGGTTCCTTATGGTGCCACCGCAACCCCGACGCCCCCGGCCTTCTTCCCCCCATTGTCGCCTCCCCGGCACCACAGGCTTGGGAGTCCGCCACACTCACTGCCATGCCACCGTCGTCCGTAGGCATGCAAGACCTCCGCCCAGGGACCCCCACCAGACCCCGCTGCCCCGTCCCTCCAGCTGTCGGCGCGTCCGCAGTAGAAGGAGTGCGGTCGGGTGATGGCTTCTCCGCCTAACCATCCTCCCCATGGACATCTCCACCCCACCCCCTCCTCCCCTCCGCTGCCTCTTCCTTACCAAGCCCCGAAGACCGCACCCCATACCGGGAAATAGACATCTTCCAGGATATCCCATTCCCATGTCAAGCCGTTCACGCATTTATCAAGCTAATACAGCCGCCGCCAACGCAAAGGGGGATGAGGCCACCTACCGTGCCTTCCTGCACCTCTACATGCTGCCAACCGCTGTCCTCCGCCGCAGCTTGCGCGGGGAGGATGGCTGGCAGCAGAACAAACGTCGACGGGCCGCACTAGGTGCCCGAATCCGGCGCGCCCGT
Source organism: Kappaphycus alvarezii (assembly GCA_002205965.3). Classification (NCBI taxonomy): domain Eukaryota; phylum Rhodophyta; class Florideophyceae; order Gigartinales; family Solieriaceae; genus Kappaphycus; species Kappaphycus alvarezii. Next base: position 23,025 of record NADL03000750.1, read on the forward strand.
ACTGGAGCTGAGTGGACCGCGCTGTGGTTCGAAGCCCTTCGCGCCCATGAAGCACGCTCTGAATGGATCCAGCAGCACCGCCCCTTACGGCTCAGGCTGCAGCGACGCACGGCGCGCCCGTCGCGCTGAAGCCCTCTGTGCAGACGCCCGCTACGGCAAGGCCATGCGGTCCCTGCACAGCGCTCCGCTAGCCGATGTGAATGACCCGCACACCATACAAGCGCTATGTGATCTTCACCCCGCGCCCCCGCGCCCGATCACGCCCATTCCGGAAGAAAGCCTTCCAACTCCACCAACATTCACGGCAGACGCCATGGAGCAGGCTGTGCGAATGCGGGACCGGACTGCACACCAGCACGCTGGTTCCACTTGCTACTGAAAACATCGGTCAGCCCGGCGGCCGGGGTGACAGGTAAAAGTGTGCTCTCGAAGTTGGTGACGCGGATCGCGCGTGGGAACTGCCGGACTCGGTCCTGCCCCTGCTCGCTGCCGCACCATTACTCCCGCTACTCCGTCCCATCGCTGTGGGATCAGTCCTCCGCCACGTCGTCACCAAGACGCTGCTGCCGAGCGCCATCGATGACTCTCGAGACTTCCTCGCGAAATTCCAAACGGCCAATTGTATCAAGGCCAGGATGGACGCGATCATCCCTGACAGCCGCACCCTGCCTCGCCGTTTCACTGGTGCTCCGCATGTTGCCACGGTCCTCATTGACTCGCACAACGCTTTCAACCGCGTTGATCACCAGTCAATGCTGTCTCAACTTCCAGCACTCGCTCCTTCTCTGGCCCGCTTCGTGAATATGATATACGGTCGCACCCAGCCACCGCTGCTTATACCGAATACGAATGGAGTTATGCCGGGTAGGTGGCAAAACCCCGAGGGGCAGAGGTCAGCCGCATGGTCTCCATACAGATCTAGCGTCTGCTGGCAATGATGACACTTCGGCGGAATCGAGTCCGTGTATACTGGGAGACCGAGGTGGCGAAGGAGCATGATGCTCTAATGGGCATCAGAGACTTTGGTCGCATTGGTCGGATGCGCTTGTAGAAACGCAGCGGCCTCGGAGTAGCGAAAAGCTAGACCGCGTATCCGACCACGGGTGGCTTCGGGACGGTGAGGGTGCGGTGATAGATACTCAATGAAGTAAAGTTTCATCATACTAATTAGCAAGGTGGGCAAGGTACAGTATGGCAGCCTCTGCACGAAATGCAGGATGCACAGATGTACAGGTATCTTTGTAAAATTGTGCAAGTCCCTGTGACTTTGCACCAAGGCGACCCAGGTTGTCGGTGTGGTGAACATTTATATAAAACTCCTGACTAATACGATACTGAACGCATGAAACTTCTTCTTCTTCTAATAAAAGCCGACTAGTGGGCTATGTTGTCAGGGTAATCTTGCAAGAGAAATACTGTAATGCATGCGGAGAATCTTGTTCGGATGGACTTTTGGTGTGTATCTTAGCCGCCGTTTGGGGCCAGCGACAGGAGAGAGATGCAATGAAGTGGCCGCTAGCGCTGAGTGTATAGTACATTGATGGCGTGTCGTATTCGTTTAAGTCGGTTGTCGGTGATGGCGTTGTTCCAGAGGAGTTCCATGGTCCTGGTAGCAGTTCTGTGGGGCGTTGTCGTAGGTACTGGGTGATGTGGGAACCGGTGTAGGAACCATCGTAAGGCGAGGCGACGTGGGTGCCCCTTGAGGATGAGGGAGGTGAGAAAGGATGGGTATGTTCCTATTTGTGTTACGGCGGGTGCGTGGCGGGGTGAGAAGCGACGTTGACGGCGGGATGGGGGGTTGTTACGCGTATTCCAAACGGTGGTGTAGAGGTGGGATGGGTGCGTCTGGGATGCGGAGGTGAGGGTTTTGTGGAGAACCGAGTTGGTACCAGCAGTTCTGATATTTTGTAGGGTGCGGGCCGCCGTTGACTTGTGTTTGCCTGTGGGCGTTTTGGTGGTGGCTTGGAGAGTGGCGAGGAAATTGGAGGCTTGTGTTTGGAGAAGGCTGGTGAGGTCCGGGATTTGGAGGATGGCCCGTAACCGGGACAGGTGGGTGGTGTTGAATATGCCTCTTGTGCGGAGGTAGGATGCGAAGAGCTGCCGCTGGATGAAGAGGTCGGTGCGATGGAGGTCTTCGAGGTCGCGCAGCAGGATTGCGCCGTAGAGGTACGTGCTGCGTATGAAGTGTGGAGGAGGTGGCCAGGACGGGCAGGGGTCATGTCAGTAGTGAGGGGTGTTGAGTGTAACAGGGACCGGGTGACATGTAGGGTGCGTTGTGCCCTGATGATGGTCGCGTCAGGGTGTATTCCGTGGGGGTGATTGTCATCCCTAGGTATGGGGCCTTGTCTGCGAGACGAATCGCCGTGGAATGGATTGTGATGGTAGCGCTGGGTGGGCTGGGTGCTGGGAGATTAGTATGCACTTGTTGGGTGCCCAGGTCATTTGTCTGGCCGATGCCCAGCGTTGACATTCGTCGAGGGGAGTCTGGAGGAGCGAAGGGTCGTGGGAGTGGAGGAGGACGTCGTCCGCGAAAAGTTTGCATGGAGGAGGGAGGGAGAGGGAAGTTGTGGCGCTGCTGAAGTGGCGTGTGTGTGTGCAATCTTTACGGGATGTGGAAAAAGCATGTGGCAGAACATGCTGAGCGGGATTACAGAGAAACTAACATGCGAAGGGGGATGAGAGAAGTGGCGGGCCGCGACAAGGTTACGACTCTGGAACGCAACCTCGCCCGACGCCTCCCCGCTTCCTCAACTGGCCCATCTTTTGCGCCTTACATGCCGAACTTCACGTTTTGACCTCTGGCGTTTGATTCCCTGGGTGCCCCTTCCCTTGGTGCAAATGCATTTATCGAGGAGTTAGTTCCGCGGATCGCGTCCAAGTGTCACTCGACTCTTGGCGTTATCCGCCGCCTTATCTACCAGCGACTGAGTTGCATCTTCTGGTCATCCGACGCTCAAGCTATCCTGTCCCGAGCCCCGATGCGCATGGATGACGAGGTACATCCGGTTAGATCTTAGCCGTATAGTTAGGACGTGCGCAGTCCCCTCGTACAGTGCGATATGGGACAGAGGTTTGTGGGGCTGCACAAGTTGCAGCGTGGCATGATTGAGAAAGCGAGATGGTAGGGAAGGTCGGGACTTTGCGGTGGAAAAAGTCAGGCGAGTGAGTTTAGTACATTGTGGGGGCCGTGCCAAAAAGGGCAGGCCACATCACGCACTGTACTTTTATCACAATAACAAACAATCAACGACAAACTACGGCTTGAATACAGTTGAGGCCCCACAGGGGGCGTCTACTGTATTCAAGAGATAAAACGATGAAGAGACAAGAACATAAATACGACGAAATGGGGACGTGGCGCCACGCCGTGACGGACTTGCCACGAAAAAGACAGCCGTTGCCGCCCCCCATTGTACAAAGGATCCAAGTTGCGCCTTTTTCATCCTTTTCAGCACCTTCCAACGTGTCATCCATCCAACTTGATCCAAAATTTGCCTAAAGGCATCACTGCTCAATATTGGCGCACCATCTCCCATCAATCTCCCTCCACCCCCCCCATTCGCCACTCTGCACCCCAAGCGCCAATATCACATGTACAGTACACACATACCGTACTGTAACCATCATCCATCACCCCTCCCCTCCCGATCCATCCTCCCAACCACACTCCTCTAGCCCCTCCCCCAACCATCCCTAGTGATATAAACCCCCTCGAAGAAAACTTGTCCAGCCAACTCACCCCGCCCAACCATTCCACCAGTCCCGCGCCCAACCTTCCCTGCTGACACACCTCACCCCTCCCAACCATTCCGTCAGTCCCACGCCCACACCTGCCTATTCACATACCACACCCCTCCAACCGATTCCACCAGTCCCGCGCTCAACCATCCCTCTTCACAAACCCCCTGCGAAAACACTATCCAGCCACCAAATCTTCGATAAGCCAAAAATCTTCGATAAGCCAAAATAATCAAACAGGCGGCCCTGTCCCCTTCTTGTCTCGAAAAAAAGATCTCACGGCCGCCCACCTACCCCCTTACTTCCTCCCATCATATCCTACTCAACCGTTCCTCCCACCCCGCACCTCATCCTCGCTGTCGTCGGTTTCCGCGACATCCGCGGCACCATGCCCTGGAGCCCCATTCGCGGCCCCAACCTGTCGTCCCGGTCCATTCTTGCCCTGGGCCAGTAGGATGATTGCATCCTGCAGCCGGCATATCTCCAGCCTCGCCCCGTCCCTCTGTCTCTTCACCCTCATCCGTGCAAACTCCTTTGCCTCCTTCAGTGCCGCTCGAAACTCGGCAGGGGTCGGCACTGCCCCAACCCTCGGACGTCCAGCACCTTGAAACAGTGACTCGACCACGGCCTCCGTAAGTGCAACGTGCTTGGGCATATCCACGTGCGTATTCAACTCGGCAGTAGGTGCCAACAACCGTTGCTGCGCCCCGCCATTCGGGTACAACAGGTTCGTCCCAGGACTTAGGGTGGGGCCCACTTTCTGTCCACTCGGCCCAGCGATTCCCATCGACCTTGGAGTCCCTGCATTTCCACGGGCATGCTCCGTCAACAGCGAAGATCGCACATTAGCCCCGACTACTCCAATCTCCACATTCCCTGCATTCATGCCCACCGTCGGGGTCATAGGTGGCACAGTACTCGGAGCTCCAACATGGCGCGGCGATGGCGCCAACGTTGCTGCGATAGTCCCGTTGCCCTCCTGGGGACCACCATCGGTGTGCGGAGCGGCATGCTTCACAAATGGGAAAGGTGGCTGCGACGGTCTACCGTTGGGCTGCCCTGTTGTATGGGGGGGCGTGACAGCGATACCAGCATGTGTAGGTTGCGTGGTGTGCAACATCTGGCCTTGGGCTGGACCCGTCGCGGGGTTTGCAATGGCATGGTGGGCCGAGGGCGCCACCATGGCTGTAGTGGCCGGTGTCCGCCTTTTTGCTGCGGTAGGGCCGGGGGGAGGACGACGGCGCGAGTACTTATTGTTCGTTGCACGCCGTAGCTGATCCTTGACAGCCTCGGGTGCGTTTTTGCATATCAGAGTATGACGAGTCGCTGGGGGGGCCCGGAATTGACGGGTCATTGAGCGATGATTACAGTAGATGCATTTGGGCCCAATGTTGGGCGTGTCGATGTCCTCCCAAAACTGGCGGACAATTGACTCTGGCCGACCACGCTTGCCGGTGGAACGGCGCTTATTCTGAGGACGATTCATTCTTACGATGATTGGTGGTTGAGAAGAGATGGGGAAGTGTAAGAAGGTTGGCGGAAGGTGAGATGGGGAAGGATGGGAGGATGTAGATGACGATGAGGATCGGCGAGGGCTGTGGAAGACCAAGGTTGGAGGCAGGAGAGAGGGGGGTGGAAGGGGATATGGAAGGGGCTTTGGAGGAGGAAGGTTAGAGGAAGGAGAGAGGGGAAGTGAAACGGGATGGGGATCGGAGGGATCCGGAAGAGAAAGGTTGGTGGCAGGAGAGAGGGGGAGTGGAAAGCGGAAGAGCTCTGGACGAGCAAGAGAGGTGAAGAGGATGCGGACGGGGAAGATGATGCTGACGGGGAAGGGTTGAGGTGGTTGGTTGCGCTGATGGCGGCGGCGGAGGATGTGTGAGCGGAGGGATGCGGGGAGGTTTGGCCTGCACCCGGCCCTTAAAAAGCCATTAGGCGTGCTGCCAAATCTCGCTCTGTCACGCAGATTTCAGCGCCACCCCCCCAAAAAACTAGCGTGTGGCACGATTTCAAGCTTGCTGCCTTTTGCCGAGGAATACACAGCCCGAAAATCCTCGAAATTTGCCCCGTAAAGCCCTAGTTTGAGGCCGTTGGAAAACCCTCCAAATTTTAGCCGTAAAAGCAGGAAAAGTGAGAAGCCCTTCCTGCTCGCCTCAACTTTTTTCCTGCTTTTACGGTTAAAAATTCCCACATTCGAAACCGCCGACTTTTTCTTCCAAAGTCGCAATTTTGCCGCCGTTTGTACAGTAATCACTTTTGTTCCCCTTGATTTTCAGTAATATCTAGGAAGTAGTGTACAGTACTACCGTATTGTACAGTAGAGGTACAGTAAATTTTTTTTTGTACTGTAAAGCGTGTGCTGGATCACATGCGCCGTGGCCCAACAGTTTCGCCTAGTTTGCCCTTCTATTCGTTCCTCCAACCATATTTATTACTTGAAAAGGGCAATGTCTCCACCGCCGCCGCCGCCGCGCCGCACTTTTCCTCTTCTATTATTATTATTATTATTATTCTTCTTCTTGGTGGCCAGGCTAATTTCAGTTTTATTTGAACTTAAAATTGCAGCCGGATAGTGTCCTAATTTTTAATGGAAAAGTGGATTTCAACCCGCAGTAGAAGGACATGCACCAAAGCATGCAAAGCAACGAATGTGTTCTAGATCCGCTATTTGCATCGAAAAAAATTGGCGAGGTTACACTTTATGAACCTGCAACTAAACTGCTTACAAAATGTGCGGTGGAGACTTACCTTTATTTCTACGCTTTCTTTGAAAGCCGACGTCTGTCAAATTCATAAAACCGCCGCCGCTTATAAAGTTTTTTTAGCGTTGAATTTTTGATACAAAATTCGTAAGGGGACAAGGAACAAGATTTGACAGGTCAGCATAACAATCATAACATGGTACTCTTGCTGGAAGACAATAGGACTAAATTTTTCCCGGATTTCAGACGCTGTAGCAGAACGGAAACACTGATCGATGTGAGTCTTTCCATACGAGTCCGCTTCACGATCAACTGAATTCGATTTGAATTAGAACAGGGTCACCTGTCAGTGTATCGACGCACTGTGCAGTGCAGTATAGCACCGTGCTGTCATATACTGTACACACGCATCTCTGTGCATCAGCCTGTCCAGTACACTATACCCAGTACAGTATAGCACCGTGCTGTCATATACTGTACACACGCATCTCTGTGCATCAGCCTGTCCATCGTCCGCAACGCCAGTAACCCAGTTGTACTTCCTACCGACTTTGTTACACTGAAGCTCTTCGATATTGTTGCACAACTCTGTCGCCTCTATCCCCCTTCCCTCTTCTCGTATCCGCCGTACTGACCGCCACCGCGTGCGTCTCGCACCAGCGCTCGCGGGTTCCTTCTCGCGAAACGCGTTCATCCTTCTTGTTTTGTTGCTTTCTCTTTTTGTTTTTCAAGTATTTACTCCCGCGGGTAACACTATTTCGTGTCTGTGATCTCCCGACTACCCGAGTGATCTCGCGCCTGCACGTGCAGTCCCGCCCCTTCGGTCCCTTTCTTCATCGGTCCTTAGGCCAGCCCTCGTCATACCACACTATATGGCGCCGAAAACAAACCGTCCCGCTGCCACCCTCAGCAACCCCGTCGTTGCTCTATCACATGCTGCGCTGGATTTCTTGGTTAAATCCGCCTCACTGCTTGACGGAGCTGTGAACCTTGCTGACCCCGCATCAACCGATCATTTCCTCGCATCCGCCCTGCAAACCTCTACGTTCAACGCGCTTAAGCCGTCTTTCCAGAACAACCCGCAGTTTAGGTCTGTCCTGAACATTCTTAACGCGCTTGTCGGCGTTGACGTTTCCGCACCCCGTTCTCCTTCCGCTTCCGACGCCAACTCGCCTGAAGAGGATCCTGCGGCCACAGCACCGGCCCCGTATCTGCGAGCAGTCAAAGCTCCGGCGGCCCCAGCCCCGGTGCGGACCCACCCTATTCGGCGGCTTCCGCCCCTCGGTCGTCAAGGCTTGACTGAGCATCGCGATCTCGACGACGCCCGCCTAGCCCGTAAGTTTGCAGGCACTGTTCGCAATGCCACCCGCGGCCTTTTCGGAGGTAATCAGAAGCGTTTCGTTCGCGTTTCTGTTCCGTCGACCTTCCAGATCCACAACCCATCCCAGTTTCGCGCCGCCATCTCTGCCGGGGGATTCCCTGGTTCCTGCTCCATTATCCAATCCGCAGATCCGAACCACTTCTATATCTGTGCGGCGGAGCGCGACTTATCTACGGTCAACGCTGCATACGACTCTTACCGCACCCTAGCGCAGCATTCTGACAACTTCGACGCACCAAAGCTTACCTTCTCCGGCATAATGGATCTAGAGAATGATCTCTCGGCTGATGACCTCGTTGCAGTATGGCAAGGTCTGCGTTCTGAAATCTCTCGCTTGGAAGACGACAATTGCAAATGGTCTCCGGCTCGATCCTTCGCCACCGCTCTCCGGGATATCGATACGAAAATACTTGCCAAACTTTCGGACCTCCCTGGTTTCCCTGGAGCAGTCCCTCTGCCTCCCCCACCAGCAGCGGCAGGTGGATTCAAACGCCGCCGTACCCAGACTGCCCCTGTTCCGCCTCAAACGGATGGCTGGATTACAGTCGGCGCCCCGAATGCCCAATCGCCCATCCCTCCGCTCCCTACTACACCAGCAGACACCAACCCCTATGGTCTCCTCGAACACATTCCTGCCCCCGATGCCGACATGGATCCTAACGCATGAATCTCCCAGCTGTGAATCTAGTTTCAGGACCATCCCAGTCACCCCTCACCTTCCGCTCCCTCCTCTCCGCCCCCTTCCCTGTTCTCACCTTCATTCCTCGCCCGGTCCAAGCCGCGGCTTACGACTTATACTTTGCTGCCTTGTACCGCGTTATATCTGCTCCATCGCCAGAGCACAGGACTCGAGCCCTTCTGGAACTTCTTGCCATCCCGAAGTTGGTTTTCCGACACAACCGCCCCCGCGCTCTTGGCCGCCGCCGCAGGGAAAATTGCTCCAGCCTTGTCGACCGCATCCGCATGGCCTCTAGCCGCCTCTATGATGACCTCTTCGATGAGGCCTCCTCGTTGTTCATCTCCGCCACCCCCTCTCCGATTCCATCCCCTCCCACCCTCGCCCGCCCTGACACGGCCCTTCGCAGATGCCGTCGCTTCCTCTCCCGGGGTAGCCCTTCCGGGCCACAGCAGCCCTTCTCCAAGTCGATCCCCCACTCTCCCCCAGCGAAGCTACCTTTCATCCTTGGCTTCACTTCATCCCCCGCCCCCCATCCCAATCACTCCCATGCCCCCTCACGGTTTGCCTCCGGCGCTAAAGTTCTCGGTCTCGGATGTCCGCCGTGCCATTCACAGCCTGGATCCTTCAACCGCTCCTGGGGCCGATGGTCTATCCCCAGTGTTCCTGCGAATGCTGCTTCGCCCGGCAGGTGGGGTCACGCCCGCGAGGGATTGCCTACATGCCCTGACAAAGTTCCTCAACCTCTGTTTGAACAGCGATCTGCCGGCCGCGTGCCGCCCGTATTTCTGCGGAGGCCGTCTTATTGCGCTGCCGAAGCCAAACGGGGGAATCCGTCCGATTGCGGTTGGGCTTCTCTACCGGCGCCTAATTTCTAGGCTCGCGGCACACAAAGCCGCCCCCGCCATCCGCTCTTACCTTCTGCCCCATCAGGTCGGGGTAGGCGTCAAGAACGGCATCGATGCAATAATTCATTCTGTGCGTCGTCTTTCCCAGAGACCCGAGTTCCACGATCACGTCTTGGTCCAGATAGATGCTCGCAACGCTTTCAATTGCATCTCCCGCCAGCGCATTCTGGAAGCCGTACAGACACATGCCCCAGGCCTCGCACGGTGGGTACACTCTTGTTACGATGCTCCTACAGAGCTTGCTTTCGGACCCTACTATGTCCGTAGTTCAGAGGGCACTCAGCAAGGTGATCCCCTCGGTCCCTTGCTCTTTGCCCTGGCTCTCCATCCGCTCTTGCTATCGTTACAGGAGAAGTTCTCACCTGCCCTGAACGCTTGGTACGCAGATGACGGTAACATTGTTCTTCCTCGATCCCAAGCCGCTGCTGCCATCCGTTTCATCCAGCTTGAAGGAGGTCCACTAGGGTTCCAGCTCAACCTTGCCAAGACCCAAGTTTACGGCTTCTCCCCTTCCCACTCCCCTTTGGCACTTCCTTGCCCCTTTTCAACCCCCCCTGGTTTTATCGTGCTGGGATCCCCGATTGGCTCGGACGCTTTTGTTTCCCAATTTTTCGCAGGCCGCCAAAACGAAGTTGACCGCATCTTCCAATCCCTTCGAGACTTGGATGATGCTCAATTGGCTTTCCACTTACACCGCTTCTGCGCGAACGCCTCCAAGGTCATGCACTTGCTGCGTACGCTTCCCTCCACTCAATCTGCGGTTCTCGCCGCTAGCTTCGATCAGAAGCAGAGGGAAGCGTTCCACCAATTGCAGCTGCCCTGTCCAGAGCGAGCCTGGCTCCAAGCCTCTCTCCCCTTCTCAATGGGCGGTCTAGGTCTCCTGCAAACTTCAGACATTACCGAGGCTGCATACGCAGCATCTGTAATTGATTCTTTTCGACTTATCTCCGACCTGCTTACCCTTTCCCAGGACCGCCACTTGGAAGAGATCCCTCGGTCTGCCATCTCGCTCTTATCCTCCCGCCACCCGCAGCTGTCTTCGTCGCTTACAGCTACGGCTCTTTTCGAGCGTTGTTCATCGCCGGTCCCCGGCGAAAGGCTCCAGTCTGCGATCACAACTGAACTCATGCTATCGAAGTCCGATAGCTTGTTCTCGTCCGCGGCAGCCCACGACCGAGCACGGCTCCTCTCCGTGCGCACATCCTCCGCATCGACTGTTTTCTCTTCGCTTCCTCACCCCCACCGCGGTACGTACATGTCCTCTTCCGCCTGGAAAGTCGCTCTGGCTCTACGTCTCGGCATCGCGCTATTCCTGGATCTACTCGCTGTCCGGTCTGCTCCCGCCGCTCGGCCGACATCGCACCCGTCTTAGATCCAAGTGGTCAACACGCGTTGACCTGCAAATACGAAGACGGAATGACTCGTCGTCACCACATCCTCCGCAACGTTCTTGCCCGCTACTGCAAGGAAGTTGGGATCGTCGCCCTCGTCGAACATCCGCTCCTCCACCAGGTTCCCGACTCATCTGGGCATTCGGAGTCCCCGTGCTACGAATGGATATTTACATACCCGCTGCATACGGGCTTCACAGTACCGATATAGCCGTCGACGTTACTGTTGCCCACCCCTCCGCACGCCGCCACATTTCGCCAAGTACGGTTACTGCCGGCGCCGCCGCGACACTCGCAGAGCGCGAGAAACATCGTCATTACGGCACTTACTGCAACCGAAACGATATCCTCCTCTCCCCCGTCGGGATTGATATCTATGGCGCCTTGGGCGACGACGGTAAGGCTTTTTTCCGCCGCCTTGCTTCCTTCGCCGCTTCCCGTCGCGGTTCCTCCCCTCAACAGGAGCTCCGCGACTTCGTTACCCGTTTTGCATTTAGTCTCCAAATAATGCAGGGGCGACAAGTTTCTACCCGCCGCCCGCATCCGTAGTTAATTTATAAATACCCTCCGCACGCCTCTGTGCGACATTGTATGACAAATAAAGATCTACCACCACACATGTGGCACGGGGTGTCGTATTAGAGGGTTCTGGCGTATAGTGCACCCTCGAACTACACTGCCGCTTTTACATGTTTATTCAGGACAGTTAAGGCAGTAGCTTGCTATAGGCATCTTGAGTAGTATGCATTACCTCAACAGGAAAAAAATGTATCCCTCGCAAAGCACGAGGGATGTACGCATATTGCACGTGTAGTCGATTAGAATGTGATAATGCACCTCCCATTTGTACTTGTGGGACCTGAGCAGGGAATTTTCAGCGTCCAGACTCCACAGTGGAGCTCAAGAGCACCACGTACATATACCAAGTTTAGTACCGTACTCTCGTGTTTAGTGCGGTACATCCGGTTCGTTCCTTATTGTAGCCGGGAGCCTTCGGAGGAGGAGAGGTCGACGGAAGAGAGAAGTCTGGCGCGAAGCGCCTTTGTGATCTCAGCAGTAGCAGTTGTCTGGAAGTCAGAAAGGCCGGGGAAAGAAGAGGCGCGGAGGCCAGCAAGGATGGCGGGGGGGTGGAAACTGTCGGGGAGGCTGTATTTGGCCGCTAGAAGCGTTGAGATCAAGGGCGAGACGTCGAAGCAATCACCGCGGAGGAGGCGATAATACTGTACTGGAAAATTTGCAATCAATCCAAAACACGTGATTGTCAGAATTCTATGCGTACGATTTCTATTTTCTTCATCTTAACCTCGTGATGTGTCACAAGCGGATTAGATTTGGGTAGCGTAGCAAGAACTCAAGGGGGGCGAAGGCCGGTGGAACGACCAAAATGAAGAAGCAGTTTACCATTGTTGGTATGGTCCATAGCATCTTTGCAACGCACTTCCAGTGGCTTGGATACAACCAGCCCCATCTTCCATAAATTAAAATAAACCAAAAACTTTAACGACACGATTTACCTTCACAATAGGGGGCTGGCACACAGACGCCTACGCAGTGCTAACTGACGTGGCGCGGAACGGGGCTGTTAGGGTAATGGAGACATACGGGACGGTTCGAGCGGTTTTAACGCAGAGGCATGCGGTAGCAGCAGTGATGTATAATGCATTATGCTTGCTAATAGGCTTCGAGCCAGCCATTTAGGCACATGACTCACATTACCCATTATTCTGAGCATGTCTGGCATACACCGGGGAATAGCCGAACCGCACTTTTCAAAAACTAAAGAACCCAATCATTCCCCTTTACGATAGGTCAAATATATATTCCAATAATAAATTACCCAAACTTTTCCCCCCTACGGCCTCCCCTCTACTTGCTGGTAGCGAGAAATGTTATGGTTCTTTGTCATTTGAAGGGTAGGATTCGGCTATCCCTCGGCATGTTTTAAAAGTTTTCAAGATAACTGGTGTACCACAAGTTGGCCTGGAGGGATAGCATGATGCCTACCAGCAAGCAGCTGGTACAGTAGAGGAGAGGAGAAAGGTTTCGGTGTTTTACTGTTTGAAGATATGTTCGATTTAGTAGAGTCTGATAGAATGGAGTGCCATCTGTGCCTACCGCGTAGAACCGAAATCCCCGCAGAAAATGCAAATTTCACGGACATGCACACTACCATTTAACCTCACTGGGTATCAGCCAGCGTATCTGTAACATTTAATAGATCCCCAGTGTTTCTCTTTTATGAGATACCTTTATCAATGATCGAGACCCAAAGATCACCTCGAAACCACCATTTTCCATCCCTGAATCATTTAATAGACCTTTTATGTGGACGTTTTGCTAAAGAGGACCTTCGATTCAGCCACCTCTTTTCTTCAAATATCAAAATCTCCTTTCTTCATTCCTAGGTTTTTCCCGTTCTTTCAAACAGAGAGGTAGTGAACTATCCTGCCATCTTTCTGGCGACTTCGTTGTCAACAGTCCTGCTTCAAACAGTCGTGGGCGATAATTCTGAAGATCTCAACGATATAGCGGGCCACTCAAGTCGTGAATATGTTGTTGGGGTGTATGCAATGTCGAACAATATAACCGAATACACCCTAGTTGTATATGGTCGTCGCCCGGATAGTACACTGTCTCTCTTGAACAATGCATTGAAAACTGGCGGTCGAGGAGCAGTCTTAAACACTGGCACCTCCGGATCTGATCCTTTGATCTCTGCTTTTTCCGTCATTATCGTGAATGGGCACTTTGTCCTCGCAGTCAACGCTGGAAGTAACTCAATCTCAGTGTTCGAGATCCTTCCTGACTTCAACTTTGACATCAAATCTGTACGTCGAGTTCCTAGATTCGGCCACGTATCCATTGTGTATTCTGGAACCCTGATCTATGTAGCCACCGCCGATGATGACGGCGAGTTTGACGCCTCAACTGATCAAAAAGGTGTTTTACCTGGATTCCGTTTGAACAGCTCAGGTCGCCTCTTACCTGTTCGCGGCAGTGTCCGCCGACTCTCGTTTCGCCCATCTGCCATTCAGTTTTCTGCCGACGGTCGATCACTTGTAGCATCAGACTCCTTTGCGCCCCTCAACGCGGCGATATCCGGGAGACTAGCTGAAATTCTGATCTATCGAGTATCAAGGTTTGGTCTGTTGAGCTTGCAAACGGTGTCTGTGGCGGCTTCAACTAGATTTGGAAACTCTGCTGGGCGTAATCTTCCAACAGCTACTGGTTTCGACATGACTAGAATTGGATCCAAGCAGTTTGTCATCGTTCCTGAAGTCTGTCTTGTTGGACCTGATAGTAACCTCGCAGAGCCTCAAACGAGTTCTGTCTCCATATGGCAATTGACCCGGTCTGGTCGCCTTGTCCCTGTCCAACTTAATGAATTGATTGGGCAATCGTTCACTAAGGGGCAGTTTGCGGCTTGCTGGGTGGAAATTTCGTCAAATCTCAGAAGGTTTTGGGTTTCCAATACAGTTTCTGGTACTATTTTCACATTTTCATTCACTGGAGGTAGGGCTAGGCTCGCAAGAGAGGAGGCTGCTAACGGCCCTCGGCCAATTGATCTTTGGGCTTCATCCGATGGCAGGTTCGTATACCAGCTGTTTGGAGGATCAGTCGGGGCGTTTAGGGTTTCTGGAAATGGAAGGTGACTTCGCTTAGTTCAAATTCAGAATCCAATGAATGTTCCCGACTTTAACGCACAGGGTATTGTCGCCATCTAGGAAGATATTCCTTATCCTTTAATAGAAGGGAAAATCTGTTCTCAGAGGCCTTCATTCTATATGCACTTGTGCGTAGATTCTGTTTCTCATATTATGGAGAATTTTACACTCATGTAGTCAGCGCCAATGACATGAGTATGCTTGAAATCATTTTCCCTTCATCTCAAATAAAGAGTAGACGCTTACCTAAGTAGAAAGCTTCCTACCCGTCAACACATTGAAACTATGTTTATCACGAAAAGTAATCTTCTCGAATATTGTTCGGAAGCAGTTTTTGTCCTCAAATCCAGTAGGAGACTGAAACCCGTAGCTGTCATTTTAGAACTTCTCAATTCCATGGGTGAGAGGTTTTGAAACACTCTCTCCAAGGGGCTAGTTATGTAATACGTAAAAATATGACACTCCAGGGCTTCCTTAACTATTGAATGTGACCAAATAGTTCACTCACGATGATGAAGAATCCCAATGCCTTTGTGGTCACAGTAGCAACCATTGAAGAGTGTGGAGGTCTTAAATCAATGAATGGGCAGCACAGTTCTAGGTAAATCGACTCCTAGTCGGCTATCGGTCAAAACGTCTTTAACCATGAGTGCTAATGTCTGTAGGATCATTGTCCTCATATGAGGACAAAGTTTAGGGCTAGTCTTGTAAGTAAGATTAATATTTTTCTCTGGTTTTTTGCCAACCCATACTTTCAACAGTTGTAAAACTCGATCGAAAGAAAATGTTCCATAATTTTAGCGGTAGTCGGGGTGCGAACTATTTAGTCTACTTGATTACCTTCGATTTTAGTGGCAATTTGCCACAGCCTGTCCCACTAGTGAATATTTTGGCAGGCTGAAGGTTCAGCTGTTGGCCTCTATGTCAACGCGAGGAAGATGCGTATTCACTGGCCGAACACGCTCCTGCCGAAATGCCCGGAATTCCTCCGCGAATTCCCTCTATCCGAGGGAAAAAGGTTTGGGTGTTTTACCCTTGGAAGATATATCCGATCTATCCCATGTTTTTCCAGACAACCACAATCGACTCAGAAAGGGTATACCGACACAGTAATGGGGAAGGAACTACACTCCGTAAAATGCTACCGTCAGGCCAGCCATCAAGCAGGCCGCATTGAACATGACGGCTGCTGCAGCGTGCCTTTGCATTCAAAACCCGCGAACCTTTCCGTACGTCTCCAGGGCCCTCACGGCCACGTTCCTTGCCACGTCATTTAGCACTGCACATGTATCCGGGTGCCACCCTCCAAGAGTGGAGATTGGCACAGGCACGAGCCTACCTCTGGTGGAGATCTCGATAAAGGATTGATATCTTCTCTGCTTTGCATTTCGCGCCGCATTCAGAGAGGACATCGGGTTGAAGACCCTCACTCTTCTGTTGGAGGGAGCGAGAGGGTTCACGAAGGTAACATCAAAAAATTCGGTCCTTCCGCTGCTTCCCATTGCCCGGATGTCTGGTCTCGTGCGGTGGATGGCGTGACTCTACAACAGGATGACGAGCATCTCTTGTCAGGTCTTTCGCGAGAAGGGTTACTTGGCGATCGTATCGGTTGATCCTTTGGGCTCTGATAGGGGTAAATCGGCAGGGGAAGAGATACCCAGAACCAATTACCCTGAGAAGGAGGTGTTGCGAGCGACAAAAGTGCTACCGTGGTATTGTTGAACGAACAAAGGGGAGTATAAATAGAAGAGAATTGAGGAAGCTACAAGCAAGTATAAAAGGGACAGGGTCTACCACTGACGCTCTGCGACCAGCTTAAGAAAAGTTTTCTTGGGTCTGAAGTTGACTCTCAACTTTCTACTACTCGGGACTTGGCTTGAAGTTGTCTGCCAACTTGCTTGACCTCTCAAGGAGGAAGCAGTTTACTCAGCTTATATAGACTTTCGGCTACCGCTAAAGTCCGAACAAAACTACAGAAGATACCAAGAAATGGATAAAAATACTTTGCGTGGACAATATACTCTAAGCAAAAGATACGTAAGAAACTAAAAATTAATTTGGTCCTCTTATTTCCCATTCTCTAAATCAGATCCAAACAGCCCTTCCAAAATATCCATGCTGTCCAAGCAGTCCCCACAAATATCTGCGAACGGCTCATAACTATCTATTCCCTCCTGGAAGATATCTAAACTACTAAAAATATCCCCATCAGGTTCCATAGTCGGTACCACTTGTTCCATACATTCCCCCATTCCAACCCTTCCCATACCTTCCTGTGCCTCATCTTCGTCGCCCTCATCGTCGTCCTCATCGCCCCCATCAACCCTCTCATCATCTTCATCAACCCCCTCATCATCCCCATCCTGATCCTCCTCTTCCTCCTCTTCGTCCTTAACCTCGTAGACCAACTCCGGGGTTGCCCATTCCTCGAAGGACTCCCCGCTCTCCTCCTCGACTTTCTCAGTCTCATCCTCACTTACCTCCCTCGCCTCTTCTTCCATAAAGAGGCGGCGAGCGAAATCGATGATCTTCTTCTTAGTTTGCCGCCGGAGGTAGTCGTCGGCATCTGTTGGCCCGCAGGCGGCGAGACGGAGGCCATTGATAGGACGAGAGGGGCGGTTTTTGGTGATGGGGGCGGAGGGGCGAAGGTTGTTCATTTTGATAGACGTTGGGGAATGGGAGGCAATGTAGGGTGTTTTGGGTGTGTGGGGAGAGAGAGGTGATGAGAAAAATGATCGGGGCATTTGGAACTTAGAATAAAGGGGTTTAAATAGGCTCCCAAGGCAGTTTCTATAGATTAGGAATAGGTAAAATAAATCTGCAAGGGATTTTGCAGTAGTACATTTGCGCCCTTCTTCTCAAAAAGAGGCGAATTTGGAGGAGGAGGTAAGCCAAAAGGGAAAAGGAACTTGATTTGGGGTCGATTCAGAGGATTAAATACAGTATAAAACATCTAGATAGAATGGAAGTAAATTTGGAAATGACGGTGGGAGAAGTTAGGGGCGGGATCGTTGTAGGTTGCTGGATTACACAAAGGGAGGACCATTTCCTGTATTACATGAAGGGAGGACCATTTCCTCTATTACATGAGGGGAGGACCATTTCCTGTATTACATGAGGGGAGGACCATTTTTTGTATTTCAGGCTCCATGCAAGCAGTGCATCAGATGATCGCCATGTACATCGAGTGTGTCCAGGCAATTCCTTTTCGGTCATGGCGTGCCAGGGTGAAAAAGTGGGACTTGATAGTAGTATTGAAGCCACACCGAGAATTCTCAAGGGTCAATGCTTGTCTGTAGTCCGGGGCATGGGGGAAAATCCACCCATTACTTGGCTCCCGGAGGGCCATAGACGAGCGAAACGCCTGCCTCCTCGAATCCCCAAGAGGAATTCGTTCTTGCACTGCTTCAAGGATAGCGTCCGTCATTGTCTTTTGCGATGGTATTTTTGCGAGCAAATTACACTGAACGAGATAATCCGAGACGGCAGGCAAGAGGTCGACCACCTCCGATGGGCATCTACAGATGCCTCGTATGTTCCTAGTTCCTTAATAGGCGTTGGGAGCAAGGTCATGCAAAGCTTGCTAGATGATTAGCTGGAAGCCAAGAACGCCGCAGCTGCGATGTTCCTCGCGGATTTGAGTCCGAACTCAAGAGATGGATTTTTCTCGTCCTTTGGTGTGACTGGCTGCAAAATAATTGGGATAGGTAGATCCAAATAATAATAATAAATAATTCCAACTTGAATAAATAAAAAAATGCCACAATTGGACTTAGAATGAATAATGAATAGAAAACCGAATTTAATGATAGGTGATCGAGGGGAATATTTCGATAGCCCGAGAATGTAAAAATATTTCTAACAACCTAGACTACTTATACTCTACACGAGGGTGAACCTGCTACAAAATTCATGTGAGCCGTTCAATAATTTTGGTAGACATAATTCAGGCTCAGCAATAATTATTGCAGTATTTTCCAGGTAAGCAATCATGCAGATAATAATTTGTTGGTAGCATAAATGCAATAATTATAGCTTTTATATTATAAAAGCCCAACTGTAGGACATAAAAACTATTTCACACTGAATTCAGCATGAAATAGCGCCAGTGTATATAGATAGAATTATTCCTTGATGATTCACAACAAATATAAATTGTGGGCCTCAATAAAAAATATTGTTCCACAACTCCAGTACGTCTGAAATCAACTCTCACATCAGCCCGACTTTTCGTGAAAACTCTCTCATCTAGCGTTAAACCAATTCAGCAGCACCCATTTATGAAAGGAAAGGAAAGTAAAAAGTGAAGAAACGAACAAAATATCTTTCTTTCCACCGAAAAGAAATGAGGGTATTCGAAAAGAACCTTGAACGAGAATGGATAAGATTCTTTTCAATCATCTACCAAACCTAAGATTTCAATATCACAACACCACATCGATCGCTTGCTCGTCCAGCACAATGAAATTTGTGTTACTAAATGTGCGTGCAATTTTAACATATTTAATATGTGCTCAAAGTGTCAGAAGTTTCGGATAATTTCAGATGTACAAGAACTTATTTGACCTTTTAATGATCATTAGTATGGTATTGTTGTACCAGGAACATTTGCATCTATTTTTCATCAGTGAATCTGATCAAAGGAGAACCAATATAAATAAATGAACAAAAGATAAAAAATTTGAGTAAATGAACACTTTGACACTTTCATGTTATTTCTATCCAAGAAAATATATTGTTTTCAAGGATTTACGTCACTCTCTGACATTAGTTTGTTTAAGAATTTCACAGTTGTATCTTTCCTTTTTTGGATTGGCCCATCTAAAAAATGGACCATCAATTTGTGATGGATCCCTGCACATCCCCCTTATTTACACTCGAACGCACCACATTCGCCCTTATCGGCACCGTATTTGAGTAACCTCCCCGATTCTTAAAGACTTTCCCGGCCATATGATATGTGACCGTTTGCAACAAAGATGACTTGGCGCCGCTCCAAAAGGGCATCAGCGACGTGCTTTTGTCCGCGTCTCTAAAGTTACATCGGGATGTAGTTGTTTCCAATTTGAGCTGCAACTGAGTAGTGTCCAATGGCGAAGAGCCCTCAAAGTGGGTGAAATACTCGTCTAGACGGATGAGGAAGGTTGCGATGTAACGAGATTTTGTCTGCTTTTGAGGAAACTCTCGGAGAGCAAAAACATAAAGGTGTTTGCGACTTTTTTGAGGTGGGGAGGCACCGACGGCGCATAGCACAGTGCGTACAGGTGATGTTGATGTAGACAATGTTGGAAATGAGGTGTCAGTAAGAGGGTATCGGTAGAGGTGAGTACAAGGTGAAACGGCAAGGGTGATAAACCCTTCTAAGCGTTGATATCTAAATGATATCTCGGTACAAAATTCGGAACTTCGATGTAGTATTTATCTCTTCTCACACTCTGATGTATTTGTGTCTCTCATTTTTATGTATTTTGATATTTCTTGTATCACTTTGTGGGTGAATTGATTTGGTCCTTTGCGCTTGTGGCTTTTTTGTGGTTGTCGTTAACTGTTTCTTTAGGGTCGGTCTAGGTAGGTTTCATCGATCCAGCATGTACCTAAGGACAATGTCGAGCAGGTGAGTAACGAGAAGGAGACGAACCCGTTTTTTTGTCAGACCCCTTCCCATCGCTACCTCTTTCAACGGGTTACGGGCCCAGCCCTTTGCTAAGATATTGGTGTATTCTTCTTGCATTAGGATTTTTTTGTGTGTCCCACTTTTTTTTCTATTCTGCGGTGATCTGTAATGGAGGACAGTAAGAAGGTGTATAAGTTTTTGGGGAAGTCAGGAGAGGACTGCCATCTTTGGGCGGCAAGGACAGAATCGGCTTTAGAAGCGAAGGAAGTCCTTGGGGTGATTGTTTCAGACGTGGTCTCGGATGAGATGAGTGCTGGTATGAAGAAAAAGGTGGCGACGGCGCGTGCTTTGTTGATACAAGGCCTGGGTGATCTTCCTTTGAAGCTTTGCTTGAGTGCAAAGAACAATCCGTACAAGATGTGGAGGCGCTTGAAGGATAGATATGCTGTATCCAATACAGCGACAAAGGTTCAACTTCAAGCAAAGTTGTCTGGTATGCGCTACAAAGGTCAGCCTGTACAGGATTATATCGAATACTTTGAGGAAGTGTTCAATCGACTTGCGGCGATGAACAGCAAAGTAGACGAGAAGATGCAGGTGGCGACACTGCTTGCTTCTTTTGATAACAAGAAGCATTCGCCATTCGGAACCATCATTGCCTCACTGCAAACATCTAAGACCATGCTGGATTGGGAAACCGCTACAGCTACTCTCTTGCAGGAGTACGAGGACCAGTTGCAAAGAGTCGGGAGCGCAAAGTTCAGTAGGGGTAGTGACAATGGAATTGCCCTTGCTGCTGCTGGAAGTGATGTTAAGCGTGTTGGTAAGAGCTCGACCTCTAACAAGGCCGAGAGGCGCAGATGCTACAACTGCGGCAAGATTGGCCATCTTGCAGTAAACTGTCAGAAGAAGAGATACAAGTACCACCGCAAAGTGTCGTTTGCAGAAGACTATGGCCACACTTCTGAAGAAGATAGTGCGAACCAAGCACGTCTTCTATTGGCACGCTTCAACGGGCATGCGAAAATCAAGCAAGAGACTAAAGCAGCCAACTTCTCGTCTAGTGGTGAGAAAGAACGCCTGAGGGACGTGTGCTTGTTTAACAGTGGAGCCTCAGACCACATGATATGGTGCCAAGACTGCCTGCGTGATCTCGAGGAGATTCGTCCGCGCCCAGTTATCCTGGGCGACGAAAGCAGAGTTTTTGCTAATCAGAAAGGTACGGTATACTTCCAGACGCGCATTGGAGCACCGGGTGACTGATATTATCGTACATTGGTTTTGTCGGGAGTGTTGCACGTCCCAGAGCTACGATGTAACCTTTTCTCATGCTCCAAGCTCTGTGCTAGTGGCTACCATGTGCGTGTTGTCCGCACTGGATGCAGTAGAACATTTAATGGCTTGCTCCACTTCCAGGGCCGACTGAATCAAGGGGTTTATGAGATTTTCGGTAGGTTTGTTGGACCTACAGCACAAGTTTCGGATAGATGTACGGCAGCCAGTAATCACAATCGAGATGAAGATCGTTCCGGAGGGGACGATTTTATTGGATTGCATTTTTCCAGTCGTGGACTCAAACTTTGGCATGAGAGGCTCGGTCATGCTAACGTTGAAACCATCAAGAAAATGCAGCGTCAGGAATTGTGTCAGGATTAGACTTCAGTATTATGAAGACAAAGTCCAATTCATGCATGGGTTGCATGAATTGGACTTTGTCTTCAGCAGACCAAGCAGCGCCTACGCCGTAACAACCACAGATCGAAGGAGCCCTGTGCAGTTGTGCACTCCGATGTTTGCGGTTCGATGTCAGTGCGCTCGTTTGCTGGCTCTCGATACTTCGTTTCCTTCGTGGACGAGTACTCGGGATACATAGTGGTTGTGCCAATCAAGTTGAAGTCAGATGTCTATGCGGAATTCAAGATCTATCAAGCATGTCTGGAACGACAGTTTAATTGCAGCATCAAGCGGTTACATACTGACGGAGGTGTGGAGTGCATGGTAATGCATGACTATCTTACTGAATGCGGAATCGAGCATAGTGTAACGCAGCCATACTCTCCAAATTTGAACGGTATAGCTGAACGTTCAAACAGGACTCTCGTTGAGAGTGCTCGAGCATGGCTCGAGCACACCGGATTCCCCCGGTATTTTCGGGCAGAAGCAGTTGTTCATGCTGCACATATCAGGAACTACATCTGTAGTCCGAGGGATCACGCAGTGAGCTCGTATGAGTTGTTGACTGGTACGAAACCTAATATGTCACACTTGCGTGTTTTTGGGTGTCAAGGGTGGCACCGCATCCCTAAAGAACTTCGGAAGAAGCTGGACTGGAAGTCCAGGGAGGAGCTTGTGATCGGCTTTTTGATAACAGCCAATACAAAATCTGGATACCATCGAGGAGGACGGCCGTCGTGGTCAGGGATGTCACTGTGTTCGAAGACAAGTTCCCCGCCAGAGAATCTCCTGGCAGTGAATCTAACGTTTATGATGGACCCATACTCTCTGACGAAGAAATCAACGAATCACCTGCCAGTGTCGGGCAGCCGCCTTCAACAACACCCGTGCCAACGGCAGTACCTATCCAGCCGGTATTACAAGTTGGTGAGACTGAAGGTTCATCAGAATGGATAAACCCAGAAGGGGTCAGTGGAAATTATGGTATTGGTATAACACCAGAGGCTAATTCGGAGATGTTGACCTACATTCCAGCCCAGGAGCTGGAACAAATGCAGGATTCTGGCGCGGGAGTAGACGAAGCTGATGCAGATGACGTTGCGGTAACTCAAGATGGTGACGGTTCTGGGTCTCGATTCCCCAGACGTGATCGTAGGCCACCGGACTACTATGAACCAGGAGCAACTAACTCTTCCCGAGCGTTCACAGTAAGTGAGTCACTCGAGCCCAAGCCTACATCAGTAAGTGATGCGCTAAGCCGGCCAGACTCCGTTGCATGGAAAGAGGCAATTGAATCTGAGCTTGACTCTTTGAGGAAGCACGGGACCTGGACGATTGTGGACAAGACTAATGGTATAAAACCAATCGCAACTCGCTTTGTGTCCGTGGGCAAGCGAAATGACAAAGGAAAGTAGTCAGACACAAGGCAAGACTTGTAGTCAAAGGTTTTCTGCAGGGTATTGTTCATCAGACTTTCGCGCAAGTTGTGGACTTCAACACTGTTCGGACTTGTCTCGCTTTGGCCGTCCAAAGGGGTTACTGTGTACAGAAGATGGACGTGCGGAGCGCGTTTCTCCATGGAGAAATTGATGAGGATGTCCACGTGACGGGACCTAAGGGTCTCAAGCTCTGTGACGGTGACAAGTTCATGAAGCTTAATCGAGGTTTGTATGGCCTCAAACAGGCTGGACGCCTGTGGTACGAGAAAGGGGATTCGTAATGGATAAGATTGGGTTTACTGCACTACTTGCTGATACTTGTGTGAAACGTCGTGGTAGGATATGGTTCTTACTTTATGTGGACGACATTATCGTAATAGGTCTGTAAAAGAAGGAGGTGATTCAGGTCAAGAAGGAGCTCACCAAGTACTTCGACGTGAAGGATCTGGCCAGCCTGAGTTCTTTTTTGGGTGTGTCGTTTCATTGGGATACAAAAGGGGCATGGATGGCACAGGAGCACTACGTGCTGCAGACACTAGAACGGTTTGGGATGTCAACATGTAAGTCAGTTTCGACCCCCATTCGTCTAGGTGCGATGAGTGACTTTGAAAAACCAAGTGAGGCTGTCATCCAAACGACTTATCAGGAAATACTCGGATGCCTACTATTCATTGCGACGCGAAAGAGGCCCGATATCAGCGCAGCAGTTTCTCTTCTTTGCCGATTTGTGGCAAACCTTTTCAAGTCTCATTTGACGGCACTCAAGCGAGTGCTAAGGTATCACGTGGTACCTCTGATTTCGCTCTGCGGCTGTATGGAGATAGTGACGAAGTTCTCTCGGCCTTTTGCGATGCAGATTGGGCAGGGGATAGAAGCGATCGCCGCTCCACCTCTGGAGTCCTTCTCAATATTTGAAAGACTTCGGTATGCTGGCGTACATTAAAGCAAGGCTCAGTAGCTCTTTCTACTACCGAGGCCGAGTATGTGGCAATGAGCGAGGGAACAAAGCTCATAATTTGGCTTCGGGATCTGTTGCGCCTACTAGATTTCCATCAACATTTCCCTACAGCGCTTCATGAAGACAACCAAGGAGCTCTAGTGTGGAGTGCTGATGGTGTTAGACATGCAAAGCATGTGGCGATTCGAATGAACTTCGCTAAGGAGCAGGTCGATTTTGGGAACATCGAGCCAGTGTACTGTCGCACTGAAGATATGACTGCCGATATTCTCACCAAGTCTCTTCTGCTTTTGGCTTTCGAGAAACATAGAAACGGACTTGGAGTAAAGCAGCTTCCGGACAAATATCCTCATGATGCAAGAGGGGGCGTTGATATCTAAATGATATCTCGGTACACAATTCGGAACTTCGATGTAGTATTTATCTCTTCTCACACTCTGATGTATTTGTGTCTCTCATTTTTATGTATTTTGATATTGCTTGTATCACTTTGTGGGTGAATTGATTTGGTCCTTTGCGCTTGTGGCTTGCGTTTCCCCTATTCCAAGAAGTACTTGTACTGTGCACGTTCAAGAGTTGGACATTCTGAGGCCTGTGTTGAATAAGGATTAGATACTTTCGTATCGTGCGGTTTTCAGCAGATGATAGTCAGTTTAGCTCGTATGTGTGTGGCTTAACGGCGATCTCCTACCATTTTGTGGTTGTCGTTAACTGTTTCTTTAGCGTCGGTTTAAGTAGGTTTCATCGATCCAGCATGTACATAAGGACAATGTCGAGCAGGTGAGTAAAGAGAAGGAGACTAACCCGGTTTTTGTCAGACCCTTCCCATCGCTACCTCTTTCAATGCTAAGAGGGGTTGACGCGTCGTAGCGGATTTGGAGAAAGAGATTGTGCGTTTGTTGCGTACAATATTGGTCGGCAGTGTGTATCAGAAGCGACGTGAGATGATGCGTGGGACGTGCGGTAAGAGTGGCGCATGTGTTTAGCTCACAACAGAATACGGGGCGGTAGTCAGTGTGACGACAAGTGCCCGTAACTAGTGCGCATGACGTGTTTCCAAGTGATAATGATAGTAGCGCCGTGGTGAATCTTGTGTGACGGTGAGAAAGGGTACAACTGTTGTAAGACCGATAGATGAGTCGTTGTTTCCAATATGTCGATAGGGTACGTGACGGTTACGGAAGACGGTGTCGGCAGTAGATGGGGCACTAAATCGTGCACATGCTGAAAAAGGCTATAGTAGCGTGCGGTGTGACGGGGACAATTTGATAAGCGTCGGTACAGAGTGGATCAAAAAACACGACATGGGACAAAAGGGCGCGTTTTCATAATTTTGAGGCCAGAATATGGATTTTGGCCTGTTATTTTGGCGCTAGAGCTTGTTTTACAAAGTCATAACTCCCTTGGAAAGTTGGTACACACGCTCAAGCACTTGCAACATAGGTCCTGCCAATGGTTTCATTACAAGTACAGAGGACTCCCAACCTTTCCATTACTCACAGTAAACCAACCCAATTCCCCCCTTGGAAAGCGTGAATTTATGCAACTTTTTTGAAGTGCCGGAATAGAGTAACTTGAAACGCGTCGGCGCCTATTCGATTGCACTGTACCCTTCTGGAGAGAGTGGAAGCTGTAAACATTTGGAAACCACTTTTGCAATCGTCAATCGTCGCTGTCACGTGATTACGGCCCGTGTCTCGTTTCAACAGTTGAGTCCTCTCTGAGGAGAGTATGACCCCGAATTGCAACCAAGGGCATATCGCTAATTGCAAAGATGATCCGCAGCGATTGCAGGGTTGAGCGAGATGTCGCTCTTGCTAACTTTCGAGGGACTCCATTTTCGAACCCTGACATGACCGTGTGAGGGTAAGTGAAGAGATGCGGGCATTGTCCATCCCAGTTGACCTGATAGAATAGGCTTCCTTCAAAGCCAGAGCTCCCCGGCAGTCTGCCTCTATAAAGATATATCGAAGGCCATTGTTTGTTGGTTGCTCAGTTCAAATTACGGACTGGGTGTTTAAGTAATTGCACTTTACACCAGACCAAAGCTGACCACTTTTCACATGGGGATCTCCAGTATATTCTTAATTAAAAGGTTGAGGAAATAATTAGAAGGACACTTATTTCCCGGAGCACGGGCCAGAAATGTGTATTCGAAACCTGCATCAACTTGGCCATGTCTTGAACAGGTACGGTTTTATTTTCGCTTGGTAGAAAAATTTGGCGCATGTCTGATCCGTTTCTCAAGGGACTGCCGTTCTTGGCGGAATCGTTGATCCTACTGAACACCCAATTGCACATCGGATGGTAGAATAAAATACGACCATGCAGTAACGTTATATCGCGCAAAAGGAAAGTACAGTAGTATCACTAGCGAAAACTACCTACTGTACTGTACCGATAGTGTACTGTACATTTTTTCCCGTGGTACAGTACTTTTTTCCGCCAGAGCAATTTTTTCCAAGCGGCAGAAGAATATCTTTCCCAACATTCCACTTTTACCGTACCGTACAATATCTACGTAGCGACCAGTAATTTTTTTCCTAGCCCAATGATGAGTGCGTGTCAGCTTCTCAGCGTTTCTCGCGATACAGTAGATTTTTCCCAACATTCAGAGTACAAAAAAAAGGTTTACCTACCACGTACAGTAACACTTTTTCCTAGCCAGCTGCGATTGTGACAACGTCTAATTTTTTCCTGCTTCCGTACAGTAGAAATTTGTTTTCCTACCTAGAATGTCTGGGACGGTACTGTACAGTAATATTTTTTTGCGTGATACCGTACATTGTACAGAATACGAATTTTAAAAAATCCTACTGCAACAGTAGGATTAGTAGTATTATTGAAAATTCGTATTGCACTGTGCATACTGCAGTGGTAGCGGGTATACCCCCAGTCTTGGTAATGACGCAGTCGTTTCCCTTCCACGGGCGTTAGTGCACCAACTAACTGACCCTACAATAAGGAACGAACCGGATGTACCGCACTAAAGACGAGAGTACGGTACTAAACTTGGTATATGTACGTGGTGCTCTTGAGCTCCACTGTGGAGTCTGGACGCTGAAAATTCCCTGCTCAGGTCCCACAAGTACAAATGGGAGGTGCATTATCACATTCTAATCGACTACACGTGCAATATGCGTACATCCCTCGTGCTTTGCGAGGGATGCATTTTTTTCCTGTTGCGGTAATGCATACTACTCAGGATGGCTATAGCAAGCTACTGCCTTAACTGTCCTGAATGAACATGTAAAAGCGGCAGTGTAGTTCCAGGGTGCACTATACGCCAGAACCCTCTAATACGACACCCCGTGCCACATGTGTACAGTATATGACAGCACGGTGCTATACTGCACTGTACAGTGCGTCGATACACTGACAGGTGACCCTGTTCTAATTCAAATCGAATTCAGTTGATCGTGAAGCGGACTCGTATGGAAAGACTCACATCGATCAGTGTTTCCGTTCTGCTACAGCGTCTGAAATCCGGGAAAAAATTAGTCCTATTGTCTTCCAGCAAGAGTACCATGTTATGATTGTTATGCTGACCTGTCAAATCTTGTTCCTTGTCCCCTTTCGAATTTTGTATCAAAAATTCAACGCTAAAAAAACTTTATAAGCGGCGGCGGTTTTATGAATTTGACAGACGTCGGCTTTCAAAGAAAGCGTAGAAATAAAGGTAAATCTCCACCGCACATTTTGTAAGCAGTTTAGTTACAGGTTCATTAAGTGTAACCTCGCCAATTTCTTTTCGAGGCAAATAGCGGATCTAGAACACATTCGATGCTTTGCATGCTTTGGTACATGTCCTTCTACTGCGGGTTGAAATCCACTTTTCCATTAAAAATTAGGACACTATCCGGCTGCAATTTTAGATTAAAATAAAACTGAAACTAGCCTGGCCACAAAGAATAATAATAATAATAATAATACAAGAGGAAAAGTGCGGCGGCGGCGGCGGTGCGAGACATTGCCCTTTTCAAGTAGTAAATATGGTTGGAGGAACGAATAGAAGGGCAAACTAGGCGAAACTGTTGGGCCACGGCGCATGTGATCCAGCACACGCTTTACAGTACAAAAAAAAATTTACTGTACCTCTACTGTACAATACGGTAGTACTGTACACTACTTCCTAGATATTACTGAAAATCAAGGGAAAAAAAGTGATTACTGTACAAACGGCGGCAAAACTTCGACGTTGGAAGAAAAAGTCGGCGGTTTCGAATGTGGGAATTTTTAACCGTAAAAGCAGGAAAAAAGTTGAGGCAAGCAGGAAGGGCTTCTCACTTTTTCCTGCTTTTACGGTTAAAATTTGGAGGGTTTTCCAACGGCGTCAAACTAGGGCTTTACGGGGCAAATTTCGAGGATTTTCGGGCTGTGTATTCCTCGGCAAAAGGCAGCAAGCTTGAAATCGTGCCACACGCTAGTTTTTTGGGGGGTGGCGCTGAAATCTGCGTGACAGAGCGAGATTTGGCAGCACGCCTAATACCTTTTTAAGGGCCGGGTGCAGGCCAAACCTCCCCGCATCCCTCCGCTCACACATCCTCCGCCGCCGCCATCAGCGCAACCAACCACCTCAACCCTTCCCCGTCACATCATCTTCCCCGTCCGCATCCTCTTCACCTCTCTTGCTCGTCCAGAGCTCTTCCGCTTTCCACTCCCCCTCTCTCCTGCCACCAACCTTTCTCTTCCGGGATCCCTCCGATCCCCATCCCGTTTCACTTCCCCTCTCTCCTTCCTCTAACCTTCCTCTCCAAAGCCCCTTCCATATCCCCTTCCACCCCCCTCTCTCCTGCCTCCAACCTTGGTCTTCCACAGCCCTCGCCGATCCTCATCGTCATCCACATCCTCCCATCCTTCCCCATCTCACCTTCCGCCAACCTTCTTACACTTCCCCATCTCTTCTCAACCACCAATCATCGTAAGAATGAACCGTCCTCAGAACAAGCCCCGTTCCACCGGCAAGCGTGGTCGGCCAGAGTCAATTGTCCGCCAGTTTTGGGAGGACATCGACACGCCCAACATTGGGCCTAAATGCATCTACTGTAATCATCGCTCAATGACCCGTCAATTCCGGGCCCCCCCAGCGACTCGTCATACTCTGATATGCAAAAACGCACCCGAGGCTGTCAAGGATCAGCTACGGCGTGCAACGAACAATAAGTACTCGCGCCGTCGTCCTCCCCCCGGCCCTACCGCAGCAAAAAGGCGGACACCGGCCACTACAGCCATGGTGGCGCCCTCGGCCAACCATGCCATTGCAAACCCCGCGACGGGTCCAGCTCAAGGCCAGATGTTGCACACCACGCAACCTACACATGCTGGTATCGCTGTCACGCCCCCCATACAACAGGGCAGCCCAACGGTGGACCGTCGCAGCCACCTTTCCCATTTGTGAAGCATGCCGCACCGCACACCGATGGTGGTCCCCAGGAGGGCAACGGGACTATCGCAGCAACGTTGGCGCCATTGCCGCGCCATCTTGGAGCTCCGAGTACTGTGCCACTATGACCCCGACGGCGGGCATGAATGCAGGGAATGTGGAGATTGGAGTAGTCGGGGCTAATGTGCGATCTTCGCTGTTGACGGAGCATGCATGTGGAAATGCAGGGACTCCAAGGTCGATGGGAATCGCTGGGCCGAGTGGACAGAAAGTGGGCCCCACCCTAAGTCCTGGGACGAACCTGTTGTACCCGAATGGCGGGGCGCAGCAACGGTTGTTGGCACCCACTGCCGAGTTGAATACGCACGTGGATATGCCCAAGCACGTTGCACTTACGGAGGCCGTGGTCGAGTCACTGTTTCAAGGTGCTGGACGTCCGAGGGTTGGGGCAGTGCCGACCCCTGCCGAGTTTCGAGCGGCACTGAAGGAGGCAAAGGAGTTTGCACGGATGAGGGTGAAGAGACAGAGGGACGGGGCGAGGCTGGAGATATGCCGGCTGCAGGATGCAATCATCCTACTGGCCCAGGGCAAGAATGGACCGGGACAACAGGTTGGGGCCGCGAATGGGGCTCCAGGGCATGGTGCCGCGGATGTCGCGGAAACCGACGACAGCGAGGATGAGGTGCGGGGTGGGAGGAACGGTTGAGTAGGATATGATGGGAGGAAGTAAGGGGGTAGGTGGGCGGCCGTGAGATCTTTTTTTCGAGACAAGAAGGGGACAGGGCCGCCTGTTTGATTATTTTGGCTAAGATCTAACCGGATGTACCTCGTCATCCATGCGCATCGGGGCTCGGGACAGGATAGCTTGAGCGTTGGATGACCAAAGGATGCAACTCAGTTGCTGGTAGATAAGGCGGCGGATAACACCAAGTGTCATAGGCTGCACAAGCTTTGCGCTCGCTAGGCGTTCTACCAGCTACCAGTGATGTAATCGATACCCTTTCGATAAACATCCCCAACAGGCCCCCGATGAAACAACTCTAGTGTGACGTACTCCGACCGTGTCCGCTAACTAAAAACTATCTGATAGCCTAGTCAGCAAGCAGTGCTGTTTCTGTTATAATTACTGACCCCCCCTGTGTTCCCCCTTTCTGATTTTTAATAGGGGGAAAAGGTGACCTTTTACTCAAATGCATAATGAGGGGACCGAGCGGTCCCAGCTGGACCTAGTGGGGCTCAATAGCGCTGAATTGACGCTGGTTGATCATAACGGCAGTGTAGCGTTGCACGAAGGCAGACAACGTGGTGCGATGTGCACAAAACTCCGTGAATGCGGGCTTGCCTCGTCTAGCGGCGAAACAAGTTGCGATGTCTTGGAGGAGTTGAAGGCCGGTGATGTCAATCTGGCCATAAACATCGAAGGCCAGGGGGCGCAAGTCGATGCCTTCAGACCGGCATGGGGGGCCATAATAATTGTGCTTCTTGAGGGTTGCCCGCTCGAGCGTGGATGCACAGCCGTCGGCGAGGTTGCGGTAGGGACGAGAGTGGGGGCTGACGATGGTGACGTCGATGCCTTGAGGGGAGGGACCAAAGAGTGGATCGTCAATGACCAGGTCGAGCTTCCGTTGTTTGGCCGGGCTTTTGTGGAGGTCAGCCGCCAGGGGTCGTTCACGCGAGACGGACAGGGCGATAGCAGGGTGGGTTAGGTGACGGAAGAGATGATCGCGTAGGCGTTATGTCGTCTCACCGCGCCCACTGCGCCCTTGCAGACGGATGCGTGGTGACCGGGAGCGTCCAGTATGGGGATGGGCTGGTCTGAACTTGTCGAGCACATCGGACAGGACGAGAGCCATCGAAGAGGGGTTACCGAGGTGGACATCAACCATAGTGCGCCAGACTTCTGCCTCGACGTAGAGTCGTTGCTGGAGAGCGGTAGGGTGTAGAATGGGCGGAAGCAGCAGTGGATGCGACGGCCGCCAGGCGGGCACGGTGATGGGGGGTAGAGGGGGTTTGATTTTGTAGACGGCGGAGAGTGTCAGTATGAAGGTGTGTGGTGATTTCGTCCTGTAGCTGCCAGGGGTGGGAGTCGACCGGTCTGGGCGTACGAGAGATGAGGTTCTCGAGTCGGAGATCCGGGGGGAGGTCGAGGGCGGTGGCAAGGGGGTCAAAGCGGGAGCGAGGAGGCGGGCGGGGTAGAGTCGGGTAGGGCCGGGAACTTGTTGGATGAGTGCGGAGTTAGTAAGGAGAGAAACGGTGTATGCAATATGTGAACGCCATGGGTCTGAGTAAGCCCAAGTCCGCCGGAGCGAAAGGGGAGTGTGGCTTGGGTCCAGCCTGTTTTTGTTTGGCGGCGATGTATGCTTTCGAATACCCTTCGCATTCCCTCATCAAAGGACTTGGCAAGGGCAGCGGTTAAATGCGGCGGGGTACTGCGGAAAAGATACGTGAGCCGACATGACGAAGCGCAAAATCGTAGGATGTGAAACGCAAGATGGGGGTCATTCAACATGACGAGGGACGCCCAGAAGGTGCGGATGTTGGCAAGGGTTTCGTCCAAGAGACGATAACATTCGGCTTGGAGCCCAACTGGGCTACCAAGTACTCTGACGGCCTCCGCGGTGCTAAACTCGCACGGCAAAGCGGCCGCATTGAGGAGTTCCGAGGGTGGGGCGGTCGGCCACCTAGCGGTAGTCTTGTGGGGGCAGAGGTTGACGTGAAAACCGGACTCCCGTCCGCGTGCGGTTAGAAAACCGAGCACCGAGCTTGCAATTTCCAGAGGCACGATGAGGTTACCATCGTCAGCGTACCAAACATTGAGGGGAAGGCTGGGAAATACATTTTGGAGGTCGAGGAGCAGGGCTTGCAAGGCGGGGCGAAAGGGAGCATACCCAGGGGTCACCCTGCTGGGTACCTGTGCGGCTGCGGATGATGTGGCGGCCAAACATAAGTCGCGAGTCAGGGCCGTACAGGAAGTGCACAAAGGGGAAGCCTCGGGCAGCCTTGCGATTGTTTCGGCGAGGATGATGCGACGTTCAATTGAGTTGAAAGCGTTTTGGGCATCCACCTGGATGAGGACGTGGGGAGTGGGGGCGGGCGTGAGCTGGCGGATTTGCTGACGAACGGCGTGGGCGATCACTTCGGTGGCTGAGGGCACACCCACTGCGAGTTGGAGCGGACGGAGGTAGGCAGACAGAGCCACGTTTTGTCGCGCACGTTTCATGATGAGGCGTCCGACGAGACGCTGGATGACTAGGCCAACGGCGATTGGGCGTAAGGTGCGACCTAGTGGGTCTTTGGGAAGACCCACAAGTGACGCTCCGGCGAAGTATTCCGCGAGGTCGGAGGGCGCGTCGCCGTCCACGAGGCAATTCAAAAGTTTGGTTAGCCAGTCTAGAGCGCTGTTAGACGGTTCAGCACCACCCGGAGCGTGGGAGACGAACGCAGGATGGCAGGGCGGAGGCCGTCAGGTCCGGGGCTGGAGTGACGAGGAAGTCGACGGAGTTCGCGGCGTACTTCAGCAGCCCTGAATTTGAAGGCCCGAGGAAGGTGGGATCTGGGAGCAGCTTCGAACGGGAGCACAGGTGCTGGGTGGAGGGCGATGAGTTTCGAAGCGTTGGCAGATGTGGGGACGACAGGAGGTACAGAGCGAAGTAGGCCCTGATCAGCTTTCCGGGGGAACCATTGAGCAAGGCGCGTCTGCAGCGGCGGCCGAGGTCCTCAGTGGGGGAGGGTTATGGTTTTGAGTTGCAGCAGATGTGTTAGGGATAAATCAGCAGGGGAAGAGATCCTCAGAACCAATTACCCAAGAAGAAGGTGTTGCAAGCGACAAAAGTGCTACCGTGGTATAATTAAACGAACAAAAAGAAGTGGATAGGGAAGACAGTTAAATGGTCTACAAGCAAGTATGGAAGGGGCAGGTTCCACAACCTATGCTTAGTGACTAGCATAAAATAAATTTCTCTTGGACTGAAGTTGACTCTCAACTTCCTAGCTATTTGGGACTGGGCTTGAAGTTGTCTGCCAACTAGCTTTATGCTTTGTGTGTAACTTAATTTGTTGAGCACCCCGCTTGGGTATGCTGGCTCACAAGTACTCCTACCATTTCGTACAAACGGCCCCTTATATAGAGTTTTCAACCCTCACAATTTGTAGCATCTATACAGTACCCATGTGCCATATCTGCACCGCCACAGTACGAGGCACAGCATCCCTCTAAAAATAATTGAAAATAATATTGTAAGTGCAGTGACACCGCAGCCAGCGCAGCATGCCAGCGCAGCCAGCGCAGCATGCCAACGCAGCCATCGCAGAATGTCAGCGCAGCCAGCGCAGCATGCCAGCTCAGCCATCGCAGCATGCCAGCTCAGCCAGCTCAGCATGCAAGCTCATTCAGCACAGCATGCTAGATAATATCTAGAATTTTCATTATATCAAAATGCATCCGTTGCTTCCTCAAGTAATTGGCGCCACTGGCCAGTGCGTGCGAGGAGGATCCGTCGCTTGATGGAGGCGACAGCACTTGGGCGGTGGCGGTTCCGCGGTTCGCCTCGGCCATTCTTGCGAAGAACTAGTTTGGGAAGGGCGAGCAGGAGGTGTAAGCATTCTCGACGCACGGAACATGCTCTTGATTCGACGTAGCGGCGACAGAGCTGGGCAAGAAGGTGATGAAAAGGCACCCGCAAAGAGTTAGGGAGGAAAGGAAAGGTTGGTTCAGGGAGGGAGAAGATAATGGAAGGGGGAGGGCAATGTTGGCGTTGTGTGGGTGAGGTCCCCCTCATTAGTTGGCTGAAGAGGCGACGGCTGAGGTGGCCTCGGGGGTAGCGGATGTTGGGCCGTTGGGGCGAAGTCGCTTTGCGGCCGATTCATCTGGAGTGGGCGCGGATGGAGGGGTGCCACCGGAGGATATTGGCGGTTGATGTCGGAAATCGAGGATTCGAGAGCCTCAACAAAGTACCGCCTCGTCTTCCACAGACAGGAAGGGTCCTGCAGGCGGTCGGCTTCGACCCGGAGGTTGGGGAGGAGCGATCGGGCATCACCATCCGAAGTGCAGTGGGCGACAATGGGGGCAGGTGCGGAGACGGCAATTGGAATGGGTGTGACAGGGCAGTGTTGGCGGAAGGCGTCGTAGGCAGTTCATGTGTGTATGAGGGTATCCGCGTGTGCACACACGAAGGAGGTGTGGGGGTCGCCTGTGGGAACCACGGCCACGGATCCCGGGAAACCTCCAGCCGTGAGGGCTGATAGGGTTAAAACGTCGAGAGAAGAGATACTTAGAACTAATTACCCCAAGAAGGAGGTGTTGCAAGCGACGAAAGTGCTACTGTGGTATAGTTGAGCCAATAAACAGGAGTGTATATGGAAGGGAGTTGAGAGGGCTACAAGCAAATATGGAAGGGGCAGGGTCTACCACCTATGCCCAATGAATAGCGTAAAGTAAATGCTTCTTGTGTCTGAAGTTGACTCTCAACTTTCTAACTATTTGGGACTTGACTTGAAGTTGTCTTCCAACTTGCTTGACCTCTCCATGAGGAAGCAATTTACTCAGCTTATATAGAATTTCGGCTATCCCTGAAGTCCGAACAAAACTACAGAAGGTACCAGGAAATGCATAGAAACATTTTGCGTAAATGATATACTCAAAACAAAAGATACTTAAGAAACTAACAATCAATGAGGTCCTCTTATTTCCCATTCTCTAAATCAGATACAAAAAACTCCTCCAAAATATCCATGTTGCCCAAGCAGTCCCCACAAATATCTGCGGACGGCTCATAGCTCTCTATTGCCTCCTGGGAGATATCTAAACTACTAAAGATATCTCCATCCGGTTCCAGCGTCGGCACCACTTGTTCCATACTTTCCAGTCCAGGCCGCACCAGTCTAACACTTTCTATGCCCTCTGTTCCCTCATCCACCTCGTCGTCGTCCTCATTATCCTCCTGTTCCTCCTGTTCCTCCTCTACATCCTCCTCCTCCTCCTCTTCATCCTCTTCTTCCTCCCCATCCTCCCCATAGTTAACCTCGTAGACCAATTCAGGGGCTACCCACTCCTCGAAGGACTCCCCAGCTCCCTCCTCGATGTCCCACTCCCGCCCCTTACCTACCTCCTCCGCCTCATCCTCAATAAAAAGGCGACGCACGAACTCGATGAAAATTTTCTTGGTTTGCCGGCGCAGGTAGTTTTGCCATCAATAGGTACAAAGGGGAGTTGGGGAATAGAGGTTAGGGGTCGGGGATGGCAGTTTTTGGAAATGACTTTTGAGGGGCGTAGATTGGTCATTTTGGTAGGATTTGGGGAATGGGAGGTAATGCAGGGTGTTTTGGGTGTGTGGGGGGAGAGGGGTGATGATCGAAATGATCGGGGACGTTTAAAACTTCGAGTAAAGGGGTTTAAATAGGCTGCTGGGGCAGGTTCCATAGATTAGGAATAGGTAAAATAAATCTGTAAGGGATTTTGTAGTAGTGCATTCGTGCCCTTTCTCTCAAAAAAGCGAATTTGGTAGAGGAGGTAAGCTAAAAGGGAAAAAGAATTTGATTCGGGATTGATTCAGAGGGTTGGATACAGTATAAAAATATTTAGATAAAATGGAAGTAAATTTGGAGAGGACCGCGGTAATGATAAGCGAGGCTCAGGGAGAACGAGGAAGGACCGGAACTATAAGCAAATTTGGACAAGGAGAAGTAGCACAGTAAATTAAAGGCCTGTAGATGACGGCGGCAAAAAAAATCCGTTCCCATCAGCACGCGCCTAACAGTTTCCACGTGCTTCTCCAGGCAGCACTTGACATCCACCCATCTGAAGTTGAGTATTTGGTACACTTGTCATGGTTCGAACAACTTCCATTTCAGTAGCTCCGCATTCCGCATATCACACGTGCACACGGTGAGCACAGGCATTACAGCCAGCATATGGTCCTCGGGTATCGTTGTTCGTGCGATTCGCGTCGCCGCATCCGCAAAACGAGGAACATTATCCTTCATCCTTCCCTTCTGAACCGTCTGTTGTTTTATTGAAGAGTGGCTAACCTGCGAGGGTCAACAATTAAGAAAATTTGCTGTTTCTAATCGGTCAGCGGCAGAGATGTTGCTAGCTAGATCAGCAGCCATTATGAAAACTGGAACCAGATCGACGAAGAGAACACTTCTGCCGGACAACTTTGGTTTGAGCGGGCTGCCGTCTCTTAAATAAAGCATCTCATGCCCGTCATGGGCCGCTGTACGAGACATTCCCAAATTTTTGAGCACCGAACATCATCCTCGGACAATCTTTCCCACCCGCGGTATCCGTTATGAATCCGCCAATTGAATACCTTCTCGCTCTCCTTAGTATTGTTTTCTGTTCATCTTGACGTCCGCGAACGACCGCTGCCTCGAGGATGCAAAATCCACTGTTCGCGACCTTTCTCCGTCTTGGCTTTCGCGCAAACTGCTTGTGTTCGCGACACCTCAGCCTTCGTGAGAGCAAACTTTGTTGTTCGCGCTCACATACCAGAGCTCATTCGGGAAACGTTTTCCTTTTGCGCCAGCTTATACCGCCCCAATATACATCGCTTCGATCTACATAGTCGTCCAGGACAGCCGCAACTCGTGGTTAGAATTGTTTAGTATCATGCCTGGCCCTAGTGTGGGCCTACTTTAAATGTGCAAAGAACGTTCAGCAGTGATGATTACTAGTATAAACTGTAGAGCGGGACTCCACT
Source organism: Kappaphycus alvarezii (assembly GCA_002205965.3). Classification (NCBI taxonomy): domain Eukaryota; phylum Rhodophyta; class Florideophyceae; order Gigartinales; family Solieriaceae; genus Kappaphycus; species Kappaphycus alvarezii. Next base: position 60,251 of record NADL03000750.1, read on the forward strand.
AAAGTCTGTTAGTAACCTTTATGGTTCTGCTTTTCAAGAGTTTCCTCAAATGCAGACAAATACTCGTTACATCGCAACCTTCCTCATCCGTCTAGACGAGTATTTCACCTAGTTTGAGGGCTTTTCGCCATTGGCAACTATCCAGTCGCAGCTCACATTATATCCCGATGTTACTTTAGAGACGCGGATGGAAGCATGCCGCTAATGCCCTTTTGGAGCGGCGCCAAATCACCTTAGTTGCAAACGGTCACATCGCATATGGCCGGGAAAGAATCGAGGAATCGGAGATGTTACTGAAACACCGTTCAGATAAGGGCGAATGTGGTGCGTTCGAGTGTAAATGAGGAGGGTGCACAGGGAACCCTCTGGAAACCGTGATGGGACTCGTGCGGAAGGTTCATGCGCAAAATATCCGTATAGTGGCCGCCGCCGGCTACATCTGTGAACAACTGACCGTGAACAAAGAATATGTGCAACCTCTGAAGACATTACTGACAATCGCGTACCATGTTCTACAACCACCTATAGGCCCACTACCGTACTACATGCAATCCAATGTGAAAATAGAGAGTGTTCGGGCTCGATTACCATCGGCGTCTATTCTACGCATAACGAATTCGATGGTCCAGTTTTGAGATCGGCTAATTCTAAAAAATATAAAATACAGGTTTTGCAGGTCTTTTGTTCTGGCTACGAAGTCCCTTTGGGCAATTGAAAAGCAAACACACCCAAACTGGGTCCTAAAGAATTTTGCTACCCCTCTTTCACTTTAAGTACCCTGCAACGAATAGCTGGCAACTGCCGTTAGAGAACTTGGTGGCAGAACAAAAATAGGTTCTCGGGTCACCGGAATGTGTGCTAGCATCTCGGGTTTAAAGGCCGGGTCGTGATCCAAAGAATGCTAGAATCTTGCGAAGATTAAGTCAAGATTGAAAATGACACAAAAGATGCGAACCCTGCTAAAATAGAACCTAAAGAGCAACAGCAAAAATTAGCTAGACTAGAACTACCCGCATCGATGTGGTAAACAAATCACAAAAATCGAATTACTTAAAAAAATTCCGTCAAACAATCATAGAGAAGTGTATTTCACTCCAATTGTATCTCGTCAAGATTGAGGTCCAAGTAGTCCTGAAAATATCTCCCATGTTCTTCAAAATGGAGACAGAGATTCAGAAATAAATGGAGCGAATAGTTGACAACAATGCCCCAAATGTGCAATTTACTACCAGTCGTCTGCCTTTGTATCAAGAAAATCACTAAAAACTAGTTCTTTCGTTGTAAAGAAAGTATAAATGGAACCTTAAATACGCTTAGAACATAGATGCAATGACATTAACGTAATATATGGGTTCATGCTTACTTAAATAGTTCCATGCAATTGAAATTCAAAGCACAGCACAATAAGCACTGGATTTTTGTGCCTCAAAATTAAACGAATATGGATAATAGTCGAGCAAAGATTTCCAAAAAAAGGCTACTACACTTACAGGTGAAATTTATTAAATCGTTTCATAAAATTCGCTCTTGAAATTGTAGCTAGTCTCTGAAAAGCACTATACAACTGTAAAATTCTCAAACAAAATAAGGGCAGAGAGTAATGGAAATAATTGAAAACGATAGATTTTCTTCGATAAAAATATCATCAAAGTTTCAAAATTTTCATTTACCCAAGTTATTTATCTTTTTTTCATTTGTTTATAATGGTTCTTCCTTTTTCAAATCCACTGATTATCAAGAGATTTACATGTTCCTGGTATAACTATTCCCTTATTTATGATCATAACCAGGTCAAGTAAGTTATTGTTTATATGAGTTTATCCAGAAATTCTGTCAGTTTGAGCACATACTAAATATGTTAAAATTGCACGCGCATGTAGTAACATAACTTTTACTGTGCTCAACAAGCAAGCGATCGATGTGATGTTGTAATTTCGAAATCTTAGGTTTGGTAGATGATCGAAAAGAATCTTATCCATTCTCATGCAAGGCTCTTTTCGAATGTACTCATTTCTTTTCGGTGGAAAGAAAGATAATTTGTTCTTTTTCTCACTTGTTATTTTCCTTTACTTTCATAAATGGGTGGCGCCGAAGTTTTTTAATGGTAGATGAGAGAGTTTTTCCGAGAAATTCTGTTAATTTGAGAGTTAATTTCAGATGTAGTGGAGTTAGACTAAGGAAGCATCTTTAGATAAAAGGACTTTACGCTTTCAGTATTAAAGTAAAACGAGTAAAGCATTTCATTTCAACTTATAAACTGTTCTACATACTAATTTCAAATGTATAAGTGTAAAATGGTTGACATCGCCCTTGGTATGTCTTATAATATTTCGCATTTTTTCGGGGGAAACCATGATTGGTTACTGTCCCGTAATACTGTACTCTGTAATTTGATTCAATGTCACTGATCCAGTTATCGCTGTATATTTAAATCTTATCTACGTTGCTGGATTACACGAGGGGAGGATTATTTTATGTATTACACAGTTCTCACGCGAGTCGTGAATATTTTGGGAGCCGGAAGAGCTCCAGCCGCCCTAGCTCCGTGGATAGCAGGACCACCTCTCACACTCCTAGCGAAGAAGGACATGACACCGGGACCAATCGCTGTGGGTGAAACGCTTCGCAGGCTGGCCAGCAGCTGCGTTATGAAAAAAGCTACAACAAAAGCGGCCAGCTACACGCAACCGCTGGAGGTGAGGATCGCCACTCGATCTAGAACATATAAAGTCTTACAAAGTGTTCGACAAGTGGTCGAAAAGTTCGGACATAATTCCGAGTATAGGATGCTTACTGTGGATTTTTTGAGTGCTTTCAACCTATGCAGCCGCTCTGCATTCTTGGATGCCACGAAAAATCTCTTTCCTGAGCTTTGCCGTAGGTCGCATATTGCTGCGCACACGAACCTGCATACCTGTGGGTCGGTGCACACACTATTCGTAGTGTGCGAGGGACACAACAGGGTGATAACCTTGGCGGCCTCCTGCTTGACCTGGTATTGCACCCCATAGTACTCAAAATTTAGCAGCTCCTAGCCTCTGGGGACGAGAAAGGCGGGAACATGGGAAATCTCTTGCTCCAACTGTGGTAAAACGACGATGGATACATCATCGGACGCCACGAGCACCTACTCAAAGCACTCGACATTCTCTCCTCGCTCGATACAACAACACGAGTACTTCATCTTTCGCTGTCCAAATGTAAGGTTTGGTAGCCCTCTGCACCGCTTGAGGCAGTGCAACACCTTTACCCGATGGAACTCAGGCAGATATACAGTGCAGCCAAAACTGTTCTCAACCGCTCGATCGGCTCCGCACAGTTTAGTACGCAATTATTCACTTCTCATGTACATTCACTCGAAGCATTTCTCAATGCCGTCGTCGACATTGAGGATACGCAAGTGGCATTTCAGCTCCTGCGCAACTGCTTCGGGCCTATAAGACCAGGCATATACTGCGCGTAGTACCGGCATCGTGCACTACACATGGTGCTGCAATATTCGACGGAATGATGGAGCGTGGCGTCCGAATGTTGGCTGGGGGAGTCCTCGACTCTGAACTTTTTCGGGAAATTCAACTACCAGTCAAATCCAAGGAGGAAAAAACTCGTCCCTTTGATTAGAATTCACGTCAGCGAAAGATATCGCAGGTGCTGCGTTTCTGGTCTCCAGTTCAGCCTCCAGCAGGCTGTGTGAAATGGTTTTGTCAGCCTCTATCAGAAGTCTCACAACATATGAAGACACCGTGGAGGCTGACCGGCTTTGGTCTCAATCCCGCCTATAGTCAAGGATGTTCCGTTCAGTTCCTTTTGTTCACACAAAACACCTTCGCATAAGACACTCACGGAAGCAGTCCACGAGGCTGTATGTAACAATTTCTCTGTTACACCACTGTGTAATAGAGACTTTTTCGCTTTCGCTATTCCAATTCTATATTACACAGTGGTGTAACAGAGAAACTGTATCGTCTTGAATGAATTTAGAAATTTGATTGTCCTTTAATGGTTTATTTGACTTAGAGCCCCACGTCATCGTTTTATTTGTGTAGTTATATTGTAGATAGTACAATTCTACAGTTACACCTCTAGTTTTTAGTAAACTGCACTGAGCAAACAATGTATAGAAATTCTATAGTAGAGCTACCGTACTGTCTATAAAAACGGAGGCTTATCTGGATTCTTATGGGAATCCTGGTACACTCAATACATCCTTTGCCCCACACTTTCTGAAACCCAGTAACATCGTCTCTTCTGTTCCTTTAGCAGTGCCCCGTCTGCCTCCCTCTCTGTTTCACTGTGCACGATGGTATACCTCTCGGAGACGCAAGGAGGCAGTCTATTCGCGCTTCAATGGCGCTACCAGGGGCGAAGGAATAGGTTTACTATCCCCTGTGCCCGGGTCTGACGACTAGTTTCGACGACCGCGAAATCTCGACATGGCCTCAATACTACTCTCAAGTTCTACTTTTCGCACTGGACACACCATGCCCGAGGAGAAACTGTCCGGAAACACTTGAGTGCTTCGGGGATCCTCTCATGCACTGTGTTCACGGAGGCCGCAGAATTCGAAGACATGACCGTCAAGTTCGCTTGCTTGCCCAGGACCTGCGGAAAGCTGCTCGTCACCTCGTCACCGAGCCCAGGGATGGCCTTCATCCTACAATGCCAGACATCAGGGCAATGGGAAGCACTGGAGGCACGGATTCCTTCGATTTCACTTTTGTCAACCCACTTGCGCCACCCAGCAGGAGAGTGGGCACCTTCAACCCGCTCACATCCCTCAACGCAGCAAAGGCTGCAAAGCATAAAAGATATGGAATTTTAATTGCGACCTCAGCACGGAGCAGACTCATGCCCATCCCTATATCCACTATCGCGGGCTGGTACCCAGACGCCTACGCAGTGCTAACCGACGTGGCGCGGAACGTGGCTGTTAGGGCAATGGAGACATACGGGACGGCTCGAGCGGTTTTAACGCAGAAGCACTTGGCAGCAGCAGTATGGTCTAATGCATCATGCCTGCTGACAGGCTTCGAACCAGCCACATAGGCACGTGACTCTCATTACCAATTATCCTGAGCATGTCTAGCATACACCGGGGGATAGCCGAAACGCACTTTTCAAAAATTAAAGAACCAAATCATTCCCATCTTGGAAGATACATCCGATCTATCCCATGGTTTTCCAGACAACCACAATCGACTCAAAAAGGGTATACCGACACCGTAATGGGGAAGGAAATACGCTCCCTAAAAAGCTACCTTCAGGTCAGCCATCAAGCAGGCCGCATAGGACATGACGGCTGCTGCAGCGTACCTTTGCAGCAAAACCTGCCGAACATTTCCGTACGTGATATTGACATCAACTTTACTACAGAGATAGAGATCGGATATACCTTCCAAGAGTAAAACACCCAAACGTTCCCACTTTACTACTACCTTTCTTTCTGGTCGCCGTCACATCTAGCCAAGTACAGTTTCCGCAGTCAATGCCACGAAACTCGCAGAGCTCGAGACACACTGCCATTGTCGCGATTACTACCACCAACACGATATACTCCTTCTTCCATCGGAGTTGATATATATGGCGCCTTTGGTGACGAGGGCAAGAGGTTTTTCCGGCGCCTCGCTTCCTGCGCTGTTTCTCATCGTAGTTCTCCCCCATCAACAGGAACTTCGCGGCTTCGTTAATCGTTTTGCGTTTAGCCTCCAAGTCATGCAGCCCGACAGGTTGCCACCGGTCGCCTGCCTGCAAAATTGATATCTGTATCCCCTCCGCACAGTTTCGTGTTTCAGAGCCCGTAAAGAGCTTCCGCCCGTCCAGCTGTACTGATTTCTCACTAAATACGAACGTGAAGAAATTTATAAAGACGTCATTGTCCGCAGGTAGTGAAAACTGGGTCTGCAGCATGGCAAGAAATCGCAGTCTTCGCCGAGCTACTACAGCAAATCCCATTCCATACCTAGAATCCCATTTCCTGTCCAACTTGCGCCCCAGAAAGGCAGTTGCATATTAATCCACGCCCGTTTGTAGGCATTGTTCTTCGAGCAAAGGTCGTGGCATCCCTTGGAGTGCTATTCCAGACTGTTCGACTTCTTCACGCGCAGTGACTGGCCAGAATAACGCCAGTTGTTTGTTGGAAGGAGTTTTGAGCGACACTTAGGCCGCAACTTGAAATTGTGTATACAGTGTATTCCAGAGAACCTCCGTTCCGAGGGTATGTACAATAAGTGATTACCCTACTTACAGTAGTCCTAGTGTGCGATTTCTCTTAGCAGGAAAATTAAATATACCAACCCATTCAAGTAAACCAAAACATTCCCCCTCTTGGAAGATATATTCGATCAATCCTAAAGAGTTCCAGACAATCGCAATCAACTAACCAAATAGATATGCCAACGCCTTTTTGATATCACCTCCGTGAATCCCCTGGCTCTCTCCAACAGGAGAGTGAGGGCCTTCAAGCTGATCTCCTCTCTGAATGTGGTGCAAAATGAAAAGCAGAGAGTAACGTAAACTGTGCCAGATGGTTCGCAGAAGCTTTCAAACAATAAGAATTTATCGACATACCACGACGGGCACTCGAATGAATCGTTCTCCTCAACGAAGGTCCTCAGCATTGTACTCTCTTTTCTATCTTTACATGGAACTTTTGCAATGGAAACATGAGGAGAATACGGTCGTTGCTCAGCGCGGAATCCCGCCTTTGTGAGTTGTCTTCTTGTAGCCGAGTGTAAGCGATGCAAATCGGGATTGGGTTCCGTGGCGGCCAACATTACTGGGGGATAAAGAAAACATACCAAAATCCCGATATATTTGAACTGGATGTCGAAAGAATCAGTCTGCACTTCCTCAAGTGCGCATGGATCAACAGATATACACCTCGTCACGATAAAAGGGGATAATTGGGTGAAAGTTTTGGGTGTTTTTACTGTTGGAAGAATAGGGTGTTTTAATGATTGAAAAGTAGGTTAGCCTAAGTTCCAAAGCGCATTGAATAATTAGTACAAGTGGACGGCATCGGGGAACCGATAAAGTGCATCGCGATGTGCCATGCGGTGGGTTCTAAATACTGCGCGTGTGGGAGTCGAACAGGCTGAACTAGCATTCTGTTAGGGATGGAGACGTCAATGGGAAAAGGTGGGAGGTTCAAGGTGTGCAGCACGCACAAGGTCCACGCCGTGGTCTGCGCGGCACACGCGGAGGCAGCTTAGGCTTGGAGAGGGTGGGAAAGGTTGGAAAGGGGCTCAGGGTGCAACCCAGACCAGCATTAACTGGAATGATTTCGATTCCATGCAGCCAGAGTGAATAGTGTCACCCTGACACTGGGCCTTTCAGCAAATTCCTGTTCACTTCTTCCCGAGATGCAGTATTGTCCTCTCCCTTTTCTTTCAACAAAACGAAACCATACAGTCGTTTCTTTCTACAAATCTAATTCACTTCATGACTGTATGTTATATTTTTTGTTTGAAGATTTAGTCCTCCTTTTTCAAATAGAAATCTATGACTCGTGACTCGAATTGTCCCCCAAATTCTGTTCCGATACTGTATCCAGCAGATCTTTTAGTAGTTGTCCTGAATGGATGCAAATTCAAAGATATGACGTTGCATCTATATTTTTTATTTCGCCGAGGCCGTGAAACGTTTCGAGGATATCACTCAATTTAAATATTGATATAGAACGTACTTGCAAAAACACCCCCGTTATCAACCACCCCATCGACTTACCCCTGTTTCTGCCCTCGACATGACCAAACGATGCCCGACTCCACATTTACCGGGTATAAAGGGCAGAACATTCCCTCAAAGCCCCGCTTTTGATGATTAAGGGGCCATCCGACTACGAAAAATACGAAAGAAGGATGAACCGAGAACGTATTGGGAATAAAATCGTCGCCACTGCTTCGAACATGCAGAGGAAGCAGATGAGGGCGCAGAAGAAGAAGAATTAGTGGAGTCTGAGGCGGATGTGAAGGAATCTTAAGGTAAGGAGCTTTTCGTGGACCCCTGGGTGCCACTGGTGTATAGCCGAGGGGAAGCTGATGTGGAAGCTGGAGGGGAGAATGAGGGAGTAATAGTTATTTCAACATCCTCTGCCGGGGATGACGGAAAGGTTAAATGTCTTATTAGGTATTAGATAGAAGCGCTTGATACGTTTGCGGGGACTATCTATTACTCTAGGCACTTCCAAAGACTTTCTAGGGATTTCATAGCGGTATGGATGGTTTAGAGGATTTGTTGGCTACGATCTCGAAAACTGATACTGTGAGAAGGGAATCTACATATTTATTCTGATATTACTTCCTGTCAATCTTTCTTGTCTACAAACTTATTCATTTTCAGGTATTTTATAGTACTTCTTACGTTTGTTTGAGAGTAAAGATTTAGCCAAAAAAAATTATATAATCTGAATAAACTGTCCAAAACTAATATTGCTTCCTATTTCTCCCTTTCGTCTTTAACAGCAGATACTCCTCTGCTGTACACCAGAAGCTGCCATGGATCAAACCAGCCCTTTTCATCTTTCGATCCCTTCACGTCTGGCTCAGCCTCCTCTGGCTCCCTTGGCCCTGACTCTACAGTTGCACATTCTGCCTTTTCAAAAGAATGACGAGATACCTACTCCGAAACGCATTCCCTATCCATTCTGCTACATTGATCCTCGTAGTCATTTTGGCCCATTGGACCTTAACGCCATTCTATCGAGGTGGAAGCTGGCTCTGGATGGCTTTTCAATGGTAAATGGAAGGTGGAAGATAGCAATAATAAAGAAAAAGGGGCGATTCGAGAGGTTAATTTATGGCAAGAGTGTTGTTTTAACGACTTTTCCATTGATCAAGGTTACATCTTCGAGAATTTTCACGGCCTTGGACGAGAATTAGAAAATGTGACGCAATTTAGCGGCTTTGAATTTTCATTGATTCGAGGCATATGCAGAACTTCTGCTTGATAAAATATCGAAACTGTATTTTCATTTCGAGGCAGACTACTAGTAGAAATGTTTACCTCGAGAAAAGGGGACTAAATATCAAAAATAGAACTTAGAATGGTGCACTGACTTTGGAATTACTACAGAAGAGTAACTGCAAAATTATTTTCTGTTGATAGAAAGTGTTGGCTTTTTTTAATGAAGAGATGACAAGGATTGATATGGGGATGAAGGGGACCGTAATTTTCGAAAAAGGCTTGACTTGTACTATTACATCTGTCCATCTGAGGAAGCCACTGCCTTTCTTGAAGGATTGCCTTGTTTCAATCAACTGCGACGGTTAATGTCCGAAAGCATACAGAAGAAGCGCAGGTGAAGCTGTAAAAAGCTTTGAGCAGACCGTGGGATTTGATTACATTTTCTCTACGGAATTGTGTCTTGCAACACTTCAAATTTGATGGTAGATGCATTTAATGGCAAAAAACAGTGTACAGGTACTGTACATGATATGAATCAAAAGCAATGTGCCTAAGCAAATATAATTTCAATTGTTCAGATTATTTTGCTGCATTGGAATAAAAATGTACTCTTATGTACATTGTAGGTAAATTGGTCCTTTTACGTAAGAATAGGTTATAATCACGGTGTATAACTGTATATATATAGAAATTATATTGTGCGGTACAACCTTTTCTTTAGTACTTGTGGCTTTTCTTTTTGGAGCGAAAATTCTGAGCTAGTTACTGAGAAAGAAACAAAGATATGAAATCACATCATAAATTGTGTGCCTAGGCCCTTGGGCATAATAGTGCTTGGCTTCTCTCTGTTTTAGTAGATTAGGGACATAGCTGAGAAGTGAGACGAGAATATGAAGCATCAGGAGGTATCAGACGAAAATATGGAGGAATTTTAAAATTTAGTGTTTATGAAATTTAGAATACTCGGCTAAAAGTATCAATTCTTTTTTGGTCATAATATTTTCAGACTCACTCTCATTAAAGTGAAATTACTGTATCTTCCGAGATGATTGTTAGCATGTATTTAAATGTTTATTTAAGTTACCGAAAATTAAAATAATTGATTGAAGATTTTTGAAAAGGTTTATTGCATCAATGGAAGCAGTATTCCAGTGAAAATAAATATTCCTACAGGGAAGAAAATGTAAAAATAGATCTCTTGTAATGTCAAAATGTACCCCAAATATCTACGCGGAGAAAATTTAGCGACAAATATAGGGAAAAATGATAAAAAATACCTCCCAAGTCTTGTACAGAAAGAATTAGATTTGCTTGCCGAGGGTAAAACTTGAAACTCACAGAGCAATTTCTGCAGGAATCGTACTTTTGAATTCGGGAGCTTCACTGGGTCCGAAAACTTCAGTTTTCGTTTAGAAAATTGAAGGTAGATCTAAAGTTTAAAACTTCTTTATTTACAAAATTTAGTTTCGTTTCCGTAGAAATCTCTTTCGAAAGTGCTATTTGGGTCCTTAAAAGCATTGACACTATACATTGCTACAGGAAGCTCTATTCCATCCTCAGTAACGATGCTAAGAGTATATTTAGAAATTCAACATATTCAGGCTTTGGGATCGATGACGGTACAATTATCAGCTTAAAATTAAAATCTTAATAGATTAACTATTTGATTTATTCGTACTAATGGAGTGATTAACTCAAATAAGAGAGGTTGTAGCTATAAACTCTTGTATTTTACGTTTACCTCACAGAGTGTTCAAATATTCATGAAATGTGTAGTAGCTGCTCTAAATATGCAATTGTATTTTGTTGTGAAAATCATCTCCTTTGCTTTGGGAGCTAGATTCAGTAGTTACTAAAATATTTATGCTGTATTTCGAGTTGTTTCTCGTCGTTTGGTGTGAGTGAACACTGCCTCGGTATTTACCCATGTCTATAAACGACGTCAATGAAACTCAATAGTGATCGATTCGCTCAACTTATCCGAACTATCTATCTCCGATTGTAGTCTGATATTGGTGAATAAATCAATCAAATTAGTAGAATTGAGTCTAATATGATTGATGTGGCTCATCAAATCTTGCTTTTTCTTTTTTTCCTCTTAAAATTTTCCTAAAATGGGTTTTCTTGGAGAAAATTTCTGAGTTGGATAATATGTTTCATCATGAATGATAAAAAAATTTAAGGGAGAGTACCAAAGCTTAAAAAAGCTTTGGTACTCTCCCTTAAATTTTTTTGCCTAAAATTTTTTTTGTGAAAGAAGATATTGAAAGTTAGTGTGAGTAGTACATGTAAAAATCTCAAGCGATTATCGAGTTTAGCATAGTAAAAATATATCACCTTTATGGTGCACTTCCCGTATACCTCAAATTTTACATTGCTACCCAATGGACAGAGTCGATGATAGATTTGTAGTTCAATGAATATTCTTTTTTATATAGTCAAAAGATTTATGTAGGGCCTTTTGAAACCTTTAAAATACAGAAAAGTTGAAAGAGCCTGTATATATTAATGTTTTATATAACTTTTTTACTAGCTAATTATTCATCTACATGAACTGCACGAACAATAATTTCCCCTTCAAATAATTATGTATCTATTTCAACCCCTCATCTTTACGCAAAAGCAATACTGATTTTTTACAACACCGTTCATCAGTTAATCTCGACTTTTCTGCCATGATAATTGCAACTTTTTCAGGAGGTTTATAAAGCATAATATTGAGCTTTTGGTAAATCCGACCTCTTCGAAAAAATTTTGAAGTTTTCTTGAATGAAAATGTGCCCTAAGACAAGTATTCATGGATTTGCTGAAGAGAATTATCAGATCTGCACGGTTCCAAGAAACGTACTGAAACTGATAATGAAGCATTATTATGTCTCAATCTAAGATAAGATAAGATGCAAGAACTTAGCTTTTTCATATTGTACCGTAGCATGTAATGAAGAGACTAAATGAAGCTTCTGATTTTCTCTTGCTGCTCTCGATTCTAGCCGCATATAATGGTACGGTATTCTTTATCCTGACCCATTTAAAAAATAGAAATCTGTAACATTCAGAAGAAGTTATCCTATTGATTAATCCTTGTCGTGTAAGGGGTCGATCTAGTAACATTTCCGACAATGTACTTGATCCATTCAAATTTTCGAATATTTTAGCTGTAGTTGCTATGGAAGCAAACGTTTCACTTTCTTCTTTAATGTCGGCTTTGGAGAGCTGTAAGGGTACAGCAGTTCATTTTATCGCGCCCATAAACAAAACGAGAATTATTTCTGGGACTATTATGTTAATTATATGCCTTTGTAATGAAAATGTCTAAATTATCGATTAAGGCGGTTTCATTGCATCTAAGCTGAATAAAACACTACCCATGAAGTATTTTTGACAAAAATAGAACATATTTCAAGACCTTGTTGATATTGTGGGAGTTATTTACTGTTCTCAGATACATCTTTTGGTTAATGGTGCTCATGAGGTCAGATTCATTTGCATCTGGTAAACAGGCAGAACTGTCTTCCCAACCATGAAAATGAGTTTGCCATGAAATTGAATGATACCCTTCTCGTCGTCTGTAAATATAAGATACAAATGAATAAGATCCTATCAATAAAACTTCCTCCATTAATGCCGACGGGTATGGTCATAGCATAGGCTTCGACCACGGTATTGACCGTATTTTGAAAGACTAAATCCAAAGAAAGTTACAAAAAGGACAATAATGAAGAACAGGACAAGAGATTTCGTTAATGCAAATACTTTCTTTTCGAACGCCACTAATTTGTAACTTTTCAATGTTACTATCGATCGTATAGATTTAACTCTCCCCCGACAGAGAAATAGTACCTTTCATTACCTTGATAGCTTAAAAACATTCCTTGAAAGTTTCTATTGAAGTGGTAAATTAGGTCTAGAATCTTTGAAGCATGAAAATGTTGGGACTAATTTGTTGTGGTGAAAAACTTTGGACAGAATTCCAAGGCTCGTGTGCACAAATGTTGGCCACGAAATAACTTTTTGACTACAGCACGGGTCATGGTACGGAGAGAAACCAGCGATTTCACTACTGTAGTGGTCACTTTTTAGTCAAAATATTTTATTACAGTACTGTTTTAGGGGTTCTGAAAAATTAGAAAAGTCTATATAAACCTTGGCCGTGGAGTGTAAGGGCCTCGAAAATAACGACTAGATCGACAACAAAAGTTCGACCAGTAATTACCTAGTGTGTGACTAAACCTACACACCCGGTATATCGACAAATGTTTGTCTGTGCTGCGAGTTCTTTCAATTCCACAGGAGGTCAAAATCTCTATTAGATTTAACTTTCTGTCCGATTGCAAGCGGAGTGTAACATTTCGTTTCACCCTCATCCTTCAGGGTAACGCCTAGTTCATATAGTTAGAAGGCTTTCAGGGATCAAATACCGTACATAAATCTCAGTCAACGATGTCATCTACCGGCAAAAGAAAGCGGTAGCAAAGATCTGTCCGGCATCCACAGGGACGGGCATGCCGTACTCCGAGAAGTTCATAATGGCAAGTAACACTGTTCGAGCATCAAATCTCGCGAGAAGATTGTATCCTATGAAGACCTAAAGGGAGAACAAAAAGTGAACTTCGGGGACAAACATCGAGGATTGAAACCTAGTAGCTGAGTCTGCATACAAATAAAACCTGAGCTGTACCAAAAGGGCGCCTAGCTTCATTCTGGGATAAACGTTGAGTTTATCGAGGACAGCCGTTGCATTAAAAGATTCAAAGTTTCACAAAAATTGAACCCTTCCGAGCCGAGCATTTTCTCAACTCCATCTGATTCCTTGCTTTCCATATATAATGGTCATAATTACTATTAGTACAGAATAGTAGGACTGGCTACGCCAAAAATTATGTAATAATTACGTATATATTTTGTGAGATATGTATAGATTATATAAATTAAAAAATATCCGACAAAAGTATTCCGGGCCACAACCGACCATATTTTTCAAATATTAAATCACCCCACATTTCCCCCGACAAACAAAAGATAAATTTGGTAGAATATAATAACTTTTTTCCATAGCCCCACGATTACAGATACTGTTCAGTAATTTGCACCTTAAAAGCTATAAAAGACGTCTTACGGCCCACAAATAACAGATGAGCTTTTTTCATCGAAACCTGGAGGAAGTAAGTAAAAGAAATACCTCAAATAGTTATGATTTACTTAAAGAGGTTAGCTGATGGCAAAGTTGGAATAAGTTCTGTACATTTGTCTCCGGCCGGATCTACCCTTTAATTTGCGTAGCCTTTTGTTTTGACCAATATTTCGCTTATTTTCGTAATCATCAGACATTTTAGTCCCATTGCCTTTTGTAGGATTCAAATTTAAGATCTGTTTAATAAAATTGAATAATAATACCGAAAAGTTAGAATACAATCGCGCTAGAGAAATATTTTTCAGCAGTAACAAATGAAATTATGTTTCATCCAGCGCAAGAGTCTTCGAAGTCATTCATTATTAGGCTAATTATCTTCCGGTAAGTCCAATGTTTCGTGAATCGAACCCCGTCAATATTTATTGATACTATAATTCATCTAAAGAATTGTACTTTGACCTTTGCAAAATGGGTTTGAAAAGTTTGACTGATATTTTAATACGATTTAAGACATCGAGGGACTGTTTTGGTGCAAAACTAAAGCTTTCCATCTATTTCCCTGGCTCTAATTTAGAGTCGCAACTGTCACTTGAACTTTTCTGCCATCACAATCTTTTTGATTTTTGTAGGTTATACGAAAATCCACGCATAAAAGCTCTTACCGACTCAACATAGATTATAAAATAGCTAATTGCGTTTGATTCGCAGTTGTATTGTATTTATCTAGTCGAATATCCTATACTTGATTTTTGAGGAAACATATGACATCTTACATACTAAAACATCTGATTACTTGACTTGGCATCAATGTGATTATTCACAATCTGGAACTCTTTACAGGTGCATTTCTGCTGTATTTGGTCATTTCACAGCAATTAATCACACATTATCTCTGCTAGTTTTGTTCATGTACGAAAGAATAAGATGTGTTGTCGCGGATAGTCAGACAAGTCTCATTAAATAATCATGACAGTTTCTCGCTTGGAAATGTTACGTCATATCAATTTCTATTCCCTGATCACTTGGCAAGAAAAATATCCATATAATATACACTCCAGAGAAATTATTAATTTCTTAAAAGCAGGAGATGCATTGCCTCATCATAATCTTTGCGTGTTTGGGTTAAGTCATCAACCTTTTTGTACTTTGTTCTACATCTATACTTTCCTGTCCTTCCTGAAATACTATTTTCTAGTTTTGTTATTAACATTATGTTCCATACCCAAAAATGCCATGGGTTTGCATCAATAGCCACAACAACATCATTTTGGACATTTTTTTATAATAACTTCTCATTTAGATATCCAAATTTTGCTCCAAGTAAGATTTTCACCACCTTCAGAGTGTCGAAAGTTCTGCGTGCTTTTTCTTTTGAGATAAAGATACGTAAAGAAAGGAATAATTTTGTGTAATTTATTCTTTCGTATCTCTTATTATGTGTTAGTTTTTGGGGAAATACAGTTAGAGTTATTAGGATCTCGGAAAAATGGAACCGTATGGAATTTAAATGTCCCATTTCGCTCGTATAGGACCTAAACGTAATTAGAAAGTTTCATAGGCGGCTAATAATCTTCAAAAATATTTCATTTGGTGGATGAATACGGCGAAGGATCCGAACTTTCCCATTCTTGTGTCTTTTTTCTTTCGAAAACGTAAAATTGAAATTATGCTTAGACTTTTTCCTTTGTTATTACCAAAAACTAAGCTTCATAACCAAATTCATATCCAATGAAATAAGAAATCGCAGCCTTCGACTGGTTGGAATTATGTTCTTTCTCGATACGAAACTATAGTTCCATCTATAAAGTATTGTGCTTATTTCTGGACTCCTTAATTCGAAGATCCGCGATATTCATAATTTAATGTAAGATACATATGGCGGTGCGGTATTTTTCATATCATTTGGACAGAATAATTTCAAGAACAGGTGAATTCAAATTATTGATGAATGCTTGGGCGTTCCCCTTACATTCCATCCTGCACTACTATTTAAGAGCAATCAGGGCGCTGAGAACTTTTTTTCATAAGGTGCTAGACTTATTCAGATAGACATAGTAAGATTTAAATGGAGTTGAAAAAGTACTCTGATCACCTATCGATTATTCAAAGTGATCCGAAGACTAAAAATATTCTAAAAATTCCGATATCGACCATATTGTAAAGGCCATATATAAGGAGCCTACACATTGATATTGACATTCATAATATATTTAAGACCCAGAATGATGAATATATCTATTGTTAATACGAAATCTCAGTTTAGGTGGAGAGACGCATGTCGAGATGTATTTAAAATTTTTCTATGTACAGTAATGTCTAGAAGA
Source organism: Kappaphycus alvarezii (assembly GCA_002205965.3). Classification (NCBI taxonomy): domain Eukaryota; phylum Rhodophyta; class Florideophyceae; order Gigartinales; family Solieriaceae; genus Kappaphycus; species Kappaphycus alvarezii. The sequence continues at coordinate 76,610 of NADL03000750.1, forward strand.
GATGGAATTTCTTTTTGTCTATTTATTCAAAAAATCCCAAGACAAATTGCTGAGCGTCAAAGAATGAGAATGTTTTTGAAACAGTAATAGATAAATCACGGATCGTGATATAAGGGGCTCATTGTAGCTGCATAATTGCCCGTAATCAGTTTAAAATTTCAGTTCGGTCAATGTTAAATTTCTGTAGTATGTAATAATACCAGTTATGGAGGTTAAAAATAAAACAAGCAAAAAATAAAGTGGGATGAACTGGCATTGAAGATAGAGTAGATTCTATCAAGTTCCATTGCGGAATATTTACCTATATAGAATGCACATAAACCTAGATAAAAGGTAGATGGATGGCAACCTGGTTGATTTTTGTTCTTGTTTTCCAGTCAATGTAGAATAGCAGCGAGAAGTGCCTTATACATAATTACTTGAATGATCATAAGACAGATTATTCTGTAGAAAATAGCCACCATTCGACACTCAACTCAGTCTTTGGCTTTGATAGCACCAGAAAGTTTACATTTGATGCGGTAGTCGCTATCGAACATGTTCACAAATGGAACCGAAACTTTGAATACACAGTACAAGCTATATTTTAATAATCCAGTGAAAAGTTTTTTACATTATGGAGTCGTGTGATAACGAGAACTGTACTGCTTCTGCTCCTGAAATACTTTCAGTAGATGAAAATGCTTCTTTCTTCACTAGTCATGCAAAAATAACTTATCGATTTCAACACCAAACATCATTCAAAGTGGTTCCCATCGTTTAGTTTGAGATGATAAAGAATATTGGTTTGAATTAGAATTAGCTTAAATGCCGACACATGCTACAACCAAGTACGGTGTATGATTTTTATACTTACTAATTTCAAATAACCTGAATTATATCGGTAGTTTTTAATCATTCTAAAAGAGGACCAGCATTGATTTCCTAAAGTATGCACCGGGAATACATGAAACAGCTAATTATCGACCAAAAAAGAAACAGAGAGTTTAGCAGCGGATTTGCATAGTGTGCTGGACATATTTTGAGGTTGACTTAGCTATTGACTCCATCCTAAAATTCTCATCCAATATTACCAGTCTTGGTATCGTGATGTTCTTCTAAGAATCCATGTTTCAATTAGATTCTGTTAAGTGTAAATGATCGTTTTTAGCAAAGCATCAGCGACGTTGTCACATTAATTTATCATCTAAAACTCAGTGATAACAGGAATTATGAAAATTTCGATCTTGAATATTTTCCAGACTTTTTTTTTCTGTTAAGAGTGCTAAAATGTTGAGAAAGAACACTTGGATTAGCAGTGGGGATAAATTTCAGGAAATAATCCTGCAATTTAGATACGTAGTACTGAGTTAATATAACTTAGTCGGCTGTTGCCTTCCCTTCAGGTTGTCTACACTAATGGAAGGGAACAAGACACTGAGTACTCAAATTCTATACCAGACAATATCATTGAAAACATTTGATTATCAAAAATGGATTTTCGAGATTTATCCAGTCTGTTGGTAGCATTATGTCAAATATTCTTTATGTGAAAAGGGCGACTAGGCCCAATTTGTTTTGGCCAAAACCTTGAAGAGAATGAAATCAAAAGGTGCAAGGACCCTCTAAAAGATTTAAGGAGCATATGAGTCATATAGATAGGAATGTAACGTGCGATCGGTTCTAAAATCTCCTAAATAGATTTGTATTCATCTTCATGCTTTTCATTCATGTTTTGCAATTAATCCCCATTCATGACGCTTTTCAGATCCTTGTTAGGGCCTGTATATTCTATTTAAACTCCGGTATTGTGGAAAGAAATCATGATGAAATTGCCCCTTCCCTCCCGGCTACACTTTATAATAAGTTAGTTTCTCTTTCTACATCATTTAAGCTGGGAGATAATGCTTCAACTCTCATGAAGCCGAATTCAACATTTATACACACTGTAACTGTTTTGCACTCTAACACTTTAGTACAGCCCATTTATGGTCTATTTTGTATTAATTGGTCTAGATTCAGCGAGATGAGCGAAACTAGATAATAGTTAAACGGGTACAAAAATCTCTACAGATACTGCTTCCATCCCTTACTGAAGCATTTTGTAGATAAATTTTGTAACACTGTAAAGGAAAAGGCTGACATAAAGTAGTCTAGACTTTCTTTACTACTTCTCTCCAATCGCTTCAATTGAACAACACATAACGCCTCTGCAACGTTTTGGATTAAAATATTTAAGTTGGCAGAGCATTTTGTAGCAAATACGTTTTAATTCGCACTATACAACAATGATTTCGTTCTGCAACTAAGTTTTAGATCAATGCCTCTGCCGTATGGGCTAAGCATTTTCCGTTACCGACAACTAATACTTTTGCGATAATTACAGTGTCTTCGTTGTCCAAACCTTCACCGTCGTGAGTATGCGATTGCTCACTGTTCGTGTATTTCACTTCGTCGATTCCTGGCTTTCAAAAACCTAAAATTTAAGTGACCCCTAAACTGAGCTCCAGAACCTTAAACTAACAGCAGTCCAAGTTACTAATACTCTAATACCCGTAATACTTTTTTATGTTTCTCTTTCTGACTATTGTGTGCCTATATTGGTAGATCTCGAGAAGAATCCTTTTCAACGAAATATTTGTGGTCCTTATTATATTGACGTGAATCTCTTAATCAAGAGGTGTATGATTGCTTATGTTTTGGCTTCCTCTAAAACTTTAATTATTTAAAGAATACAAAAGGTTTTCCCTTTCACCTTCCATAAGGCTCTGGAAGTGATACTTGCTATGTTTACATTTGTTAAAATTACAAATGCAATTGAATTGTTTTCTGCAAAAAAAACTTCATTGTGCGGATTCCAGACTTATCCGACTTAAACCGAAAGAAAGTGTCAGTTTGGACGTAAAGTTACGATATTTCTTTTTAAAATGAGAAAAAGTTATAACAATGGCTAACTTTTGAGTAATGGTCTAATGTATGAGAAGTATGACAACGTTTCTAAAAATATTGCGAAGCAGAATGAATAAAAAGCAGAGCTCTGTGGATTAGTTAGATAAAAGCATTTTCAACACAAATCGACCCTATTACCCATTCAGATCTGGATTTATTGTGCCGAAAAAAATTCGCTTTCCACATAATCGTGATCAACTTAGTGGATTTTAGTCAAACCAATATCTTTCTATTGCATAACCAGGTTTGTAGTTTCGAACCAAACTTTAAGAGCCAAGATAGTCGTATTTTATCCTCTGGTAGTTATTAAATCGAGTCCATTATTATGCGAAGTCGTTCCGTTATATTTATTCAATGGTTGCTTATATCTCTTCAACTAGCATTTTTATTGGCATTTTTATTCTGGAACCTACAAATAATTTCTGATTAAGCAGGAATGCGCTTGTAGTTCACTTGATAGCACTATTTAGAAGTTTTTTTTGCACTGACAGCAATACTGGCGAATAAAAATTTCATTTTGTCCGCCTTTTGCTTCTTGTACATGACCAAAGGGCACGCAAAATCTGGAATATAACTGTCAACTTCCATTTGTTTTCAAGTTTTTAAGTAAAAAATATTCAAGCATTAGCTTGGACTTCCCACTTGACCCTTTCAAAAATTTAGAAAGCATGTGATTACAATCACTGAAAATCTTAAAATTCCTTCGCAGTTTGTACTAAAGCCGCAATAAGTAGACTATGTTCTGATTAGCGGATCATCTTAATCCATCTTTGCTGACCTCAAAACATTTCTGTTTAGTTTGTAGACCCAGAAAATTAAGTATGTGCAGTGATGGAGAGCGTAAGTCGCTATGTGCTTGCATTTCAGAATTAGCGCAATAATTACAATGACTCTCTAGGACAGAGAGAGTATCATTTACTATCTTGGAATCACTTGAATCATGGAGAGTCTAACGGTCAGATTTTTTTTGACAGGATTGTCTAAGAGGCACATCATTTTCATGATAATAAAGTAATCTAATAAAACTTTTAGCACGGAAAAACACCCTTTCGTGTGAAGTAATGGGCCAAGAGTCCCTCAAGTTAGCTTTATATATCTATTGCGTACTCCGTATTGATTACGATAACGTATGTTGTTTTTATTTTGGACAAATCCTTGAGTTAAAAACTACGGTTTAGATATCAAAGTAAGTACTCTCATGGAAGAACGTACTGAAAGTTCTGAATTGAAGGCTGAAAAGCTAAGAGCGGAAATTTATTTTCAATGCTCTTGCAATCTCAAAAATTTTTCCATGAGTAATTGACTTGTAGAATAGTCACTGGTGATGACATGACACCAGGTGGGTCTCACATGGAGGCTCTCACCAAGTTCCAGCGTCGAAAATACTATGCATTTTCGGACATACTACTAATTGTAAGTGATTAATGCAACCAGTTAGTGACTGAAATCTAGAATACTACAACGGTTCAGAAAGATATAAGCGCCATTTTCATGATGTATCTAAGGTTTCATTAGACTATATTTTCAGCAACACTAAGAGATAAAGATGAAAACTAGTGAAGGATTAATATATTTTGTCAATCGATTGGTAAATATTTAAAAACAGTTGAATGGGATTAAACAAGTATTAAGGAAGAAGTACAGCTCCGAGCGCTCTTGAGAGAAATCACGGAAGCGCTCGAAAAGGTAGTGAATCTGTTGCGGAAGATAAATAAAAAACTCGCTGGTTCCATCTTTATTCTAATCGATAGACATATTGCTTTTAAAGCAGGCGCTCTGAAGGGTTTGGAACAGGTGGAACACGTTTTTTACAGAATTCCTCGAGAGATAAACTGTTCAATCACTATGGTTCTAATGTAGCAGTCGAGAAAAAACCAAATCTGTGTTAATATTCAATTTTCAGCAGCTGATAGTAGGCTACAGAAATTGAAGAGTACACAAATAGCAAAGAAAAGATAACCAATATTACTTAAGGATATTTACGCAATCTAGCAGCACCATTTACATATCTCGAACGGCTAAATTGCGAAAATTTGCTTTTAGATGTCTTTGCTCAACGTTCAGAAACTAAAAAAGCCCCTGAGAAGAGAAAATGCAGTCCGCGACCGGCGTATGGTTCCTGGAATTTGTCTTGAGCTAATCTCTGCCACCGTATATGTGTATATTGGCTCTATTCCTGAGCTTTACTTTAAGACTAATGTATTCCTACGTACATCAGTTGTAAGACTCAATGATTGCTACGATATCGATGTTATGTTGCCGTTGGAATGCTAGGACGTCATCTAGAGTAGTCTTTAATTTTTTATCTTCCACAAACTATGAATTTTGTTATTGTACGGTGATAAAGTTAAGACTGAAGTACTATCAGCTCATATTTGGGAAAATATATATATTGGAACCCATTTGGTTCGTTCTCGAGGACATGAGATTCTCAACCAGGCGAGGAATGGAATTATCGTTCTTCAACAGCTTCACCCAGAGTGGAGAACTCCAATATAATTTCGTTCTGGCTCTACTGTTTTGATATTTAAAGCCTTCGTTCTATGGTTTTAACTTTTAATATTCTCAGTTATTTTGATTCCCATAGTAATTAGCCGACTTCCATTCTTACATCTAAACGCTAATTTCCTTGAAAATCTTTTCAAAAGGCTCCTCTACTTCGAATTTGTTGTTGAGGTTGTGACCATTTCAACCAATATACTCCGATTCCTATTCTTTGCTGTTAAAGATGTTCCAATAATCGTAACCTCGTTCTACGCTTTGAAGTTTCTGCCATTTTACACGTTTACAATTAGCACTTCAAAATTCCTTCAATTATCGCGCATTACATATTGAAGCGGAGTCCAATTCACTTCTGCATGTAACGAGACTCATGTCCTTGAACTTGAATAAAGTTTATCTTCTAGTCAATTATCAAACCGTCAATGTGCAGTTAAGCCTTGCGGCAAAGCAGAATTTGTTCTTATACCACATTTATTATTTATTACCCTGGCTCATGTTGTATAATTTTGCCATTTCTTATACAAGAACTGGTATTTTCCAATGATTTTAGAGCGCACGACTACCTTCAGATTCTTTTGGCTAACGAAGATAAATGAGCGCACAAAGTTATCTCTGGAATCATTTTGTCACATTAATAGTTAAAATTGATATCAGAATCCCTACTCAAGCTATTGTTCGTATATCACATCTGTACTGTAGAAATAGTTCACGAATTTGATGAGATTTTTAATATTTAACGCATTTAATATGCTCCCACATAGTTATAAGCCCTTCTGGGTCTTTGATATATATATGAAAGGATACTGTGTTTGTTATTCATAAGATTATTTCCGTCCTCTACGGGGGACACGCACGTATGTCAAAAATTGAAAGCTTTCTTAACTTTGCAAAAATATTGCTAGGGACATAAACATCATTTCAAACATCCCGGTGATTGAATAACTTTAAGATTTATTTTTAAGTCATTCAATCAATTGAAACTCGAAAGTTTACTTTAGGATTCCAGTTCCGGAATAGTGCAACAATTCGACCATCTGGTGTTGTTGCATAATACTTTTCCAGAAATATAAGATCATCACAGACGACGTCGTTGTATGATCGTATCATGTCGCCCAAAGAAACCTTCATTTTCCTTTTGGCTTGGGAAAATATCAATAACATGGGACAGTTGTTAAATCTTACCCGGAATTGTTTCTACACCTTGCCTTTCCAAGTATTATCGTGCTTCAGATGAGCCCTTTTATATCAACAAATTTTTATTTCCCATAGTTGGGCCTGGATGAACTATATTCGATCTTTACGTGGCCCTTCCATGTCTTTGAGCCCACAGCCGCATCAATTAAGGTGTAAATACAGAAAAATAATTTCAGATTACCTTGTCAGACGCCGATAAGAAACTTGAGCGCAGAGTAAGCCACTTATCTTGTATATACTCAGCGACCCTGGTGATGCTTCCAGCAGAATTTATAAGGGTTTGCATGCAGTAAAATATTTATTCTTATTTAGACCCGACTACGATATGAAACACGTTACGAAATACCTCCATGTTTGCTAAATTTGCTTAAATCCGTACTATGAAATACTCTGAATACCATACAAAGTATAGAACACTGATCTCTTAGATTAGTCACATATATTCAAAATAATATGCTCCAATTGCACAGATCATTTATAATGTGATATTAGGCTTCCATTCCATTACAAGTATTGTATTTCGTAATATTAGTCTCTTCCCGTAGCCCAATTTGCAAGTTTCATGTTCGCTTTCGGGTCTGCATCAACCCGTGGGACTTTTTAAAGCAACAAATCGGGTTTTAGTTATAGAAATATGATATGAAATCGGTCTTCTGTGTAATGAGGTGTTGAGAGGTATTCTTTTGTTTCATAAAATGTTATAAAAATTCTAAATCACACAAAACCTGGACTGTTCGCAATTTGCGAAAGAGAATTAAATTTGTTCGTGAATTTCAAATGTTGAAGTTATTGAGATCTTCATGAACTGCATCTAAACCATACTCTATGACCTAAAGATCTAAGAGGATATCATTAGCGCGACCCAAAAAGTAGTTCGTGGTTATTTTAAAAAGCAAGGAGTGAAAAACAACGCAGTGTACCGTTTAAAATCAATGATTCTAGTGTCAGGGAAAAAGAGACATTCTATCTTGAAAAGGATTTTTTAAACCCGTTTGTCTAATAATTCACCTGTTGCTTGCTGTATGACGTAATCTCCGATAGAGATATAAAATAAATTTCAAAACTTTGGAAGGTACTTATTATTCTTTGCAGTTTGAAGCGAACAATTTCTACTTATTGGACACCTAAAAATGGATCGTGCTTCAAAAAATCTAGCAGGATTATAGAATTACCTTAATTTAAATCGCTGGCACCAAAAAGATAAATGAGATGAAATAATTCCTCCTGTAAAGTTTACAACAAACTCATCGGTGAGCCATGATCTGATTAGAAAAATATCTGCGTTAGACTCTGGATTGATTTCCAACTTGACTTTCAAGTTTCTTGCAAAGAACGAATTATCTCTTCAGGTTTTGGACTACCTTCATTCCACCGCGGTGGCGGTACTACTGGCAAACACGGCTGTTTGCCACAGCAATCTCCAAAGCCGTTCGACACCCTGTCATCGAGCCCCCAGAACGCGGCCATGCAGCTCGCCCGGACATGAAGGAGATTGAATAGAGCTGGATCAATGAATATTGCGACATCACTGTCATCCATTCTCTCGCTTTGCCGAATTGATACGTTCAAAGGGTCGTGGGTATCGCTTCATTTCTCTTTCATTCTCCACGTTGGGGGGCTGGCACGCGTCTGCTCGGACCTTCTCAAACCAAGTTGCGACTGGCATTGCCACAAAAGCAGCCGTTCCGATTGCTGATGTGCGACAAAATTGTTCCCCCGTTACACGGCGAGACGTGTCAAGAATAACGCCAGTAGTTGGTTAGAAGTGGTTTTGAGCGATATTTAAGGCCCAACTTCAAAGTGCATATTACAGAGATCTCTTATTTTCAGGTAATGTAAGTAGTTACCCAGACTAAGCCTCATCTTTAATTTCTGTTATCAGTGAAATTAAGTGAACCACCCAAATAGTAGTGCTGAATGATTCATTTTTCCTTAGATCAACCCATACCAAGCCAATTATGTAGACCGCCGCAGATCTCGAAATGTACCCTTTCAAATATGAAATTTATAAAACTTAAATGATATGCGTAGACCCAAAATAGATAATTCCAAATAAATGAATACTAAATTAACTGAATAGAACTGAGAATACTAATAAAAAGAAACCACTTTTTATTGATCAACGGGAATAGTTCGATGACCCCAGACTTGCTACACTTTTCAAACAGCCCAAAAATTTATATACCGCAGATCACAGTAGAAAGCTACAAAGATGATTCCACCAGTATAACAATAACTGTAGACAAAGGTCATATTTAATAATAATTGTAGAATAGTTATACAGATGAGCTTTAATCCAGATAGTAATTAGCTGGAGAAATAATTTCAGTACTTATAACTGTAAAATTTAGAAACCAGCTGACAGAAATAAAAATTGCTCCGCAAGTGATAAAGTACAAAATATGGGCCACTGAAAAGCAGAAAAAATTATTTTCGATGATTCACAATAAATAAAATTGTTGGCCTCTGATAAAATATTGTTCCATAATTTTTCATTATTGTATTCGATATGGAAAACCAATTAAATATTTTTCAAATACTTGTAAAACTTTTTTCCAAAATTTCATAAAACTACACAAATTTTTCCAAGTCGCCCCCATCCTTTTGAAACTCACTTCTGCAGTCTCCACTACTCTTCTAGCAGCACCATTAATGACCCTCTTAGTTGTGAATCCGATAAGGTATTGAACAAGGTGGTTCCCGTGTATATCGGGAGTTCTGAGAAATTTCATTTTGAGCATGATGTGCTGGGTGAAAGCGGGGCTTCACAATAATGTTGAAGCCGTATAACGAACACCTCAGAATCTATGGTTATCTGGATTCTGGGACATAGGGGGTAGCGAACCCACTCATTTGCATCCGGGAGGTCTATAGAAGCGCGAAACGGATAACCCCTAAAAACCCAAAAGGAAATCATTTTTGCACTGTCTCAAAGACTGATCCCGTCAGTTTACTTTGGAATGTGGGGGGGGAGTAGCTGCGGGGCTTTACTGATGAGAGATGCAGGGCGGCTATTTTTAGGAATCTAGGGGCGCAAGTCTGGGTATTTGAGAGGTGAAAATGATGTAGAGTCATGAAATAGAGACTCATAGGGCTGATGTGAGGATATCAGTAAAGCATGATGTGTCAGGCGAAACAGTCGCCGCAGATTTCTTTGTATTCCAACAGATCACACCCACCCTAAATTCTCCACGGTTCCTACGGGGACGCGCCAAGCTACGTATGTCAGCACCACGAATACGTCCAATTTCAACCCTCCAAGAGTGCATGTAGGCACTGGAATCATTTGGGACTTGACATGCGTGGTGATGTGCATCTTAAAATAGACAATATAGTGATTGTTTGAAAGGAGGCTCCAGTAATCTCGAGAAGTTCGAAATTATTATTTATATGTTTAAAATTGGCCTGAAAAGAAAAGAGAACCAATAATCACGAGAGTTGAGATTCTTGGTAAGCGATTAAAGTGCTACAGCGGATGTTAACGTACAATGGAAAGGTGTATAGGTGAAGGCTGAGACGTTATTCCAGTAGCCAATTCTAAAGCGGAATGCTCTACCGCCTCGCTTGGAAGATAAGAAATTGATTAAAGTTTTGGTTTGAAGTAGACTGCCAACTTGCATTATCTCGCATACAGGAAGCAACTTATTCAGCTTTTATGAACTATTTTGTCAACCTAAAAATCTCTTTAAATCTACTACAGGCACAATAAAAAATAGTAAAAGGCTTCGTATGAATGAAAGGAGTTTGGTGAAAGACAATTCAAAGAAATCAAGTGAATTAGTCCCTCATAATCTATATCTTCTAGACCATAACCCGTCCTTCCCTCAAGGCGCACACGTACCCGTTTAGTCCCCACACATACCCATGTATGTTCTACTATTGCCCACACTACCCTGCAATTAATGGCCCTCCAACCGAATCTATGGCCGAGACCACCTTTTCCAACCAATTCTTTCCTTCCCCTCCCGTATGATCAGTTTCAACATCTTCGTCCTCGTCCGCGAACTCCTCATCTTCCTGTCTTTCCTTCCCAGCATCGTCCTAGATGTTCGCTTATTTCATCCCGTAGACCACTTCTGGAGCCACCTATCCCTCCAAGCACTACCCTCCTTTTCCATTGTCCTTCTCCGGGTTTCCCCATATAGCGTGCTGTGCTTTTTCTCCACCGGGTGACGAAGAAAGAGCTCGGTCAGGTGTTTCTTGGTTTACCAACAGAGCTAATCCTTTACATTGTTTTGTCACAAAGTGAACTAACGGTAGAAGCTGACCTGAAAAGGATGAATGCGTTTGAAAATGGGGCGAGAAAGGTTTAGTTCATGCATGATGGATGTCAAGAAGGGTTATGAATGGTCGATCTTTTGTCGTTGCAGGGAGGTGGTTAAGTTCTAGGCAACTTTCAAATGGCTTATATATCGCCAAAGGTTTCAGATCGATACGCACGATGAATTAAAAAAATAAGCAAGAATTGGTCTTGTAACCAGGATTTATGAATTGATTACGGAAATCAATATTTTATACGTGATTTTTTGGGGCGAAGAAGTTCCAATAAAGAGAGAAGACAAAAATATTTACTGTCAACTAAGGAGATAGTCTCACATGATAAGAGAAACTGGAAAAGTAAAAGGGTACAAATATAAATATAAATGTAAATTTACTCGCAAAAAAAGAAAGTGGAGTGGAAAAGAGGAAAGGCAGTGAAAAAGAAAAGTAGCTGGAGGGATGTTATGCGGATAAAGAGAGTACCGTCAGTTTTCCGCTTGACATAAATCACGGTAAACAAGTAATCATAAGGAACACCAATTGCCATTGAAGAGTTATATGGAATTTTTGGCAAATATGGGCATTTTAAACGTAAATAAAATAATGACTGGCCTTTACTGCAGCACATAAAGTCTTTTTTTGGTCCAATAAAACGCCCATATGGATCTCTTGCTGTTTCTACGTGTACAGTATCTGACTGTGTTTAGGGGAAAGAGAAAATTAGTCATACCTGAAAGAAACGATTTCATTCAATGTAGCCAATTTTAATGTATTTCAGAAATCAACTCAATTCCTGCTGAAGTTGGACCTTAAGTAGAATATTTTCCTTCTTATTCTAGAATAGTGCAAGTCGAACCTAATATAATAGTAGATCATTTTATATTTCCACCCAACCCCGTAATTTGATTTCATGAGTCATTGCCAGGCCAAAATAACCGGCAATATTGTAGAGAAAAGCATGCAAGATCATCACGTCGTATAGTTATATCCATTGATCTCACGGTAGAGTCTGATGAAGGACATTAAGTTCAAACTATCTATTTAGTACTTGATTGTTCCTTCCAACTTTCTACTGGAAGAAATTTAACCCGAAGCGCAAACTTAACACAAATTGAACAGATTGCAATTTTTTCATAGTTGTTCGCATGCGCGGATCTTTATCTATCATTAATGATAAATGTTTTAATTATATCAAACTTGAACGATGTGAATCAGAAGGGTGTATAAACTATCCTATTTAAGCGCAGTTTCAATCGAAGTATCGCCTTAGTCAGAGTAGAAGTCAATGTCTGCTTATATGAAACCTTCAGAGGTTTAAAGTTACTGATTGACTGTAATTGCATTCGAAACGATACAGCAGAATCATGCATGGGTCGAATGATAAGAAACTTTCAAGTATCTCAGTCTACGTCTCCTTCGGAGGCAAACCGAGAAATGTATATGAAAATTTCATGAAAGGAAATTGTGAACTTGTTGTCTCATATGTAGACACTTATCCTGCCCTTCTAAGAGATAATTTTGCCAAATATCTCAAGATGTTTTAGACCTTTTCTCAGAGACATTAACTTGTTATGAAAATACACCGACGGAATCTTTTGATTTATGTTAAAGATAAGGCGAGCAGCGACTAGAATTGAAAAGAAAGATCTAAAAGCACAGAAGTTTTAGCCCAGCCCCTAACATCGAGCCATTCATTGAAGACAAATTATTCGTATTATGGCTGGCCAATAACGCATTCTTACTTGGAACAGTGTGATGATGGAATGGGAAATGAAAGAGACCGCGCCAAATGGTTTATTAGCGAATTAGATAGTAGATTTAGGTTTCTCCATGTAGACTGTCAGTACGTAATTTCTTGCTAGTACGACCGGACCTTTTTTCACATTTCGATTTCTTTCCACCCGAGATCAATCGTGAATCTCTTTTCAAATCAATAGTCTTACGTTTTTGTTCAGAACAAAGAAATCCCACATTTATTTAACGTTATTAATCCCGGTTCCCTGTATAATCTATTCTCTATTTTATATTCAAGTATTTGGTCCTCCGTTTTCAATGAAATATTGTATTCTTTCTTTAGCTTCATCCTCTTAATTAAGTTACGATATTTTATCAAGCATTTTTTTATTATTTTCTGAATGCATGCAAGCTTGAGGCCAATTCATGTCCTCGCATTTTCTATTTCGCCCAAAGCTGTGAAAGTTTTTTGAACAAAATTTTTTTTTGAAATTTTATGGAACATTAGTTGAAGCAGCACCCTTGCTATCAAAATATTCATTAGTTCATCCAATTTGCTCTCGACGTCTCACCATCGCCAAGTCAGCTAGAGCACGCGGTACCATCAACACCCTGGCTTTGGTAGACGATGTGCCACTTGACTGCGAGGACTACAGCAGAAGGATGGAACTGGAATGCGCTCGGGAAAAGGCCTGCGTGAATATGGGAAGTATGTATAACAGGCCTAAGAGTCAGAAAACTCGCGGGAGAGTGAGACGGATGACGAGGGATCCGAGGTTAAGAAATACAGGGTGTAGCCTTTCGATCCACTGGTGTAAAGCAGTTCGGGAGTTTTTATAAGGGCTAAACGGTAGAATGAGAGTGTAATCTTAATCTGAGTCTCCATTGTAGAGAAAGAGGTGAATTTTAATCACCTTGGGGAAGGATTAAAGGATCTCGAAATGTCTGAGACAGGTATCTATCGTTCTGGGATGTTCTACGGATTTTTTTAGGGAATGAATAGATGGAGAGTACATTTCGATGGATTCTCTTGCCCTGATCTAAACGTAATATTTACTGAAGACTGAATCTACATATATATCCCAAAAGCATCTACTCTTAATCTTTCTTGACTACAGGATTGTTTAATTCGTTTTATGGTATTTAGTATGTTGATTTGAGATTTTGAGTTAGCCGAAAATTCTGTGTATCTAACTAAAAATATTTCCCCAGTAGAGAAAAGGAGAGTTTAAAGACATCTTTAAGTGGAAACCCGAGTATTCCAGGAGTTGAAAGTTAGCTTGTGCCCCAAGAATCATTTCTTTTACTTTAGCCCCTGAGCATTGTTTGTAGTACATGCACACTCTATACTCACTTGGAGCCCCTTGATCATCCTTACTTCTTCAGCCCTTGACCCTTGCAGCATCTTCATCCTAGGATACTTGGTTCTGAGAATATCAACCTTTGCAAATTATTCCTATCATAAAACCTAGATCTGGTAAGTAGGACTTCCCTTTCATCTTTTTCACTCTAACAATTAAACATACTATCGAGAAATTCTGGATATATATAGCTGCAAGATTATGTAGCGTACTAAAGTACAATAAAATAAATGCAAATAGTTTGATAAAGCTCTGAAAAAGATTCACAAATCAGTAATGTTCTCTGCGAACAGCTCACTTTGTTGGATCAGAAAATATTCTTCTCCACTTTGCTCCATTCATGAAACCTGTTTAAAATCATTTAAGTTTTTTGGGTTTGAGCCAGCTTATCTTTTACCGTATGTGCGCCCAAACTTGCCGGTACTTACATTAGACAGATTTTGACCCCAACGTTTGTCATATAGTCGAGCAAATTATCAATTTGTGAAAATTTAAAACTTTGTAACTAAAATTTGGCACCCGAGTCCAACTGACCAAAAAAGTATCAGCTTACTCTTCGCGTGTTAAAATAATCTTTCCGTAGCGAAAACTTCTATCAAATGGTGTTATTGTTGTAATTTCAGTCGAAGAAATGAAAACATCCCCATGTCCCAAATATTATGCTGGATATAAGGCAAAGACAAGATACTGTTAAGCAAAAAATCCGAAGGTATTTTCTATACGTGGAAAATTTCCCCGTGCTACGTCTCTCTTTTCAGTTCCTTTTCTTTTGGTTCTCCCTCCATTTATTTTTTCTTTTCCGTAACGAAATTTAAATTTATTTATACTTTTTCTTTTTTTATGCATTATTTCCTTCTTCTTTCACATAAAATGTTTTACTACGCTCCATTCATTTGATATTCTTCTTCATATATATATTTAGATAATCAATATTTCTAAACATGTTTTTCGTCATAAATCATACCCTTTTAAGATGGTTTTGGCTTAATCCCATTATAAGACCGATTTCCGCCTACTTTTTCAATTCACTGGGCCTGCTAATCTGAACCTTTTAGAGATCTTCAAACCCATCTGGAGTAGTTTAGAATTTACCTAAGACCTTACAACAACGAAAAAGTTGACAATTCGCCCCTCTCCCTTGTAATCACCACGCACGGACTAATACTTTCTCGCCCTTTTTTCAAAGCCCTTCATCGTAGCCGCATCACAATCTTCCCTTTACTCCCTTCGGGCCCAATCCACGTAGAGGACTGGTTCAAGTCGTCAAATCACCAAACCTCTGACGAAGCTCGTTGCTCGCTTCCTAGCGGAGATCGAAACGCAGGGATCGGTGGTAGTACTCGAAGGAAAAGGATGGTAAGTAAAGGTAGTGTTTCTAGGACTACGTGGCCCAAGATCTGGTCCACGGGATTATTGAAGAAGAGGAAAATAGGGATTCCGCAGAAGAAGGAGAGGAAGCTGAGGAGTCAGCGGATGACGAAGAAGATGTCAAATCGGAACATATGGGAGCGGAAAGAATGAATTGGCTTGACCAGGTGGTCCCGACCATGGAAAGAGCTGGAAGGGTTTGGGGTGAGCTATATTAGTTTCAGGGTGAGTAAGACAATTCTGGGTCATACACGGTGCTGTTTTGGGAGAAAATGGATACTTAAGACGTCTTAAGGGAAGTAATAGGTTCAATTCTGGAGGATGAAATTTTTGAGGGGGCTACTTATTTTATTTCTTTCAGGAATCTCTATTCATTTCATCTACGTGCACATGGTGTTTTTCCTAGTTTTTCTGATGCTCGTAGTAAATTCAAAAGGAGTTTTGGTTTGGGAAAAAGTTTCTTCTGAGCTGAGTAAGTTGCGCACTGTATGGGACGGAAACCAAGTTGAGAGTCAACTTCAAATCAAAACCTTCAATCAGTTCCTGATCGTCTAAGCGAGGTTGTTGAGGAATTCATTCTGTATTTTTCTACTAGAGCGGTCACTTAGAATTCACGTCCACTCCTCGCCATTTTCCGTTATCTACCACAGCGCTTTAGTCACTTGCAACGACGCTCACCTTTGATATGTATATGTATTATTTCTCTTTTCCGTTGACGACATCTCTACCCTCTCAAGTCTCACTGAAAAAGTTCCTACTTATTAGGTAGCGCTAGCTGCCGAAGTCGTACATTATGGTACGATATTAGCAGAGGCACATTAGGAACTAATCAGCATTGGTGCTAAGCTTCATATTTGTGTAGACACAACACATATTTCTACATCTCTTTCCACTCAGGAGAACTCTTTTCACAACGCGATTCATGGTGAAATTAGCTGCACCCAATTTAATTTCAATTCCGGAGCTACTGGCAGGATATATTGGATACCAGGAAGCACTAACCTTACTGAACCCTTAATAAAGAAGGGTAGTAGCCTATTTGACGTACAACTAAAATTATTCACTAGTCCACTCTGTATCGACTCTGACGGGTCTCTGATACGCAGAATTATTAGAAGAATTTCCTTTAAAAAGAGAGGAGTATTTATTTGAATATGAGCTTGAATATGAATTTTATGGAAGTTCAATACTTTACTGCATTGGTATCAGGGTCTAGTGCAGTAGCCAACTACGTTGATAGCTAAAACCACGTGCACGGGTGTACTAGACATGATAGCGCTCGCCAGAGACTACAGGATCATGTAACTAATGCGTCGGTAGATTCTTGTTCCACTCTGATGGAAAGAAATAACGGAAATTGGAATGATGGAAAGGTATAACGGAAAACTGGAATGATGGAAAGATATCGGACAACTGGAACGTCATGGAAGGTGGAATCGTCCGTAGCTGCAGAAGACCGAACTCCCCTACCAGCAAAATCTCACGTCGGTCTAGCTACTAGAAAAAGACAAAGTAGGGGATTTTAGTACTGTAGAAGTCGACTCTTATTACATTTTTATGATTTTCGTGTTGTATAGGGAAGAATTGAAATTTTCTCGCTGTCTGCATAAACCCTGGTTCGGAGGGCCATCCAGACCCTGATAACCAACAAACAACTACAACAAAAAGTGTATCAACCAAAAAGCAACGAACACAACCTGCCTTCCTTCCTCTCTTTGTGTGCATTACGCACCGGCCTCAAATCCCACTCAGTGTCCCTTGTCGGGCTGCTTCGCTTGTGTGTATGCAAAGGCGTCGTTCGGAGATAAATGAAAGTCTAGTCTACCTAAACTTTCTTGCTACAGAGAGCAGATCACTTCGTGTGACAGATAAACAAGGACCTATTGGTAAAATTTATCTAGTGCTATGGAAAGGAGGAAAATAAAGAGTTGGAAAAAAGGTAAAGAGATGGGACGAAGAGATAAGAAAAGAAGGTTATTAGAGGACTGGTGCTGGAAAGTAGCACCGATGGATCCACCCGTAGTCCCATCTACCCTAGCCGTAGCACTTCTGCAGTGAAAATGGCCTCACAAACATCAAGCGGGTTGTTTGAGGAAATTGGCAAACTAATCGACTCTGTCATCAAAAAAGGGAAGTAAGAAGCAGAGGATATTATCATTCGCTAGGAAGAAGGCTTCAAAACGTCGAGAGAGTCTGTGTGCCAGGGAAGCAGTTTCATAGACGACTAGGCAAAAGAGGGCAGCGAAAAAGACATCGAAAAGAAGATAGAGTTCGTAGACAAGTCTTAGGCTAGTCGACAGCCAAAAGGTCCAATAGCTAGGACCGGAACACTCCTAACGATACCTTGAAAGGGACAAAAATGGACATCGTTGTAATAGAAGCAGCCTCTGCGCATCAACAAAATAGGACAATCTCCGAAAGAAAGAGTGAAAGAAAACTACCGCTGGCACGACGAGTTGCCCAAAAGCTCCCCACAAACAATCCCCCTGCCGGACCTTTCAGGGTTAGCATCGATTGCACCTGCTTTACGGCCCTAAACTTTTGCCAGGAAAAGGAAACCAAGAAAGAAATAAGAAATAATAAGACAGTTAGCAACCACTGCAAGTTTTGAAACTTTAAGACGGTGAGAAAAGACCATTTTGGGGCCCACAATCCCGTTTGTGAGCACCTCAAGGCTGTGGTTCGTCATGCCAACTCCCTCTGATTCCTCTGTCTGGACAAATCGCTTCCTGTGTGAGTGTGGCACGGGGTAAGCTCCAAAGCTGATCTGCGTTTACATTTTTACAGTCAAAAATACCTGAAAACCTGGAATACGGAAACAGCGAAACGTCCTGACCCTCATCTCTGTTTTGAAACGCGTACAGTTCCGTAACATTGAGCTGGCGTATAAATATCGAACTTATTGTATTGTTCATGAAAATGAAACAAAAGAAAAGGAAAAGACCCAAAACACACTATAAACAAGGCCTTAACATACCCTTAAGCACCAAAAAACACTTGGTGCTATTACACTTTAACAGATTAAGGCAATTTTTCATAAACCTTTTTCTAATTGAATACTAGTTCATTTCGGATTACGTAAATTTTATTTTGTTTGTGCAAATGTTGACGAATGCTTGGTCCGATCAGGCCAAAAGAATGAGAGATACGAGAGAGCTAGTGTACTCACTTTACTTTCACGGCCGATAGTTGGGGTTGTACAGATTACTGTAGAGCTACACCTTATCGTTCTACCTCGTGTTCGCAGAGGTCCTAGCGACTCTCCGCCACACAGTAGACCATGTTGACCGGCACATGTCGGTGCGGAAGCCTGAACCACACGCAGATCGAAGGATAAGCCTCGACCACAGATGGACGTGTGGTGGCTTGTTAGTGGTCGCCCACGTCCGTTTGGATGTGAATGCACGAGCGAGTAAATGCCAGCCATCCAAATCCGGGAAACCCATCGGTCGCTGCCAAAGCAAGCATAGAAATTACGCTGCTAACAAAACTCGTCCTTCTCGACCAAAAATAGAGTTTGGAGCAACCCACAGATTGTTTTGGTGGTTGACGCATGCCCTCGATCAAGGTTGTTTGTGTATCAGCAAGAAACGTATTTGCACTAATTGTGAGCTTTTTCTGGCGCGATCTATCATGTCAAGCTGGGGAAGTGGTATCTTGGCACCCTTTTTGAAAACAGAGAACCACCGACTCCCCAATTTATCTCCATTTGTTAAAACAATATGAAAATAGATGTTGGAGAACGATGTTAACTGCGATCAACACATAGATGTGTTCTTTAGTCATCCGATTGGATCGTATTTGGAGTGTGATCAAGTTATATTGGAGTACAAACTTCTGAGTGATTTAGGCGCAGCACAAATTACTACTCCGGATTGACCCACTATGTGTCGGTATACCATTTTTGATTCGATTGTGGTCGACTGGAAAACCATGGATAGATCGGATATATCTTCCAAGAGTAAAACACCCAAACCTTTCCGCTCTACCAGCAAGTAGAGGGAAGGTCAGCAACCAAACAAGTCGCAATGGAGGTTACGGTCATTGTGGGTCGTTACGAAATGTCCTCTTCTGGTGTTAACACCTTTCGAAAATCCTACTTGTAACAACAGTGTCTCACGACATGTATCGTTGACGCTGTTTTTGGTGATGGTTGTGAATGTTGATTAACGACTGCTACCATCTACAGTTATTTGCAAGATGGCATCATGATTCATACTACAAGATCTTCAGAAGCAACTATTTATGTCTACAGAACATGTTTCAAACTTTACGGCATTATGGTTTTGGTGTCAACCGCTGCTGGCTGCGATCTCATGCTAATTTTATGCATAAGAACCATTGCCTACTGTTTGGAAGTGCGGTTGGTTTGCTCATTGTATACTTCGCATCTCGTTGTGTTCCTTGTTCTTCACATTTTTTTGCATTCACATTTTCGACCAGTTGGAGTCCGCACACAAACTATTGTTATCCTGAATAGATGAATGCATCATTTCAGTTTTACCGTCTGACAATAAAAACCATGATATCCCTAAACTTAGTTTAGAAATCAATAATCAGAGCAATATTTGAATCCCTTACATCCTTTGTCCTCCGGCCTTGCCCATGTCGAACAAATACCTCGTAGACTTCAACTCACCTCACTCATATATCTGAGTGTGTAGCCTGTGCTGGCAAGAAGACAAGGATGCCGCACTCTCCACTCTCCAATTGCGATACACCATTATTCACCTTCCAAGCTACACACTTCGCACCACTCCGACGGATTTCGACAGGTCACCATCCCACTCACACCTTGAAATGGTAAGCAAGCTGTCCTACAGGCCGTGCACGACTTTAGCGAAAACCTGTTGCACGAGCTTGTCCAGAATAGAAAGCGACAATAATTACGAAATGCCTCGACGCTTAGTCGCCCTTCTGTGAGGAGCTGTGGGGTGTCACTCTCGGTCCCCAATTCTAGCTGATGGGCAATGGAGTAACTGTTAGATGGGTGTTTGCGGATGTAGGAGGGAATCCGAGAGTGGATATGTGAAATTGTAGCCTGGTTAGAAATTTCGTGGCCGTTTGGTATAGTTGAAGGAATTTCAAGGTTATTGAGGAGAGTTGAGATCGCTTGAGCTGCGAGGAGGGAGAGGAGAATCGAAAATTTAAAAGATAATGACATGATAATGGTGATTGCTTTTGGTTCTAAACTTAATGAAAGCAGATGATGTGGACAACACGTTCATGGGAGACTGGGGGTGTTCCAGATTGTAAGGACTTTAAGTATGCAAACCAAGCAATGCGGTTCGGACATCTTTACCCCTTTTGATTAAACGCAGACTGTATTATTACGAATACGCTTTTCCTCGACTTCGTCCCTTACGTATGCTCTATCCAGTTAGTTCCTAATTGCAAAATCAGTCTATTCGGGGCGATCCAAAACACTCTGTGAATAAAGAATGGCTTATGTAAATTGATAATAGCTTATGATAATTGGTCAGCTTACTCCAAAAGGTTATCGAATTTCACAACTCGGGTTCTAGATGAAATTAGAAACAAAATGGATGGAACCTCTCGGAGACGCCGTCACCCCAGAGCTTCACTTCATTCTCATATGAAAAACTCGCATCGAGCCAGGGCATACTCTGTGTTTGGAGTACCATATATTTATAAACCATTGCGTTGCTTGCAGACATTGTCAGCGTACTTTCCCATTGCACATAGGACGTTGACAGTAAGGTACTTTAGGTACTGGGAGGGGAAGGGGTGCCTTAATGCATGAAAGATATGACCGGTTGTGGCCAGTATTATCTTAGAGGGTGAAGTGTAGTACCTCTTATTTTCCCTACGTAGGTACATACTGTATATGCTACAAGGATGCTTAGGATAGACCGAGAAGTCGTTTACGAGCATCGAATTTATGTATGCCCCTATTTTTGCAGGGTTCTTAAAGGGTTACAGCAATGAGCACGTCATCTTTTTACCTTCCTGCCACGTCTAGAAATCAACAAGATCGACAGATAATGACGTGATTTTTGCTCTTCGCATGTGATCGTATCTGCGAGCACTTGAATGACGACACTGTTGCCAAATTTATATCATTTTTAGCGGCCCTGTAATTAGTTTCATATTGAAGTTGAACCTGCAAACTTCCTGACAGAGAAGTATTCGCGCAATAAAAGCCGACTATTCTTTGTGAGCATTAAGACACCTAACAATTTCCCTTTTGATCTTTAGCAAATTATGTTTCATTTACATATCCTGGGACAACCGCCCGCATCTTTCAAATATTGAAGAACTCAGCCTTCTTCCCATGTAAAAAAGCAATGCGAGAATATGCACCTTTTCGTGTCGGCCTTGTGGGATTTTTTGCTAAGATTCAAGATTAGGGGAAGAATTTGGGTTAAATGGGGCGATTTACTTCATTTTCCTGAAAGGAAAAATGTTTGGGTTAGTTTACTGCGAGTGGAACATAGTATGAAATTCGCATTAGCCTGTGCAATGTGGCGGTGGCAGAGAAAACACTACTGTGAAAATGTGCGTGCTTCGGAAGAATAGTGCTATTGGGAAAAGGGGGGGTGTCTTTATTGAGATGTATGGATTGGCTGGAACCCATTTGGAGTTGCAAATCTACATGTCATGTTAAATACATGTGCCGATGGTCGAGGCATGTAGAAATCATTGGTGTCCAATGCTAGCACCAACAACAGTCTACCAGAAAGTCGATGGGAGGTCAGCCAGCAGACAAGCATAGTGCTACTTAAATATCAAATAAAGAGAAGAAATTCAACCATACCAGACCCAAATGCATGGGAGATTGGAGTGCTATCTACAGTTTTCGACGCATTGTACGGTTTCACAATTGGCTTAGCCACGATACGATATCTACGCTCCGGTACATATTTACTGGGTACCAACCTGCATATCAACGACAGTAAATTAAACCCCCATTTTCTCTACATTCATGGGAGATAGCTGCATCAATATATATTGATCATAAACCTAATCAGGCGCTTGTGGCTGTGGAACGTGCATAAACAATGGCAGAAATAAAAAACACTAGCGAGAAACGAGTGGTTTTCCTCAATTGGCATAAATGAACGCAATTATATGCTGCTTGTCTGCTGGCTGGCCTCCCATCGACTTTCTGGTAGACTATTGCTGGTGCTAGCATTCGACAGCAATGATTTCTACATTGCATCGACCATCGGTACATGTATTTAATATGATATGCAGATTTGCAACGCCAAATGGGTTCCAATGCGGCCTGCTTGATGGCTGGCCTGAAGGTAGCATTTTAGGGAGCGTAGTTCCTTCCCCATTACTGTGTCGGTATACCCTTTTTGAGTCGATTGTGGTTGTCTGGAAAACCATAGGATAGATCGGATATATCTTCCAAGAGTAAAACACCCAAACGTTCTCTCTTTCGGGAAAGGCTACCTTCTGTGGAAAAAGCGTTACGTGAACAGTTCAACGAGAGAAAAGTTTAAGGCGTTTTACTCTTGGAAGATATATCCGATCTATCCCTATTCAACAAGGTCCATGACCAGCCCTCGGTACCCACCCCGATTGCCCATCTCCTCCCTCTCGCTCAGCCCCATCCGAGAACAACTGCCCCCGCCCAGCCACTACTGACACAGTACACCAAACCGCTAAGCACCGCCATTCTGAACGTCCTCCGTCTAACGAAGATACGGAAATGACGCCCAACCCAGCCGCCCAGCCTAGACATCTCTAGGCACCCCACCCCTGCCCAAATTAAGGTCATCTCTTGGAATGTCAACGGTCTCTCAACCTCCACTCTCCCTCGTCAGTCCCTCCTTCACCACACTATTCCGGACGTCCTCATTTTGAGCGGAACCCACTCTGACGCTACACCCACTATCCGATCTCTCTGGCCGAACTCCTCAGTGTTCCAAATACCTCCGCGTCATTCCTGCTTTACTGCCCCTCTCCGCGGAGGTGGCCTTCTTGCAGTACGCCTTGGTATCTTTTGATACACTAAAATAGTACATAATGAGCATCACACGCTTTCCAGCCCGTCACTCCAAAAGCTCACTACCACCCTTCCAAACAACCTCGACATAATCGCCGTCTATGCTAACCCAGTTTGCCCCCCGACCCCATTCTCCACCGCTCTTCACCGCTGCATTCTACTATCGAGCCACCATGCTCTCATTATGGGTGACTTCAATGCCCGGGCCCCTGCCTTCGACAAAACTCTGAACCCCCGTGGACGAGCGCTCCTCAATGCCCCCCAGCGCTCCCGCTTCACTGTTTTTGCTCCCCCGGCCCCCACATTCCACGCTCGTGGCTAAAATGCTTTTAGCACCCAGACCTTGCCATATCTACCAGCCCGCTCCTCTGCAACTTCGCAAACGTGCCCTCGATTGCTTCTTCTGACCACGCCGTCATCATGGCCTCCTTCCCTGCTGGAACCCTACCCAGATCGCGTAAACCCCAAGCCGTATCTCGAAATCTCTCCCCTCCAACCAAAATCATCAAGCAGAAGTTAACCAGTAGTACTCCTCAACTCTGCCTCCCATTCTGGAGCGCCTTCAGACCTGCACCCCTGAAAACGCCCAAGAAGTCTACCATCAAGCCGCTGAGGCCCTTGCAGCTCCGTGGTAAAGCATAGCCTAGCTTCGCCCTCACCGCTACAAGCAATTCTGGTCCCCGACTCTCGATGCACTTGCCTCCTGACGAAACAAGGCTACCGACGCTTCAAACGCAAACCCTCTCCTCAGTCCCGAGTCGAATATGTAATAGGAATAAATCGCCAGGGGAAGAGATCCTCAGAACCAATTACCCCAAGAAGGAGGTGTTGCAAGCGACAAAAGAGCTACCGTGGTATAGTTGTGAAAACCAAAAGAGGTGGATGAGGACGACAGTTCAAGGGCAATGACTGGGTATAAAAGGGGCAGGGTCTACCACCTATGCCCAGTGACTAGCGTAAAATAAATGATTCTTGGGTCTGAAGTTGACTCTCAACTTCCTAACTATTTGGGACTGGGCTTGGCGTTGTCTACCAACTTGCTTGACCTTTCAAGGAGGAAGCAGTTTACTCAGGCTATATAGACTTTTTGGCTAATCTCAAAGTCTCAAGAACGCATACTAAATACCATAAAATGCACTAAAACAAATCACGCCGACGATAGAGACTAGCAATGAGATACTCTCAGTAAATATCTACATCTACTCCTCTCAATCTTCATTCGCAAGGCTAGAACCGAGCAGCTCCTGCAAAATATCCATGTTACCCATACGGTCCACTCATATCCCTTCGAGTGGTTCGCAGCTCCCTGTGGCCTCTCCTGAAATATCTAGACCACTACAGATATCTTTACCCACTTTCATGACCGATAATACCTGATTCTGCATTCCTAGCTCCCGTCCCGCCCCAAAGTTCTCGGAGCTGCGGTCCAATTCCTGCACTTTCACCTCCTCCTCCATGGACCGATCTTCCATCCCATCCCCATTCTTCTCATCCTACTCCTGAGTCTCGTAAACCAGCTCAGGGGCTACCCATTCCTCGAAGGACTCCCCGCTATCTGTAGTAGTGTGGAGGTGGCCACGGATGCGCACATGCACGAAGCGTACGTACCTCTCGAATAGGCCCAGGAGGTTTTACTCACTAACGAGAGAGATAAATATCCTCTGCATCCATAGTTGACAGTAATTAGTGTTAGTTAACAGTGAGTTGTTACTGTAAAGGCCGCAAAAGGTGTACACCATGCATGTTGAATTATCCAGTGGGTCCGCCCTCCTTGCTGGAAAGTGCCACGTGTGGGCCAAAGGGGTCCATCGGACCAGCCATGAGGTGGGCCAAGTGCTGCAGTGTGATTGGGTGTCGTACTATCCCGAGAAGTATCGACAAAGTATGCCCCTGCCAACCCTTCAAAAAAATAATGAAAACTAAACGTGGCCACGCTGGTCCTACTACAGAACCTCCCCCTGAAGACCGAGACGCCCCCGTCGAGATTATTAATTTCAGAAGAGTACAGTAGCTTCCAAGCACGCGGCCAGGAAACAATAACAAAACGCTGTTTCCGCAACAGGTTGGCCGAGAGGGAATGTCTCTCAAATAATCTGCGCGTCACATGACTCGGCCGAATTTATTACGTTGTGTGAATCGGTGTTACGCTTTTTTTGCGATCAAGCTTCTCTCTTTTTCGTTTGTCCTTTGGTCAACCTGTTAGAAGTGTTGACTTTCGTCACTGGCTCTGGGTCATCTTTGGGACAGGCCAGTCCATGTACTTGTGGGCAACATCATCTTGAGTCGAAACTCGTGGTTACTTTTGGCCGATCAGGAAACTACTTTGTCGTTCATTGTTTGCTGTTTGTTGGCCGTGGTTGGGCTTTGATTAACAATGAACCCGGCCAAGTATCTTCCAGATGAGCCGCCGAGTCACGGCCCGGTCAATGAGAGTATTGAGTTGACCGATGACGATGATGCAATTGATACCTCGGCTGATGCGACCCACAGGAGGGGTGTTATACCCACCACTTCTGTAACTCCGACGGCTCCTGCTGCTCGCCCACGTGCAGTGCGTCTCTCTGCGAGTTGCATGAAGTTGTCTCCTCCTCCATCGCGTCCAACATCAAGGCGTTCCAGGAACCAGGTGACTGAGAGTGACGTAGATGAAGCGGACTCGGCCGATCTTGATACTGTGGAAGCCGCTGTGTTGTCCAGTCGAAGGGGAATAACAAGTGCGACGCCTACCGTAGCGGCCACTCCACCGCCCTTTTCAACTGCGGGTACAAAGAAGAAAAGTCTGAAACGTCGTCTATCACGGGCATCCGCTGCTGGCTGCGTGGCAAAACAGAACGTTTCGCGACTAGATTTAGAGGGGCTGACTGAAAAACGAGTGGTGCCGGTCTTAGATTTTCGTGAGACCAAGAATGGTTCCAGTGGATCGGATACCTCAAGCGCGATCGTCAATCGCTTGACTGATGAGGATGGAGTGTGCGTCGCTTTTCGAATAACTACCGGTCCGTCTGCTCAGGAAGATACAAGTGTTGCCGTAGAGGGGAATGTAAATGAGGATAGTAAAGTTTGTGTTAATAAGGGGAAAGTTAGTCAAGAGGACCTACAAGGAAGGACCATGGCCACGCAGAAGTTTGGCCATATACCCCCTACGCCACACTTCTCGGCCAAACGTATGCGCATCCCTCGTCGCGAGCAACATGAGAGACCGACTCAGGGAGGTTATCGTGCCTTTTATCAGCTTCCTTACTCCAACATGGCCAATCCTCCACCACCTAATCCTAGGGCGAAACCTCATCCGATGCAAGAATCTCCAAGGTCGGCCGATGTGAAAGTTGAGTTAATGGATGCAAGCGATGACTGGGCTGGGAGAGAATCGCGGCCAACAACTCTTGATGCAGATTCCCGTCTGCGTGTTGTCTTCAGCAGTCCGCCGTTAGACAGTTGGGAAGGGATTCGTCGTTTGAGTTGATGACCGAGTCCGCTCCTTTCCGTCCGCCTGGCCAAACAACAACCGAGGCACCTCCCCTGGACACCTCGACCCTTCGCGCCAACTGAGTTGTGGAACCGGTGACTACATCGTTGGCCAAGCTTGCGAATTGGAGGTATGCCAAAGCTGATGTTCGCCGTTGCACAAGTCCTGGGCTTGAGGATGCGGCCGGACGATTCAACACGTACACATCTGGAATCGTTCTACTCTTTGCGATCCCACCGATCCCCATGGCCGACCGTACCTTCTTGTTGCATCCCTATCACGCGCAGTACGTGGAATTAGCGTCATTATTATTGGCCGGGTAAAACACAGGATCACGGTTGACCGAGAGTTGCCTGTAATGTCTTCCGTTCCCTCACTTGGACAGCCAAAATCCATTCAATCGGGTCTGTACCGGATCTCGAGCGGCCAACCATGCTCGGAGTATCATTACGGATACCTACGATTGGTATGCGTTGGCCAACGCGGATTCTCGCGGTCCCAAAATGCAGCCATGCGAGGCCATTAATCAAGACAAAGTGTTCATGGTTCCGGGAATTTCACGGAACTTTATTACTTCTGGCTAACTCGTTTGCGGTATCTTCGGGCTTCCCTAGGGCCGCCAATCATGATGCCTCTTAATGCACTGTACTTTAGTGTGGCGGCCGAGAAGTTCACTCCTACCGTTATAGATCGCTATTTGACCGATTTGAAGTTTGAAATGAGCGTTGCGATCGTGATGGGAGTGGCCTACGAAATGCGCTATTCCAAGCGCGTGTATTGGTATCCGGCCGAACTTATCAACTTGGTGGCCGAGACGCTGGAGGGCGCGCCGAACTTCTCGGAACGCGGCGAGACGATCGGGGGAGGTATTGACTCCACCCCCAGCCTCATCTCTGTCAGGCGTCAAGTTCACTCGACTCCGTCGCATTTCTTCTTTCGCGGGGTGTTCGATCCAGTCGGTGGTCAATCTCGTTACTGCGGTTTGAAGTGCGCGACTGCACAAAATTTCGCCACAGTCAGTCTTACGGAGCCCAGGTCGCGCATCATCGGACAAAAGTCCCGAATAAGATGCTTCAATCGCGCGAGAATATAATGCAGGGTGACCGAGTCTCAAACTGGTCACTGTCGGACCTACTAACCTGACTTGAGAATACTTTGGCGGCCAACCGTCGTGCGATGAATCGTCGCAGGGAACCAAACAAGTGCCGTGAACGTGAACTTAGCCAACTTCTCGAGGAGCTCGAGCGTCAGATCAATTACTGGAGCGATAAAGAAGAGTCGGCCAGCCGCGAAATCCAATCGCTTAGGTCGCAGTTGTCGGACGTCCGCATGCTCACCTTGCATCGAAACCATGAAATGGACTGCATTAGAATCGAGTTGAACGAAGAACAAACGCGGGCGAACAACTTGCGTCGCGATAGGGAGTCGGCCGAGCGTGACTTGCAGTTAAAGGAGAATGAGTTGGACTTGGTCCGTCGTCGCCTGCGCCAGCTTCAATTGTCGAGCGAAGCAAACGACAACCCCTAGTCCGAGAATGCTCTCGAAGCCGCGGTTTGGTTCTTCCCTTCCTGCTCCCCAACCCAAGCGTAACCCTTATGATTCCGAGTAGGTACTTTCCTTGTAGTTGTAGTTAGCGGTGGCCAAGTTTGATTGTTAGTTGTTGGATAAATACGCCCTCCAAACCTTGGCCAGCCATTTGCTCCTGCAGTCGCGTTCAGAATGTACGCGGGACACCTCCGAGCCTTCCACTGTCTTCTTGGTCAACGTGGAGGCATTATATTAACCGAGTGGTCGGGACTAACTTGCAGTTAAAGGAGAATGAGTTGGACTTGGTCCGTCGTCGCCTGCGCCAGCTTCAATTGTCGAGCGAAGCAAACGACAACCCCTAGTCCGAGAATGCTCTCGAAGCCGCGGTTTGGTTCTTCCCTTCCTGCTCCCCAACCCAAGCGTAACCCTTATGATTCCGAGTAGGTACTTTCCTTGTAGTTGTAGTTAGCGGTGGCCAAGTTTGATTGTTAGTTGTTGGATAAATACGCCCTCCAAACCTTGGCCAGCCATTTGCTCCTGCAGTCGCGTTCAGAATGTACGCGGGACACCTCCGAGCCTTCCACTGTCTTCTTGGTCAACGTGGAGGCATTATATTAACCGAGTGGTCGTGACTAACGACATCATCTCAGAATTCCCGGCTAAGCGAGGAGGCTCTCGAGGAAGCTCTCCTTCGGTGTTGCGTGGCCAAGATGATGTTGTAGAGGATGACACTCCTCATATGGTGGGAGTCTTTTCTTGTTTGGAGGCGTGTGAGCATACTGTCTGACTGCCCCAGAGTTACTGTAGTTACGGTTAGCTGGTGCAGTCAGCTGTAAGTAAGTAAGCCGGTGGTACTGTAAACCAGTCCACAGAAAAAGTTTGTTATATCTCCACTCACTGAACAAAATATTTACCCAAGATCTTCGACTAAGTGTAGCGAGTAAAGTAAAAAGACATGGCGCAAAATAGATTCGTTACTTTGGGTGAGGCAGAACCCGTGGAGAGTGCCATTGACCGTGTACAGTACTGTGGTTACCACCCTCGAGTCTACCTAGAAGGTGCTTGGCCAACGTTACGAGTACCCTTTGGCACTCTCTCAGTCGAACTTTTTTTCTTCCTTCTCACTCCCTTATCGGTCAAGTCTTTCTTTACATTATCCGATCGGCCTAGGACACATCCGCGGAACGAACCACAGTAGTCAGTGCGTTACGAGCACTGGGAAGGACGTTACTTGGCCGGGGTAGCGTGCTATTACCTCCACGAATGTGCTACATCCTGGCCCTCCACGAAACAAACATGGGTTGATACCCATCGCGGTCAATCATGAGCAAGATGTCAAGGATGGCGGCCACGCGCGATCAATTTGCGGCGGCGTTGGGTCCCCCTCTTTCTTGAGCGTTCAAGTCCAGGGAACGACGTCAGGCTATCTTGCGACGCCGCGCGAGGTACGCGGATACAAGCTCAGGTGGGATGGTATGTCGTTTTTACAAAGTTTGTTCGCGGTAACCGTACCACTTGATTCGGAGCCAAAGTTGTTCTTGGTCATCATAGTAATGATCGGTAATGCGGTCAACCACATATTCGTCGGCTGGGTCTGCATCTTCTTCATCGTCGTCGGCCGTGTGAGGTTTTCGATTGGGTAGTGAGGCCGTCCGAAACCGAGCAAAGAGGACTTTAGATGGCCGAGGTGCTGGGGTAACGCGGTCGGAGTTTACGTGTTCCCCAATACCGTTTCGGTCAATGATGAACGTTCGGCCATCGTTTCGGAGGACCCGGTAGGGACCTTGCGCTTGGTACTCGAGTTTTTCTGTTTCATGTTAAGGGTTGTCTAAGTACAAATAATCGCCCGCACGAAGAGATTTGTTGGCCACGAGCACGGACTTATCAAAGTCCTTGCGGTAACGTTCTTGCGTTTTCTGCAAGCGAATGTAAGCCAACTGTATTGCGTCGTCAAGTCGCGCAACAAAGCCATCCTTGGTTCTTGCATCGGGTCTCGCTCGCCTGGTGACGCTGTGATGAAGGGACTGTTCCGGTGGTGGCCGACTTGGCACTAACCCAAAAGGGTTGGTGTTTGTTGACCGATGGACGTGGCAGTTGTACGCGTACGTCAACGCTGTGGCATACCTATCCCAGTCGGATTGGTATTCGGTGACGTACCCTCGTAGCATCGCGGTAAAGGCTCTGCTGTATCTTTCTACTTGGCCGTTTGGCTGTGGGTGATAAGTTGTTGTGAATTGGTTACCCACCTTGAGATGGCGACACACCGCTTGGAAAAACTTGCCGGCAAACTGTTTTCCGTTTTCCATAAGGACGGTTTCTGGTGGTTCGTACTTGAACACTTAATGGGTACAGAATGCGACGGCAACTACATAAGCGGTTTTCGTCTTCAAAGAGATAACTTGTGTGAGCTTAGAGAATCGACAAGTGATGGCCAAGATGAAGCGGTAACCTGAATCGGTTTCTGGAAGGGGACCGAAGATATCCATGGCCAATAATATGTTAGCCGCAAGGATTCCATAAGTCATGTTTGGCCAGGGTGCCCTGCAAACAGGGAGTGATGGGCCAATTTGAGAACACGAGCTTGCAGCGATTGCGGTAGGACAATTTGGATTTGGCCGTCCACGGGACTAACCCTTCGTAAGATCCCGTCTGGTCCTTCGAAAAATGCGGAGCGTCGAAGGCGTTTCGGTTACTTGGCCAAAACTTGTTGACAAAAACTATCTAACTTCTGTTCTCCAATAACCTCATCATAAGTGATGGGGCTCGGTAGCTCCTCTGACACTCGGCCAGCTATCTGTTCTTGGTCATATGCTTGGGCACGGATAAAGTCAGCATAGTCAGGTTCCATTGTTGCCAAGGGGTCGATATCTTCCGGATCCACATAGTCTTCTTCGGCCAACACACTATCACGCTGTTGACGTCGACGCGTCCGCTGAGTCATTGGCATGCCTGCGTCTATGATCAACACCGGGATGGTATCGTCAATGGGGGATCCGTTTGTGTTGGCTGAATTTTCTATTCGGGACAAGGCATCGGGCACTTGGTGCAGGCGGCCCGGCTTGTGCAGTATTGCGAACTCGAACTCCGATAACCATAACCTCCATCGTTTCAACCTTCCTGAGGAGTCGGTCAATCCGATTAACCATCGATGTGCATCGTGGTCCCTCCGTACAGTGAACTTTTTCCCCTCAACATACGGCCGAAGAGTTGTTATCGACGATAACACGGCCTAACATTCGCGATCTGTTGCCGAATATCCCTTTTAAGTCTCGGTAAGGGTTCGTGACCAATATCCAATGGGGAGATACTCTCCGTCCTCTTGTTGTTGTAACAAGACACATCCAACTTGATACCCGCTAGCATCCGTATCCAGCATATAATGTCGGCCAAGCTTAGGGAGGGCTAAGATGGGAGGAGACACTAATGCCTCCTTCAACTTGGCATAAGCATCCTGTTGTTCGGCCGTTGGCGAGTTAAAGTCGTCCAGGCTCGCGTCCTTACGCAACATGTTTGTAAGGGGTTTGGCTATTCCGGCGAATCCTTTCACAAATTGCCGATACACATTGCAAGCTCCAAGAAAAGATCGAAGCTTGGTCAACGTGTTTGGGAAGAGGGAGTTTGAAATGGCTTCCTTGTTTTCCGCGGCCATCTGTAACTTACCTGGCAGTACTGAATGTCCCAGATAGTTCACGGACGCACGGAAGAACTCACAGTTCTTTAGCTTAAGCGATATGCCTGCGTTTTCCAAGAGTGCCAAGATCTGATCAAGATGGCCGAGATGAGTATTCATGTCTTTCGAATGGATGATAACATCATCAAGGTAGACCAGACAGATCTGCCAACGTACACCCGACAGAATAACATCGAGTGCTCTCTGAAAGGTAGCCGGCGCGTTCTTCAGTCCAAATGGCATGCGCCTAAAACGAAACCATCCCCGATGGGACGTAAAAGAGGTCTTCTCTTGGTCCCCTTCTGTGACGGGTACTTGCCAATACCCGCTATTTGCGTCCAATGTAGAGAATACCGCGGCCTCACCAAGGGAATCAATAAAATCGTCCATTCGAGGGAGAGGGTAAGAGTCAGTCACGGTCTTGGCGTTAAGTCGGCGGTAGTCGACGCAAAAGCGCTTCGACCAGTCCGGCTTAGGTACCAAGACGATAGACGATGCCCATTCTGACTGGGCTGGCTCGATCACTCCCAGCTCTGGTTGACGTTTGATTTCTTCTTACACGATTGCTCGGCCAGCCGGTCCCTGCCTATACGGCATAGAATGAATTGCCCGAGTACCGGGTTCCACTTATATCCGGTGATAGGTGGCCTTGATCTCTCCTTGATCTCTCCAAGGTGTCCACTCTACATGGACGAGTGCTTACGCAAGATCAATGTTGCTTCTCGCAATCCTTCTTCAAAATGGGACAAGTCAACTTAATCTTCCCAAGTGGGCTTCTCGTTCGACCCATCCTTTATGTCCTTCTTTTTCTAGGCCATTATTCCGTCGTTTCCAACCTGGAGTACAATACCAAGTAATGTTCCCATCTCCCGGCCCAAATTCTCGTTCGGTGTGATGATCGCGAGAGGATGTCTCGATGCATACCCTACAACTGTTTTGGCGAGTAGAGCTACCTTTCAAGAGCTACAATTGAAGGTCATTACCTTGAACGGTTCATTAGGACGAAGCTCGGCCACACCATTCGCAAGTCTGACTCCATGACGGGTAACTAACGGCCACCGGGGCTCGGAAACACAGAGTCCGATTGCCGTTCTTGTCACGTTGACAAACACCTGAGTTTCGGCTGGAATAACTACGTCCTTTGCCAAGCGTACCACATCAATGTGATATCTCTTGGTTGCCGGTACTCGCGTTTCTTTCCACAGCGGATCACCCCTTTTCTCCGGAACTTTGGGGGACTCGTTAGTCGGCCGACAATAGGTACCGATCCGCCACCATAGAATTCGATATGTTGGTCGCGGCAACGCAGATTCTAAATGTTAGGTGTCGTCCAGCAGGTTCACAAGAGGAATGGAACAGCGAAGTTCTTGTTGGCCACTTGGAATTCAGGCCTCCATATGCGGTTGTCCAATCTCACGGTAAGTCTTATGATCCCTTTGAATTCCAGTGGTTCTCTGTTTGAATCTCCCAAGCGAGGATCAGACTCGAGAGGATATATCGCGTTTATCCAGTCCGGCATCAGCTAGGTTTCCCGAAATTTTTATTTACGTGTGAGAAATACAGTAGTCATTTTACTCACAATAAATTCTGTACGTAGTATTGAGATAATATTTGGTACGAGTTTCTCTTTGGTTGAACTATTTTTTAAAGTATTTTGAAAAGAAATGCACGCCTTTATTTAAAATGCCTTGGGTCTGGTTACAAATGCTTAAATTTGAAGCTTGCCAGTAATTGAATGATGCCGAGTTGTAAATTAAGGACAAATGGATACAAAAAAGTTCAAAACGTCCTTTGGAGGCATTAAAAACTGAACTTTAACAGCTACTAGATATGAATTATTCATTTTTTAAAATTAATTAAAGTATAATATTAATTACCCAATTTATTTTAATAGTGGTGTAAAGGAAACTACGTCGGTACAAGTAGCTTTTCAAAAATTTCGTATTATTTCTAGTTTTCTAAGACTTTGAAGCTAGACCTAGACTTCCCAGTCCGTCCAATGAGAATTTAGGAGTTCCTCAAAAATTGAAGTTTTTAATAACCTATATTCCCCAAGAAAATTGTCACAATATCTGCGAGAAGATGCGAAGTTGTTACAGAAGAACGTTTTGAGATGTATGGTGGTAACTGAATCTGTGTTGACCATATTTTTAGTTGAGCCCGTATCTGAGAGAACTGACTTTTCCTGTAACTTTTTCCATTTTGATATATGCGTTATATGGCAGAGATCTTACCTAAGAAACTGCTTCAAACCTTTTGAAAAGTTTTCGGTTATTCTTTTTGTTTTCATAAGTTCCGTAGAGTTCTAGAAGATATTTGAAACGCGCGACAGAAGGCTTAGCTCAAAAATCTGTTCTGCACAATTGATTCAACATAAAGTTTTTAAAAAAGATTCCTCAGCATTTCGTATAATTATGAATAAAGGATAACCTCGAAAGCGTTTTTCGGAACATTTTAAATGTTTGCTCCTGCAATTATGTTTGTCAAGCTTCATAAAAGAGGTACCCCGGCATATTGCTGCTAATTTTTTGCTTCAATTTACTCCTTTAGTCTCCATTTGGCCCGGGTGGTCAGTTAAATCGAACTCAGTTCTCTCAAAACGTGTACAGAAAAATCCTTATCTTACTTACATTAAGTTGGGTATTTTATGTTTCGTTTCCATATTTCCCTTTAAATACCCTCTTTTCCTACTTTATGTTGTACCAGCTAGAACTGTGCGACTAAGATGTTACAACCGTTTTACAACTCAATATGATGTTGCTAACTATGCTTAAACCCGTACTGTAGCTTATTTTTAAGATCATACTAGATCAATAAAACCAATCTTTTAGACCAGTCGCTTGTATTAAATATAATATGACCTTATTGCATCTAATATACGTAATGTGACATTTTGCTTCCGATCCATTACAATAATTGTATTCTATAATATTGGATTCTTTCCACAGGCCCAGTTTACAACTTTTCGTGCTCGCTTTTGGGTCTTACTATACCCTGGGCGATTTTAAAGGAAGATATGGGGTTATGACTATCGAAGGATGAGATCCACGTGGCTATCTGTATACATGAGGTGCTGACCGGCATCGTTTGTTGCCAAAACTGTTAAAAAAGTATTATAATACACAGAAACCTTGACTGTTCGAAATTTGAGAAAGGGAGGATAATTTGTTGGTGCACTTTAAATATTAAGAGTGCCAGGAGCTCCATGAACTGCATTCGAATTTTATTTGACGACCTAGAGGACGAATATGGAATCATTCCACCAACTAAAATATAGCTCGTTGTACACTAAATAAGCAAACAGGAAAAAATCAACGCAGCGCGTCTTTTAAAATAAATGATCCTCAGGTCAGGGATAAAGAGCTAGATTGACTCAGAAAGAAATTTTCGTTAGTGAGAGAGTCAAAATATTCACTAATAGCTTTCCGTATGATGTAATCTGAGATAGTATCAAATCAATTTCAAAATTTTGGAAGATACTAATTATTCTTTATAGTCTGAACCTAAAAACTTCTACCTAGCACACAAATCTCAAACGGATGTTGCTTCAAAAATATTATCAAAGTTACAGCAAACCACATTCGTTTTTACTTCTCGTATCTTCTTGATGAATAAGATGAACTTCTTCCTCCAGCAGAGTTCAAAAATAACTCGTCGGTCATCTTTGATCTGATTATAGCACAATTTGAGCTTGACTTGAAATGGATTCCAAAATTGACTATAAACTTTCTCGTTAAGAACGAAATATCTCTTCAAAGTTTGGATTAGATTCGTCCAAAGCAAAAAGGTTCTCTGCTGGCTGCGCATGTTACCCACAAAGATGCCATCACTCGTCAAGCTGACTGTGCTTCTCAACGATGCAAGGTTTCAAACTATAGGGTTGGGTAAAAGCCCTGAATTAATCTTTTACTATTCATGGATATCTATAATAGGTTACAGAACTCGGAAATATTTGGTGCGCTACTTTTTTGGCCATTAGTGTTATAGTGACCGATAGGTAAAATGCGGCATGTTTGGATACTTTTTCTCATTCCATTATTCACCTGGTAATTCATATCATCCACAATAAACCACATTTCCAGTTGCGGCATGAAACTGCTCTGCGCATTTCTCCAGTTCCTGAACCGCTTGTTCTGCCAAGCTGCCTTGGTGACAGGAGATTTCTATATGTTAGTTCATAAGAACTTTGATTTCGGGCTCAAATTACTAATTCTAATACGAGATGTGCCACGCTACGATTCAGAATGGTACTCAATAAAGTATTTTATGACACAACGTAAGATGGGTCTCTTACTGGGACAGATGCAAAAAAAATAAATGAAATACGTAGATCCAAAATAAATAATTCCAAATAAACGGATAACAGAATTACCTCAATAGGACTAAGAATAATTTTAAAGAGAAAACCAAAATTTATTGATAGCTAATCGAAGGGGATAGTTCGATGGTTCGAAGCTAGCCAAATTTTTTCTAACAACATACGTATACTTATATCGTAGAGCGGAATAGAAAAGCTACATAGCTAATTCCATCATTATAATAATTTTGAAGACCAAATTCATGCTCAGAATAACTGTAGAATAGATCTTAAGGCGAGCATAAATCCAAATAATGATTTTCTGGTGAGTAAATTCCATTAACTTTAACTGTAGAATTTAAAAAACAACTGACAGACATAAAAAATGCGTCTCGAGTAGCACCGTATAAAACATGGGCAATTGAAAGTTAGATAAAAGTATTTCGATGATTCACAAAAAAAATTATGAGTGTCTGATAAAATATTGTCCCACAATTTTCATCGCTTTATTCGATATGGAAAAATAAATTAAATAGATTTCGAATATTAGTAAAATAGTTTTCCAATTTTCAATGCTGATACTTGCGAGGAATATATTTTAAACATTATATAACTTGGCAGTATCATTGGCGATCACTTCAATAGTCGATCGGATATATCTTCCAAGAGTAAAACACCCAAACATTTCCCCCTTCAATGGCCAGATCAGGAAATATAGAAGCAATGCCTGTGTTAAACGACTGCGTAATAGAGACATTTACGCTCTTGTCTTTATTCTTTTTAGTTCTACTGCTCAATAATGTGGAAAAGGAATCCTATTGTATACGTCTAGAGGAACATGTAACAGATAAGCTGTTTTAATGGACTGTACTTATTTTCGCTACTTTGGTTTTAAATGACTTGAGCCCCGCATTATTGTTTCCTTTTCTTTCTTATGTTCTAGTAAGTACTGATCTCTATTTAAAACACTACTTTCTATTACTCACGCCTGAATTGGGACAGATCAAGTACTTATAGTATAATTACAGTGCTGTATATCAAAGAGGGCTCATCTTGGTTCCTTGAATAATCCAATGACACTCCATTGATTCTTTAAGTCTAAAGACATACTGCAGCGCCGTCAATTTCCAATGCTGCATGGAAATTGCCGGCCTCCGGCTGGTGTTCTAAGTTGATGTAGCTATGATGCTAATCTCGTACTCTGTAAGCTCTCACCCACCCAACTCAAACCTTATTGGAACGTAATATGTCATTTCCTGAAGTGAGGCAATAGTATTGCCTCACTTCAGGAAATGACATTGCCTTTCAATTATGAATGTAGCACGTCTGCTGGTAAGGTTCGCAGCAACGTTTTAGTCGCCGTTCCATAGCACGCCCATTTTCACCGTAGTTTTTCTCCGCTGCCGTTACACTGCATAGGCTAATTAGAATTTCACCCTAAGTTCCAACCCGCAGTAAACTAACCAAAAAGTTCATGCCAATCGGCTCCCAGCCTGGCCCCCTACATCTCGAACCGCAATCAAAAGACGTGGTTGAAGTTCTATTGCACGGTACGACTGATTCCTCCCGCTTCAAAATGCCACAAGAGGGGATACACAGCACTCATGGATCAGTACGGTGACCACGCGCTGTGCTATGCCAATGGATCCACCCGCGGGTAGGGGCGTGACTCGCAAAAACGGTTTTTTTGCCGCAGACCTCTCCAAAGCCGCCCGGCACCCTGTCCTCGAACCCCCACAACCCGTCCATGCAGTTCGCCTGGACATCAAGGCGCTTGGAGAGAACGGGGGACGGACCATTATGACGTATCCGTCATCCATCCCTTGAACCCCGCCTGCCTCCCCTACCCGGCGCGATGCCCACTCAAGCCCCTTAACCATGCTCGCCTCGGCAAAGACACTCGCTTTGCAGAGTTGATACGTACAACGGGTCCTGCACATAGCTTCATAGCCATTTCACTCTCCACATTGGGGTGCTGGCGCCCGACTGCTCGAGAATTCACCAGTCGGGTTTCGACTGACATTGCCGCACGGGCAGCCATTCCGATTGCTGATGCACGGGAAACATTGTTCGCCCATCACGCGGCGAGACTCGTCCAGAATAACAGCAGTTGTTTGTTGGAAGAGGTTTTTAGCGACACCTACTGCCGCAGCTCGAAAGTGTATATATTCCCGAGAACTTCTGTTCTCAGGGTATGTAAGTGGCTACCCAAATTAGGCTTCGTCTGCGATTGCTATTTTCAGGAAAATTAAGTAAACCACAAACTTAAACCATACATTCTGTTATCAGGAATTTAAGGTAAACCACCCAAAAATTACGGTAAACCGCTCCATTTAACCCAAACATTACTCTCTATTCTTCATATCTGGATTGTCCAAGACTCTGAAAACAGGGGGGGTTGGTGGGGTAGTTTACTTCGTCGTCTGACACTTCGAGCGGGGGAATCTAAACTGAGAAAACACGTTTATGATAAAGGAATCGCTCCAAAAGTAACTCAAGAATATTGTTCCCATTGTTTCGCAATACCATAAAATACCATTTCACTTTGTACCAATTATTTGATGCGCTTTGGAACATAGGCTAACCTATTTTTCAAACATTAAAAACACCCCAATTCCCCCCCCTTGGCAACAAGCAGTTAATGATGAAAAAGTTTTGACGAGAGCCAGAAAAACGGTATAAACATTCATATAACAGCTTGGACTCCGTAAATTTCGCTGATGATTAACGAAAAAATCTAGCAAAACCATGCCTTAGAGCTACATGGTTGGTCATTCTCATATGATTCCGCATCGCATGTTTTCATTGGCAGATACATGCTGCAAACAAAGTGCTTGCTTCCTTCGCTGCTTCCCGTCGCGGTTCCTACCCTCAACAGGAGCTCCGCGACTTCGTTACCCGTTTTGCGTTTAGTCTCCATGTAATGCAGGCGCGACAGCTTTCCACCCGCCGCCCGCATCCATAGTTAATTTAATAATATTGCTTCAACCATCGGTACATGGGTTTAATATGACATGCAGATTTGCAACTCCAAATGGGTTCCAGCCAATCCATACATCTCAATAAAGGCACCCATTTTTTCCCCATTTATGAATACCCTCCGCACGCTTCTCTGTAACATTGCACAACCTATAAAGTCTTACCACTACGTGGCTTCGTTACCCGTTTTGCATTTAGCCTCCAAATAATGCAGGCGCGACAGGTTTCTACCCGCCGCCCGCATCCTTAGTTAATTTATGAATACCGTCCGCACTCCTCTGTGCGACATTGTACGACAAATAAAGATCTACCACCACCACTTGAGTGGTGTTTGTTTACTGCGAGAGTGGTGTTTGTTTACTGCGAGAGATATTTGGGCTGATTTATAGATCAGACTGGACTATATTAAAAAGATAAAAGGGGAGTTGCTTTATGGAGACGTATGTATTGGCTGGAACCTATTTGGAGTTATAAAAAATAATTCTAACGCAAAAGAAAAGTACCGTCATCCACAGCTATTGACCACCTATCCTTTACCTCCAGCTTGGTGAAATCTAGACCTTGTAGATATAAAACGGTAGACGTCCCCGTGGGTTTACTAATCTCACCCGGGCACTCAGTTAACGCTACCCATAAACGCCTTGGGGTTTGAATGTGGAAGGGGCTGCTTGTGACCCAATGTTGATGTACATGAGGCCTTCCACATTACTGTGTCTGCAGACCTCTTCGAATGGATTGTGTTTGTCTGGAAATCTATGGGATAGAACAGATATATCCTCCAAAAGTAACACCCCAATCTTTCCCCATGAGGCCTTCGATGGACAAGGAGAGTTGATCGCAGGTTTGTTGATCTGGTATAATTGGAGAGATAAGGGGATTCGCTAGCGCAGCCACTGAAATAGGAATGCAAAACGATGCAAGCAATTCAAAAATCAACAATCTATTCCTGCACAACCTAGTCCGCATTTTACTTCATTTGCCCTCACCTTGTCCTCTTAACCAAGATGTCAACTACTTCCTTTCCTAGTTGGGCGAGCTCAGTATCCTTTGTCCATAGAACAAACTTCGCACCACTCCGGCTGAGCTTGACACGTCAACTTCCCACTCATCCCTCTAAATGGACCACAAACTGTTTGGCATGTTTTGCATGACTTGAGGGAAAAAATTGTGCACAATCCAGTCCAAAATAAGTATCGGCAATAGTTACGAAGGGAGTTCACATTCTGACGTTCTGTTGTTGGGATCGCCCTAACTTCTTGCTTAATGTCTTCATGTAGCTGATGCTCAGTCCATTTACCGTTAAAGGAGTCTTGATGCATTAGGGAGAGATGCTCATCAAATGATTTTGGGACACGGTTATTGGCATCAGGGTTGTAGAGTACGTTTGAGCGAACTTGCGGGTCCTGCAAAACAGTAGGAATGGCTTGAGCGGCAACAGCCAAAAGAAGGAGCAAAGCTTGACACCAAAGTGACATAATGATTGTAAAATGCGGTGAGTTTGCAATCCAATGAGAACAGGTGAGTGTAAATGGGTGCTGTAGCAAAAATGGACGTGCGCCACAAGGTAGACATCTTAAATAGTCTGAAATAAACCGCGAGAGACCCTTTCCTAGTTCAAGCATGTTTATTGCTTTTGATTACGCTTGGACAAGAGGCCCAAGCTATACCATGGTATTGCAGAATAAAATCCTTTCGCCTGGACAACGAAGTTTAAGCACCGCATAGGCGCGATTTTGTTTTTCCACTTTGAAATTCCTGACTCTCTTTACAGGGAAAGATCTCAGACAAAGTTATGTATAAGTAACACAGCCAAAAGTTCTGGGGATGTTATCGCTCTCTCCAAAATAGTTGCCTTGGATTGGAAAAATCAAACCAGCCCAAGCATTCTGCCTGAAAGTTGGGGCGGAGACTTTTTTTCGGGCATTATCAGTTGGCTTTAGAAAGGGGGAAAAGGTTTGGGCGTTTTATTCTTGAAAGATATGTTCGATCTATAGCATTTTTAAAAATACATCAAAAGACATACCGTTGGAGAGAAATGGGGGCTCCCGCCAGTCTCCGCCAAAAAAGCTGATACGGGATTTTTAGTGGTTCTGCCGTCTACTACTTGCCCCTATATGTGATGAGGTGGCCGAGGGTAAGCACATTGAGCACGTCATCAATTTTCTCGCATGAAGCCTTCTCTGCTTTTTTAGTCCTGCATCCTTAATCAGTAACGCACCCCAATTCCCCCCTTTTTCAGGGATCATTGGGCAAGGGAATTTTACGGGCCGTGCAAAAAGGGAAAAGGGTTGGGTGCTTTACTGTCAGGGGTAGATCGAATATATCCTCCAATAGTGAAAACATCCAAACCTGGTCCCCTTTAAGGACTAAATGTGTTCGGTTTACTACGAGTGGTGTAAATTAGGAATTCCATGAACTTTTGTTCAAATCATGTGACTCCGCTATAGTGCTGTTGCACGACCCGCCTTGGAGCATGCAGCGTTGGACGTGACAGCTGCTATACCATGCGTTTGCATGAGAGAGATACTCCGGTTTTTATCGAAGCTTGCATCGGGTTTGCTAAATAGACTCAACCTCGCGAATGGCTGAACAAACAGTCACGCCCATTTCGGGGGCGATAGCAAATTCTGCCAAGTTTTTTTGAAGATTGTCGTGATGGCCTTATCCACATTGGATACAGCTTTGAGCACGTAGACAGGATGCTCACGTCATCGAACTACTGCCATTCTAATACGTAAAGAGCAACTAGATTACACAGACCGTAGTAGCCAGATAATCAACTCAGCCGATGTAATATCCATGTTATCCCTAATCCATTGCAAATCGTTGAATACAGATCTGCCTAGGTGCATTCTATGGGAATATTGTGAAAATTGACCAAATATTTTAATCTCTATCCCGGTGTCCTACAGGGGGTGAATTGGGTTAAATTGGGTTTACCTGAATGGTTTGGTATACTTAATTTTGAATTGGGTGGTTTGGGTTTACTTGAATGGGTTGGTATAATTTTGAATTGGGTTGGTTTACTGTGAGTAATGGAAAGGTTGGGAGTCCTCTGTACTAGTAATGAAACCATTGGCATGACCTATATTGCACGTACTTGAGCGTGTGTACCAACTACAAAGTAGTTGGTAGACGGTTGACAAGCAGGCTGCGTTAGAGGTGACCATCAACACCGCGTGTTGTTGGAGGAGAATTGTCCTCACCCTGGAGTATTGGTCCAGGGCTCAGTTGGCGACCGCTCGGGCTACCTCCGTGATGTGGCGGAACGCTTCGGGATGCCACCCCCGAGTTTGGAGATAGGAACGGGCACGAGTCTGTTCCTGCCGGGTAAGCTGGCTAAGAATCCCTTGTATTTTCGTAGCTTGTCCGCATGGGCTGCGTTCAAGCTGGT
Organism: Kappaphycus alvarezii; assembly: GCA_002205965.3. NCBI lineage: Eukaryota > Rhodophyta > Florideophyceae > Gigartinales > Solieriaceae > Kappaphycus > Kappaphycus alvarezii. Next base: position 119,268 of record NADL03000750.1, read on the forward strand.
GAAGGGGTTAAAGGTTCTCACTCTGAGGTGAGAAGGGGCCAGCGGGTTCACGAAGGTCACATCGAAGTAATCGGTACCGCCGGTGGCGCCCGTTGCCTTGATATCCGGCCTTGTTTTGTGTTCCCGCGCGACCGGGGCTCGACGGCAGGATTCCTTGCGCCTAGGCTCAGGTCGTTACTTAGTAGGGTGACTTGGTCATCGTGGCGGACGATCCGTTGCGCTCCGTACCTGCAGTGGATCAAGTGGTCGCCGTGGACGTCCACTGTTTCCGGGCATCCGACTCTTGGACAAGGGGTTCCTGGCTCGAAGATCGGGCTTGGCAATAGTATTTGAACCACACCGAGAAATATCGTATGCCTATTGCGGTCTTCAAGCCTGTTGTGGGAGGGTGTCCTACAGTGATGCTGATTTGTGGAGCTATACTTTTTATTGGGGCCCCAATTTGTATTTATTGTGAATCATCAAGGAATAATTTTGTCTATTTTACAATGGCCCTATTTTATGCTGAATTCAGTGTGAAATAATTTTATGTTCTACAGTTGGGTTTTTATATTATATAGGCTATAAGTATTGCATTTATGCTGCCAACAACATTTGTGATAATTTATAATTTAATTATTATCTGGATGAGTGCTTACCTGGAAAATACTGCAATAATTATTGCTGAGCTTGAATCATGTCTACCGAAATTATTGTACGGCTTACCTGATTTTTGTAGTAGGTTCACCCTGGTGTAGAGTATAAGTAGTCCTATGTTGTTAGAAATACTTTTTGTATATCCTTGGGCCATCGAAATATTCCAGTCGACCAAGTATCATTAAATTTTTTCTATTCATTATTCATTCTTCAAATCCAATTTTGGCATTTATTTATTTATTCAAGTTGGAACTATTTATGTTTTGGATCTACCTATCCCAAATATATTGCAATTATACCTTACTTAAAAGGAAATGCAATAACAGCAAAGACGTTTACCAGAAGTGTCAGCCGACGAAATAAACTGCCCCATCATTCCGCCCCCCACATCAGCTATGAAGGCTTTGATGAGAGGCGCAGTCTCGAAAGGACGGGCGTTCTCATGTGGATATGAGCCCGAGCAGGCTGGCGGACGCCTACTAGCTACGACTGTAACTGCACTGCAACGACCTCACTAAGCCATGACAGTTCATTAAAATCTTCTTACCTGTACGTGGATTGCTAAGCATGATTTCGGACTGTGGTCCATTCAGTCATTGGGAACTATCGAAACTAAATGCTTTGGCGCCGCCATCGAAAAAGGAACAATGCCCAAAGGCCGGTTGTCCGGAGACCCTGAACTTCTGCATTGACCACCAGATCCACTGCAGATACGGCTCTCAGCGGATCGACTGCACTAGTAACCAGGTCGTGCTACTGAATAATATCTGAGCAAAGAATCTGATAGGGTAAAATGGCGCCACCGGAAAAGGGAATAACTAACTATCCGAGGTGAGAGTTGTTGAGGGCGGCTGAAGTGCCACAGTACACGTTTACGGAAGATGAAAAGGAGAGTATTTGAAAACTAGGTGACTGTTTTAGTAACCAGCTCTAAAGGGGAAGGCTCTACAACATCGTTTAGAGGTTTGGGAAATTATTGAATGTTTTCGTTTGAAGTTTATTCCCCACTTTTTACAAGGCGTTGAATCTCTTGATAAGAACTATTTGAGCGGGACTTTTCTGAGGAAAACTTCTCAGTACTAGAAGCAATATTGATTCAATCTTTGCAATAAATGAACGACTCGCTATTTCGGCAGTATCAAATATTCGAACTTAACTCTACGTCAACGAAGGCTCACTGCACTTAGTGAGAGTAATCAGCTTGATTTCACTTCTCTGCGAAGGCCGGTATTCCTGAATTTACTCTATGTCAGTGAAGGACTGTCCTTTTCATTTTGAACCGTATTTAGGGTAGATTTGTTCTCTTATTTATTCTTTCAGAGGCCTAGTTTTGGAAGAAAATATGAGATACCATACTTTCGGTTCTACCTCCGAAGAAACTGTATTGATAACTTAGCAGTAACAACTTGTTACCGGCATCACAATGCAAAAAACATACGCGTAACATTTTGAGGCTTCAGTCTGAAATTAATAGCCATAAAAGACAATATCTACTGTCATAGTGAAGTTTCGGAATAAACACGTGAATGATCGGTGAATTGGATCACCTTATTTAACACGGAAATTTTCCGCACAGTTTCGCCACATTGTTCTAGAGCATCGTCCCACCATGGTACTTGTTACTGCACATGCAGTATGGAAGGTTGTGATTCCTTCGTAAATACAAAAGAAAGGCGGAAATGATAATGAATCAGAATCTTATGGTATTAGCAGTAACCTCAAAGTAGAATTTTCTGCTCGTTGGCTTCACCACATAATCCTCAACAAATGAGCAGCAAAAGACGAGGCTGGTCATCAAGGCAAATGGGGCATTCGAAAGCATAGTTACAATCACTCAGGAGAAAACATTCACATACCAAGATATTAATGGCAATGCCAACATGGCAAATGAGAATGTGTAACGCCAATTTTCGAAACGAAAAAACGAAGAAACAAGGTATAATTACCCATTTCTGACACCGGCAGCCGTTGTGGTAACGTTCATGACGCCCAAGAGCTATTTAAGATGTACATCAATGGCCTGGACCGCCGAAGCAAGGGGGTTCTCAGCCATTACCGGTGCAAAAAAAGGTAGCTACCTTCATGTATATATTGCCGAGTACGCCGAGAATCAAGGTATATCAGTCTGAGCTCGCTCACAAGCGCTCCAAAAGGTCTCGATCGAGCCCATCCGGTCAAACCAAGTACCAGAATTCCGGCTTGTTTCTGTGATACGAAGTCCCCACCAAAGAAAGGGACTGTTGCCCTGTTATATTTTCCGTCCGCATCTCAAAACTCAACGATCGAGTATGATGCCGATGGAAATGACTACGAGGCTGGCTCACATTATTGACCAAGCTGGAGCTTCAGATATTCCAACTTGTACGACGGAGGAAGGACGTACTTCAATATCCGAAGAGACCTCTTATGATCCCTCTCTCCTACTCCCGGATCGAGGAAATACTTCCGCACCGCGAGTCCCGTACCCAGACCGCCACCTAAACTTCAACCTCCCAGGTTGGGGATGGCGAGCTTCGGTGCTATCACCGTCACGACTTACGAAAGAACAGCAAATAAGTCGCTGTCGTACCCTCATATGCCACACATGCTATGGCCGGGACATATTTCCACAGAATGAATTTTATCCTTGCAGGAACTTCCGTCGGTACTGCGGAGCTATGAAGCTCTGATCCCTCGAGAGAAGGTAATGGTACGCAGAAAAGCTACAACCGCGTCGCCGTATTTTGAAGTCGGAAGCCCGGCATCTCGCTACGGACCGTAAAGAGGTCACTCAACTCCATTCTTCGGCGACGCCGATAGATTTCATACTACTGGTTCCATCCCCGGGGGTCCCAGATAACCTTTCAAAAAAAGAGTAAAGGGAGCCTCCCATGGGGAAAGGGTTGTCACCTCGGAAACAGTTTCAAACCAATCTCGGGCCCCACGTTCCCACTCCCTTACTCACAGAAATGGTAGACTCCAGATACTGCCCCAGGGTGCGAAATGCATCTGTCTGGGATCCCAAAAATTGTAAGTTCCAGTGGCCTAGATGACCCCCTTAAGCCTCAGCGTCCATGGAGGAAGTTTAAGAGCATGAAGCATCTAGACAGAGTAATGGCCATGGCGCGACGCACTTACAAGTTATATGCTGATATTGGCCTTCGACCAGGACTCATGCATCGGGACCTTGCGGGTTTGGATACGGGATCAGGCCCTAAAGTCGTCCAAAGATCAGAACTCCCACCGGAAGCGATTAGTCGTCTATCTTATGGCCCGCTCCCGGACATCTGTGATGAAAGTAACAATCAGTTGACAACACTTGGGACCATTAAGTTACCCATCTGGTTAGGTAGATATCTTGCACTGGTCATGTTCGTATTATGGGAGAGGCTCGGTGCACTAGAAATTTTAGGAACAGATTTCTGCGGCTGCTTTGTGGAATCCTTTCGTCCCCGGGAGAAGCTCGTTGAGCTCGAAGGATGAATTACGGTTAAATAGTACGAAGGCCTTTAAAAAGGGCACCAAGTAAGAAAACGCTACCAACAGAACTTGAACCACCCTTGAAAGACGGAAGAACATCACCCAAAATTAGGATTTCCACCCGAGTTACTATTCAACTACAAAGTCAATCATTGGTACCGATGACAACAGACCACCAAGGCCGGATATTTTTACAACCTGACTCAAGTCTCTACAACAAACTCGGTTTGGCAACTGCAAATGTAATTGTAGAAGTGGAAGCCGGGCTCCCATGTCTGTTTTTGATCGCGAATTTCACAAAAATCACCTATACCTCTCAATCAACTGCAAATAGTTGCTCAAGCATTAATTCATCCATAGATAACAGTACCTAGCCAGCTAAGTTTCGGAGACTTACTCGGTATGGCCGAAGATATATCCCCAGAGTATGGCCCTGCACCTGATTATAGAAAACTGGACGCCATCACAGTGAAGGACACTAACCCGTTTCCAAGGATGGATGAATGCATTGAATCCTTGTGAGATGCATCAGTATTCAATATCCTTGATTGTAACTCTGGTTACTGGCAAGTTCAAGTGGCAAAGAAGGACAGAGGCAAGACCGCCCTCCTGTGTCACGCAGAATTAGATCGCTATATCCGAATGCCATTCGGGTTATGCAACGCACCTGCTACCTTTCAGCGAACGCTCTACATTCTTCTTTCAAAATACCGATGGCGCTCCGGTCTCGTGTAACTCGACTATGTCATCATTTTCTCGAAAAACATGGAGGAGCACATAGAGCATGTCGAAGAAATTCTACGGGTGTTGCAACATGCTAGTGTATCCCTTAAGTATAGGAAGTGTACATTTGGGTCCAATAAGATCAAATACCTAGGACACATTATCAAGCCAGGAAAATTGGAAATAGACTCTACTAGAGTAGCCCCACTCTGGCAGGCGAAGCACCCGACGACGCTTACTGAGCTTCGGAGTTTTCTTCGTCTTTGTAATATATAACGCAGCTTTATCAAAGACTTTTCCAGCATAGCGGCACCAGGTTACAAGCTTTTCCGAAAAGGTATGCCAACCAAGATAAAACCATTTGGTGGTACCGAATAAGTAGCTTTCCGGACTCTTATCGCCAAATTCTGTCATCCAAAGTATTGGCTTTGCCAAAAGCCGGACTTTCTCATTCAATAGACACGGATGCTAGTAAGTATTAAGTAGGAGTCGCCCTTTTCCAAACATACCCAATGGAGGAACGGGAACCCATTGGATTCTTCTGTAGATCACTCAAGGAAGCGGAGACACGTTACCATGTCACAGAAAACATGCCTCGCCGTGGTTTGGGCGTTAACGACATTGCGGCCCCACCTACACGGGGTGAAATTCACTATCTATACTTATCATTCCTCACTGGGGTGGTTAATGAATGTCACTGATCTATAGGGTGAATCATGCGGTGCAAGCTCTGAATTTCGGAATTCGACGCTGAAGTTGTGTATAAAAACGGAAAAGCAAATACAAAAGCAGATTATTTGTCAAACCGTAGTACTACCGGGTAAAATGTGGGAAATTTCGACGAAAATGTACCGGACATTCTCGCAGAAGGCTCCTCCGCTCTTGATGAGGAGGAGATGTTGGACTCGCCCTTTAAATTCGAACCCAAATACGACAATAGGACCGGAAAGTTCACAGAGTTCGATGAAATCGAGATTTCTTTTGACACTGCAGATCAAGTACTATCCATTCAAAACGGAGGTGAGGAAGAATTCGAATGCATTTCTCCGGAGAAGCTCTCCAGGAAACAGTACAAATATGAATTCTACCAGAAGATGCTTTCAAGAATAAATGCTAGACACCAGCTCCCCTTCGCAATGGACGCTTTTGGACACAAAGTATACCTCTGTCGAACAGCATCGGAAGAAACTCAGACCTTCGTGCCCAACTCGCTTCAACAGAGTATTTTAAGACTCAGTCATCATTCCAAGTTAGACGCTCATCCAGGTGGCCTGAGACTATGTTTTTTTCAAAAAATAGTACTATTGGCCGTCGATGTCGATGGATCGCTACGCAGTCGTTCGCTCGTGCCCAACTTGCACGAAAAAAATAATCAAATTGTGAGATTTTGTGAAGTAGCTAAAGCTTTTTGCACCAAGAGCCCCACTGAAGTTCGTAGCAATCAATATACTCGGCGAATTCATCGGAACCAACATGCGGAGCAGCTTCTTGCTGGTGATCACTGATCGATATTCCAAGCTCGTTCGAACCGTGTCCCCCAAGAAATCTCTGCTGCAGCAGTTACCTCTGCCTTTGTCACACACAGGTTTTTGTGTACGCTCCACTCATTCAGTTATCGTCCGATAATGGTAGCCAGTTTTTCTCAAAATTCTTTTTGAGTGCGTGCTCAATTCTGGGCATCAAGAATTTATTCACCACTACCTACCACCAGCAGGCAAAGGGGCCAGCCGAGCGTTTCAATCGTACCACCCTTGCGGCCCTTCTGTACTACGTAGCTGACGCTTATAACACAACATTCCCCAGGACAACGACCGAGGCCCAGTTCAAACTCGTCTTGTCAAGCGCGCCCAGTTCCTTAGCAATTCAAGCCCAGCCTACTCTTGAAGAGAATTCATCGACAGTAAAATACCATCCCCAATGCAAGGCTTGGTTAAAAGTTCTTATGTCTACCTCGGAGCAGTCCATAGAGAGTGAAAAAGCAAGATACAAACGGAAACTTTGATGCGCGGCTACGAAAACCGGCATACGAAATACCGATCGGATCTTTTTTATTCCTGAAGAGGGAATCCGGGTCGAGCAGAGAACGGTAACATAAGCTGTCGGCTGTGGCAAGTGGTCCACATAGAATCAGGGAAGTTCGAGACGACACTATAGTGATCGAAATTGGAGACAAGCAAGAGCGTGTATCGCGCGACCGATTCGAGCCTGCACTAATACCATAAATGACGTACAAAAAAGGCCCATCTGAAGCAACTGAAACGAACACTGGAACAGGATCAAACAAAGCACACCACCCCAGCCATCATAACGCGAATAATCTCAAGTTGTATCCCCGAAGGTAGTTCGTTGTCAAAAGGCCTGTTTGAGCTTCCATTCAGTGAAACTAGAGAAGAAGAAAATAACTAATGCGGTACAAGACTTGCTCGAGGCTCAGGATTACAACATGAAGTTGACGGTATCCAAAGAAAAAATTCCTAGTTTAGCGGGGAAAAGCGAAGACAAGGCGATACCTTCGCAATCCATTGCGGCCTGCCCGCGAGAAAAAAGTACCCTAAAAAAGACAAGCGATCGGAAGATAAAGACAGTGACGCCAAACCGCACCCAGGCAACCAGCATAAGTCAAGGGATTTTAAGGTTAGGGTGCAAAATCCAAAAGTCCTGAGTCAGGAGTACGTCATCGAAAACATTTTATCACACGGTCGAGCTGAACACGAGGAGATGTTAGTTCTCGTCCACTGGACCGGCTATCCTATCTCTGAGGCAACTTGGGACCCTGTATTCGCGCTTCATGAAGCACGGTAGTGCAATAATTCCGGAAAAATAAACTTCCCCAACCACCAGAAGTGGAAACTGCTGAAGTTTTATGAAATCCTCAAGATAATTCATAATCTGTCAATTCTGTTCCAATCCTCAGAAGGGGGATGAATTACAAACCTGAAAGATAGTGTTCAACCGAGAAATCATTATATTTCGGCCAAAATGGACAGTAGCACAAGGAGTTTTTGCCATAGGACCCGCTAGTGGCAAGTTCAAAAGGGGTCACTGAAGTGAAACAGGAACTTCCCAAAACTTTAGGCGTATTTTTGAAAACTAAGACTTTCAATTATTTACTGTTCTTGGGATTCGCCGATTTCGCTAATTATCCATCGATAGAGGGCAATGTCGCGGAAATTGGACCTGTTCACCCATTGCTTGTCGTCCAACGCCTTCATCAAACGCGATCAAACTCTGAAAAATTTCCATTAGAAAACATGGTAGAGGGCTAACAGGATCTCCAACTATTTGAAGAACAAAGTAATGAATGACCAGCCATGCCTCTGCCGAGAAGAAAGTTCGATCCAAAGATTGAATTTCAGGACTCCGGATTGAAGATAGAACGTCTATTTTCTCCCCCTTGATGATCTGATAGCGCGTCTTCATGATTACGTCACGAATCTGGCCGACCAGAATGGGTATCGTGTTAGCCCAACTACCCTCAGGAGGTGAAAAGAGGGAAACCAAGAATTTCTCAATGACGTCTACGGCAGTCGAGAGGTACCCTATCTGTCCGTACTTCGGTGGAGAAGGTTGCGTTGCATCTACTACCGGTACTACCAGCATGGTCGCGGGAGCCAATTTCCATGTCAACTCCTGGGCAAACAAAGCTGAGGAGGGATCGGAAGATTAACTCTCCGCGAAGAGGGAGTCCCTCGTTGAAAATACACGGGCCTCTGGACTGGTCGAACCACGATAATGAGTCCCCATTGGGCCCCAGCACGCCTCTTTTGCTTCCTATGCGAGCTCTTCCCTGCTACCGATGACTTGTATTGGGAGTCCTCACACTTCAGCCTTTTAGGAGACGGGGAGCCCTCGTCGGATGAAAGGACAATAACCTAAGATCTTTGAGATTCTTCTGCTTGTGCTTCTGAAGTTGTAGGTGTACCTGAAACTCCTAGACCTCGAGTTAACCCCTCCTTTGCTCACCTTCCTAGACCCCACCTTCCTCCGTTTCCCGAACAATGTCTTCAGCGCTCACTACTTCTTCTATACTCTCAACCTCCATGGTTCTTGGCGCTTGGGCTGGACTCCTCCTCAGTTCCGCAGCTGTCCCTACATCCGCAAATTTTCGCGGTTCACAGAAGCCCCTTGATCCCCCATGCTGCGCGAAGGAGGAGCTGCAGAGCATTGGACAATCATTGTTGGCATATTTTGTCGCTGCGCTCGACGGGCCCGAGCTTCGGATTCCCCAATCACCTCCCTCGCCCACGGATCGTACCAGATTAAATCCCCTGCCATCCCTGTTCGCGACGAACAGTATCTGTAACGACTGGCTCTACCAGGTTGGCTATTTAGCGAAGGAACCAGTTCCCAGTCTGTTTGGCACATTGTCTGTTTGATATGTCCCCAGTCCTCGAAACCTACTTCGCCGAGAAGAAGACGTAGCAATCCCGACCCGAGTCTCTCAAGGGCTGCTCGCACGCGAGGAGTAATTCACCCAAATCGAAAGGTGTCGACGGCCTCCAATACAACGAAGCACGCAACTGATATTGCCCATCCCGTGCAGTGCACAACCCACCATGCTGACGAAGGTTTGGCGATAACAAAGGAGCCGCGGTAATCGAATATATGTGGAAATTCCGCCCATATCCCAAGGTAAATTCCCAATCTTCCTACTAGGGGGAATTGGAATGTAGCGAGATCGAAAGGATATGGTGTGAAAACATTCAGCTTTCGGTTGATGCCTCTGAATGAAGTACCCAAGCTGAGAGCGAAGCCAACGCTCAATCCGCACCGTACTCGCCCAAAATACGATTTCGGCTATCTTCGCTCGCCTGTAGTCCTTAGAGAGCACCTGAAGGTCCCAAAGGACTCCCTGTTGATGCAAATCAGCCGCCACTCCGAGGTGCGACCATCTTGCAACCGCATCCTCCATCTGCAAAAGGGATTGAACAAAGGGAACTTCCCTTGGACACCGAGCACACTACAAGTCCATCGGAGTTATACAAAGCCCCATCAAGGTTGATTCAGCTAATAAAGTGAGCTTTTGTACAAGTCTGGCAACCTGATCGCTGCGCTGCACTCTACGCGAAGGAACCGGCTCACAACGTTCCATTCGCCACCAGCGACGGTATATTCCAAATTCGGATGAGTACATGGCCACCTGGGAACGCCACTCGAAACTCTGCAGCTCTTCAAACGGAAACACTACTGGGAGTATCAACAAGGACCCTCGCCAACGCGTGCAGCTGCGGACTAATTACTCACCATTGAGGTACCACGACGCGCCCAAAAACATGTGGATCCCTCACCATCGACGTACCCTATAGTTCCCACAGCCCGACATGGCGATACATGCGAGCAAGGAGGGCGAAAGGAGAAATAGCTAAGTTAGTGATGTACTGGCGGTCGAAGTTTGCGTTGAATGTGATGGCGGTCGCAGGTTGCTTTAATGTAACAAAGGGAAAAAATGGAGAACCGCTGCTAATGACAGCGCTGATTGGCGGAAGTTGAAATTGCCACAAGGGGTTTCTGGGCGTACATTCAATGGATAGATAAGTACCCGATTGAGCACCCTACTTTTATGGGTCTTGCTCCTTCCCGTGGTTGTAATCTCCCGGAGGTGCGTCGAATTACCGCAACTTACAGTTAATACCAGGGAGATACTGTATCTCAAAAACCTGACGAGCGTGGAAAAATGTGTACTACCCCGGACTAGGGTTAATATTTGGGGAGGCCTCTCCAAAAATGGGGAGACTCCCGTGCTTCAAACCCGGGACTTTCTTTCCAGCCGCTCGAGACACTACCAACTGTCCATATGGTCCAAGTTGGTACTTTAATAACCAAAATAAGGTTATTTTGAATATTGAAAACCCCACGGAAATCCCCGGTTAGCCCTTAGCTAGCAATATAGTCGGATTCTGCAGCGAGCACCCGTTTTACTGGTGGCATAAAGCTACGACAACGCTCAGAACGGAGATACGTAGTGCAATTAGCTTTCACACTGTACTGACATCGGCAGATATGATTTTGATGACCTTTTTTATATCTGATTCACTGCTAACCAACAGGCACTGTACTGTACAGTAAGGGCAATTTTCGATTGTCGCCTACTGTTATTCTGGGTACTGTATAACCACCCGAGGGGGGTTGAGAGCTTGCAATATGGACTACTCGGCCCCGAAATTGGACCTGATATTTTCGAGGGTGAAAGGCACTTATTGGACCAAGTGTCGAATTTACTTATCTCCTTTACTTGGCCAACCGGCATTGGCTCTGAACTTGACTCCCAACTTCCGCCTTTGCAGAAACCTTGCCAACGGCAACTTTGGCTGTAGCCACGTTTATCCGCCCGGGTCTCCCTTTTATTTCCCCCTTTCTATTGAATATTGCACTACCCATTCTGTTGTTTGTTTGTGATATTTATTCACTCTTGGAGCCGCGGACTCCGGCGTCTATATGCAAATAGGAATTTCAAGGTTGTCGTTGGTAACAACATCCTTATCTCCAAAGGAGATATTCAGCACTTCTGACCCCCTAATAAACCTTCTTTGTCCAGAATTACACCCCTGGTGTCTACAGTTCTTTGGAGTAGATCCTTTTCAAGTTTCTAGCATTCCGCAGATCATGGTCCGGCCTTACAACCCGGAGGACAAGTATAACGCCCAGCTGTCCAAGGGATTATGATTCAAACGACAGTGAGGACGACTGAGGGGCATCAAATAGTATTTTCACCACTCTATGTTTTCTGAATGGATTTTTTACAAACAAATATTTCATTTTTTGTTTTGGAACTTTCAATTGGGCATTACGCTTTAATAGCAGTTGGTCTAATTTGTTTTGTGTAGAGATTGTCCCCACCAAGAAACATTTCACAGATTATTGCTGGGAAAACAACACTAACACGTTGGTAGAAATTTCGAAATTATGAAAACAGCGTTATTAATTTAAAATGCATCTGCTGAATTCCCAACAAGATAGTGGATTCGCTTTTAAAATTTAGATTTACCTTAACATCAATTTTCTCAGGGTATCAATAGTATCTCAAATATATTTTTCGGCTTCAGCCAGACAGAAGTTGTCCCACACCGAGAAAAAAGGTAAATATCTAGTGCGATATTTTCATTTTCTAATTTATGGGCAACTTTCATGGAAGTAGCTGCATCTGCTGAATTTGATAGATGAAATATTTCGAGCAATTGCTGCAACCTGATACTGGAACCTCCAGGTACTCATAGAAATTTAAATATGTAATCTCCAATCTATCATTATTTTGAGAACAATTTGTCTGGCTTCATCTCTTAAATACTCAAGCGCTGTAGTCCTATAACCTTTTACCCCTTTACATATTGAAAAAAGGTCTGTATGTTCGAGACTGATATTTATTTTCGTTCAAAGAAGAAAAGTTGAAACTATTGGCCGGAACAAAAAAATTCCGTGATACGCTTGGGTCCACCTCTATTTAATTGATGGTCTCGACACTGTCTACTTTAGACGGACAATTGTTATTGCTACCTTCTCATTTTCACGATAATTTAAATTTCAAAGCTATAGACAGTACTATAGTTTAATAGGAAACATTCTAGAGTACAGTATAATTACTTTAATTCCAATTGGTGCTTTATCTTAGATTTCTTTCGTACTTTCCACCCTGTAACAAATATTGATCTCGATAAATTTTTATTTCGACTATTTTTTGACTTTATTAAGAATTTTCCAGTTCTTTTTATTGATTTTTTCCGACATTGCTGCGCATTCATTTACTTGTCGATTAAAAAAGAGGGCTAATATCATGTAATGTAGATTTCCGCTTTATTCTATAAAATGGATTTCAAAACTTACATCAATTATATTTTCATTGAAGTTATAATTAACATTTTGGCACATTTTTCTGAGTTTCATTGCGCAGCATACTTACAACAAGAAATTTGTACTGAATGTAACTCTCAAAGACTAGTAAAAACGTGCAGAGGCACAAAAGTTACTCCTATGGTGATTTCGAAGGTGTTGAGAATCTCTAACCTTACAAATTATCTCATATTCGTATAAAGAACAAATTTATTTGTAGGACTATCGTATAAGTTCTCTATAAGAGTACGAAAATAAGCGATGGATAGAAAAAATCATGTTTATTCTAAACACAAGCAAAACTTCTGAAATCTACTTATTTTAAGAATATTTGTTGTTCAATGTCGGATTTTTGCTATGTAACTTTAAATTGATCGAAAATTATTGAAAGATGACATTAACTATATTGAGACAATGTTTTGATAAAATTAAAGGGAAAGATTCCTATAAATGCACTACAACCAACCAAATGTGCAAAACAGTAATAAACATGGAGCTTCTCACGGTAAACGAAAAAAGCATCAAGAAGAGGTCATAAAAATACGAGAAAGTTTCACGAAATATATTTTTCTTCCATGTCTATTTTTTCTTCAAATATCGCCCGCAAAAAAGCGAGTGTATTTTCAAGCAAAGTTTTAAAGATGAAACTCCTTCCACAGTAATATAAGAGACAAAAAACGTGAAGTAATGCGAAGAAGACTACAAGATAGGACGTCCAATTAGAGTAGGTGATTTCTTGGTGGATAAAAGTGTATATGAATCTGGTTCATGCATTCATATGTAGGTATAAAAGGATGAAATGTGGCAAATTGACACCAAAGAAAAACATTATCGGCTTCAAAAGAGGCTATTATCCTCTAAACAGCTTCAAAAATACCCTTAAGCTTGTTTATGTTGGTATTCACTACTGGTGAAATTGTAGTAAGGCCAAACAATAATAAAAACAAATACGATTTACTCAAATCCTTAGCCGCAAACTTTGTTTTCATACAATGAAAATGCTCCTGTAGAAACTAGATGGGCTTAGTTAAGTTTTACAGGCCACAAAAAGTTTTGAAGATCAATATCGCACAAACAAAGTGTCATTTGAAAACTTTAGCAAAATATAATGCAAATAAAAGGAAAGGATGTTTAAACTTTTCTCATTCAGTTTTTTTTCAACCACGAGCTTTAAATTTTGTTTCTTCTTTAGCGCATATTTTGTATTCAGAAAAATCAAAAATCTTATTCTCTTCGATTTTCTTATGAAAAAATCTTTATATTAGAAATTTACGTATTTTTCTGGTTTTAAACATTTTACAGATCTTTTATAGGAACAAACTAAAGGGTTAAGGCGTTTCAAGTTTTACGGAGCTAAAAATAACCAGGGGGCGCATTTATGGATAATTCTTCTACTTTTTTTGAAGTTTCATCTGAAACGATAATTACTGTAGTATAGATTAGATCTTCGCTTTTCATTCGATATTTATGTAAAAGTCTTGAAAAGTTGCTTAATTTTTTTCTATGCTTACTTTTTTTTCAGAACAGGTTCACCATGCCTAAAGAAGTGTACAGAAAAATATTAATCTACTCTGGATCAACTTGACGAGTATTATTAATATGGAAATGGTTTCTACATAGATCTGAAAATATTATACACCCATTCTTTTAATATCTTACTCAAGTAATAAATAATAATTTATAGCCCCTTACAATGAGAAATTTTTCTGCTATAACTCAGTACTCTTGACTAGTAACAAAATGAAGAAATAGCAGCTGGGCATTATTTGACTTTTCCATTTGGATAATGATAACTTCCAAACCTCCAAATTTATTTTCATTCTCTCAATTATATTTCCTTTTATGCACACAAAGATAATCGGGAAAACTATCTAAATGATGACTAGTACTATACCTTATATCTTCTGTGGAGTATAGTCGAGCTAATTCTATAGAATAAGTACTTCTTATAGATAATAAATAACATACCTTCATGTTTTATGCTAATTAATTTCTTTAAATGTTTACACGAGAATAAAGGATATCATTCAAAATTACAAAAAGTTCATATCTAAAAGATAAGTTAGTGTCAAAAGTGATACAAATATTTGTAGGATCCTCTCAATACCAATGATTGCTGCTCAAATAAAAAAAATGTAAATGGTAAAACGCACTACGATTCTGGAGATCTTTCAACTACTGCATAAATAACTCCATTTTGTTTACAACCATTTTTCTAAAAGAAATACAATGTATATATTAAATAACTATTGCTATTACGAGGTACTAAGTGCATTAAAAGATTACCACAAACACTGCAAATGAACGTATGCGGAGATTTGTAACGTCTTAATTCTTATGTAAACCCTTTCCCCTAATCTTGTCTATCATTTTTAATGGAAATATTGATCCAAAAATTTAAACGCTGAAGTGAAAATTCAAATACCAAAAAAGAAGTAGATTGCAACTCAACTTTTAGGCCAAATATATTTCCAAAACTTAATCTACCCTGCTTAAATCCATAATTTGAAAATATAATGTATCTTTTTGCTGTCATCCAATCATGGTATGATTTATCAAATGCGAATACAAAAATTGAAGGTAATAAACTCCGGCCGGCTCGCTCCATTACTAAAGCAGTCACCGGAACGCTTAAATCTGCATTTTTATGAATTATAAGTTTTTTAGAAGTAAGGAATCATTATCTTATGTTATACTCATGCATCTTTAGTAATTTACATAAAATGCAGAAAATCATGATTTTCTCCTGAAAAATTGCTCATCCCAGAAAAAATACGGAAATTCTCTTGTGCAGTTTATTTTTCTATACTTATTCAAAAATTTGCAATAAAGAGAGAAATGGTATTTACTAATTATTGATCTTGAGAAATTAATTAAAAAAAGGAAAGCAAAATAGTTTCTACGGTCGCAAATGTCTCAAGAATGTATTCAAAATACATAAAATATTATAATTTGAATATCCTTCTAACTTAGTTATTCATAATCAAATTTTTGTCCCAAATAATTTCTTCTATATAGGAGACTTTTCATAAAAAGTTTTAAGTTTAGACGATATTCTAGATACAGACGGAGGAATAGAGAGAAAAAGTAATGATACCGTTGCTTATTCAAATTTTTTATTATTTGTTTTAGGGCCCAAATAGTAGAAAAACTTAAAGAATCTGTATGGTATTCTATTTTAGAATGTATTTGTTTTTATTTCAGAATTTGATTTTTGATTTCATAATTAGGTTGAATGAAGCTCAAAAATGTCCACAATTGACCATAGACCCAATTAAATCAGTATTGACATCATTTTTATATAAACAAACTGCGCTTTGAATTCTTAATAATGTCAAAGAATACATTATAATAATGTTTCGCGCAGAGATCTTTGATCAAATCTAGCATGTTCTGTTCTGCAATAATTTCCGCTAAGTGGCTGTATGGGTGGTGTTGATGAAAATGAAATGAATATAATTTCCATCGTTGCATCGTCCTACATTTCTGACCCATTATCTGGGATAAAAAATAGTTGCAGTCACCTGTTGGATATTAACTATTCATTATATACTCGTAGTTTACAATTAAGATTTGGGGGCATATTTTCGTCCAATAATTTGAAACAGTTTGAAAACAAATTTGAAACATTACAAATCTTCTCTTTTTGCAAAAGCTTTTTGTTTTTCCGCGAACTTCTTAAGTAGCGAGCATACACGATTATTTCATACTTAATTCGCCTTTTAAATCATTTTTGTGATTGACACTGAGCTATTTGCTTAGTGATTTTATAAAATTACCATCATATAAAACGTTCTCCTTTGGAACCAGTAGGCAGCCTTTCAATTTAAATGACACTAACACTGAATATGAGCCATTGCAAATATATTTACTTGTAGGGTTTTTATCTAGCGTTTTTACCATCAGAATTGCTTAAAACATAAACACTTTTGGTTTTTGAGAGATACCATCAAACAGAATCCACCACAAAATACTGTGAGAGGTCCCAAAGATATGAATTAATTGAGTCTCCGTTTTTGATACAGAGGTTAAAATTTTTAAAATTCAACAATGGTATGAGCTTAACTTCCTGGTAGCGCAATAGATCAGAAAAATAAATAAACCATCACCGAAAATCAGTTAAAGAATACTGATATATTAATAAATATATACACATCTACTTTTTGAATATTTGCTTTACTGTTTTCGTACTATTCTTTCTAAAATTACTGTTATCAGATAACTAGACTTGATAAAACAAAATATGGGATATATTTTAAGATATTCAGGAAGTTATATGAGCTTTGGGATCCAAAGTTAAAGCCATTAGTCAGTTACATGGAATGAAAATCTGTATTTAACCAGAATAACAAGAATAATTCACTCCGATTCTCTTGAGGGAAAGTGCTGACTGTATCAAATAAATAAGTCTGGAGGTCTCTCAGTGCTTAAAAAGTTCTTTGCTATAATTTCTTCCAACAGAAACTGAAATGATATTTTACTGTTTAATCTATAAAAAATTCCTATCAGAGATAGTTTTGATAATTTCTGAAAAAATGCACTTTATTGGAAGAAAATGGGTGCTGATGAAAAATTTAAGTTTATTTCCCTGTAATAGAATTTTACAAAAGTGTAATAGAATACTTTGACACTGGTCTATAATTTTAAGAAGCCATGTAACACTATGCTGTGGGGCGTTACGGCACAG
Organism: Kappaphycus alvarezii; assembly: GCA_002205965.3. Taxonomy (NCBI): domain Eukaryota; phylum Rhodophyta; class Florideophyceae; order Gigartinales; family Solieriaceae; genus Kappaphycus; species Kappaphycus alvarezii. Next base: position 136,597 of record NADL03000750.1, read on the forward strand.
TTGCGGCTGGGTAACTGTCGCAGACATACTTCAACGTAGTTCAAACCGCATTTCGTTTTCTGCAATCCCACTTACACGTCAAAATTTGGGGCTATGACCGAGCCCCAGATGTGGAGTATATGCTGGTCCCTTACCCACTATTGGATCCATATGGTCGACCCCCCCCAAAAAATAGGAACTCAGAAGAGATCAAACAACCGCTTGAGAAAGTAATGATGTCCCCAGGTGGGTCTTCGTAAGAGTCCAACCACCATACTAGGGGCCATGCGGCCGTCCAAGGGAGACACGAGCCAGTTCCAGCACCGCAAGAGGTGCGATAGAACCTCCGTCAGGCGAAGCTTCCAGCCTCGCATCCATAGCCCCACTGCAAAGCTATGCGCAGCACATAGTCGCTAGGAAGAGAATTTTTACGTGGCTTAGCGACCTTACAGATGAAAATAACGACGCTCAAGTCATTTTCTATTTACTTGTGAGTATTTTTCTTTGTTTATGGTAGCTCCATGGAGCGCATCTGTCATACGACGATGCATACCTGTTGATGCGTCTATTCTTCTCCTTTAGGCCCACCTTCCTACGGAATTCTCGGGACTAGTTTGCATACCGCATAAAATATTTCTTTGTGGGAAGTTTCGGATCCGTTAAGGAGAAGTAATGTATTCGACTCCACCTTTCTATCATTGAGGCGTTATATGAGGCCATGAAACGAAGTGAAGTACTCATGACGAGAAAATACTTCCTGGAGCACTATATTGACAGTAGCCGACTCTTTTATCTGTTTGACAGGCCTTACATTCTCGAAATCAGACTGAGAGCACCGGAAGAAGAAACGGAAGAGCATTGATGAGCCGGGACGTTCACCTCGAGCAAAGGTACATGTTGTAATGAAATTTTTCTGAACACCATTTTGGCACGCTGCACTGGCTTCGCTGGTACTGGAATGCAATTGTTATTTTCGATTATTTTAGAGGGATGCTTTGTATTGTACTGTAGCGGTGCAGAGCTGGCAAGGGTACTTCGCAGATGCTACAAATTTCGGCAGTTCGAAACTGTATATAAGGAGGGGTACCACTGAAATTTTAGGAGCGCTTACGGACCAGCAAGCCCGATGGGGATGTCCAATAAACTAAGTCAAACATAGCAACAAGTTGGCAGACAACTTCAGGTCCAGTCTCAAGTAGTTAGTATATTGAGAGTCAACATCAGACCCAAGGACTTTTTTCTTTTCGCCAGTCCTAGAGCATAGGTGGTAGAGCCTTCCCCATTAGAATTGGCTACTAATGGCTACACAGCTTTCACACCCACTCCTCCCCACCGCCTGTTAATGTCTACCACAGCGCTTTAGATACTCGCAAGGACTCTCACCTCGGGTAGTTAGTGGTTCACTTTTCCGTCGGAGCCCTTTCCACCCTATCAGTAACGTTAAAAAGTCGGTCCTTCCGCTGCTTCCCATTGCCTGGATGTCGGGTCTCGTGCGGTGGAGACCATGGCGTGGCTCTACGACAGGATGACGAGAAGCTCTTGTGAGAGTCTTTTGCGAGAAGGGTTACCCGGCGATCATGTCGGTTGATTCTGTGGGCTCCATGCAAGCAGTGCATGAGATGATCGCCATGTACATCGAGTGTTTCCGGGCAATTCCTTCTCGGGCATGGCGTACCAGGGTGAAAAAGTGGGACTTGACAGTAGTATTGAAGCCACACCAAGAATTCTCGAGGGTCAACGTAACTGTTTTGGCGTTTGCAAAGTAGGCTATTTGTTGCGCGTAGTGCCCTCGTCTTGCACCAGAGAAGGAGAGGAAGAATTCGATAGGATGATGGAGGACTGTGTTCGAAAATTGGCAGGGGCAGTACTGGACTCGAAAGTATTCCGAGAACTCCAGCTGCCGGTCAAACCCAAGGACCCGAAAAAACCATCTCTTGGGATCCGGTTTACCTCCGCGAAGAACGTCGCGGCAGCGACATTCTTGGCTTCTAGCTCATTATCTAGCAAGCTTTGCAAGACCTTGCTCCCAACTCCTATTAAGAAGCTGGGAACATACGAGGCAGCTACAGACGACTATCGGAGGTGGTCGACCTCTTGCCTGCCGTCTAGGATTATCCCGTTCAGTGTAATTTACTTGCAAAAATCATCATCGCAAAAGACGTCGGACGCAATCCATGAAGCAGTGCAAGACCGAATTCCTCCTGGGGATTCGAGGAGGTGGGCGTTTTGTTGCGCGTCAGTGGCCCTCCCGGGAGCTAAGGAATGGGTATATTGTTCCCCTTGCCCTGGTCTCCAGACAAGCATTGAACCTCGAAAATTCTTGGTGTGGCTTTAATACTACTGTCAAGTCCCACTTTTTCACCCTGGTACGCCATGCCCGAGAAGGAATTGCCCGGAAACACTCGATGTACATGGCGATCATCTCATGCACTGCTTGCATGGAGCCCACAGAATCAACCGACATGATCGCCGGGTAACCCTTCTCGCAAAAGACCCTCACAAGAGCTTCTCGTCATCCTGTCGTAGAGCCACGCCATGGTCTCCACCGCACGAGACCCGACATCCAGGCAATGGGAAGCAGCGGAGGGACTGACTTTTTTGGTGTTACCTTCGTTCGGTTTACCTACGTTCGGGGGATTTTGATGCAAAGGCACGCCGCAGCAGCCGTCATGTCCAATGCGGCCTGCTTGATGGCTGGCCTGAAGGTAGCATTTTAGGGAGTGTAGTTCCTTCCCCATTACTCTGTCGGTATACCCTTTTGAGTGGGGGGAATTGGGTTGGTTTACTGTGAGTAATGGAAAGGTTGGGAGTTGATTGTGGTTGTCTGGAAAACCATGGGATGGATCGGATATATCTTCCAAGAGTAAAACACCCAAACCTTTCCCTCCTGTTACGCAGTAGCTGGACTGTCACTTGCCAATTCTCAAGGTCAGCAATGGTCTCGAGGAACGGTCTGAGAGATAAGACATGGTTCGTAAAGAACCGTGTGGTATATTCCATAGTACCGACAGGGTCGTTCGGGACGGAAGTACCCTCGCTGTACTCTTGCTTAATTCCGTCTGGGTAGAGACTCTGTACTCACCTTGGAGGGGCTGTTGGTCACCATACGGTGCACTTCGGCAGCGTAGATCGGATATATCTTCCAGAGTAAAACACCCAAAACTTCCCCCTTCGGTAGCGACAAGTGCAGTTCTCGGCTTTCAGCATACACGGAGCGAAGTACTTCGATGGCTTTGACAAGTTGGTCGTCACGCCCGATAACGTACCCGTCATCGTGGTACCACAGTTGAAGTAACAACTTTGCCAAATCTCTGTCGTCCACTTCCTCTGAACTGAAGAGTTCTTGTATTTTGAGAATACCAGGGTGCAGCACCAGGTCGAAGAGGAGGCCTCCAAGGTTGTCTCACTGTTGGGTCCCGCAGACGCTTCTTAAGGTGTGACTATATATCTACAGGAATGCGGGCTCGTTTGCGTAGCAATATGAGACCCGAGGCAGTAACTCTGGAAGTAGCTGTCTCACAGCGGCCAGAAAAGCGGGTCTGCTGCACATATTAAAAGTGTTCTTGAGATCAACCGTTAATAGCCCATAAGCTGGATCTTTAGAATGCTGAAGTAGCCTGATTGAACATCTGAACTTGACCAAGCTGAAGAAACGGTGTAGGATTTACTGATCAACGAAAATGTAAAGAATGGCAGCCCAGCAATGCCCTCGGGCGAATACATCTACAACGGAGAGCTCACACCCCCACCTTTCCACAACTTTCCTCTCGCATGGGCCCAACCTCATCTGAAGAACTTCCCTCAATGCCCAAGCCCCATTTCGATATGCTACATCCTGTACATCGCCCACCCTTGCAAACACCCTGCCAACCTCCTCCAAATCTGCCTCCATCTCACTCTCCCTTGCTGGCTGCACTACAAACTGCGCATACTCTAGACTCCTCATTACATCTGCCCTCCTGCCCAGCATTCCATGTCCGGTCGAAATCACCCGGAATTTTCTCTTTAACAACTCGTGATGAACTCGCATATACCTGCCCAAATCCACTGTCAACGTAAACGCCACAAAAGGCGCCTCTCCTGCGCTCACGACATCTACAAAGTGGACCACACCTACCCGACCACCCTCTTCCTTCACGTATCCCATCAAGTCTTCCCCGGTATGGCCTCCCAATACACACAGCTCTATTGTCAAATCCCGCCCCACACGCAATACCCTCTTCCTCTCCCCAACCAACCTATCAGGCATCGGGACACCACCATCGGGCTTCCTCTCAATAAACCTCTGTGTCTCCTTTGATCCCCAGACCACCACGTTGGCTTCACCAAAGAACTCCCCAATAAACTCTCGATACCTCCCGCGAAACCAATATGATCAAAATGGCGATGACTATACACCATATCCACCCTTGCAGGAGTCTGCCCCGCCAGTACCTGCAATGTGGCTGTGGTCAACAGATACGTACCATCAGGGGCAATCGAGTTTGCCGAGCGGGGAAAGTCAAACACGACGAGACGGCGAGTACGGCGACTAAATACGATGAGAGCGTGGTATGCATCGTCCGAGTAATGAAAGACGCCGGGGCGTAGACAGGTGAGAGTAAATCCTTGTGCGGGTGGGGGGAGGGCAAAGGTGCCGGGGAGCATTGGTTGAAGGGGGCAGCGTTGGGAGCGGGAGAGGAGGTCGAGACAGGGTTGGATTCGAGGGCAGGGGGAAGCGGTGCGGGCAGGGGATGGGACGGAGAGAGTTAGGGCCAGGACCAGGGCGAGGACTGTGGGTGACATGGATGGTTGTGGTTTTGGGTTGGTGGTGGCTGATCGGGGAGGAGGGTAGATGGATGATGGGGTAAGGCTGGCTGGGGCAAGGAGGGGGGAGGGATTTATATTCCCGCGCTGAGGTGGCGGGGATTCATGGAACATGAGGAGGAACAGAGAGGTTGGGGATTGTGGTTAAGGCATGGTAGCGACTGGGAGTGCATCAAAAGGCTTGTGCTGTAGCTCTGGTGCAGAGATATTGGCGGCATGGGGAGTAAGGAGGAGGAGGATCAACATGATGGGTTGGTACAAGGTGGCATCTGGTCAGAGAGGTTTACTGCGGGCTATTCCAACTTGGAATTGGAAGTTCCAGCTTGGCCTATGCTGTTCCAAACTGTCATCAGTCAGTATTTGTACATAATCATGCTTACGTAATGACAGCGCTCCTACTTTCCGCACACGTTCGTGCCTTAATACTGTACTGTAAGATTCGTGCCACATTATATGTGAAAAAAGTTAATATTTTTGAAAACACATACTGTATGCTGTAAAGAAAACTGTACGGTACGGTACAGTGCTGTAATGCGCGGTTCCACGACAGTAATCGAGTCCCCTTCCCCAGCTGATTCATTTAGAGGCAATACCCAACGCCCGACGCCCAGTGCTGCGTTTCCTTTCCTAGATCCTTAAACACAAGCTGATAGTTTCTCATTACAGTGTTGCCACCAAACGAAGAGGAATGTGATGGATTGTTGGTTGCCATGGATCTATCATGCTGAGGCTCAAGTATTTTAAAGTTCTTTACTGTGGGAAGGAGAATTGCTCCGGGGTATAATTGCCCGAGATGAGAATATATGATAGTTCTAATTTGGTTCTCATAATTCATCGTGGAACCTAAGACATAACCGACCATATCTTTCAATATTAAATCACCCGAATTTCCTATGGGACACTGTCTCCTATGGGAGATTGTTGGGTTATTTTAAAGTATGGAACATGTGATCGGTTGTATCTACGCCGCCAGTGCGTTGTGAGGCATAAGTCGTCACTGATGGGTAACACTAAATAGCATTACTTACAGAGCCGGCTCAATGCCAGCGAACAGGCATGCCGCCTTAGACATGAAACTAAACAGTCAACCGCACGAGGAGATAAGCAGCCGACGCACGCCGAGCAAAACAATGTTAATGTGGGAAGGGCAACTAGGCTCGCCAAAGAAAGCGCATACGGGAAATCAGCCCGAGCCCTAAAGTCCCTCGGCGTCCTCCCTGCTCCAACTAGCGTGACCTAAACTTTACTCGACAAGCACCCCCAACATGCACCGGATCACGAAATCCCGCATTTCACCTCTCTCGACAAAGAACATTCCTCGAGATTTAGAGACTTTACTGAAGAAAATGTCCTGCGCGCCATCCGGGCCTTTAACCCGGGTTCCACTGCGTGGGGCTCGGGACTTAAGCCATGCCACCTCGTCGAACTCTTGCGAGCTTCCCCCTCCACACAGGCGGGATTTCTACTGGCTATTACAAAATTGGTCAATGTGATGGCCTCTAGATAAGCTCCCGCTACCCTTACTCCGTGGATCAAAGGAGCCGCACTCCCGCCACTAGCAAAAAAGGACGGGTCCCCAAGGCTGATTATGGTCGGAGAGACGCTGTGCAGGCTCGTCGGAAGCTGTCTACAGCGAAGAGTGTGCAAGAAAGCTGCACTATATTTCCAGCCTCTTCAAGCTGGGTTAGCAGCAAGAGCCTGTTTTAAGGGCCGAGCATGGTGCGCAGCATTCCCATTGTTCAGCACCTGGAAGGCCCATCGACGAGCGAAAAGCTTGTCTCCTGCTGTCGCCAGGGGGTATGAGCCCTTGAGCCGCTTCGTGAATTGAATCCATCAGCTTTTTTTGCAAGGGTGGGTTGTTGGAGCAAAAGGCGCTGACGGGAACTATCTTCGAAGGCGGACATGATGCAGACCGCATCCTGCAGGCGTCGGCTGCATCTTTGTATGTGCTCAGCGGCCGTACCGAAGCCGGTAAGATGGAGCTGCCGGGGGTATCAGCAGTGGCACAAGAAGCGAGGAAAGCGGCGACAGAATTGTCGCGAGCCGACGTGAGGCCTATCTACAGCGATTGGTTCTTGGGGTTTAGCGGTTTCACTGGGAGCTGGAGTTCTAGAAAGACTTCAGAGTCGCGCGACACCCGGTCACGGAGCCCCGTCCCAATGGCCAACACCGCACAAGGCCAGACATCAGGGTTAAAGGGAGCACCGGAGGGACAGACTTTTTCGACGTTACAGTCGTCAATCCACTTGCTCCCTCAAACACATGGGCCCGTTGCTTCAACCCCTTGACATCTCTGAACGCCGCGAAAGCGTCAAAGTTCAGGAGGTATCAAGACTTCATCACCACGCATGCCAGGTCCCGACTGATCTCAGTGCGGGTATCCACCCTTGAAGGGTGGCACCCAGATGAATTCGCGGTGCTCACAGACGTGGCTAGGCACGTCGCCATACGAGCCGTGGAGACCTTCGAGCGGGTGCGATATGTCCTTATGCAAAGACAAGCCGCGGCGACAGTATCGTCCACCACAGCATGTCATACGGCTGGCCCCACACCAGCCCTGTTAGGTAGTACCTAATGACTCGGCCTCATATCCAGACTCTCCATTACACAGGCCTGTCCCCCTAGTCTTCGGAAAATAGCCATCCTGCATCCCTAATCAGTAAATCACCTCAGTTTCTCCCCCCTCTAGACATGAGGGGCGCAGCAGCATGCCTTTGGGTAATCGCCACTTAGAGAAGCACCGCGCCTCCTATGGTGGTAAATCTTTACGAGTTGTACAGTATGGCACAGAAGCGTGCGAAAGGTGTTCAGAAATTAACTGGGAATGCGGGCGGCGGGTGGAAACCTGTCGCGCCTGCATCACTTGAAGACTAAGCGCAAAACGGGTACCGGAGTCGTGGAGGTCCTGTTGAGGCAATGCTCAGAGTACCCTGACGCACTAAACTAGTGCTGTCTTCGTCGCAGGAAGCGAGGGTCCTAGCTGTTGCTGTCCTACTGGTGTTACTCAAGATCGCTCTCTTCGAGAATTCCTCGCTGTCGTCTTCGCTTTCTGTAAGCACATCGCCTGTACAGGACCTTTTTTCAACCACTTGATTTCTCGGCTTGCCGAAATTTCAATGATGGAATTTTCTTCTGTCCCCTTTGCTGGCGAAGGCATTGTTCAGGCCCTTACCGATTTGTGTCTGTTTAGCAGGCCCAATTGAATCTTTAAATAAAGGCCCCAGTTCCCCCCGTGTTGAAAGGAGGAATCGCGAAGGGAAGCAGCGAAGGAAGCAAGGTGGCGAAAAACCCCTTGCCGTCGTCGCCGAAGGCACCACAAATATCAATCGCGACATGGGAGAGGAGGATACTGTATTGTACTGCCACCGGCAGAGCTGATTTTAGTGATCTTTCAATGATCCGATTTTTGTTCAATCCTGCAGGATGATACCAGCAGATACTGGACAGTATGTGGAAATTTTCAATTGTAGATCACCATGAGTCTTTTCAATTGAGTGGCTCTGAAGGCCGTAATTCCTAACAACTCAGCCCCCAACTTACAAATGATATTTCGGAGGAGAAAGGCACCTATTTGACCAAGTTTCGATATTACTCATCCCCAACCTGGATCGGCATTACTTGCCTGACATTGTCTTTACATAACCCACTATTGTAGAAAACCATGACCTAACTAACTAGTATTTATATTGACTTCGCCACTGGGGCTCCAGAATAAACGGAGATCCAGTTTTAAGCTCTGAACTTGACTCCCAATTTCTACTTCTGCAAAATATTGCCCAACACAACTTTTGCTATAGCGAAGTGTCTCCCTCATTTTTTCCTTTTTTTAGCCCTCTCTATCCCATAATATACTACCGCTTTCATTTTTTTTTGTGATATTTACTCACAATTGGCGCTCCGGAGTCTGGTGTGTACATAAAAATAGAATCTTCAAGGTTGTCTATGGTTAAGAAACAATTATCTGCAAAGAAGATACTCAAAACTGCTGGGCCACTACTTCGTCTCTTTTATTGTCCAATATTGCACCCTTAGAGTCCACGGTTCTTTGAATCGATTCTTGTCAAGGTTCTTTCAACTTCGGGGATCCCGGCCCGGCCATACAACTCAGGGGACACGTATAGCATCTTACTGTCCAAAAAATTACCCCCAATCTACCACAACAACTTCCTCACGGTGTCATTGAGCGGTAATACCGTACTCCAGGGTGCTTAGAGATAATTAAAGATAGCGAAAACCCTGTGAGTCTTGTTGTGTGTGTGTTTGTTTGATTTTCCATTGCTTGAAGATATCTCGTACCTATTCGGGAACAACTACGCAGCGCAAAATGCATTTCAGATGGAATTAACCAATGTTCAGGCGGTGAATACTGGGTATTATTGATAATAAATGAGAATAATTGATATGGTTCAAGTTTGATATTTTCGACACAAAGATAAGTTTGGCCCTATAAAAGAGGAGTTTAGCTCATTGAAAAACCATAGGTGAAATTTAATTAGTTTTCGTGTCATTAGAACCGTGGTTTTCAATTTTGACTTCATCATGTCGCTGAATTGGCTTCCATGGTCTCTTCTGCTTCTTCATTCAGGCAATTAATAAGATAATCACTTGTTTGGTTTTATTCGCGAGAAGTGCCGTGTTTGACCAATTAGTATCGTTATTGTCCTTTATATCTACATTTTTTGTTTCCCTTGCATTTTATCACGGTACTTAAAGTCGTAACTCAACATAGCCGCATACGCTGACTTGAATTCGTGGAAGAATCGTCAGCGATTTTTATGGTCAGGTAAGCACTGCCTTCGCTACCGAGCTGAACCCGTTCCAAAATCCCTATTACAAAATATATTTATTCTAATCATTAAATTTACATTTCTTGGTTTCGCTTTACCCACTTTCACGTATACAATTTTAGACAACCGATTTTTTACACATTTCTCACCATTTATTGAGATATTCCATTTTATCTCTCAATATCAATCTCTTGAAAATTATCTGAGACATATATTACCTCCAAAATGAACCTCCAAATTCTTAAACACTGTACGTCTGGCATTAGAAGCCGAAATAATAGGTTGATTGATTTCAGACAATCCCCTGGCAATCTTCTCATATTGACATTGAAAACTTTTTCCTCTCTTTGAAAAGAAAAGCTTCTGAGGGATAAAATTTAATTGGCTAACTGAAACTTCAAAAATCTACCAAAAGTTTAGTTTGGTGACAAAAATACACGGCATGACAATTTTCTTTAATTTTTCAACTGCATTAAGTTGATCTTGATAAAAATGTCTGGTGTAGAGGAGATGTGAATAGTTTGTGCTGTTTTTGAGACGCGAAGGAGTCTTTATGCTGCTACACGGCAACAGCAGGCTTGAGTAGAGCAAGTTTTTCATTGCAAGAGCAATCGCCCTTTTAATCACATCCACTAGTCAAATAGAGCTTATATAGAAGTATGCAGAACAATGAGAAATGGAAAAGGTCAACAAAAATGAGAGCAATGATTCACCTAGAAGTGAAAGTATTAAGATGCATCAACTCATCATCTGAGAGCTTGAAGCAGGAGATTGCACAACATTGGAGAGAAGTTGGATCCATAAAGTGAAAAACGTCAAATTATAATTGGTGAAACCTAATTGGACCTAGTCAATATAGGCATCGTATAATAATTTTAGAAAGTTAGACAAGCAAACTTTATACATACTAATGTCCATTTTTCGAGAACGCATAAAAACCCTTTAATACTCATTATTTCTAGAAGTTGTCAGAAATGGAGGATAGTCATTTTGTGAAGCAGAAATTGGGGCTGCTCAGAGAAATCCTTGCTTATTATCCGAAGTTAGCCCATTATGTAGACTGGTCTCGAAGAGTTTGGTTATTACGTATGCCAATTTTTGCTTCATGCTACTATACTTAGTTTCAAAAAGTAGACGAAGAATCATGCAAGAGGAGATACTTGGCTCTACTTGAGCTTGATGAGACTGAGGAATGAAAAATGGTTATTCTATCGTGAGGAAAGGTTGCTTCCCTGTTTATACTAGATAATGCGACTGGTGCGACATCAAAATCGGAATGAAGGATAGTTGGTAAGAGTAGACCATAATATAAAATGCGAAGTATTATCGGACCGACACTGCGGTGCTTTTAGCAAGCTTGTATTGTGGCTACAGTGTGATTTGTTTAAAACGTAGTCGTCTCATTTCGTTAAGTGTACCAAATTGATACTCAGTGGGCTCTTAAGCATAATAATGCGGACCATTATATACGGTACTTCTTAAAGAGCTCATTCATTTTCGTTAGAGTCATCTACTTATATTCATTCTATCCCGGATATTTGCTTCTTGTAAAAAGAATGCTTCACCAAATTTAATAGCGGAAGGATACTTTGCGTCTTAAAGAGTGGTCAATGAGTAATCTATTCATAAAGTATCCCTGATCTTATGGTTTGTAGTGCAATGAAGTGCTGGTGAGTTTTCTGGACAACTTTTTACAGCAACAATCAGAGTGATTTATTTCGGCCTGGTGCTTGCCACATACAAGAGTCATCATTTTTTATTGAGATGCCTACCTCCATTGGTAGTGTATATTCGCCTCCGAAATCATTAACTTTTTACCTAAATGAATGGGGTTGAAGTACTTGAAGATGCTTCATATGTCAGAGAGGAATGGAAAAATTCCTATTTATTTTTTCAATTTGGCCGCGATTGAGAGCATCCAAACATCCAAATACCTAATGATACTCATTTGGGCCATCCTGGAGTCATATTTCTGTATCTTCTATCCCTATTTGCAATTGATCTGCGCCTAGTAATCGATATCGGGGGAATGAAAACGCATGGGGCAAGAAGCCAGAGGCCAGTCTGAATTCTAGGTTCCGACATGTACTCGGAGGTTTAACTTATTCTATTTTTCTTTTCCAGCTTTTTAACAGACAGATCATTAATTTATAATAAGGTAGGCTTTAATAGAAAAACAGACCAGGATAAAATAAAGTATTGTTTTCACAGGGAGTTGTCTCCGTTGGATGTGGGATTTTTTAAACCAGTCCATTTAGACCTATTCTGCAGCCTCGTAACTACTTCCACAGACCCTTTAATTTTATTCGATGCTGGATTATCATTACTGTCAGATTGGCAGTCTCCGCTTGTAAAAATTTTAATGCTTTGAGATTGATGGAACAAAAACCTATCCTCCTGTTTTTCTTCTAGCTCAGTAGATTAGTATTTATGAAATCAAAGATTTTAAGCTATTCAACACATCTATCAACGAGAGATTCAATACGAAACGCCGTTCCATTTCTTAATTTGGTGGCTTCTGACAGAATTAAATCAGTTGAAATAAGTATAACATCTGCAGCGTAACGCGCTTCGCTGCAGTTTGATGACACAGGTAAAGGATATATAATACATCAAAATACAACATGTCTAACTTCATGCATTTTCATGGGAGGCTAAAATCAGTTAACTAATTGTTATGTCAAAATACAGTGCATGATCAATATTAGTCCCCTAGGATATACATATCACCCTTTTGATGCTACGAATTTTCCATAAGTTAACCCCAGCTTACTGATTTAGATGAGGGATAAATAAAAATTGGAATGATTTCTCTCCTGAAATATGGGGTTTTCGATGAGAACCAAGAGGGAGATAACTATTTTAATCACTAATAAAGAAATTAAATTCTTGTAGGAGCTCTCCTCAGATTACGAATGCAGTACATTTTATCAGAAATAGTAGTACGAATAGTACCGAAACAATAAGAGTATTGTCTTTTTTTGCTTTTTTCTTTTGAAATACTGTAATTTCGATTCCGCTTAGTATCCCTTCGGATTTTTATTTATTTTCTTGGTTTATTGCGCTTATGTTATCTTCTTGGATGTTCTTTTCGTGTAAGATGGAAAAAAACATAAAATATATTTATACGAGAAGCGCAATCTCAAAAATCTACAATTCGCATACCCTTAATTTCTTTAGTCTCCTCCAGTACTTTTTCTGCGAATACCTCTGAATAACGAAGCCCTTGTCTCAAAAACATCGTTCCGAAATTCAAATCACCAATATAGCAACGAAGTTGTCCTCCGAGAACATGATTAGCCTCCTTTTATCTATTTTCACTGCCAATTAAATAATCAGTATGCACTCGTAATGTTTTTGAAGGCGACGATGCGTACGAAGATTTACGAGGAATAATTTAAGGGGTAGTACTGATGAGTTAACCAAATGGATTTTCACTTAAAAGGACTCGGAACGCAGGAGGATGGGGACCGTGCGGATATTGGCCGAGAATCTTTCGAAGAATATGTATCTACACAAGTGGTCTAACTCACACGCATCTGCAGGAGTGAACAGACGGACGAAAGAGAAAGAGAAATGAGGCAAAAATTGTAGAGAGAAGTAAACAGAAGGTAAATAGGAAACGAAACTACTAAAACAGCGTGCGGACGATTTAATTTTTAGAGGTACTTACTCCAAAAAGATTTGGCTCTGTATCAAGTGAGGACTTATGTAAGGTTCACATTTATTTGAATTATTTTCTTTTTTTTGGTCTCCATAGATATTTTTTAGATGTATTTTGTGGTATTAAAGTACAGAACCAATGCATTATGAAAGCGTTTGAGTTCCCGAAACAATACTAAAGCCGAGTAAAATGCTTCCCCCAAAATAAATCAGGTGAGTTAGGTTTCGACTGGGTCCAAAAATTTCTTATGCTCCCATTCCAAGGAGAGAGGTGAAAGGTATTGCCCATTTGGGGCTCATTGCCGTAGCAATTACTCTTTTCCACTTGGCTAGCCATTTTTTACCTTAAAAGACTGTGTCTACACTGCAGCCTCCTCTATAAACTCAACTTCTGGGTATTACATATTGTATTGTATATCGGCAATGTTTTTACTCTTTTAAGTATACAGATGTTACTTATATATTCATTACGGAATTTTTCATGTGAATTCACCTTTATGTTGCTTTCATTTTTTATGGATTCTTTGCGCTCACTGAACAAGGATCATATATCTCCCTACGTCATGCCAATCTCTAAAGAACAGCTCTTACATTCATACTTTCAAAAGCGCAAATAAATTATGAGTCGCGAGTTAATTCTGAAAATTTAAGCGATAAATGAAGTACTGCTAACGATTAAAGAACTTCGTAGAAGTGTTAGTAGTGCTCAAACGAGCACTACTCACACTTCTACAGTATTTGGTCTGCGGTTAGTTCGATATTGTTTGATCTGAATGTATTTCTACAGCCCCAAGTTCGATATTTTCAAAAATGTGCGAAATTGGGCCGTTTTGTGTAGTAAATATTTTTAATACAGGCTCCCTGATTGAATATAGATACTATTAAGGGAATTAAATAGTGCAACATTGCTTCATGCCATTTTTTACAGGTATATTTTATGGCTTAAATGGGATAAGAAGTAAATGATTTCTAACTATCTTACTTTTCTTGCGAAACCAGAAGCCAAAAATTCCTTTCTTATCTCTTAGTCATGAAAACAAATAGATGATAGATTGCCTCCAAGCAATCGAAGATCCTCATATTTCACTTCCTTTAATCAGAAAAGGCCTAGCTATCTTGCAAATAACGTCAAGTCTACTTGGCTGCTACTGGCGTCGTTGAAAAAACCTAACTTGAAACTCTACTAATATACTAATCTGAAGACTACCCCGACTGTGTTCTTAAAGAGAAGTCGGAATTCGTACGCCTGATTTTCATGGAGAAAGAAGCAGAAGGGTAATAATAATAAAGGGAGCCCTGGTGTGAATACGAACGTTATTCGCTTGAGTAATTTCTCGAGCAAGAGTCTTCCATGGAGAATAGATCGAGTTATAAAGACATTTGATTGAATGCCTTTGAAGAATCGTTGTTAGAACCATAAAAAGAGGTGCAGCAGTACTTTACTTTATAGAAGAGCCTTCTTTGAGGGGTTGATTTCATGTTCAACTCTACTTTGGTTCGGTGTTGAAATTCAGAGGGTCCCAATAATACCTATCTATGTCCACTTCCAGGTATACCTCCCATGAGAACTTCTCACACCCATTCGAGTTTTTTACAGGAGTCCGGGTTATCAAAAGCCTACATCAGTAGAGTAAAGTGCGACACTCGCTGAAATATAAGCAAGGTGGTGAGCTTGAAGCTCCACAGTTACATCAAACTTAGCACCCTACATCATCAATCGCCTTTGGTCTTCGTAAAAATTATTTCTCCCATATTATCCGTCCCAGGGCGCCTTTTCAGCCCCCAGAAAAGAAAAAATTGGAATTTCCTGGCTTTCTAGCTACTGAGGCTCGGTTGGCCATCGAGATATCGTGGGTATTCCGAAACTTTGTGCAAATTTTAGCACTTATCTGCTAAACTTGTTCAGTTTAGTTGTTTTTAAGACTTCGCACCTATCATCAGAGTCTCTTATTGAGATTATTTTGCTTCCCTGCTTTAGTTAACTGGTCTATGTTGGAATTTTGCAAAAAGATAGGTGATAACGAGAGGGTTCTAGTAAAGGATATGTCGGCTGATATCCAGTCAAATTTTATGACAGTGTGGATTTGTTCAAAATGTTGCGGAAGGTGTAAAAGTCTTCCTCATGCAAGTGTCTCTGTAGCAGGTAGACAGTCGGTCTTATGGGAAGGCTGGAGTGGGATTTCTTCTTCTGCCGACACATCCGATCTGATCCCAGGTTGATGTACTTTTAGAGTAGGGTAGTAACGCTGTAGAGAGAATGGAACCAGAGAGGTCTGTTGCTTACTTTCGCGGTACGGGGGGATATTAGAAACCTTGGCTCTGTGCGATTCTTCTTCTTTCGATGTTTTTCTGTGTTTGCCTTTACTTACAATGTAACGCTCTCAATCTTATATTGTGAGATACCATTCTATAAGCACCTCAATTAAAAAAATTGAGGTGGGAACAAAGCGAGTATCTAATTAAGTCCGTGCTTCTAATTGAGACGCGAAGGGAGACAGTCCTTTGTCTAACTCGAACTGCGACATTCTGTACTCTGAGATGGACAGGCCTTTGCTCTGTCTGATTCGAATTGCAACAGAAGGTGCAGGTTGTTCCCCACTCCACTAATAGGAAGAGGTGAGGGCGAAAATTGGAACAAGCCGCAATGTATCTCATGATATTGCACGAACCAGAAAATTTGGGTTTGGTGTGTGCCCTTTTGGAGCGGTCTGCGGCCCCAGCGAGAAATTCACCTGAGTGATCTGTGTGGTTCATCGAACCGAAAGATAAGAAATTGTTATAAACTAATGTAGAGAGATGTCTACTACAGACTGGTCTCCAAGTGTAGTGTAGCGCAACTGCTAAACAACCTGCCATACTTCCCAGGCAAAAGAAGCAGGCTATGTAAAACTTCTATGAAATACGCAGATCTAAAATGGATAATTCCAAATAAATGAATAGAAACTTACCTGAATAAGACTGAGAATAATGATGAAAACAAAACAATATTTATTGATCGACCGGCATAATTTGATCGCACCGGGCTCTCTAAATTTTCTAGCAGCCTAAGGTGAGTTATACTGAGATCAAAGCACATAAGCTACAAGGATGATTCCAGCAGTAAAATAATTTTATAAACGAAATTTATGCTCAATTTACGCTTTAAGGAAAAGAAATGAGAAAGAGATATGGGAAGTAGAGGCAACTCAAAACTTCAGCAACAATTTCAGAATTTTAGAAGAAAGTATTTCTCCTGAATTTTCAAGCAAAAGTGGTGACGTGAAAAATATATACACACCAAAAATTGCTGTGCTCTCCGCCCCTCCTACAGCAACAAAGAGTTTCTAACCTTACCTCACTATCTATGTTCCCTCACATTGCCTACCTTTCCACGTCGAACTTTGCCAGTGCGACTTGGGCATGTTGCTCCGTCGCCAGAAGGATCATACGCACAGTATAGTCGCCGAACGTATGGAAGGGTACGCCGATCTCCTGCCAGGCATCTCAAAGAAACGTCGGGAAGACCCTCGTTCCGTCCTTGCGTCCAACTAATTCCTGCTCTTTCTGGTTGGCCACCTCCGGTTGCAAGTCGAAGATTGTGGAAAGCAACGTCGTCGACCACACTGCATTGGTATGACCACGTTCGAAGATCATCAATATCTTACGTTGAACAACAAAAGCATGCTGCGAATTTTCCATTGACACCACGATTACATGAAAAACGGTCGCTGCCTTCATTGCACGGCCTGTTGGGCAGCGACGCACAACCAAGCAACCGTTACCGGGTGACAATTCTGTTCGTGGCGTGCGTTGCTTTGCGTCGGCTGGCGACGCAAAGCAGCTGGCGAGATCTGGAAGAGTTGTTTGGGTTGCACTACGTGCAGTTGTGTCAGGTGTATCGGGAAGGGCTGAAATGGTTTGTAGCGCATAGAGTTGAGCTGGTGATGCAGAACATCCACAATCCGTTTTGGAAAACGATATGTACTCTCTATGCAGAAGCTTTAAGGCGAAAGATCAACTCTTTGGACAACGTGGTTGGCTTCCTGGACGGCACTAACATATCGATACCGAGGCCCAGTGGTGCGTCGTTACACCAGCGTGATATTTGCAGGTGCCAAAAGAGGAAACATGCGATGAAGTTCCAAGTCCTCAGCACGCCTCGCTGGTTGACCATGCATCTCTCAGGTCCTATCGAGAGGCATAGGAATGATTGGACACTTTACATAAGGAGCGGTTTGGAAGCATGTATGGAAGAGGTATTAAATCACGGGGTTGTACAGAGTGTAGCGTATGGTGACTCAGCATACAGCCCCTGCCCCTTTCTATTTGTCCCGTTCAGTGGTTAAAACATGTCCCAGGAAAAATGATCGTTCAAAATCGCGATGGCTATGAGCAGGGTAACCGTGGAATGGTTTTTCAGGGAGTTCAAGAGGTACTGGACCTACGTTGGTCTGAAGCGAGCCATGCGCATCAAAGAGACTGCGGCGGCGACCATCTACATCGCCGCCGTGCTACTAGATAATGCACTCAAATGAATCCATCCAAACACCATTTCACAGTACTTTAAGTGCGCGCCGCCGTCCCTTGTAGAATAAGCGAACCATTTGAGTGCGGAGTAAGGGGGATCTGGGGCGCAGACACCAGTGGGGGTTTAAGCGCGAAGCCTCGGCAAGGTACGGAATGGATCTGGTGGTCCCTGGAGACGGTATGCCTCTTGCATACCCGCTGTGTGTGAACCTTCTTTGTGAAGTAAATGAACCTTTACTCGAAGCCGCTTTGTTTACTAATCTGCTCTCCTCTTCTCAACAAGCGCCTCGAGCGGACCCAACACAGTCTTCATCTTCTCGGAGTTCTGACTAATCACACAATCCATCGTTGCGCGATAGGCGCAGAGCTCCTCAGTGCATGCCTCGCGCTCCGCCTTGCGCGCCTTGCCGTGACGCTCCATCTTTTCCCGCTCAAGCGCAAGGCGCTTCTCGACGAGAGTGAATCGTGCGCTCTCCGATTCGCGAATAGCAGATCCGATGATATGGATACCATCACTGACATTCAGGCGACTCCTTTGTGTCGGCATGATGTCCTCCCCCAAACTGCCCCTTCCTTCACCACTCTTTCGGCCTTGAAGCATACGCAAGACGAGATCTTGACCAGCGGCAAACTTCTTCGCCTCCTGCTCGCCTCTCTCCCGCACCAGTCCATTCTTGATTGTCTGTCTGCCCCTTTTCGCTTCCCACAAGTCCCCAAGCACCTCATCCAACTTTCCAATATCCTTAAGAACCCCTGACAGGACCTGGTTCATAGTATTGCGCTTGCTAAAGTCCTCTAAGAGCTTTTTAAAGCGGTCCAGAATGTTTTAGAGGTGATTCTGTGCATAAAACTTTGGTTCGGGCCCGCCTTCTCAGCATTATTCTCGAACTGCGTAAGTGTTCCGACACGGGGCGCAACATGGGCTTCCGCAGTGCCAACCTCTTGCACGATTATAAGGTCTTCTGCTGGGGAAAACTTTGACCTGCGGCCGCTCTTGCTTGGTTTCGCGACGGATCTATCTTGAGTACCCGCGAATTTGGTGACTTCTACCTGCGCTGAAGTGGAAGAGGGAGTAAGCGCGTTCTGAGAATGAAGGAACTCCGCCATGGTGTGAAGGAAAGGGGAGATGGGAAAGGGGAGATGAGAAAGGTTGAGTGTTTGTTGGGTTAAAATTGGCGCACAACATCTCCACAAACCCTTCCGATTTATCCCTTCTTCGCGCCATTCCATTTCTGAAACTATTTCACAAATGGGACGTGTTTCAGGACCTGTTTGATGGTTCATTTCTGAAATTCAGGATCCAAGTGCTGACGTGTACACGTATTGCTGAAAAACATTGAAATCAATTCTCATATTAGCTGCTTAAATATTATAATAAATATTATCTAATTATTCTTCAGGTGAGCATTAGTCCAAATAATTCCAATAATTACAAATGTAGAATTCAAAAACCAACTAACACAAAAATAACTGCTTTACGCGTAATACAGTATAAACATGGTCCAGTGAAAATAGATAAATTTATTTCAATTAATTCAAATTAAAAAATGTTGACCTCTTACAAAAGGGGGAAATGTGTGGTGATTTATTTTTTGAAGGATATGGTCGGTGCGGCTCGGAATATCCTACAGGCAAATAATGTGGAACAATATTTTGTCAGGGGTTCTGGCAAAATATTGTCCTACAATTTTTCATTATTGTATTCGATATGGAGGTTGGCACACGGACGCTCACAGGATGCTAACCGACGTCGCACGGAACGTGGTTGCGAGGGCGATGGAGGCACATGGTAAGGTCCGAGCGGTACTTTCTCAGAGACAAGCTGCCATGGCCTTAATGTCCAACGCAGCTTGTCTGCTGGGCGCCCTTGAGCTGGCTTTTTAGGGTAAATTAAGAGGTATTACTGATCACGCTGTAAGATACTTCGTGCCACAACCGGCGATATCTTTCAAATATTAAATCACCCATAATTTCCCCCAGACGCTGGCATTGAGGCAGCCCTGTAGTGTTACCCATCAGTGGCGACTTATCCCGCATAACGCATTAGCGGCGTGGATATAACCGACCACATCTTCCACGTATTAAAATAACTCAAAAGTTTTCCCGATATGGAAAACAAAATTAAATATTTCTTTAAATACTTACAAAAATACTATTTCAATTTTCACAACCACTCGATAGGTTCCCTCTCTATATTGGGCGCACCCGGAAATAACCAAATCGCCAAAGTGATCAACTTTCAGCCAATCACAGATCTGCAAATTTAGCGAGATCCAGCCAGATTTTCCCATCTGGTTCGACCCCTTGGGGGTCGAACCAGTTCGCCAAACGCCAACCACTTGACATGGGACTTATCAGATAAGGTAAATTAAGTCAAGAGGTGCGCGGAATTAATATATTTTTGCCTAGGCCACCAGCGTACATGGTATCAAGGCACTGGCGATACCGTAGAGCTGTGCTCGCAGCTTGCATAGCGTCAACTGCTACTGCTCTGCTCGCTTTGCGTGTCGTTCGCAAGAGCAGATCTGTCATAAAGGTTTGCAAACGATCCCGTAAGCCAGCCAAATATAGGAGAACGGCACTAATCCGGCCAGTTAACACGAACCAGTCGACTCCGTGGAACCAAATATTATCGTGTGGTGTGGATGAAGACTTTCTCGTCTCTACTAATTTGACGAAGAAGCTTGTTCTGCAACATATGCTCCCGCTGTTTGAACATCACCGAACCATGTACACCTTTGGAAGCCCATTTAGAAAAGGGCCTAAGACAAGAGGAAGAAAGCCATTACTCCTCTCTGCTGACTTACTTGGAATGGTGTTGTGGTATGTTAAGACGAAGGGGACGTTATACAGCCTGTGTCCTTATTTTGGGGTGACGGATATCACAATTGGCGTCTGGTTGGATTACGGACTGGAAGTGCTTAAACGAGTAGTATGTGACAACCATACATCTTTTTTCAATGTAAAGTGGCCTACTTTTGAAGAGATGAGACAATCTGCGGATCTTCTGGAAACAAACAGAGTCAACGGGCAATACTTTAAAGGCATCTTTGCTGTTACAGATGGACGCCGCATGCCTTGTGCCGATTACACAGATGGCTATAAGCAAAACGCTTACTTTGAAGGTTTTAGTCAAGAGGTTGAAGTCACCAATTTGCTCGTCTTTAACTTGTTTGGTCAGGTAATACAAGCTGCTGTCAACTACCCGGGAAGTTGGCATGACACTAAGCTTGCAACAGTCTCCGGATTGTATTTTTCCAAGCTATCAGATGAAAGAAAACCCCACGGACTGGCTATTCTTGGAGATAGCGCTTTCGTTAATAACACAAAAGCAACGAATGGGAAGATTGATCGTGGACGGAAGTCAAACAAGACTTCTGATATACCTGAGTCAGCGGCGCTTGCTGCAATCGATATGCTTCTCCAGCGTGTTATGCCGAGCGAACTACAAAGCGTTGAGTTGGGTGTAAGAGCGATAAAGGCTCCATTCGCAAGATTGAAGGTACCTTTACCTGCTGATGCCGAGAAACGTCTACGTCTGTTGACAATTTGTTGTCATCTATTCAACTTTAGACCCAAAAGGTAGGTCTGAATCAGATTCGTACTACATAAACGAGAAGACAAGAAACTTAGCCCATTATCTCTAGCAGTTCATCCACTTTTTTTGGGATAGCCCCCAATCATTTCGCTCATCTTCTTTAGTAGGTCATTCGTAGGGCGCAAACATTCCTTCACTTCTGCCTTAACAACGCGTTTTACGTCTTACTCGCTCAACGAGGGGCCCTGTTCTGCTGTCATCGCTCGTGAAGTTTCGCCCATATGTTCCGTCATTTTGCCAACATTCGCGAAAAGCTCAGCTTCTGTACTGTTTTATCTCTTCAACTGTGTGCTCCTTTCAGCTGATTCATGCTTTCTTTTGTTCTGCCTTGCACCAGCCGGCTCGGATGGCTCATTCTCCCATCTTCCTTCCTCGGCAAGACTGTTCAGATCCTCCCCGCTTGAGACGTCTTTCTCTTCTTCATCATCAGAACCATGGATACCAGCAGCGCATTTCTTCCGAATGTTTCGTGAAATGTGCTTCGCGCGGCGCACAGGAGCTGGACAGGAAGGATCTCCTGTTTTCTTTTTTGCGTTTGCGATCTTGTTAAACGTGTTTTTGAGCGAATCTTGGTCCCGCACTGGACGGTTGTTTTGCGCTACCCACTGCTGAAATTTTGCCGCAACTAGAGCCCAATGATTAGCACCCAATGGCTCCACCTCCTCCGTAAAATCTATTAAACCGTCAATATCAGATTCAGAATAATTTGGAGCACCTTTTCTCGTCTTTTTCGTCTTATTCACAGTCTTTCTCTTCTTCCCTTTCGCTTTTGTTATATTGTCTTTCTGCGGAGTGCGACGGGAGCCCATGTGGCCGTTGATAGTTTCCATAGGAGCAGAAGCCGCTTGGTTAGAGAGAACGGGGGCGGATCCCAACCCGAATGCAGGGACGGGCGCAGAAGCAGCAACAGCAGGCTGAACAAGAGTGGCATCGGTTTGCGGGAGATCCGGGGTGGCCAAGGAATCCGGTTGAACAGGATCGGGAGCCGATGCGGAGAGCAAAGGCAGATTAGGAACGAAGACGGAGGCGGTCGTATCATCTCTACATGCTGGCATCAATGGCAGGGAAGCGGGGCGAGAGGGAGGAGGATCCGTAGAGAAAACTTGGGTGAAGGGAGAAACTTGTACAGAGAAGGATGGGCTTGATAGGGAGGGGAAGATGGGTGTTGACTTAGGGAAGGACTGGGGAAAGGACTAATACAGTTTCTACATTTTCAGTTTAAGGCACAAAAAGAATTTAGCGGGCTGGGCGGTTGGCATTTGTGGGATTTTTTGGACCGACATCAAATTAAAACAATTTGACGATTTGGTTATTTCCGGGTGCGCCCATTGGTCGTCGTGTGCGCATATCTTGACTACTCGTTGAATACGGTTAAGAAGTTGTGCCCACGTGGCGCCTGAGTAGAAATACAAACATTGAAATTTACACGGTTGCCGCTGCCTTCATCCGCATACCACATCAATGTATAGTTAGAACGTGCGCGGTCCCCAGTAGATACTGAATGCATTAAACTTCTTTCTTTCCTGATAACTGCTGACTTGAGTGGTATCTGTACGCCCTCTGTTGACATCGTCTAGCTACGCGTTTGTAAGCTTTCAAGTAATTCAACTTGAGTCTTACTTGTTTTATGGTGGTAGATCTTTACAAGTTGTGCAGTATGGCACAGAAGTGTTTGGAGGGTAATCAGAAATCGACTAGGAATGCGGGCGGCGGGTGGAAACCTGTGGCGCCTGCATCACTGCGGTGATGCATCACTATGGTGAGGGGAGTTGGTTGTTGGCATGAGGTGACGGAACAGGCCGAATTTAACATTTCTGGTAATCTTCACTGCTTACAGTGGAATTTCCCCTGATCAGGGGTTTTGATGCAACGGCACCCTGCAACGGCCGTCAAGTCCAATGCGGCCTGCGTGATGTCTGTCCTTGAGATGACGTTTTAGGGAGCGCAGTTTCTCCTCCATTGGAGTATCAGTTTGGTTGTCTGCATCTCAAAAGGGCAAAACGGCCAAACCCTTCCCTCTACAGTACAGTAGTGTACTGGACAGCACTGTACAGTACAGCAATGAACTGGAGAGTCAATATTTTCCTGCTTTTTTCTCATCTTCAAATCCTGTGTGTGTGTGTAATCTTTACGGAATTTGGAAAAAGCATGTGGGAGAACATGCTGAGGGGGGATTACAGAGAAACTAACATGCAAAGGGGGATGAGAGAGGAACTAATCGGAAATGCATCTGGTAAGAACTTGACGCGCTTGCAACCTATGCAAGCAGAACACAAAGCGCGTGATTAGGAGGTGCAGCTCCCATTGGGGCTTGGTGCCTCGACGGGCAGCAGCAAACGGAGAAAGGCGCCGGAAGAAAGTCGCACCCTCGGCCCCAAGGGCACCGAACACATCAATACCAACAGGAAGAAGGCGTATATCGTTCGTGTGGCAGACTAGACCGTAGTGCGTGTGTTTCGCACGTTCAGCCATTGAGGCAGCTGCGCCGCCAGATAGGGCACACTGGGAAACGCGAGAAGTGACCTGTGGATGGGCCACTGTGACATCCAAAGCGATATCCTTCGGGTCGAGGCCATATGCACCAGGGATAAAAAGATCTATGCGAAGGGTGGACGAGGGAGAGGACGAAGGGGGAAGAGGAGGAAGCAGATGTTCAAGAGAGGCAGAAATTCCAAGCTCCTTACA
This sequence comes from Kappaphycus alvarezii, assembly GCA_002205965.3. Taxonomy (NCBI): domain Eukaryota; phylum Rhodophyta; class Florideophyceae; order Gigartinales; family Solieriaceae; genus Kappaphycus; species Kappaphycus alvarezii. The sequence goes on from NADL03000750.1 coordinate 160,621, forward strand.
GTAACGATGGAGAGCGTTACGCAAGACATTGTGGCGACGAGTCTGCCCATCGTCGTACTTGCAGGTGAGGGCATGTTTGCCCAGGGGACCGAGCAACGAGGCGATGTCGTTGGAACGGCGAGCACATACCGGACATCGATCATGACCAGAGAAAATCGCGCGGCCGAGGCGTAGCGAGACAGCCACTATCCAGGCTTGCGAGGACAGATAGGTGCCGCGGTGAGGGTGCGGTAAAGTTGAGAACGCGGACACAGGAGGACGACTCACGGACGGACATGAGGCGACATCTGTCGTGGTCAGAGGATGAACGGAAGATCCGATTAAACGTCAAACTGTGAAGCTCAGACGAGATAGGAGACTGGAGCCGTTCGCCGGGGACCGGCGTTTGACATCGCTGAAACAGAGAAGTGGGCGACAGGGAAGCCGAAAGATCTGGATAACGGATAAATAATAAAGAGATCGCGGCCCGAGGCACTCCCTCCAGGTGTTGGTCTCCCGAGAACGAGAGCAGATCTGAGAAACGGCTGAAAACATCAATCATCGAAGCCGCATAAGCGGACTCAGGATTGAAGAAGCGAGAGGAATGCCGAGACCACCGTAGGAAATAGGAAGGCAGGCTTGCTCCCATTCTGAGTCGGTGCGAGGACCATGAATCTGTGCGAACGCCTCCCGCTGCTTCCGGCCGAAGCTGACGGCCGAAGCCGTAAATTGGTGGGGGGGTGAGAGTCCGCAGCAGATAAATAACCTTACAGGCGCTCGCACAGAATCCTTGCAGTTACATTTTGTCCTGCTTGCCCAGTTTGACCGAAGCGATCTTGCAAACCAAACAAATCGAAATTTGGTTTGCCGTCTTCTCATTACACCTTAAAAGTTCGGTTCCATTGCATCCTCACTGTGTTACGCGTATTGCTCTGCTGGCCAGACATTGCCCCCGAATCCCCGACCTATTTCGATAGATCCTCAACCCACCTTACAAACATTCCCCATTCCGAACCACCCGAGATGCAAATCGCAACGGCCCGCTTTTCCATGACGTGTACAATTCACGCCCTCTCAACCACCATCCGCCACCGTAGAAACCAAAATTCCCTCCATTCCCTGCTGCACATAGTCCCCGCTCCCCCCCCCTACCTCTTCCCCGCCTTCCCCATCCGCACCCACCAGATCAACCACAACCATGTCCTCCCCAACCACCCCCCCATCAACCTCGACGCCCTCCTCACAACCCTCAAACAAAACCTCACCCTCAAAGACCGCCACTTCCACCTCACCACCTACAAATCCTGCTTCCTCGCCTCCGAAGCAGTCACCTACATGCTAACCGCCGGCCTCGCCGAAACCCGTCAAGACGCCGTCAACCTCGGTCTCCTCTCCAACAATCCGGCCACATCGAGCATTGCCTCCGCGACCACAAGTAAGTCACCTCGTCTCCACCACCCCCTCTCCCTCCCCACACCCACACTAACCCACCCTCCAACCCGCATCCGCAGCTTCAAAGACGCAGACCTATTCTACAAATTCATCCACCCTACCGACCGCGGCGGTCGCCCCAAGACCCCCGCCGGACACCTCGTCTCATGGGCCGACTTTCTCCCCGCACCCACACCCCATCACCCCCGACACCTCACCCCTTCCCTTCCGCTCCCATCGTTCCAACATTCGGACCAACCTGTGCGCAGTGTCCACCCGCCCTTCTGGCCCTTGGATCAGCATAATGTAACACTGTTAGATAATGTGCGCCCGGCCCAGTGGATCCAACCGCAGTTTGACGGCGTTTACTCGCTGGTCGTTCTTGGCGCTGGGGCGGGTGGCTTGCTTACGGCCCTTGGTGCCGCGGGTTTGGGCGCGAGGGTGGCATTGGTGGAGGGTAATGTGTTGGGTGGTGACTGTTTGAATGTCGGCTGTGTCCCGAGTAAGGCGTTGATTCACGCGGCTAATTTGGCGCATGCTTTGGGCGATGGGCGTACGTTGGCTGAGGCGGGCGTTGTTTTGAAGGGCGCGTCGGTCGCCGTGGATTTCGCGGCCACTATGAAGAGGTTGAGGGGCGTTAGAGCAAGGATTAGTCACGTGGATTCGGCGGAGCGGTATGCAAACGAGTTGGGCGTGGATGTGTATTTTGGGTATGCAAAGTTTACGGCCGCTGATAGTGTGGAGGTGAATGAGACCACTTTGAAATTTAAGAAGGCTGTTGTTGCCACGGGTGGGTATCCGGCCATTCCGGCTATTGAGGGACTGGGGCATTTGCATGATAGGAGTTTCAGGGAGAGGGGGGCCCGGCCGGGGGTGGCGGTTGTTACGAATGAGACGGTGTTTAATTTGACAGAGTTGCCCAAGCGGTTTGGTGTAATTGGTACCGGGTTATTGGTATGGAATTGGCACAGGCGATGCAGAGGTTGGGCAGTCAGGTTACCATGTTTGGCAGGTCGGGAAAGGTGTTGCCCAAGGAGGATGCGGATTTAGCTGCCATTGTCAAGGCGCAGATGGAAAAGGACGGCGTTGAATTTCGATTGAGAGTGCAAAAGTATGATGGCGTTGAGTTGACCGGGAATGTCGCAGAGGAGGGTATGAGGAAGTTCTGATTAGGACCGTAGAGGGAGGGGAAGCAAAGGAGTATCTGTTCGATGCAATTTTGGTGAGTGCTGGCCGGAAACCCAATGTGGCGAACCTTGGTTTGGAAAAGGCGGGTGTAGAGTTCGACACCAGCACTGGGCTCAAAGTGAATGACTCACTGCAGACAACAAATACGAAGATTTATGGTGTTGGGATTGTTGCAGTGCTTTCAAATTTACGCATGTAGCAGACTTTATGGCCAGGATGGTTATTCGGAATGCACTGTTCTTTGGAAACTATAAGATGTCTAGCTTATTGATTCCGTATGCAACATTCACTTCACCAGAGCTTGCGCATGTCGGCCTTTACGAAAAGGACATGAAGGAACAAGGTATTGCGTACAAGACTTTTGAAAAGCACTTTGACGACAATGATCGAGCCATTTGTGATGGAACTACGGAGGGTTTGGTCCGCATCCATGTGGAGGACAAATCGGATCGCATTTTAGGAGCAAGTATTTGCGGGGAGGGGGCTGGAAACATGATCAGTGAGATTACATTGGCTATACAGAGCAAAACGGGTCTGGGTGCCCTAGCAAGCGTCATCCATCCGTATCCGACGACTGGGGAGGCGATTCGTCAAGCAGGTGATCTGTACAATCGTACGCGATTGACCAATACTGTGAAGCAGATCTTGAGGGGAATAGTCAAATTTCAAACTTAAGGGACAAGCCGTAGAACCAAAATATCAACTTTTTGCCTATTGTCACAAAATCTCCACTGCCAGTTCTAAATGACTCGGACATGGCCTTCTTCTGCTGCATGCATTGCCATTCTTTGCCTCGGATACCGGGGATGGTGCACACTAGGCCATGAAAAGAGGCAAGCCTGTCGAAGGCCACGGATAATACAGTCAGTGTCCCATCTTGCATTGGAGAGTTGCTATGGAATGCAACACCAACAAATGCAAATTGCTAGAGTGTATGCATCAGATGGAAGCTACGTTGCTAGCATTTTTAGAATCGGTATGGAATGCAACACCAACAAGTGCAAGTTGTAGGAGAGTGTACATCAAATAGGGTTTACGTGATTAGCTTTTTTAATAGTACGTATTAAAGTCTTTGGACAGACTATGGTGACATAATGCATCTAATAAAGCTCTTAGGAGAGAATGCATTTAATATAGGATGGTTGAATCTACATAAGTAGCAATCTAGACCCAACAAACGCTGAGAATGGAACCAATAGCAACAGACACGAAAAAAGAGAACGCTCCGCCGAGTGCATCAAACTATATTTGACGATCCATAAGATATTTCCTATTTTCATAGGCCATTAAAGCTGAACAAACACTTTGCATCGTAGGTAGCGCTTTTCTTGGGACATAGGAAATTTTCCGTTGACCCACGGAAAAATCCGGAACAACACACCATTGCCGTTTCTCAATGGAAGCAGTTTAATTCGATGCTGGATGCAAATAGCACCAACAAGATTGAGGAGGAACTCATGGGGATCTTTTTACAATCGCAGCTTTACGGGAGAGCCAGAGATTTGTCTGAAGCTATTTCGGAAGATACGATTGCATCAAAAGACGAAAGTGATGCTATAATGAACACGCTTTACAGCAGAGACCCTCTTTCTAAGGTATCCGAAGTTTATCTAGACTTTATTACTATGTTGCAGACAAGAAGAGAAAAGAATGAGATCTTTAGGAAAATCGAGTATTCCTCTCAAGAACAGTTATCTCACTTCAACGCCCACGGAACTCAGGCCAATCTGTCCAAGGCATTAGTTGCTTTAATAATTTTCAATTGGTCAACATTATGCTTTCATAATGTGGGCCGATTGTGATGTGGATCCTACTCAGAGAGTATCCGTTTTGGCCAACTGTGTCCGCAGGTATTACTCGGCACCCTGTAGGATATTCCGGGCCACAACCGACCATATTTTTCAAATATTAAATCACCCCACATTTACCCTGCCCGCAAAGCTCTTCTTTGGAAAAAAACTCGACGACGAACGAATAACTAAAATGAATTTCACATAATTGCGTTGATTCTGTCGTTGGGCAATGCTATCAAACTAGTGGTGGAAACATGACTGCTATGCAATCTTTATCAAGCAATGCTTTGTACACTAGTAACTATTCTGGGAAAGGAAAGGAAGCCGTGAGAATGGTAAACCTCTTAAGACCCTGGAACAAATTTCCGAAAAGAAGAAGACAAAATATAACAGGTGTTTTGAATACGGACATTGGAGTTCTGATCACCGACGCAACAGTAATTGTGCGAAATTTTGGATGTCTTTACTCTTTGAAGATACATTAGACGGTATTTTTATGGTCCAATTCAAGTAATATGACCCGAAAGCAGATATATGAGAAAGAAAGGTAAATGTACAGCTGTTTAATGTGGCATCGTTTGCGGCCAAATGCACCGAGGCCACAGAATTCGACGACATGACTGCCAACTTCGCTTGCTTGCCCAGGGCCTGCAGAAAGCTGCTCGTCACCCTACCACCGAGCCCACGGATGGCCTTCATCGTAGAAGGCCAGACATCAGGGCAATGGGAAAATGGATGTCAAAATTGACCAAATATTTTAATCTCTATCACTGTGTCCTACAGTGATGCTAAATTCTGGAGAGACATTTTTATTGAGGCCCACAATATATATTATTGTGAACCATCAAGGAATAATTTTATTTATTTTACGCTGGCACTATTTTATGCTGAATCCAGTGTGAAATTTTTTGTCCTACAGTTGGGTTTTTATATTATACAAGCTATAATTATTGCATTTATGCTGCCAACAAATTATTATCTGGATGAGTGCTTACCTGGAAAATACCACAATAATTATTGCTGAGCCTGAATCTTGTCTACCAAAATTATTGCACGGCTTACCTGATTCTTGTAGTAGGTTCACCCTGGTGTAGAGTATAAGTATTCCTAGGTTGTTAGAAATAATTTTTGAAATACTCTTTTATATCCTCGGGCCACCGAAATATTCCCCTCGATCAGCCATCATTAAATTTTTCCTTCTATTCATTATTCATTCTAAGTCAAATTGCGGCATTTACTTATTTATTTAAGTTGGAACTGTTTATTTTTTTGGATCTACCTATCCCATTTGTTTTGCACTGGAGGTACGGATTTCTTCGATGTCAATTTTGTCAACCCACTCGCGCCGTCCAAAAGGAGAGTGCGCACCTTCAACCCGCTCACATCCCTCAAGGCGGCAAGGGCTGCAAAGCATAGAAGATATGAATCTTTTACCGAGACCTCCGCACGGAGCAGACTCATGCCCATCCTTATATCCACCCTGGGGGACTGGCACCTAGACGCCTACGCATTGCTCAACGACGTGGGGCGGAACTTGGCTGTTAGGGCAATAGAGACATACGGGGCCGTTAGAGCAGTTTTAACGCAGAGGCATTCGGCAGCAGCAGTGATGCCAATGCATCACGCCTGCTGACAGGCTTCGATCCAGCCATTTAGGCACCTGACTCACATTTCCTATTATCCTGAGCATGTGTAGCATACACCGGGGGATAGCTGAACCGCACCTTTCAAAAATTTAAGGACCAAATAATTTTCGTCAATACACCGAATCCGAGTGCACAGGTGACGATTGTCACACTGATTTGAATTACGTATTCAATGGACCGCTATTCGACAACGGAGCCCCCTGCAGAGGTATAGGACTCTTAAAACTACAACTGATCAAAGATCTTGTGTTAACTGCCTGAGATGGAAAGCTAGACCCTGTACCGTCAACTACTGCGAACAGACCAAACTGGTAGTACGAAATTGGAGGCCACGCAAGCCAGTCGAAGAAAATCGTGGAATCCATCGACCTTGCAGGCATATCTGGCCAGGGCGATGCTGTCAATATTAGACATGTAGTCGTGGAGGGATCGACGTATTGGGTTATCCTTTTTCTCACATTGACTTGGCCGATTTCGTCGGCGATAGAGAAATTCCTGGGTTTCCTTTTTTGCTAACTTTTTATCTCAGATCCACACTCGCTTCGCGCGTCCGGGATGGGTTCACGTCCATTATATTTCGTCTGTCACTTTCTTTCATGGTGACAGTGTATCTGTAGTGCATTGTTGGCGCCCTACCCCCAAGCCACGCCATTGCGGGGCCCATGGCGGCTGCTGTACCTTTTTACAGTAGCAAATGACAGATTCGATCTGGATCCATTTTAGATACCTGCAACCGGCTCACCTGAGCCGGCGGCGGGCATTTTACAGTAGCTAATGATAGCTTTGATCTGGATCCATTTTAGATACTTCTCATGACTTCTAACGCTGCTGAGTTGCGACCTAGCCTTTTGTGTTCTTTTTAGGATGCAAAAATGACATCGATATAGGGTCCCCATTGCTATTTACCCCTGCGACTAAAATATCTCCGAGTTCCTACCAAACTCAACAATAGTGCACTTAAGATCATTACACGTATGAAGCCTTTTGATGAGTAGCAAGTCAGAGATCCATTTTTATCCTCCATTTCCATCATATGCAGCATTTCTTCCTTGGCTTAGGAGTTGAAACCACCATTCACGTAGACATCCCAGAAGCAAACTAATGAGCTCAACAAACCACTGAAGTTGAGGCGGGTTTCTATGGCACTGCGTATCATCTCATCTGTTCCACCTTACATATCTTATTCTTTCACAAGCGGCTCACACACCCCAGGAGAGTTGCGACCAATATACTGAAAGGACCAATATTGGATGAAACGTAATGTTTATTTGCTCTTTACATCAGCAAAAAGATAGGCTTTGATATTCGCGACTTTCTCTGCATCGTCAGTTTCCCTCATTCAGAAAATTGCATGTGTATAGTTCAACTCTTCAATGTCTTCATTCCTGCTCTCTGTGATCGATACAAGAGTAGCACCAAGATCCATGACTGCAGAAAATTTTTAAAAAAATGTCAAATTGAAGCGAAGATAAATTTGACAGGTCGAATGCTTCGGGTTGTATCCCCTTCCACAATAGTACCAAGTTATAGGGACAAATCTTTTGGATATGATATTGTATGAGCGAATTATCGAAACACGGAGGCTTTGCAAGCGACAAAAATGCTACCAAAGTATGTTTGTGGGAATGAGAAGAGATAAATAAAGACTCTAGGATCGAGTACGTACAAGTGCGTATCGAAGGGGTAAGGTATACCATCCATACTCAGGGACTAGAGACAAAGAAATTTTGCTTAGTCGGGAACCTGACTTTCAATTCTTAGACTATTTAGGTCTTGATTTGAAGCTTTCTTTCGACTTTTTTACCCTCTTTTAACGTGAAGCCGTTTACTTGGCTTATATTCCTACTGCCTCTAGTGATCGATAGATCGATTATTTGCAGATTTTCCCGTTTTGACTCTAAACGTCTATTGATCGAAATGATGATCGAAAAAGCGGTTTAAATAGCATTTATATCTGCTTTCTGGTCTATTTATAGTGGCTTTTTGATGTCTTTGGATTTAATCATTGTAATGCCCACGTATTTTCGAAGAAACTGTAACTTCAAGAGTGAATAACGATAGTAAAGTGTTGCGTCCACATGCTCCATCCTGGTGATCTCCAACGATGTTTCCTGCAAGCAGCACTATGCCCTACGTACCTCCTAAAATCCAGCCTCACATTTCAGCGCCATCTGCAGCCCCTTGTGTCACCCCTACAATGCTACTGGACTCGATAAATTCGACAAGAGCACAACTAGCGCCATCGGGGTCTCGCGTGTTGGGCAGTTCAACACCTTCATCAACTATAGCTCAATGGCGTGGGTAAGGGAAGCCGAGGGACGTTGAATGAGGTGATTCAAGAAGAGGAGGTCTTTCTAGAGTTATTCAAGCGGAAAGAGTGCTTCAACATAAGGAATGGGTTCTGAAAAAATTAGACGTTATATCGCTGAGGTTCTACCGCTGATGCGCTTGAGCCAAGAAGAGGTGGAAGAGGGAGGTGTCTTGGAGTTAAGAGAGTGATCGGCCTGATCAAACTCATGGATAGGTTAAAGGAGGATCATCATGTAAGGATATGATAATGGAAACGCAGTTAACGGAACATATGCTCGTAGATTTGGCGAGGTCATTTTCTGCAAACGAAGTCGATAAGGTGGAAACTCAGTGCAGACTACGAGACATATATCCGACCAGTGCTGTTGTTGTGTTTTTGCTTTTGATGGTTTCTTGAATTCGTTTGTGCTATGGTGGAATGAGCACATTGTCCTTAAGCGACTCTTGCAGAACGAGGTAAAGCTGTCGGACATGTATTGCTATGGTACTGCTATCTAATTTTGTCACACAACTGGTTTTAGTTTCGAGGGGATAATTGATTTTTGCTGCAGTTGGGACATCAGCCATCCTCTTTAGAGTGAATTCGAGTCATCTCGGAGAGCATCATGGCCAACTCCCCGACTGGGCGAGGTGATGAAGGAGTCGTCACTTGGAGTGCCCAGAGGGATAAAAAAGTTAATCTAATAGTGTTTGACACCATTCCATTTCGAGGCACAAGTTAGTTACTTCTTACGCCATTGCAACTATTGCGATTATCTGACACAATACTTCGTATTTCATTTAGTTTGAGACTTAGGCGACAATGAGAAAAGCAAAAGAAGCCTCTGCGTAAGATTTCATCACAAAGTTTTAACAAACACGGAGAGAAGACATGCAATACGTGCATTGTGATATCTGACAGAGGCTATGCGATAGAGGCCTTTATGTAGTTGCTTTCGGACTTTGGTTTAAGTTCTTTTTTGTGATGTTAGATCACCTGTTAAGGGTTATTCTTTTTTAGCAGCACCGTTCTCTGATTCATGTAGAGCTGATGATCAGCAAGCTTCCCTTGAGGCTGAAGATAGTTTTGTAGTATCATTAAATAGAGCAGCAGCAAATGGGGGTGAATTCAATGCCAACAAAATGAATGAGAGCAGGACAGTTGTTGTAAGCTGCAAAAGTCGCAATAACGAGAAGGAAATCACCTCTTAGGACCAATAAGACAGCAGAGGCAATGGGGAAGCAGGACGAGTTTGAGATTGTGGGATTAGTGGGGACGCTAAAGGAGTTGGTAAAGGTAGAGCAAGTGGGGAGGCTGAAAAGGTCTCTTCCGGGACGGCACCTAGATCTGTTGTTAGACATGAGCCAGAATGCGATCACATGAATGAGCATGTAATAGAAAATAGTTCATCATTTCGGCCCGTATGTTAATTTGATATCGAGTCAGTTGGAGCCGGTCTTCAAGTTGGTCAGCAGAGGATTTTAGCGGATGCTTTTAAAAAACTGGTTCGTTTCATGTACACAGTTCCTGACTCTATTCAAGGCGAGTTGAACAATTAGATTGCTGTTAACATGTCGGAAATGGATCTACAAGAAGAACCTGTTTCTCCAGGCCAGGGAGAGGAAGATTATATTCGTGAGTTGAAAAAAATTGCGAAAGACAAAATTCAACAAATATGTTTTGTGCTATTCCAGCTCCGCGTGATCAGTACGAATGAAGATATATTTTGAAAGATCTTGGAGGTGGTGAGAGTGATTTGTGCATTGCAACGAGGAATATCCGCCGAGAAATGAAGCAAGAAACTGTCTTTAGCTGTTCTCTGCTGACTTGTTCAGTTCTAAGGCGTCAACTGAGGTATCTGTGACTTTTTCTGTGACTAGAGGGCCGTTAAGAGTTCAGTTGCTACCAACTACTATATTTATATGTATATACCAACCAATACTACCTCCACAAACTCTGGACCTGATTCCGTGAGCCTTTCGTTTTGGAATGAAAATAGAACTCTTATTAATAGTCGGAAATCTTCTTCAGGTATCAATGGGCCGTTCAACGTGCGAAAACATAGGTATATATTAATGCAGAAATGGATGATTGTGTGGAGTTCGTAGTAGTCCGGCGTAATCGAGATGATCCATTCCCAGGCCCTTTTTTCTCCCATAGGAATCATTCTATAGTTAAAGATGAGTATGCGCCGTGGATGCGCATAGTCATGTCTCAGAAGGAATTCTTCAGGCCTCTGATGGTAAGAGACCAAATGAAGTGTCATGGATGGCCCTCCTTGATCTTTTACCTGAGCTTGAACAGAGCTTATAATGCAGGTGTCTTTCCTCCGTGACGATGCGAGGATTCGAGTACTTTGTTTGGAAGTGCGGCCACTTCACAGCCTGCTGCGTTTCCATGTACTACAAGTACTCTAGAGCCGACTGAAAAGGTTTGGAATAGAGGCTCTGCATCCTTTTTTCTTGTCTGTGTTAACGCACGGTGTGATCTCCAGTCTTCGTTGGCCAGTAGTTCGACTTATCTACTCTGTTTGTCGATATTTTTTGTTTCCATTTTTCTCTTTAACATTCTAGCAGCCCTTCCGTACATTATCTCGAATAGTGAGCGTCCACTTCTTCCTCTTCTTCGATGATAGCCCTATAACAATTGTGGTAAGGCATCTTCCCACTGGATTTCATTCTCCGACATAGTTTCGATATTTCTCGTTTGATCGTTACAAAAATCCTTTCGGCTTTCCTGTTCGACATAGAAGCGTATGTGAGAACTTTCTTTAACTGAATCACTTTCTCTCTCAAATTAAAAACCACTGAAGTTGCAATAAAACAGAGGGCGATTACCGAAATGAACCTTTTTGGAAAATCAAATGGTTCAATAACATCTTTATCGATGAAACTCAGGGTCACCTCAGCATTGGACTTCTCAGCTGCAACTGTCATTGGCCATTTATTAATATGTGGATATTTGTTTCCGGGATTAGTTTCCCTGAATGGGCCAGCAAAGGTGATTGGGGAGGTTTCAAAAAGACCGGAAACTGGAAAGCTTAGAGTCGTCTTATACTTTTGTATCGGAGTGATTTTTTGACAGTTTTCGCAGCTTTTTACAAAATTAAGGACGTTTTTATCGACGCTCGGCCACCATAATCTCTCCGTAATGATTTTTTTAGGGTGATTAGAGATCCTAAATCGCTAGCTCATCATGAAAAGTCCTCAAAATCTTCATACTTTTTTTCCAAGGGGCCACTAGTCTGGAACCGGCTTTAGTTTGTCGAAAGAGTTTCCCGTTACACGATGTAAAAGCCTTTTGATTCCTTCGTACCCAAATTAATTTTTCAAGATCAACCTTTCTCTTTTCTGGTCCTCCAAAGAATTTTATTAGTTCGTGAAGATTATATTCGTACTCGTTATCGTTTGTCACTTGCATCTCGGCAACTCCGACGATGTCCCCGGAAGTTTTTTCATTTGGAATCATTAGATCCCTCAAGCCGGATTGGTAATTAGCAGATTGACTATCGCGTCCGAGTCTATACACAATTTCAAACCGACACTCTGCGAAAATGTCGAGCCATCGGACCAAGTGGTGATTTATATCTTTCTTTTGGAATGATGCCTTAAGTGCCTGGTGATCAGGTATCAAGACGAATTTCCCGAGTGATAAAAGCTCACGCGAATCTTTTTCAGTGCGAAAACAGCAGCTAGCGCTTCTTTCTCGTAGAATGAGTATCTCTTTTCCGCATCATTCAGAGTTTGACGTGCGAATTGAACAGGTTGTAGCCTTCTGTTTCCATCTTTTAAGACAAAACGGCGCCCAGAGACCGTTCTGGGGTATCTGTTTCCACAACAAATGATCTCTTGAAATCTGGATACATGAGTACTGGGGGCACACAAAGCTTATCTTTAAGCTCCTCAAATGCAGTTTAAATTTCCTTGTTCCAGTAAAATGTTCCCTTTTTCGTAGTGCTGGCATGTAGCGGTGCTACAGTCTTGGCGAAATCTTTTATAAATCTTCTGTAATATGAGGCCAGTCCTAAGAGGCTTAAAACCTCCGTCTTTGAAGCAGGCCTCGGTGTTTTCTTGATTCTTTCTCGTTTTCTCTGGATCAACTTTAACTCCCTCTTGATCGACGATATGACCGAGTAATTGGATAGAAGTTTTCGCAAAGAAGCATTTGCTTAACTTAATTCCAGGCTTTATGCCAATATCCTGCCCACCACTGTCTTGACATGCGATATGGGTTAATCCAAGGTTCTTGAGAAAATTACCACATTATCGATATAGAATCTTGTGAATGTAGGTCCCACTACGGGGAAATTAATTAACCATAGTTATAGAAACATAACTTTCAAATATATGTTCTTAGAACTTTTGGCCCAGAATGGCGTTAAAGTTATGATTTAAAACTTCCAAAAGGCTACTCCAGACCTTTTTGTAATTATAAATCAATACTTTTTTTGCCATCGTTCTCTTGCCGGTGATAGTTATACCGAAAAGTTATGAATCATAACTTCATAGAGTTTTAAATAATAAATCAGCAGTATTATTATGTATATCTTCTAAAAATCATGGGGAAAAAGTTATGCTCCATACCTTTTTGAAGTTGTGTTTTATAATTTTTCAAAGTTAAGCTGTAGAACCTCTGAAAGGTTTAAAATTAATGCCTTGGCATATATCATGCCTAACTTTGGAAAGCTCCGTTGTTGTGACTTTATCGAAAAACTTTCGAAGGAAAAGACTTCTCTTTGTGTATCTTGTGTTGTGTTTTGTGACCATATGAGGAGTTGTGGTGCTCCCTATGGGGTCAACGAGCCAAGATTAAGTACTGTACTCCCACCGGCAGCAAAGCTGTACTAGACTACTGTAAAGTACATCAATGGAGTTATTCTTGCTACAAAAAGGCACTATAAAGCTATGCTTTTACAGCGCTTGTGTTCCGGTTCCCCAGTGCTGCCCTTTCAGGAGCACCAAAAACACCTCATCCATCATGAGAAATCCATGTTGGAGGATGAAGTGATTACTGATCACCGGTGCTACCAACATCAACTCTTGTTGATGTCGGTACCAACGGTACCGTTTGGAGATCCAAACCAATTGGCTATTATAATAGAGTAAACCATAGAAACGTCCAAAAACGCGGTTTTGGTGTTGAGCAGGCCCCTGTATCATAGCTACGGAGCTATGGTATAGGTCGATCCTAGGTTACCGACCAGTGGTTAACTCTTTGTCGGCAACCTAATTCCTCCACCACAGAAACACAAGCTCCATGGTCCACAAATCATTACCTCCACAGCCACCAAAGCCCCTATTCCTCCACCAGGCCATCTATCCCCCCGACACCGATCTGACCACCACCAACAAAACAATTCTGCCCCCGGCAAATCACCTTTTAACGTTAGAAATTCTTCGTAAATAGTCTATGAAGCCAGTAACGGTGGACAATTCATCATAAAAGAAGAAGTTATTTGCTGTTTTTAAATGTCTGGGAAACGTATTCTTTATGTATGAAGCAAACCATTATAACTGTCGCTATCCAGAATATCACTAACTTCTTGACAGATGTGTTGAGATTGGAATAAGACGAGAGGAATATGTGCCGTTATCTTACCGAGCATATCGTGTATAGTACTCAAATCTCGAAGCCATCTATGCTGCAAAACTAGAAGCCTGTTCTATTCTATCCTGAAGTCCAGGGATGGGTTCGGATTGTCACCAACACTTGGCACTGAGCGAGAGTTATTCACTAGAACCAAATGACGCGATTTCGAATGATGCAACTCATGCAAGATTTCTTGAAAATTTCGCGACACCAATGCATAAACCTCCTCGAACATCCCCTCTCTACCATTCTAACCTGACAAAGGACGATAAATCATAGTCATTTGTTCTTCAGAGAATTGCTGAAGGTACTGCAAACAACCGTTGACGATGAATGTTTGCGCTTTAACACCAATACCACGATTATGGTTGCCAGTAACACCATCAGATGAAAAGCTGATACCCGTGACATATGCACTTTGAAACTTCCCCTTTTTCGGGTCCCGATACACTCTGCCCATCAACTCTTTGCAATGCGTTTCGTCAATCCATATAGCGTTGCAGAAATCACTGAACCGTCTGAAAACAACAGTCAGTTTTAAATTACCGCTCCGGAGATTCAAGAGGCTTGAGGAGATGTTTGTTGGTAGATTAGACACTGCTGAAGATGACTGAAATTTCCAAGTCTCAACAGCAGCCAAGAAATCAACCAATGTACAGTCTGCTGCTTTGATCGTGACAGCTTTTGGACAAACAGCGGTTGCACGAGTAATTAGAGCAGCCGAAATCACTGACTTTCTTCTGCCAACAGATTTGGGAAGGACATCCTTAAAAAAAAGTACAGTGTAGGCTCGAAGAAAAGCTCTCACTCGATCTGTTTTTGTAGTACGAGAAACCTGAGGCACCTCTGAAGAGAATACTATTTGATGTGCACGGATGATATCTTGCAACCTGGAAATACTTTGTTCCACTGCCTGCAATCGTAACGCTAGAGTAGAAGACGGCGCTCGAAGTTCTGCATGAGCTGCTTCGCATTGCTTCTTGAGTTGTAACAGAGAATGCTCATCACCCTCGATATCAGCGGCAGTTGACACTTCTTCGTCAGTAATAGGACCCCATTCACATGGCCTCCAACGGGCAAACATTCCCTCATGATCTTCTGGTCCATGCATATGTTCGTGACTTGGGAAGAATGTGACATCCTTGTGTACGTATGAATCTAAATCGCCTGGTCCAGGAGAAGGATATAAAACTGTATACGTGAGGTCCAAAGATCCATCGCAGCTTCCCGCAGACACAAAGGCTGACCACCAAACATCCGTAGAACCTGGTAATTTCTGTCTGCTTCGCTTCCCGACTCGGGAAGTGTTACAAGATGGAGTGAAACTATCGTGATCCGATGACGTGGAATGATCACTTTCATAGCATAACTTCCACAGAACTTCGATAAATTCACCTACTTCGGGTAACGGAATATGCTATTTCGGGCAACGACGGAGGTTTTAATGACCTGAAAAGTTGTTTTCGTGTTGAATATTGTTGAAGATAATATCTGTGGTTGTGTTGACGGAACGATGCCTGCCTCCACAATTGGTAGATGGTACGGCTTGAGCTGTTCCAGCTGACGGGGAGTGGGGTGTCAAAGTGTTACTGGAATCCTTGACGTGGACATCGGCGGTCACGTTGCGACTTTCGGGGAGCTAAACATGGCCCAATGCTGTGTCTGCCGAAACATAGACTATCCTCGATGAGCGTGAACGGATGTTTTTGGATATTGTTTAATCCGAGAAGGATTGTGGGCGGTTTCGAGATGGAAAAGAACGAATGTATTGAGTACCGTGGACGAGATGGGGAGATTGGCGATGATATATTGTAAGTAATAAAGCAAAGGGGACGAATAATCTATATACCAAACTAATAGAACCGAGTGTAAATCGATGTTTAATCTATGTCGACAGACAAGCTGAATGTGTAGTCGTTTACGATCGTCAACGACTACACAATCAGCGTTCTGAAGACAACGACTACACAATCAGCGTATCGACATTATTGTCGTTAACAAATCTGTCAACGACGATAGTAATATTGACAGATCTGCCAACGACGTTTTTGCTATTGTCGTTGAAACACCTGTCAATGACAATAATATTGTTCGAAACCAAAAAGTTAATGACATGAAAACCCTATAGGGTTACTTATACGTCGAATATGTGCCGTAACTGTTGGATCTTCAGAATACTGATAGTTTCATTACTAAATTTGATTGCAGGACTTCTTGACAACCCCTTACGTCCGCCCGTTCGCGGTATGTATTGAAATACTGTCAATAACACAGAGATCTTGTCAAAGTGTATTTTGCAAGTTTCCGTTTCCTCCACGGCTGAAATTCAGGTTTGGTACCTTCATCTGAAAATTATATTAAGAATGATGTTAAAAGCGACGCTAGTTATCGGACCGGGAGTACGTAGTGCATATGTGTCTAACTTTTACTTTCATGTGCAGATTGAGATCTGCGAGTATGAGAGGTGAATATGAGGGTTCGGATGGAATGAAGTTTGAAGCACACGGCAGACATGTAAGGGTACGAAATTGGCCCAGCAGAAGCAACTGAAACAGTTTCCTTAATCATAACGCACGATATCTGATAATTCCAATTAAACTTCCTCAGATGACCGTTTCTAATTCATTCGTGCTCTTCATGACTCTAGATGCTCCGACTCAGCGATTTTCGCGTGCCATTCCCCCCCAATATTTACGTGGAGATATGCACGGCTACATGGCTCTTCCCAGATAAATGGGTTTGATGGCGTCCTCGGGACGATCGGGGACTGAATCAATCCTTACCTAATTTAGGTATAGTTGAAGTCTTGCAAGTAACAAAAAACCGCCAACTTAAGTTGTCGGTATGATATTCCTTGCAAAAGAGTTGTTTTATGTTCCTTAATAATCTCTACAATAAACAGAAAAAAATGTTTCTTCATTTTCCCTCTAGACGTAACGAAAGGAGTTGAAACGAATGGAAAGTGTCGAAACATTTCCACCAGACTGATGTTTTCCGGGGACATACCTGTCTAATTGAGTTCAGTGTACTAGTAAATTAACAGTTTTAAGAAGATAGACTTCGATGCCAAATATAAACGAGAAAAAATCGCAGTATACTCTCTAATCTTTACCCTGCAGCTCGTCATTGGAGTATGCCAAGAGGAAGCAGGTGACTTTTTCAGGATGTCACGCCGCCTCAAAGGCGTACAAAAAACCTCCAAACCAATCAGAAGAAGAAGAAATGTGCAGCGCAATCTGGACCCGTTTCATCCCTTCACGAGCATGGGAGATCAGCTTGAAACGAAGATAACACCCGATGTGGGAACTGCTGACGTTGTTGACGTTGCTGACGGAGACCATGGTGGTAATAGTGATGGGATCAGGGACGCGGAAGGTCATGTTGTTGGTGTAGTTGGTTGCGGTGCCAATATTTGCTCTGGTGTTGATTGTGATGGGGATAATGGTATGGGTGACTTTGGAGATGCATGCCGTGGTGACAGTGTTAACATGCACTACGATGATGCTCTAGCTGGTGATGCTGATTATCGGGTTTGGAGTGACAAGGGAAATGGGGATGATGGTTATGGAGGTGGCGAAAATGATGATGACGAGAACTTGGTTTATGGTAACAGGGATGGAGAAAGCTATCGTAATGGTTTTCATAATACTGGTGATGAGAATGATGTTATTGGTGATGGTGACGATGGTTGTGGCGTTGATGGAGGAAATGGTTTTGCTGAAGGTTATGATGAAATGGACATGGCGATTGCTGGTTTCGATGTTTGTGGCGTTGATGGCAGAAATGGATTTGTTGATGGATTCGATGACGTTGAAATAGCGAGTGATGATTTTGACTTGGATGGACTCGTTGTAAATGAGGTTTATGGTGGCAGTTGTGCCAAACAGGTGATATCATCGACACGAGGAAGGTCAGGGCGTGTGTTACCCCTGGATAACTGGCAGAAAATATTGCCAGCATTGCTGATATCTGAAGATGTCAGGTTTTCCAGAACTCAGTACACAATGTTTTCCATACTCTTCGCGAGATGTTCGAGTATGAGGGTGGCACCCTGGGAGGAAAGAGTTTCTGTTGATGACGAAGGTAACCCCACCAATTGGGACATCGAAAGTCGTGGAATGAGGTCAATAAACCCATCGTACAGGAGTATGGCGAGGCATTTCGTCCCATTTGTTCGTCAAAATTTAGCTGCACGGTCACACGATGCACTACATTATGTGACTACAGAAAAAAGCCGGGTTTCAGTGGCCGAATGGTATCCAATGTATCGGGGGAGCAAACAGTGTTGCGTATGGTTCCTGTTAGGGAGTATGCGTCCCTTAACGTATCTACTCACCTTTTGTATGACTTCATGAAAGTTTCCAGCAGTAGCACTGTTGAACCAACGAATTCCGTGAACAGAATAAGGAAGGAGAACATCTTGCTTCCTTCTGGACCGGGAATAAAGCTATCTGTTAGTGTGGATGACTGGCCAATCATTGCTGATCGAAATCGACTCTACCTCGGTACTTGGACTACATGGTTAGACTTCTCATGGCATGAAGAGTCATTTATCATTTATGCAGAGCCCGGTGACACACTGAAAGTAACAATGATGGGACTTGATTCACTGTGTACCGATTTTCTGAAGGTTTTTTCGACATCGGCAGTGGAAAATCAGGAAGTTCACCCAAGAACCATTACAGGAGTACTCAACGCTATCTGGAGATCAACAGAGGTCAATGGCCGTAACAGAGAGTCTCAGAATCGCAACAATGAGTCACATTCCGAAAGTGACACTTCTTGCATGGATGGAGTGAAAGTTGCTACTCTGGAGATGAAGTGCTGACAGACATGGACAAAGGGCTGACAAGATTTCTCAGACCAAGACCAACTGAACGTGATATCTTCGGAGGCCTTTGTCGGGTTGGTGACACGATTTGCATGTTGAGACCGACTGATAACCACTGCAGTGATAGCGTTTCTGCGGCAAGAGTAATGGTCGTATATCGCTTCTTTCGGGTTACCGAGGTAGATTCCTCGTGTTCATTATTTTGGATAAGTGTTGCAAATGAAGAAAATGCAACTTTGACATCAGAAGAGGAACTCCTGAGACGCGTTCAGTCATGCCGTGTCCGAAATATGCCAAATGCCCATAGGTTATCACATAACAGTGGCACCAATTCTTCGAATCGGTACCTTTCGTACATGGAACCGGTGGTATCTGTTGAAATGCTGGAACGTCATACGGGACAGCGGTTGTGTGAAACGGTGGAATCAGTACCGAGCATTGGGCTATTGGAAAATGGAAAGAAGTATTTTATATAGCGGTTTCTATTGTTTTGGGATGGTTTCACGATGACGGAAGGGAAGAAATCTTTAGCTGTTGGTGTCTAATATGGTACCGCTTAATCTACCAGTATCTCGACGGTCAACAAACGCTCCAATTCGGGTCATATCATGTCATCGCCAGATGTATCCTTTCAGGTAATATTTGATAGAATCAGATATGATTTGGTAACGGGAATGACAGAAGGTTTCACTGAGATTTCTTGTGATGGGGAGCAATTGAGGGCGTTTTTGGATCTTTTTGGATGTGTTGGTGATACTCCTGCACTAAATGATGTATTTGATGTTATGGGACATAATGCTAATTCTTTCTGCCATCTTTGTCGCTTTGTTCGGGGGCTGTGACTGAAATTTATATCGCGGAGGAGAAGGATCAATGTATGGGTAGATATACGGATCAATCACTTCATGGCGGTTTGAAATTTGCAAGGAGGGATTTGCATCGACACAATGAACTGCGGAGATTTAATTTGTCAGAAAACTAGTTCAACGGTTTGGGAATGAAATCACAATCCACATTTCTGAAAGATGTTTTTCATGCTTTGTGTGACGCTGTGGCGAAACGTGAATCTCGATTGCCTGTTGATAGGAGAGGTCGACGATTTATGCCAGCATATATTGACCCCTAACTGTGCATGTCAATCGGCGTGGACCATCTGCTGATCGGGTTAGCCAAGGACTATATTCAGGCAGCGATTCGAGTCTTACCCTCAAGGAATCATAGAAGGCTATTGGAATGCTATATTTTGTCTTCACTACGAGAATGTAACCTAGATATGGAGAACAGAGTGATATTTGGGCCTGAACTACTCTCAATGTCACTGAGTGATACATAAATTATTCTTTTTGTAGCACCATACGCCTTCTAGCAGACTTATCGTATGTCGAATGTGATTAGTAATGAGAAATTGGACAGTAATTTTACCTCATCAACGCAGAAGATGGTCGTTCAAGCCGTTGATATGTTCGCAAGACTTGGTTCTTTGATTTTGAAACGCCCGGATGTTGTGTTTGATGGTACGGAGAGTGTGAAAGCCTTCAACGATCGGAATGGTGCAGTCTACTTGAGGAAAGTTCAAGAGGGAGTACGGAGATACATTGATTTCATTGACAAACTTCTGTCAATCGAGGATGATTTCATTACCTTTTTGCAGCGTATCAATCAGAGTCGCGGCAATGCACGAAGAGCCATGGGCGAGCAAGTGCAACAGCGTGTGAAACCATTAAAACACATTTGCAGAAATATCGAACACCCAAATGTTCACGTTCTTCGTGAATTAGCATTTGTCGTACTACCGATGGTTGGTTATGTGAGTCGTATTGCTGAACTAGTTTTCGAGAAGGCTCACCAGGCACTGAAACGAGCTGCCCGTACCTCTTATCATATACATCCATAGATAGATGCAATTGAGGGAGCTGTTATGAAAGACTGACAGGGCATAGTTCCAAAGAATAAAGCTTGTTTTTTAGAAAATTGCCTGTTTCCCATCGATATACTCTTGTTTCTATCACTACTTTTACGACTATGATTGGCAATTTCAACTTGTTAAACGATGTTTTGGCACATTGAAAAGGTTAAGAAAATGATGGCGTCAAACGTTACGCATCGACAAGCAGTTGGTCATATCAACAGAGTGGTGATCATGATTAAAATCATATCAACATCAGCCGGTGGCATTGAAACATTAGATAGATTCTTTTGTCAATAGCTGTGCATTTTTAAACGTTAAATAGCTGATAGTAATGGATGGTATCATCGATAAGTGCTCCTGTCAACATTTTTATGATGACTGCTTTTGCCACCGGAGTGTGACAGTTGCTGAACGATGGTATTATCAACAGAATGCCATGTGTCAGCGCTATTTGTTGATACCACCAGTGGTGGTATCAAAAAATAGCGGTGACAAACCCCAGTACTAGTGTCAAGGGAATGGTGGTGTCAATGCTTCACCCGATCTCCAGTCGTTGTCACCAAGCATGCTCCGTGACAACGACAGGGCGTGAGTGACAATGTCAAGGTTTGGGTGACAACGGCTTACTTTTAATGCAATCTATGGGGCCGTTGATATAAACCGGTGATATTTTCAAGGGAGGGATTGTGCAAATGGTGCTTGCCAAGCGCAACTTGCACCATCACCATGTAACGAGTGGTTGCAACACCAGGACGTATGCCAACGGCTTACTACTTTCGATAAAATGGGCCCAGCGATTACATCAAAAAGTGACCCTTCCCTATTGGTTCGAAGCCGCCAGGAAACGAGCGGTCGATATCAACCGGGTAACAGCATTAGTATGAAATGCAAATTTGTTGATTGATGGCCACATCGAGGTGTTCACCATTTATTGGACAAACGACGAGAATCCGCGAGGGGGGTCTTTTCGAATTATTATAGGAGATTTGAGTAATGCAAATGTATCGATTTAATTGGTGGAAATTGCCGGCAAATTTCCAAGAGTATCATAACCTTGTACATCCCATCCAATAAATTTAAGATTATGTTCATAACAATCATACGTGTCTTGTGGTTATCAGTCCAATTCCAATTCCTGATTGAACCAGTCTCAGTCGGGCTACTGCTCAGGACTACCTTCCCAAATGGACTTATTTCGGAAGGCATCACCCCGACGAGGAATAACAAATGATGCCCATCCGCGATGATTCGAAACTTCCTTTGATTAATTTATTTTTTCAAATACTTCCTGTGGGACTTTCGACATCCTGTAGGACAGTAATCGAAGTGCAAAAATCATGATTTACAGAACATATACAGCAGACACGATTTGAATAATGATATTTGGTCAACTTGAAGATGAGTTGGCCAGAAATAGGTACTCGGTTGAAAAAGCGTGACTCGTTTGATCCCACCCCCTTTTATTGCTCAAACGCCCTCTGCCCATACCGTTTCAGCCCCTTCATTTGCGACTTACATTGTCTTCTCCGTCAAAGCAACCATTCCTTACACCACTTTCCTCCCGTCTACCATGTCACCTCCACCGTCGAATCCAGGCACTTCCCGTGGATCTCCACAATCATCGCATGTGCGACTGCCGTGGTTGCCGCGTCGCCCTGAAGATTCCGTAAATCGCTCTCAAGAAACCCGTACTCTCGTCCATGATCAAGTGGTGCCTACCAGAAGCGGAGGTGTGTCCGCCGTCAACAAGTGCTCCACTGGATCCGGCAGTGATACACCAGCATCTAGACGTGGTTTGTTCGCTGTCCCCGTACGAGTGTCTGCCCTTTCTACTCCGCGAAGGAGATCCCGTGGTTCCGATGGTGATGGTCGTGAACGAGGAGATTTCCATGATAATGATGGTCACAAACAGTGGCGATGGTGGTAACCGAGGGGACAGTGGGGTATGGAATGGTGTTCGCGGTGATGGTAGTCGTGTTGATGGTTCTCATAGTGGTGAGGGTCGCATTGAAGTTGGTCGTTCTGGTGTTGGCCATGGTGGTGGTCGCGGTGATGTGAATCGCGTTGATGTTGGTCGCGGTGATGATAATCGTGGTGTTAGGGATCACGTTGATGTCGGTCGTGTTGGTGATTGTCATGGTGATGCTGATCGTGCTGGTGATGATCGTGGTGATGCTGATGCTGATCGTAGGGGTCTGTTTCCTGGTACTTTCAGCGGTCGTTCTGTTCGCGTAGGTCGTGATGGAGGTTTTCATGGGGCTCGCATAGGGAAGCGTGTGAATCAAGTGATTGGTGGGTTCCGCACAGTTGTTCGTCGTAGTTTGGATGAGGGCGCCGTCGCACTAAATTCCGGAGCCACCCATGCTCGTCAACGTTTTGATGGTAGTAAAAGAGGGGGTAGCGACCGGCGCCGAAATAGTGTTTCTGGGACTGCTTCTGTCCCTATACATGATTCTACTGGACGACTTGAGGGAGATTCTATTCGCAATGGGATGAATACTGCTCATAAACGTCGGGAACATAGTGAAGATGAGCATAGGAGTGTTAATATGCGTGCTGTTGCTGTTCGAGGTGACGTTGGAGTCAACGTTCGTGGTGATGGTAATGAAGGGGATGTGGAGGTCGTGGAAGGGTCAGACGCCGGTGGAAATGAACCCAATGAGGACGACTTGGCTTACATACTCTCCACTGATGAGGATGAAAGAATCGAGTTGTTTGGGAATCATCGTTTTCGTCCTGCCCGACGTCGAGCTCCCATTGATGACATCTCTCCGCCACAGGTTGTTGAAGAAGGTCGGAGTAGGGGGATGGGCCATATGGCCATCGATGTGGATGAAGATGCTGACAGTGAGGAAGGGGATCCATCTGTGGTGGCTGTAGACCCAGAAAGATTGCAGACACTTGAAGATCGCATTACTCTCGTCTAACAACTTATCGAGCATATTGCATCGAAAGATGTTATATTCAAGAAAGGTGACAAAAGTACGGGGGATGGATCAGCAATTTTGCCACAATGAATCTGAGGGCAACGTTCTCCCATCTCAAGGTTAAGGTGAAGTTCCTTGGATCAGTTATGGAAACCACTGGGAAGGCTTGCATCAAGCTGGCGTTGTGTATGGCACAGGATCATCGAAGTCATCCAAAATGAATGAGGTTTGGATGGGCATTTTGTTTGAGGCCTGGAAGAAAACTTTTCTGTCGTTTACGAAGATTAAATTCGCGCAGTCGTTCTCGGAATCCGATGTGTTCTATCAAGTTCTCGTTTTGATTGCCGCGGCGGCCAGAACCGTTTATTTGTGTGATAACAACCACAGAAAGGTCTCGATTTGGACTAAATTCGAGAATACTTCATTTCTCGATCACCTGCGCAACATCGTGAAAGCACTCAATGAACTTCCAGAATCCGCTCGCTTCTCGTCAAAGTGTTGGGTCACCTTCATCTGCTCAACCCGTTCTGGAGAGTCATATCCCACTCAGAATTACGGTGTTGCCGGTGATATTGCCTACATCTGCCGGAAGACGTCATTAACGGACAACAGGACTAGGGTCAAAGATCTCGAGCTTGTAATGTATGATAATGAAGCGAGTCTGCAGCGCCATATCTAATTGGCCAAGAAGAGTTTCTTCGCCGCTTGCAGACAGTCTATTCGGGAGGCTCTCCCGGTTCGTGGTGAGGTTCAGGATGAAGGTATGGCGCATATTGATGACGGCGGAGATGATGTTACTGGAGGTTCTTTTGACGTCTGTGGAGTCGATCTCGATGAGGGGTATCAGGCTGGTAATGATGGAGATACCTTCTTCGTTGACAACGGTAATCGTGGCGTTGGCTTTGGCGGTTTTGATGATGTTGGTGGATACGGTGATGTCGTTATTAATGGGGGTGGTGATGGTGACGGTAACGTTGTTGGTGATGATGACGGGCATGATGTTGTTGACAAGGCGGATGGTTGAGATGATGATGACCGTGACATGGTGATGGTGCCGGTGTCAAACCGTCGTTTATCTCGATCCGCATCCCGTCGTATGAGTTTCCCAAATCCACAGATGGATGTTGGGAATGAGTTGGAAGTGGGGAGAGATAGTCAGAGTGGAAGTCATGGAGGTTCGAGTTCTCTGAGAAAACAAAAACATAGAAACCGACGCAAAGTGATGTTCTGAGAAATCGTCACGTCAGTCAGGGTCCTTTCAAGAAGGGCAAAACCATTCGCAAGACAGGTTGTAGAACTCCCCGATCTCATGAAGCTACTAGAGGTCTTACCAAACGCCCTGTCCCGGTGTCGAACAGTTTCGATGCCCATCACCGTGAGGAGAGGAATATTGCATCGAATGAACGCAAATATGTCGTTGACATGAGCATTACGAACCCATTCCCCACCCATCTTCGCCACTTGAGAGATCGCCCACTTCCTCAAAACTACTCTCTTGGCCTCCATTCGGGGGTCTCGATCACGGATCTATCTAGATGAAGAAGGCATCGAAAACATTCATCGTGAAGCTTTCCTATGAATTGCTTGTATCGTTGATCCTTCCTCCAGGTATACTGCTGATTTTCTCCATGGAGACCGTGTCAATATCATGAGCGATAAGGTCACCAATTGGTGTGCTGTGGCCCGGTCTCAGTTGTTCGATGTTGGCTACACTGTGTTTTCGAACGTTTTTCGATCTGGCCCTGGAGTGATGCGATACCGTGTTGACAACTTCTTCGCTGCAATTCTCAAGAGGTTTGATGCGAAGAAGGCCGAAAGGAGTGTTTCGTACTGGCATGCCATCAGCTCTCTGTTGAACGACAGTTCCGAGCCTTACACTGAGCTCCAAAACATGGTTTGTGTGGAAGCTCTCAAGCATTCAAGGTATCGGTCGTCTATGCGTATGACAGGGGACATTCTGGAGGCTGATGAATGGGATGCTTTCGTCTACAAGATTCACATGCATTACTTCGTCACTTTTCTCATGGCTGGCCTGAAGGTTGCATGCTAGGGAGCGTAGTTTTTTTCCCATTACTGTGTCGGTATACCCTTTTTTGAGTCCATTGTGGTTGTCTGGAAAACCATGGGATCAATCGGATATATCTTCCCAGAGTAAAACACCCAATCGTTCCCCTTTTCTCATGGAACGTCTGTAACTACAGTCTGGTGATGCGCCTCTCGTGATTCCGACACTTGGAAGCTCCTGTATCATGTCATCTTGCAAGGTTATTCGTCAAGAACCCCTCACCGATTTGAAAAATGTCAAGCCTGGTTCAAATTTCGATGATCCAAGCAAGGAGTTATTCAACGTCGCCCATATGGTTCCTTCGCTTGTGTATATGTTCTCTGGGAAACATCCCTTCGCTCTCCGCATCTGGGAACGCTCGCACACACTGATGAATCGTCGGAACCCAGATGATATCAAGAAAGCTTATTCGTCTGCAATGACAGCATCTAGGAAAAGTAGTTGCTTGAGTATTCATCCAAATTTGGTAGTCCTCGATTCCATGCTTGCAATGAAAGCTTCACGATACTGTAATAAAAGAGCCACAACCGATTGAGTTCATCGTCTTCAGGCTGGTTATCTTGAACAGCCAATCTACATCGGGTGGCAGTAACAACCCTCACTGTCGTCATCAACGGTGATATTACTAATATTGTCGTAATAAACGGTGATATTACGACTATTGTCGTCATCAAAGGTGATAGTACTAATACAACCGTTGATGGCGACAACGACAGATATTATCTGTATTATCACTTTCACTGAATTTTGGCAAGATAGCTTCATTATGATGACATATGGATGTTCGGTTTTAGTCATTTCGTGACGTGGAAATCCATGCAGTCATCAGTGACAGTTTCTTTTTCAATACTGGTACTGTCATCGATATATGTAGCCTACAAGTTATTTAGGTATTTGTTGAAACCCTGCCCTCCTCTACAATATGTAACATAACAGTTGTCTATTCCATTGCAATCAACGATAAAACTGTGCTGTGGTGCCATCGGCGAGTTCTCATGAGATTTTTAACAGCACGGTAAACCCTTGAGATCATCATATCATATACATTGTTGATGATATCGACATGATGTCGATATAATCAACAATGTATGTGACAATGACACTGGACAGCTATTGATTGCTACAACGTACTATTTCTCTAAAGTGTCGTTCATAGTATGTTCGGTGTCGTTTTCACGGACACATCGCTGCTAACTAAATGCGACGATACGTTAAAACTCTTAAGAGTTTCAAATTTGTAGTGTCCACGTGCAAATACATATCACTATTATCAGCAGTTGGCACTTCCCACACTTCCTACAACGCATTCCTACCACAATACAATTTATCAAGTTAAGAATTCCTTGGTTTATAAAAAACAGAAGGCCATCATCCCTTCTTCTTCAGTACAGCTGTCGCGATCCGCCTCCTAACTTTCGGGGTTACCCGAGGTACGTGATGAATTCAATATTTCTGGGTATTCACTCCATTCCATCAGAAGCTTCTTCGCTATTCTCGTCTTAATTGCAGTCCTGTCTCTCATTTCTATATATGATTGCTGAGCGGTATGGACTTTGCCTCCATCGATAACCTGCAATGATGGTGTCATTCGATTGATGCTTGCTGATTCATTATCGCCGTTGCGACCAGTTCCAGAGCTTCGTGGTGGCGTATTTCCCGCCATTTTTCAGCGATTTCATTGACCATGAACCCAATATTTCCAAGAAAAGCTACATCGAAATGTTTACCCTCCATACCGGTCTTCTGAAGAATCATTGCGCGAAATGCCAACGAGACAGTATGAACTGCTTGAAGTGATCTCGGCGCAAAAAAAAATATCTTCACTCGTTGATCGACAAGCCTCAGCAAGGAATGAAAGAGCAACCTTGTGTAGTTGCACTGATTTGTTTTGAGTGTACGTCAATTCACCTCTGGCATCTTTGTTCCGATCAGGTCCAACGATACTGGTGGATTTGATGAAACAACTCAGACTAGGGAATGCTCTCGTCAACATGAGAAATTTCGTCCAAATCTCCTTTCGGCTGGTCTCCACGGAGTCACTCACATCTCTCGGTGAGAAGAATAAAGTTTTCCCAATCTTCCTTTCAACTTGTCCCCATAATCCATATAAAGCAAGCTCTGTTGATGACAACTCTGAAGCCATACTTGTGAATGGTTGCCGCACAAGAACATCAGGTAACAGGCTTGTCGATATTGGTTCTTCAGAGGGTGTCTCCAATGCATGCAAAACAAACCCAATGTTATTCAGAAACCTCACCTTTGCTTTCATTCTCCCTTCGTTTGCGAAGTTCATCACCGTAGTGCTTAATATGCTCACTGCCATATCAAAACCATCGGCTTCTTTGTTTGCAGCTTCAAAGCTCCCACCACCCAGTTCAACGTTCTGTCCTTTCTTCTGCTTCTTCTTTCCTCGACTTTTGAAGTTCTTGAGTCCAGTGTCACTGATACCAAAAAAATCTTGTACAGACCTGCAAAACATTTTCCACTCATTCCGTCTGCACTTCCGCCTCTCCGTTTCACTCATTCCATTAGGCCCAGTGATTAGAATACAGTCATTCAAACGGAATTCAACTGTAGACTCCTTATTACCTGTATGGTCCGTTGAAGCGAGACGTTCGGAGTTCGATGCCCGTCTGAGTTCGTTGATGCAGAGAACAAGCTTCGACAATAACCATGATGGTACAAATGGTCTGCCCATCGACTCCTCAGTGTCACTATCTTCGGGTACACGAAATATATGACCCTTTCGTGCTGCCCGCAATAGTTGGGTAACAACTTCTTTTGATCAATTTGTTGGATGCCTTACCAAGTGGCGTGTCATGAGTCCCATGCTGCCTTTGTACAGCAAATAGAAAAAACAAAACGGCTGATAGTTCACCTGTGCTGAGGTTGAAGTAACCCGCCAAATCTGGCGATAGCCTTGCGATCATAGCAGAAGTAAAACAGTGTGACATGCGATCTCTGCTCATAATCTCCTGCAAACCCTCAACAATAATCTCACATGGACCCCATACAGCACCAGGAAGTTTTCTCATGCTATTGATAGGCCCATTTATTGGACAATGAAGTGTAGTAGTGAAGTTATAGTTTGATTTCTTTAGTAGAACTAAAGGGATCTTAGGAGATTCTAGTAGACTTTCCAGCTAGTACCAGCTGTTCTTTTTATATAGTATATTGGAGTATAGTACTGCGTAAACCATGATGCCATTCGCTGCCAAGGGAGCGGGTCCTGTCGACGCAGTTGTTCATGGCGGTCGCAACTGGCCTTTGACGGTCTGTGTACCTCATACGCAGCACTATTTTTTGCGTATACAATGCACTCATGATAATGTTCAATGTGCCCTGAAGCCAGGATAGGCAGACCTTTCGATGCCATAAAAAGCTTTACTCCATAACTACTGAAAATTGTAGACAAGAAATTTCAAAATTGTAGTGCACAACTGTTAGAAGTTCTAATCTTTACCTATCAAAGTCCTCTTTCATAACTTTCGATAGTTATAACCTAGGGATTTTCAGGCGCTTAATTCAAAATCTACAAATGTATCAACACTAGCATTGAAAGTGCATGGGCATAGCTATATAAAATTGTACATAACAACTTTAAGAGTGCTTGTGCACAACTATGAAAAGTTATATTTTGTAACTTTTTATATGACCGTGTACAAGCCTGAAAATTATAATCTATAACTTTTGGAGTTCACTTGCACATCTCTGAAAAATTATATTTTATAACTTCTGACGTGCACGTGCACAACTATGGGAAGGTATAATTTATGATTTTTGATGTACATGTGCAAAGCTTTCAGTAGTTATGCAACATAATTTTTAAAATCGGTAATTACTGTACCTCTAATCATAATGTCTGCATGTTTCAAAAGTTCTGTTTGCAAATTTTTTCGAACTTATGAAATACCAGTCCCATTTATAGCTTTTGGGAGAATAAATTCCCGGCAGTCCCTTTCAAAACCTCGTTCATCATTCTTTGGAATATATCTGGTGCATTCATGAGACCAAAAAAGCATCACTTCGAACCTGAAAGTACCGGAATTGGTGGTAAAAGTTGTTTTTCCTTACATTTTTCATCCAACGGAATCTGCCAATAACAAGTGTGAAGGTCAATTGAGGTGAAGTATCTCCCGTCCTTCGGATCCTCGCGGATTTCATCCATGTTTGGAATCGAAATTCGATCGGGTATCACTCTCGGGGTCATCTATCGGTAATCTACGCAAAAGCGACGTTTTCCATCCTTCTTTGGTGTTTCCGAAACTAAGAATGACCATGGGAGGAAACTGGTCGAATAATATCATTTCCAGCATATATATAACATTCTCTGAGATACATTGGTCATATTTCGGCGGTTGACGTCTGGGCCTGTGGTAAATTGGTTGAGTATTGGTAAGTTCAAATAAGTGAGTGACCGATACACTTGCTTGCCTTAGATCTGAAAACGCTCTAATCAATTACTTCGGAAGATGTCAACATGTCGAATATTTTAGTTGAGGCGCGGGTGGGAAGGTGCTGTACTTTTTCTTGAATTTGTTCCATCTGGCGCTCTTCTTCCTCTTGATCTTCACCCTCCAAATTTTGAAGGACCTCTTCCGGTGTGCTCACATCTCCAGATATGGAATTCGACGTATTCTTATTTTCTTTGCAAAGTTAATCCTCTTTCATGCTCTGAATGTCATCCTTTGATTCGATATTATCGCAAAAAGAAAACATTCAGGTTTCAAACCTACCCTAGAATTGCAGTCTTCGTCTGTTTCAAATCCACAATCATAATCATCCATGCCATGTACATTATCCCTCGAGTCTACTCTTTTTTACTTCTGGAATGTTAGGTGGTTCTGAATCTCTGCTTTCATAGATAGAAGTCACTTAATCACTATACCTTTCTCTTACATCTTCCGGTTGCATGCTTTTGTCGAAGTCCGGGGGCATTTTCACGGTTCTGTCGTCTTTATGAACTGAAACGCTTTGATTGCCCAAGTCAATGCATGTAACTAGTCTTTCTATGGTAGGGCAACCAATGATTGCATCGAAAGGAAGATCAGGCGTGAAAAGAAAGTCTGCATCAACTTTAGAGAGTCCCCAAAGAACACGGAAACCTTGCCAACAGTGCCCATGCATTTTGAGACGTTTCCATCCGCCACAGTTATTCTTCGAGTAGTTGGAATGCTTTCAAGACCTAGAATCTTCACTGTCCGTTTCTTTTAAATCTTCAAGATGCGTGCTTTTGTCGAAATCCAGGGGCATCTTCACGGTTCTGCCATCAATATTAACTGAAACGATTTGCTTGCCCAAGTCAATGCAAGTCGCTAGTATTTACATGGTAGGGCAGCCAATGATTGCATCGAAAGGGAGATCCGGCATGACAAGAAAGTCTACATCAACTTTAGAGTCCCCAAAGAACACGGAAACCTTGTCAACATTGCCCATGCATTTTGAGACGGTTCCATCCGCTACAGTTATTTTTCGAGTCGTTGGAGTAATTTCGAGACCTAGATCTGTCACCAAAGTTTCTGAAATGAGGTTTGGAACAGCACCCGAATCGAAGAGAGCTTAGGTTTTCATACCCAATACTTTGACTGGTACCAGCTTAAGACGTCTTGGTGCTGTCGAGGCCGATTGAAGAAACAGTTTCTTACCCTTTGCGGACTGATTAGACCTGATAATGTTTTTGAGTTCTTTTCTCGCATCCTCTGCGTCGCCCCTCAAAAGTTGGCCAACATTTATCCCAGTTGGGGCCGATGCAAGCTCACCTACAAGATTGTACTTCTTCACATACTCTAGTACGTCCTTCCGTATACTCCTAACTTTCTTACTCTTTTTTGTTTTTTCGGCCGGAGTGACTCCCACTCCTGGAACGACTTGATCAGGCCTCTCTTGATTCAAGGAGGTACAGGTGCTGGGAAATGCTCTAGCATTCCATAATCTAGCCTAGGTATTTTCAATAAAATGTTCCCTTCCCCATCCCTTTTTTTCACATTGACTTCACTGATTTCTTCAGCGATGGATACATTACCGGCACCCGTCAACCTTTGATCCTTTCTGCTTTGCAAGATTTTCATCTCTGGCCCTGACTCGCTCCTGGCGTCCAATACGTTTGCCCTTCTGTTGTCTTTAGACAGTAGTTACTTTCATGATGCCCATATCGACCGCACTTTCCACAACGAGTGTATCTTTATGGATTATCAGGACAACTATTTGCAAATTGTCCAGGCTTTTGGCAATAGGAGCAGACTTCTGCGGCCTTAGGGGCCCAGGCTGGTTATTATTAATGATAAGAGTAAGGCTCTCGAACAGAGAGGTTTTCATGTCAAGTCGATTATCGAATCGGGTTCCAGCTGTTTTTTCAAGTTTTTGACATCGCTCCTGGCAGATTCAAATGCTGGTGCACTAGTAGCCAGCCTCTGATAATTCTTTTCATGATGTACGATAGACATCGATGTACGGGTTTCCCTCGGAACCTCACTCAGTGACTGAAACGTCTCCGAATTTTTGACAAATTCTACTATGGTATCTTTCAGTTCATTAAAAGTGTGAGGGCCATTGCTGAGGAGGAAATCGTAGAGCCGCTTATCTCCCATCGCCGACCTCCGCAGCATTCCGTACCTGGTTTGGGCGTTGAACCCGGCCTTCTCGTAGAGATCACACAAGTATACCAATGAGCTTAACAAATCGTCGAAGTTGAGCGGGGCCTCTATGGCGGTACGAATCATCTCATATGGTTCTACCTCCTTAGAATATTATTTCACAAGCCACATACATACCTCCCTGATGTTACGCCCATTACCATTAAGATGCTACCCGCCGATAAACTTGGCCTTATATTTGTGCTTTTCGTCACCACAATTATAGGCAAAGATACCTGTGGCCTTCTCTTCATCTCTCTTCTCACGCATCTAAACATTAACATCTGTGTAGAGAAACTCCTCAACGTCTTCACTCTTGCCCCCCTGTGAACATTTACGAGCAGCGTTGAGATCCATTATTTTAGGGAAAAAATCCCCCGAAGTGTTCCCTAATACGCCTCATCTCTAATACCTCGGGTGCAACCCTCTCAACAAGAGTACCAAATGGTATGGTTAAATCTTCTGGGGAAGAGATATTTAGAACTAACTACCCCAAGAAGGAGGTATTACAAGCGACAAAAGTACTACCGTGGTATATTGGAAAGAACAAAAAGGAGTGGATAAGGAAGACTGTTAAAAGGGCTACAAGCAAGTATGGAAGGGGCAGGGTCTACCACTGATGCTCTGTTACCAGCGTAGGAAAACTTTTTCTTGGGTCTGAAGTTGACCTTAGCTTCCTACTACTAGGGATTTGAATTAAAGCTGTCTACCAATTTGCTTGACCTCCACAAGAGGAAGCAGTTTACTCAACTTATATAGACTTTTTAGGTACCCCTAAATTCTCAAAGAAACATACTATGAACCATAAAATGCTTCAAATAGAATCGTGTGAACTAGAATGTCTAGCAGAAGATACTATCAAGATAAATATCTATATTTCTTCCTTAATATCTTAGTCTTCTAGATTGGAGCCAAATAGTTGCCTCCTAATATCTATTTCACTCACGCAGTCCCAACAAATATCCGCGGACGGCTTATAATTCTCCATTGACTCCTGCGAAATATGTAGACCACTGAAGATACCCCCATCCAGTTCCGGAGTCGGGACCACCTGGTCCATACTTTCCGGCCCGCTTTCCACTATTCCAGCATTTTTCATGTCCCTCTTCCCCCCATTTTCCTCTTCAAACTTCTCTTCATCTTCGTCAGAAGAGTCTGAGATCATAATTACTCCCTCAGTCTCCCTTCGTTCTCCATGGGACCTCCGTCACTGTTGTACACTGGTGGCTCCCACGGTCTAGCCATTCCCCCTCTTTATCCTTCTTTTCATCATCCTCTTACTCCTCTGCCTCTTCTCCCTGCTCAAAGCAGTTACGGCAGACCGACTCCCGAACGAGTTCCTGGTCCAACCTTCTACAGTTATCATCGTAGTCGGTATAAGCATTCGCCATCAGGGCCAGAGCGTTGAGAGGGCGGCGGCCTCGGGATGACTTGGCGATGGTGAGGGAGGGGCGGAGGTTGGCCAGGTTGAAGACAAAAAAAGGTGAGCCGATGGGGTAGTTAATGGCAGGGGTAATTTTAACTACCCTCGCGTCACTAAGCAGCTACTGATCAATCTGAGCAACCTCTCCCCAACGGTGACTGGCCTAGGTTACATGTCTCTCATCGCTATCGGGTTAGTGGAGCACCAGCGATCCAAGAAGCGAGAACGACAGGTGCCTCCCCAGTTGAAAGACAAGTAAAATGTCTCGTAAAATCTGCCAAAAAGCCTGAATTCCCCGCTAAAAATCAGCATCTTCGCGGTTCTACCAGGTGGAATGGCTTTATACCAGAGCCTCTGGGAGAAGATCATGTCTTAAATCCCCTGATAGCCCAAGTAAATCGTCTTCAGTGATTGATCGGGAACTTTAGTGGGTAAAAAATCTGCAACTGACTGTCCATTTCATTGGGGCCTGCTGGGCATGTTGTATGGATGTACGCTGCCGGCAATGACCGGCCTTGTGAGGCACGCAAAGGGGGAAAATGTTCCAGCGAGAAGGCAGATGAGTTTCCAGGACCGAGATAAATGACCGGGAGTAATGGAATAGTGGAATTCGATGAGGTGATCGGCGTGTCTCCCCAGACGCTGAAATTCTTGTCCGGCTCCATTCATTTTATCATGAGCACGCTTGAGTAAACTCTTTAGATTTGTTGTGTCCGCGTCGCAAGAGTTGTAAAGAGAGTAGCGCGGTCATACGCCCGTGACCACCATGCGTTTTGATCCTCTGACCACCAAATCAAAATTTCCACCGGTTGCTGCATTTGCGTGACACTTGAATCATCTGTTTCTACTCCACAACCGCAGAACTATGTTGGTAAATGTGAAACTGCAGGGGTGTGGGATATGAATATCTCTTTTAGAGAGGGCAGAGATTGTTCAAAAAGAAACATGTTCTATGATGCGATATTGGGCATCTGGTTGGGAGTTACGGGGCTGGGTCATCCGAAACAGGTATGGAAGTTTTAAAGTCGACCTTTTCCAAATTTATATGCTCCAGGATAACCTAATCCATGCTGGCGATCAAGACCTAATCTTTCGCCAGTTTTCCGCGATTATTTTGTGCTTTTTCTATCTGATCAGGCCGTGAATGAGTATACCTTTTCAACATACAACAATTCGGCCGTCTTCGTGATCACAGTCTGCAATGAGCCTCCAGTGCCAACAAACAGTCTCCGAGACGCGGATTTGGTAAACAAGTATTCCTTAAATGGAGGAAGTGGTTTTCAAGCGAAGATTGGTGCCTGCAATGTTACCTGAATTACAAACATGAAAATTCCCAACGGTTATCTGAACGACAATTTTTTAAATTTTTGAAGACATTTGTTAAACAAGAAACTGTAGATATTAACTTCACCCAAAGAAATTTCCTCCTTTTACGTTTCTCTCTTCACTGCCTTCATTTTGTGTCTCCCTCCACTTTCTTTCTCTTTAACGCGACGAAATTTGTATTTTCTTACTCTTTTCCTTTTCTCGCTTACCTTTTTATAAGTGATTTCCTACTCCTTTGATGGTACATCTTTTATTCTCCTCCGTTTATTTGATTTGCTTCGTGTTTCAATATCTTTTAATAATATAAATGTATCTACACATGATTATGTGTCACAAATAACTTTTTTATGGTCCTTTTCACAAAATTCCACTACAAACCTAATTTCTGCCTACTCTTTTGATTTGACGAGCCTGCCATTCTGAGCCTATTAGCGATATTTCATACAAATTTGGAGCCAAGTTGAAATTATCCACATCAACACAACAAACAATCGACAATCCACCCTCCCTTGACAGCCTACATGCAACGGCTACCTTTTTCTCGTCAAATTTCCATAACCCATCACCCTCGCCGCGTCACAGTCTCTTCCTTATCCTCTTCGGGCCCAGCCGACATAGAGAACTACTTCCGCCGCCAAACCAGGAAATGTCTAATGAAGCTCGTTGTCCCTCACTTGGTGGAGGTCGGAGCACAGAAATCAGTGAGAGGGGACTCGGGGGGTGGTAAGATTAATGACTGCTTGGAGAAGTGGATGGCCCTCGAGCTGGCCTACGGGATGGAATAACAGGAGGCAGGGGAGGAGTTCGCTGAGAAAAGACAGGAACATGAAGACGAGTCCGGGAAGGAATATTAGGAAGAAAAAGGGTCCTTAAATGTCGATGGGGATGTCGAACCGATTCATGTGGGAGGGCAAAAAATGAATTGTTTGGAGGTGGAGGTAGAACAGCGTGGCCGAAGTGTCGGAAAGGGGCGATCCGGATGAAGAATTCCTCGCGAGCGCTAGCAAGACACCGAGAAGTAGTGGATAGACTGAGCGATAGAGATGTTCCGTAACTCTGGTGGAGATGGAGATGGTGAGGGTAGTGCGTGCCCAGAAAAATCGTTAGGAAGGAAATACGTCAATGAGAAACGGTGGGTAGCCCAAGACGAGCCGCGCGCACAAGGTCCTCCCCTTGGGCTGTGCTTCGCGCGTCGAGGCAGCTTAGGGGGGAGAGAGAGGGAATGGTGGGAATGGAAATAAAAAATCATGAACTCATAGTTGCTGATAAGTAAATAGAGCTGCGCGAAAGTGACACATAAGAAGTCGGTCTCTCCGATGCTTCCCATTGCTAGAATATCTGGCGTTGTGCGGTGGAGGCGATGATGCAGCTCCTCGACAGTATGACGAGCAGCTCTTGCGAGATCTTTTGCGAGAAGTGACTTGCCGATTACATCGGTTGATCCTGTGGGCAAGTAGTGCATCAGGGGAAATTCTGGGGTTATTTGAATGTATGGAAGAGTTGGTCGGGTGTAACCGACGTGCTTGAGGTGAACGTCATGAAAATCGAGTGTTTCCAGGCAATTCCATCTTGGGCATTTTAATGAGGTATTACTGGTCACCCTGTAGGATATTCCGGGCCACAACCGACCATATCTTTCAAATATTGAATCACCCCACATTCCCCCTTCTCCAGTATACTGTGCCAGGGTGAAAAGTGGCACTTGGTTGTAGTATTGCAGCCACACGGGGAATTCTCGAGGTTACCAGACTTTGCATTTAAACGATGTTGCTAGTGTTTGTTACAAAGCAGTCGCTGGGCGACATCTACATTCGCCCACATTCTTTTAGTGTTTAACAATTAGATTTTACTAGCTTCAACGTGTGTCAAACAATACAAGCTTGCACAAATCATTACAAAAGCAAAGCAGAAGTTCTCCGATATATTTTCGAGAGAAAACATATGGGAAAGTTTAATGCAACGTACTGAGTCGCGAAGTAAAAGTCTCCTTCCCCAAATGACTCGGGAGTTATGTAAATTTCGTATAGTAAAACAATCTTGATGTGGAAACTGCGGTTACGAGTT
This sequence comes from Kappaphycus alvarezii, assembly GCA_002205965.3. Classification (NCBI taxonomy): domain Eukaryota; phylum Rhodophyta; class Florideophyceae; order Gigartinales; family Solieriaceae; genus Kappaphycus; species Kappaphycus alvarezii. Next base: position 197,714 of record NADL03000750.1, read on the forward strand.
TTGGTTATGACTTAGCAGAAGTACTCGAGTATTGTCATTAAACCTGATCTTCAAGTAACTTCTTTCATGAAGGGCAGACACGCAAATTGAATCGAAATTCCATCCTAAACCCTTCTATCTGTGCAAATAAAGCCAGTAACGATAAATGAAGATCTAGAAAAGCTCGATCTAGAAGAGCTCGAGGAGCATACGCGTATTCCGCAGAATGTCGGGGCTGCTCGGCAATCCAATACTGTCTGGCTGAGACTGCTTGAGCATATCTCTGGACAACCAAGAACCGGAGTGGATGGAGATGGAGACGCACTCGCTGTCGGAGAGGCTGACTGAGAGGGACTGGGTGATGCAGTCGCAGACGGTGAAGCAGATGAACTCGGCGTCGTTGATGGGGTCACAGTGGGCGAAGGAGACTGCGACGGAGAAACAGACATCGAGGGAGTTGCCGAGAATGATGGCGAGGCTGACACGGACGGAGCAACAGACATCGAAGGAGTTGCCGAGAATGATGGCGAGGCTGACACGGAAGGGGTGGGTGTCACAATTGGCGTCACAACAAGCTCCTCCGGTGGCCCTGGAATTGGGTTTGCAGGGTCTGTGCAAGCGAATCCTTCAACCGGTTCATTACCTTCACGACGGGGAGTCCTTACGCAAGGTTGAACCCTGCAGAATTCTGGTGCATTATCGCAATCCTCCAGAGCACGTCGAAGGCGTCGGCGACACTGGTCAGGACAAGGAAGTGGAGGGAAGATGGGCGGAAGGGATGGAGACGGGGACACCGAGGGGCTCGGTGAGGGGCTCGGAGTCGGAGACGCAGATGGTGACGGAGTGGCAGACGGTGTCGGATCCGAGGGACGCCTCACGTCAGTGCAAATAAAACCTTCGCGGAGACCTCTGCGAAAGACGGCAGTGCATGCTCGTACCCTGCAGAAGTTCGGGGCAGAATCACAGCTGTTGAGGGCCCTGTCGATTCCACGAAAGCATATCTCCGGGCAGGCGGTTTGGGCGGAGGTTGTTGTGAACAGCAAGATAGCAACGATTGGGAGTACAAACTTCATGTCGAGCAGATGGAAGAGTGAATTCGAGTGTTTAGTGAGTTGTTTGTTGATGCGGCGAGATGAGTGAGGCTGGAGCCAAGCCGAAGATATATATAGAGTTTTGAGGAAAAGGTTAGGTCAGAACAACGGGAAGGGTGTAGTGTAGCCACATGTAGTAGAAGCAAAAGATTCTAGCAAGCCTTTACCACTAGAATTCGAGGATTGTAACGGCAGTATTGCACATTGCTGTCGCAGAATGCCAAATTGAGTCAATCCCGGTTGTCTCGAGTACTTGGAATAGAATCGAATAAATCCTGCAAGAATCAACTATCCAAACCTTCCCCTGCTTTTGCTTTTTCCATGGATATTATTAGGAGCTCAATGGCCATCTGTCCGATTCCAAATTTGGTGCTGTATTTTTGGAAGGTAAGGGTACTGGTATTGCGAGAATGGGATACACTGCGATTAAACTGCCAATTGGTGGTTGCTTCGGGAGGAAAAACTCTTAACGAAACGGGTAAAATCCTCCCGGGCGTTACTGAGTAAACTTTTGAGTTCGGTGTGCAGACAGTACAGTACAGTATTAGTATGGGTGGTAAACGTTAGAGCTGATTCAATACGTGAAGGGATCAAATATATCGTCAAAGAGTAAAACCCGTTGCCACCGGCGCAATGGAACGGTTTTCAAAGGTTGCAGGCATTCTTTTACAGCGGTACTCCGCTTTAACAGTAACCTCCAATGCCGCTTGTTTGCTGGCTGGCCTCCCTTCCACCTTCTGGTAGATTGGAATGCCATCCACAGCTTTCGACGCATTGTACGGTTTCGCAGTTGGCTTGACAATGATACGATATCTACGCTCCGGTACAAATTTACTGGATACCAACCCACATATCCACCACAGTAAATTAACCTCCCATTTACACAAGAGTAAAACACCCAACCTTTCCATCGTGCGTGAAGGTGGGGAAGAACTTCAAAATTCAAAACATAATATTTGAGTGAGAAGGTTATGACTAATAGTTTACCATGTTTAGGATGCAGTCCTGTGTATTTACCGCATTTACTTGTGACTGCGACCCTCACTCACGTCCTTAATGAAAGGTCTCAGTTCTCTCTATGAGAACTCACATATCCAGCCTGATGTGCAGACATGCAATTTCATCAGGTTTCAGCTAATGCTGGGCAGTACTGTACATCCATCGAATATATCTTCTAAGAGAAAAAAACCCAACCCTTTCCCCCAAGTAAACAAACCCCCTGGCCTACAGTTGAAGAGACGTGTCGCACAGTAGGAGGGATGTGTATTACCAAACTTGAAACGTTACGGCAAATTCGATAACGTTAATGAGCTGTATGAACTCTTATGAAGATTTTTTCAGTTTAATGCTTCTAACAGAGGCAGAATAGCCATCCAAGAGGTGCTAATGCAGCATTCTATTTAGTGAAATATCTGGTGCTGTGTTTCCGTAGATACATGTACGGACCACAGAAACCAATCGTGGACACTGCGGCAAACGAGGATTTTGGAGGAGCGTAATTGAAATATGGCGGAGGAAACTGGGGACGGTACCAGTGATTTGTACAGTAATATTACGTATCACTGTAGACATATTAATTATGTGCCATGAATGCTTTCAGCCAATGAGGGAAGGGCATTACATTGGGCATCCGTGTGAGAATCCAGAAGCTACTGCACTGTACAAGATGTTCTGTACTATACTGTAGGTAGGTTTCATGGGAACGATCAATTCATAAGAGGAGCAGGGGGGTTCATTTACTGTAACAAAAAAAGCTGGCTCATACCTTGTCAAATTTGAATGGTATTGTGCATGTGCGTGAATTATTGCGGCAGGCGATGATGGCGCTTCACTCTACCCTCGAGTAGGGGAGAGGCCACCAAATCTGGTGGCTGTCGAGGCACCGCCTACACTATATGATTATACTCAACGCCTACCTTCGAGACCACTCCAGTACGCAGCCCTCCGAGCTCTCACAGTAAACACAACCGTGTGTTTCTTCATGTGAACTTTTACCGATCACGATTAATGCAAGGCATGACTCATGAGTAAGAAAACGCATCATTTCTCATTGAAACTGTTCGCAATGCACAATACCAAGCCCTCTCGCGTCCAAGGTTGTTTTCACACCTGGAAATGCGTGTACTAAGCAGTCTATCAGGCCTCGACTACAGCCACTAGTTTAGCAAAGGATTGTTTTTCTCGTTACGCTGAAGACGTATTCAGTATATTCCTGCATAGAATCAATGTAGTATTCTGCGATGCTATTAGCGAAAGCGACGAATCTGATGCAGAATTTATATTTAGAGAAGGGCAAACTAGAGGTGCTCGACTATGCACGCCGCTGACAACCCAAATTCAGTTAGTTCCTGATAACACCGCAGTTTAGTATGTGCTAACCTAGAAACCAGTTGAAACGAAGAAGCATGAATGCTTGTGTAGCTGCGCTGAAAATTTCGACAGTTTTCCTCAAGTATTCACTGGTACCAATCTCTTTGAACACAGCACTTGTAGTCTGGTGTTCTTTGCCCTGGCCGAATGGAAAGGAAACTTTATCCATAACCGACTCTGCGCCACTCTTCTAAAATTCTGATTAGGTTTTATCCCCTCTCAGTTTTCTGAATTGGCTCCTTTCTTTATATGCTTAAGTTGAAGTTCTGTAGAGAATGTTCTTCCGCGAGAGGGGCGGTTTGGTTGCATAACGGGTAATGAGCGCAGCCAGTTACAGGGGGAAAGGTTTGGGTGTTCTACTATTGGAAGATATGTCCGATCTATCCCATTGTTTTCCAGACAACCGCAATCGACTCGAAAAAGTATGGCGACACAGTAATAGGGGAGGAACTTCGCTTCCTAAAGGGCTACCTTCAGGCCAGTTACAGTACTTCTCCATAAAGTCAAAGCAATTAAAAAGACTTTCAGCGAAGTAAGTGAGTCCCTGCAGAGTCCCTCATTCACCTCTACCATGCGTGTTAAGATAACATTCACCCTGTCGAAAAATCAAAAGGTGTCTGCTAGTGGATAAACGTCACTGTTCGTAAAACCATTTCAGAGCAATGAAATCCATGCATTTGTTAAGCACTAGTGTAGCCAAAGCCAACAAATATCACTGTAGTTTACTTCCTGGTAGGGGCAGTGGCATCTGTTCCTGACATAACATTTAACGCACACTTATAAAACAAAATAATTGGGGGGAATGATGCGGTAGTTCTCTTCGTCGTCTGACACTTCTAGCGCGGGGAATCTAAACGGAGTTTGGAGAGAAGGAAAGGAGAAAACAGAAACCGGTCTGCGCCTCCGCGATCCTGTGACTACATCGACGGGTCAAGGCAGGCGATGTGGTGGTAAATCTTTATGGGTTCTACAGTGTTGCACAGAAGCGTGCGGAGGGTATTCATATATTAACTACGAATGCGAGCGGCGGGTAGAAACCTGTCGCGCCTGCATTATTTGGAGTCTAAACGCAAAACGGGTAACGAAGTCGCGGAGCTCCTGTTGAGGGGAGGAACCGCGACGGGAAGCAGCGAAGGAAGCAAGGAAGCGGAAAAACCCTTGCTGTCGTCGCCCAAGGCGCCATAGATATCAATCTCGACGGGGGAGAGGAGGATGTCGGTTTGGTTGCAGCAAGTGCCGTAATGACGATGTTTCTCGCGGTATGCGAGTGTTGCGGCAGCGCCTGCTGTAACCGTCCTTGGCGAAATGTGGCGGCGTGCGGAGGGGTGGGCAACAGTAACGTCGACGGCGATATCAGTACCGTGAAGCCCGTATGCAGCGGGTATGTAAATGTCCATTCGTAGCGCGGAGGACCCCGAATGCCCAGATGAGTTGGTAACCTGGTAGAGGAGCGGATGCTCGAGTAGGGCGACGATCCCAGCTTCCTTGCAGTAACGGGCAAGAACGTTGCGGAGGATGTGATGACGACGAGTCATTCCGCCTTTGTATTTGCGTGTCAACGCCTGTTGACCACTTGGATCTAAGACGGGTGCGATGTCGGCCGAGCGCCGGAAGCAGACCGGGCAGCGAGTAGACCCAGGGAATAGCGCGATGCCGGGACGGTGAGCAACTTTCCACCTAGAAGAGGATATGTACGTACCGCCGTGGGGGTGAGGAAGCGAAGAGAAAACAGATGAGGCAGAGGATGTGCGCACGGGGAGGAGCCGTGCTCGGTCGTAGGTTTTCGCGGACGAGAACAACCTATCGGACTTCGATAGCATGAGTTCCGTTGTGATCGCAGAATGGAGCCTTTCGTCGGGGACCGGCGATGAACAACGCTCGAAAAGGGCCGTAGCTAAATGGGAAACTAAAGAGGAGAGAATAGGAGGACTCATTTACTGTCTGAAATATGCTGGCTGATACCTAATCAAATTATTAGACACTCAGCGCAAGCTATGTTGTCTCATACGGCATGCCTCCTCGGCCTCTCCCCCGTCGGGATTGATATTTATGGCGCCTTGGGCGACGACGACAAGGGTTTTTTCCGCTTCCTTGCTTCCTTCGCTGCTTCCCGTCGCGGTTCCTCCCCTCAACAGGAGCTCCGCGACTTCGTTACCCGTTTTGCGTTTAGACTCCAAATAATGCAGGCGCGACAGGTTTCTACCCGCCGCTCGCATCCGTAGTTAATTTATGAATACCCTCCGCACGCTTCTGTGCAACATTGTAGAACCCATAAAGATTTACCACTAAATTTAGCCTTTTGCCTATACAGAGGCCCGCTAATTCAGTCGTCACAACCCCACAAGTCTTTTCAGTCAATAGCTATCTCTGCGTCACCACAAGCCACACCATCGCAGAGTCCTGAGCACCAGGGCAGCGCAAACCCGAGTCTGATATTGGGGCGACTGGTGCAACTGAAGCGCGGATAATTTTGATATCGCTTTCGTTGAACAAATTCTCCTTCAACGACATGTGGCATTGATAGTTACATCTAAAGTGGGGAAATTTTTGGGTGCTTTTACTGTTGGAAGATATATTCCATCTATACTAAAGTTTTCCGGACAACCACAATCGACTATAAAAGGTGCGCCGAAGAAGAAATGGGGGAGGAACTACGCTCATTAAAGCCGCCTGTTTGTTTACTGGGCTACCAACTACTTTGTAATTGGTAGAGATGTTCGGTTGTTCACACTGAAGATCCTGAAACATGGTTTGAACACAATTTCATAGGACTCCCAACCTTCGCACCACTCACAGTAAACAAAACACCCAAACCCACTTTCGGAAGTACTCTGGCTCTTTCATATCGAGGAATGAGCAAATCTAGCCTCCTCGCCAACTTGCATAATGCACACGCCGAAAGCAATGGAAAAGCTATGCGTTTAATCCGCAATACTTGAAAGACATAGTAGCTCCTTCCTGCCCCAATCTCTATTAACTTTGATTGCAACAAATGGCCTTCTCCCTATTGGCAGAGGTGACGCGCTAGGCCATGAACAGAGCAAAGATTAATATTTAAAGAATATGCCTGCGAAAATTGAGCCCACAGTTTATAATTAGTGTGAATCCTAAAACAGCGCAAGGTCTTGTGTTACAATCGCAGTATTATGAACGACCTCTTAATATTTGTAAGAAAATACCAGACACAAAAAATCTATCTGAAATGGTGCATTAGCGGTTGCAAATATGATTCATAAGTGTAGGGACTACGCTTACATCAAATACTAGAATGGACAAAATCGCCTAGTGTGCGAACAAGCACACAGCGCATTTTATCCATCGGTTCCAACAGGTTATGGGTCACTGTGCAAACCGAGCTCAGTCCTCACTCAACCGCAAGATCAACGAAAACTTTCCAACTAAAGCATTTTAACGAATCCAGGTTTCCAGTGCAAAACCTCTCGAAAGCCACCCGCCGCCTCTTGAACAGCCACTTGTCTGCACCAGAATTCACTGCTGAGTAACTCGTTCAGAAGATTACCAGGAGCACCCGGAGACTGTAGAGACTACTCTTAACAAATGTTCTTATCTGCTCGCCTTATTTTCCTCACTCCTGTAATGTAGAGACCACGCTTACATTAAATACTAGAATGGACAAAATTGCCTAGTGTTTGAATAAGCTCACAGCGCATTTTGTCTATCGGTTCCAACAATAAGGTAGATCCTCCATCATCAATATCGGATGCATTCCGAAAATTTTGGATTTATTGCAAACCACTGGTGGTGATAATGAGTCCTTCAATAATTTTGAATCAAGATTTGATGCTGTAATTGCACTATTTCATTCTTCTACAGGTACCCTGAAAATATCTGAAGCACTATTATCCATTGTACTCCTCTGCAATTCCAAAATTGATTCAAACCAGCGAGTACCTAAGTTAGTTACTGCTTCTCTGAAGCAAGAAATGGAAGCATATATACGGAAAGGGAAAATTCTAAAGTTAATCAAATACTAGAAAATATTATCTATTATTCGTACATTTGACAATCCAGAAAAACAAAACTCAAAGTTCGTAAAAATTCAAACAAATATATTTTTTAACTCAATAAATTATTTCAGTCCGACAAAGGGAACTCTGGAAAAAATTTAAACATAAACTAGCTCCTGAAAAATTCTCTATACTCAATGCAAAAACAAGATGTGATTGATGTACAGCAACTGGGCATTGGGCTTACGAAAATGGTAAATGAAAAGGACTTGAAAATTACAGCGGAGGTTGAAAATCGAAAATGGGGAACGCGGGAATACATTTTTTCTTGAGCATCTACCTATTGAACTCGGAAAAACTCGATTCTGCCTGAAAATGTAATTCAGGATCCATAGCGCGAAAATTAAATAATTTATGTTCATGAAATTGAATTACTACCTGGACCAGAATTGGGATAATTTGTGCAAAATATCTTGATTCTTTCCATATGTGTCTCGGGTCTAAAGAGTCATTTCTTCAAAAGTCATCTGAACCTCCAACTCATATTGTTCGAAATGCTAGGTCTCAGAAATGCCTCGTGACTCAAATATATTATTCATTCATGTTTTACACAAAATGAAAGTTTTGAGTGATGGAAAATATTATTGAAAAGCTCAGATTGCTCCACATGAAAGTACGACAGAGCAAAAAATAAGAACAGACTCAGAATCTTGTTCCCTATGAAACTCGAAATTCATTTATCGATTCATACAATTTTTAAATTGATTTTACCAAGTTTTAATGCCAAATGTGCATTGTCAGCAAAATTATGATCTGTATGACTGCCTACCCGTAAAATAATGTAAATTGATTGCTGAGTATGAAATATGTCAGTGCAAATTATTGAAATGTACATGATTTTTTGGCCGCAGAGTTTTGTCATTTCGGTGTACAATTCAGAGCCTTAGAGTGGAACCCATCCCCGTCGGCATGAAAAATCTGGTTCCGTTTATGCATATAAGTACGACCGCACCAGTTGCAACACTCAACGTTCTAGCGGGACACGCTGAGGTTTATGGTTTCACTTTTCGATTGAAGTAGCTGAATCTTTCCGCCGTTCGTTCAGATCGGATCCTACCTCTTATTCTTTCTCTTCCTCTACGCTACCGTTCTTTTATCGCACCACATCATATTTAAACGACACCTCACTATGCGTTGATTGTAGAATACACGTATCTTGTATGTTCTGTATTGTAGCATACGATATATTTATCCTAGTCTAGAGTACATATAGTCCTATGTTGGTAGACATTTTTTTAACTAGTTTGGGACATCGAACTATCTCCACTTATCATCAATTATTAAAATTGGTTTTCTATTCATGTTTTTATTTGCGCAAATTCAGGTAATTATTTATTATTCAAGTTAGAACTATTCCTCCCTGAATAGACATACCTCACCATTCTAAAACGTACAATATTTGCACGACAATATATTTCCTCAAATGTTTTTTCTAACGCTACAGTATAGCTAAACAGAATCGTATCTACTTTTCAGTGGCTATTCACGGATAAATTATTTCCTAGCTCTACAGGAGATTCTTTGGCATAACGAAACTAGCCTTTCTTTGATTGCAACTTTGGTATCTGTCGCAGTACATGAACTCCACCTCTCCCTCCTTTGATGAAGTTCCTCAAGTATAGTATATCCTTGTCTGAGTACTGTTTATTGAAACAGTCAACATCAGTAGTTCCTCTACATTTACAAATTCAATGACACAGTCCCACGAATTTTTTTATCAGATTACAATCCGAACGTCACCAGCAGCAATAACTTAACACTGGTTTTCGTACTTCTCGAACGCATAAAACCAATGTCATGGAAGAAATTGTAACAATATCTCCTATTTCACAAAGATCCCTTAATTGTCAAAAGTGTGGAGCCTTTCACAAATCCATGGTGAATATTCTCCATTATCCTCTGGTCAATAGTAGCGGAATTGAGTCTCAATTTCAATTCTCAATATAAATATGTACTCACGGCATAAAAAACCTTTAATTGCAATCAGTTACGTCAAAAGATGCTCAAGATCATCCGTCTCTCCCGTTACTTCAACCTAAATTTGATACAAAAAACGGAATTCTGGTCCAGTGTTGTCCCCTAAACGTAACTGTCATTGAGAAGGGGAATCTTTAGGGGTGAAAGAACAGGCACTGAGTTTTGCATAATTGTTATAAATAAAACACTACTCATGTAATTGGCGGGTGCTCACTTGGCCGGCTTGCATTCTTAGAGAAGTAACGAGAAACGAAAAAAACGTAACCTGCAGCGCAGTAGGAGGGGTATCATTTTCGGCGACTGGCTGCTATAGAAGCGAGGATGCGGAAAAACTTAGATCTGCCCTCTCCAAAACGCAACATAGCTACCAATTCAGACTGGAAGCAACAAGGTTGCTTTGCCGACATAATAATAGCCGTAGAGCGAAAGCTTCATCAATCAAATTTCTGACGTCGACAACCGCTCTGAAGTCTTCAGTCTCACCGCCACTTATTCCCAAGCTAGTCCCCTTAGAAGCGGGCACTTACATTGAGACTTTGATGAACTCAATATAGACTTCTACAAAAGGCCTTTAGATATCATTATTGTTGATACAGGGATCTAACCCGGCCCATGTGGATTTTTGAATATATTTACTACTGAAAAGGGAGTTGTAAGGTTGGAAAAACTTTTAAAATTTCAAAACTCGGAGCAAGGAAATTTGGACTTCTTGCCAGATTTTCAAATTTTTCATCTGCTTTGACGAAACGCCGTTTTAGTTGGATTCTTGTTGCCTCATTTAAGCCTTTTCACTTTCGGAACAACTTACATTCCATTTCAGGAAGTCAATGAGTAAATTAAGTGCTTCAGAAGGTCAACGTGAGATCTGAGGAGGCCAAAATCATAGGATGAATTGTCAATGAGTTTCCCTGCAAAATTTAGATGATAGTTGTACGATACGTGAAGTTTTGTTGTATAATGAGACACTAGTGTAGCAGCCATGACTCAAAAATGCCAATTACAAGCAAAGATGTATTGAATCTTAAAGACGGATCATTCACTTCCAATTTATTCTCTAGAATAAGATAATAATGTGTGTATTTATTACGACAGTGAATTTGGAAGCAAATTTCTTAATATCTACAGATAACCGCTGGAATCAGAATTTACATTTACGAAAGCACATTTGCACATGCGCATTTAAACGGGAACTATTTCATTGCCAAAATGTCTCCAACAAAGGCTTATCATTGGTTCTGGAGGGTGTTCTATACTGCAATTACTGAAAAGATACCTTCTTTCTCTGTAGATGAACGGCTTTATCGTCACAGAAGTATGCCTTTTTGTCATCGGATGGATTTTTTTACCTCTTATCATACTCATATACTCTTGGGATCTAATAATTTAGATCCCTAGCAAAATGACATATACAACTGTCTTCTTGTGGACTTGAACACACCTTTAATCCTTAATTTATACTCGAAAATTGCATTTTATTTAGCAACAGATGCTAATGTTGATGCTGCAAGAAGTCGATATGTATGGAAAAAAGGCCCTGTTAAGCGAAAAAATAGATCAAACGCCATGTAAATACGACCTAATACGCCGATTTTTGCTGTCAATTACTTTTAAAACACTCTCTAATTTCAATAGAAAGCCGATGAAACTGCAGTATGCAGTCTTGATTTCAAGTGAAGTCTCTAAACTTAAGGTCCATGGAAACACAGTGCGGGATTTCTGACCTCTAGTTTCCCATTCCCAACCAGTGTAACATGTTCAAATCCACACAAGTCCTCCTCTATTGAGAATAATTTGAACTGGTATGCAGTTTTACAGTGTCCGCAAATCTACAAACTAGAGACAATATTCTGTCGGGGGTTTTAGACTTCATATACTGGCTGAATTTAATTAATGAGACCAGTGCTTTGGAAAAGTTGCTCAAATATGTTTGTCCAAACATCTCCAATAGAATATATTTTGATTTAAACCATGTAGTAAAAATTGAACATCTATTTGTAAACTCAAATCTGCGTAAGAATATTAGACCTCCAAAAAGCTTTTGAATTTCTGCAGCTGTTGCATGCCTATGTCCACCATTTCCTATTATCTGGTATTTAAATTCGGTAAATGTGGAAGGATAGACGGGGGAACCATGAAAAGGAGAAAACCATAACAAGTTCTTCTCACATCCTGTAAACTCTTGAATATTTATGTCCCCTTCTAGACCAAGTACTTTTTTATGGAGGCTATGCCTATTTACATTCAAAGTTAATAATAGATTTTATCGTTCCAAAAGTTTTCCTGAACCTCTTTGCATACCTTTTCTACTCTGGCCATCAGATTGGCTCCTTGAGGATAATCTTCTGAATGATGAATATTCGGTGGCTCTGCTTCGACATCAGATTACTCGAGATGGTTCAGCAGTGCTTATTCTCCTTCAGAAGGTAATCATGTATTGATGTTGACAAGATTCAAGCTGCCACGTTTTGTTCTCTCTTGAATGGATCATACTATCGTGACCAAATCTTGACTTTTCCCGGTAGATGTGTCAGCGTAAATGCTGCCCAAGGTTCCGTTGACGCACTTGCCTCTTCAAAGAGAAAATAACGGCCCCATACACTCAGCTGCTGACGTCGGCAGTGTTGAACGAATTTTGACCGGGTTGCTGACGGTGGTCATTTATATTCACCATCTTTGGTTGAAATGTTTCGATGTGGAAAAACGCTTAGTTTGTTTAAGTAAACAGTCGAGGTATGATCTCTGATGTTATGCACGGTTGATTATGTAGAAGTGCTATGCGATATAGTAAAAGCTAATGGTGTGATTATTTATTTTCCAGAAAAAATCTTACATACCGTGCAAGTGCAATTGTCCGCTGGACACCAGTCCAATAGACTACTGCCCTCTGCCGCAGTACCGTAAACATTTACCTTTAAGTAAGCCACCCCTTTCACCCAAAATATTCCAGCTATCAGTATAATTAAGAAACCCCTAATCTTCTCTCTGGGAACCCACCTATGGCACAATGCGCAAAATCGCTTTAAGTGCATTTATGACATGAAGGAAAATTACATTATTTATGGAGGGCTCTCTCAATACCTGCGCCGAAGTGGATACTAAAACAGGGGCTGATCCCTCCTGTTCGTTCAGAACTATTCTAATACGAGTACAAGCAGATTATTTCAAAAGAACTGAAACGAAATATGAATAAGGACACGAGATGTCATAAGACGCCGAAAGTTTAAACTTTTATTGTTTAAGTTCTATTGCCACGTCGCGTCCCATTTATGCTCAACTACTGGAATTAGACGCCTTGGAATAGAATCATAAAGGCCGCGAATATATTCTTCATCCAAACTCTCCCAAACGTCCAGTATAGCACCGTCCAAATCCTTCACAGTATTAGACTTCTTCCCGTCCTGATAAAAACGACGTACCGTTAAGCTCTGCACAATTTTTATAAAGGCTAGGTCCACGGACTTTAAAGGTTAGTAAAATAATTGGACATTGTGGTCTTGGAGACACTTCATAGTATAGTTTGACCGCTGCGCAGCGGCCCCATCTTGCTGAGAAGTCCAGTTTCCCCCCAACTTTTCTGCTCTAAATGGTACAAACTCCTCTAGAAATTGGCAGTAAGATTGTTAGGTTTATATGCAAATTGAACGAAACATACAGGTTGGTCATTTAGACATGAACGCACATGCATTTGGTCACAGCGAGGCATTACAATTATCAAATGCATATTCCTCACAACATTTTTTGTGTGCAGGTGATTACCTCAGCAATAATGTAGAGCTAGTGATTTAGAACTGTATATATGTGGGTTGAGCTATCCAAAATCACTGAACTAAAAATAAGTAGTGAGTACGAAATACTTGGCCGAACATCTAAGTTCTGCCAATGCCGAGACTAAAACCTTGACTGTGATATAGTTTGTACCTGGTTTAGCCATCGATCTCGATCAACCCATACCATAATACCCACAGATTATGGATCCAGAACCCATGATGAACAACATAAGATATACCATTGAAAAGTTAACGGAGAAGAACTAATTCATGTGGGGGTTGTAGTTAAGCATTATTTTTAATCTCGTGATTTGTGGCGCTTTGTTGAAAGAGGCCTTGATTTCCAAACGGAGATTAAAGAATATGATGTGTGGGATGTTTTTTTAAAGAAAAATAAAGAGCATAGGCTACAGCAACAGTGCCTGGTCTAATTTTTACTGAATGCTGATTCTTAATATTTGCCTTCATTAGCAAGGAAAAGGGATCCGAAAGAGGTATGGGATGCTCTAGAGAGCTTGCAGAGAAGAAAGTCTGCAACTAGTCAGTATACTTTGAGAACGAAATTATTCAGACTCCGTATGAAGGAGGGTCAGTCGATTAGTTCATACATTGAAGAAATATTTGAAGTTGAAAATGATCTAGCATTAAATGGCTATGAACTAGAGTCGAACAACAAAACGCTTGCTCTTATACAAGACTTGGGGAAGAATTATGAAGTAACCAAAGCCGTGCTTCAGAATAGTAGGCATTCAGTATCTAGGAGGCTCTACTAAGATGATTGTTGGACATGGTACTAGCACTGTCATGATCGGAAGTTGTGAAAGACATGAAATATGTGAGCTGGGAGGGGCTGTTGCTATTAAGGCCAAATTTTTCATGCTTAATGAAGGGTCAAATGACGACTTGAAGTTGATGCACAGAGAATATTATAACACAAATACAAATGATATAAAAAATGATACGTCATAATGTGACAGAGGGCTTTAATAAGGTCAAGAATGTAAATCAAGTGTGTTTCTTGAATGCTGTGATTGGAAACAGTATGCCGTATCACACCCCCGTCGTGAAAAAATACCAAGAGAATTCTTCTAACTAAGTTATTCTGATATCGTAGAACCCACCAGAGTAGAATCGCTTGGTGTATCGAAATATATTATAGGTTTCCTTGATGATGGTAGTGATCCATCGTGGGTAGTATTCCTACAAGACTGAACAAGTTCAGAAGCACCGAAAGCTTTGTAGTCTCTATTTCATGTTTTACAGAACATAAATAAGAAAAATATCAAGTACGCCCGGACTGATGGTGCAAAGGAATACTTATCCAGGGAGCTGGAAACATTTATAATAGAAAGGGCATTGCGAATGAACCAACTCCACACATACCCGAATCACACGGGAGAGCAGAGATAATTAAGAGATCACTGGTTGAAGGAACCAAGACTATTTTGTCAGAACTGAAAACTATTTATAATCTAGAGGATTGTGAAATTTTATGGGTTGAAGTCGTACCTATAGTGAACTAGGTCAGGAACCGAGCTCTTACGAAGTCGACCCATAAATCATTTGGATACATGACACCTCATCAGATTGTATATGACACTAAACCAGACGTCTCAAATCTACGTATTTTTGGATCAAAAGTGAAAATTAAGAAACCTAAGCCGTATATACAAATCTATTTTGATATTCGCACATGAGATGAAATCCATGTCGGTTATGCCGCTGAGTCTTTATACAGAATTTATGTACCGAATGATAGTAAGGTAATTGTATCAAGGGATGTAGTCTTTATCGAAAATATGGTCTCATCGCCTGTTAATGGTGTCAATTTTGGTTTAATTGATGGGTTAGAAACCTCAGACGGTGAAGATGATAGTCACAGTCAACTTGACGACAAGTACTGTAATGATTTAGATTCAATTTTGGATGTACGGAAGCTCATACAAGAGAATGAAGATATGTTAACGCATATTCCAGTCGGTGCAAAACGAAAAGGTAAGTGACAAAACAGATGGCCATACGACAGTATGCTCGCTTCTTTCGTTACAGAAGAGATTAATAAGAATTCAGAGCAAAAGACACATTTTAGTTTACATGAAGCAGTGAGTGGCTCATATAAAAAGGATTGGATAGATGGAATTTAAACATAAATGATCCCACTAATTGAATATGATGTGTTTGAAGTGGTCGAGCTGCCAAAAAATAAGAAACACATTCGAGCTAAGTGATTTTTTTGTTTTAAATACCGATGATAATGGTACTATTCTAAGACATAAGGCACGGCTTGTAGAGAAAGGTTTTTCCTGGATTCATGGTATTGACTATTTTGAAGTGTTCGGTCCAGTAACTAAGTTCACCACTGTACGATTTTTATTTGGGATTGTTGCTGTACACGATATGGAGATTGAACAAATAGATATCAAAAAATCCTTTCAAAACGGTGAACTTGGGAAAGAAATATATCTGGATCTGCCCACTCTACCAGTTGAACAAAAGAAGCAGTCTAATTACAAATCTTGGTAGGGCAAAACGTGGAGTTTAAAGAGAAGTATATATGGCTTACGGAAGGAATCGAGAGCTTTAGGTATTAAGTTCCATAGGGTAATATTACACGTCTAATTCACGAAGTCTACGGCTGACCCATGCCTTTACTTCAAGAAATTGGATGGACTTTATGTGTATGCCATTATGTATGTAGATGACATACTGATATCATCGAAAAGCATTAAGGTATGTCAGGATGTGAAGGCCATATTAAAACGGCATTTTTCAATCAGAGACTTGAAGGCAGCAAAGTATTTCCCTGTGTCGCCATTTTTGGGAATAGAAAGAACCGGACTATAAGAATTGCCCAAAAGCAATATATACTTAATGTTCTAGAGAAATTTGGTATGGGTTCTTCTAAAGGGACCAATACAGCAATGCTTGCGAGGTCAAATCTTTACTATAATGATGAAAGCAGAAACGAAATGAGATTTCCATACTGCCAGCTCGTCGTTTGTCTCATGTACTTGGCGGTGACAACACGGCCAGACATTATATATACAGTTGGAGTACTGGAGAGATACTACAGTTTGAATCTGTCATAGACATATTCACAGATTCTGATTAGGCTGGTAACAAGTCGAGTAAATCAACCAGCAGCTACGTGTTTCGTGTTTATGGAGGAGCTTTTTCATGGAAGTCAAAGGTTCATACTGTTGTTGCTGCGTCTACTACTGAAGCTGAATATATAGCTCAAGCATTTGCAAAATGGGAGGCTATTTGGATTAAAAAGCTTTGTGTTGATTTTCAAGTTACTCTACAATCGATTGCTACCTATGCTGATAATATGATAGCAATTAAGCTTGCTTAATAATCGCCTAATACAGAAAAGAGTAAGCTCATAGATGTCTTTTACCATTTTATACGCAACTATGTGAATAAGGGGGAATCGTCCTGAAACACATACCTACAGAATCGATGATCGCTGATTGTATGAAAAAGCCATTAGAAAGATTCAATCTTCAAAGATGTACAAGCAAAATGGAAATTTCAGGATACAGTGACAATCCTGAGATAAAATGTTAGGTTTACATGCAACTGCATGAAGCATACGGGTTGGTCATTTAGACATGAACGCACATGTATTTGGTCACAGAGAGGCATTACCAATATCAAATCGCATCGTCCTCACAACATTTGTTGTAGGCAGGTGATTACCTCAGCAATAATGTAGATCTAGTGATTTAGAACTGTATATATGTGGGTTGATCTCTCCAAAATCACTGAACTAAAAATAAGTAACGTGTACTAAATACTTGGTCTAACATCTAAGTTCTACCAAAGCCGAGACTAAAACCTTGACTGTGATGCACTTTGTACCTGGTTTAGCCATCGATCTCGATCAACCCGTACCATAAAACTCAATACGAAATCGAGTCCACTGAGCCTTCTAAATTGAATAGAAACGAAAAGCCGCTATAAGAAATTGCTCCCAAAAGCACAAACCAATCCAAAACTTATCCTCTCTCCCTATATTTTTGCTAATAGCCTACCAGACCATCGGATCCATCTAAAATAAACTCCTTCTCGTTTTAAAACTCCCTTACTTGCCAAAGTTGAGGTCAGTCTTGCACAATTTCTTTTTACTAGCTCGTTGAAAGACTTTTACACAATTAAAGCATTGCAGGACGCCTCAAAATCTTCTTATAACTCAAAAGCAGTGAATTTTTTAAACGAAACTGGACGATACGAATTATAAGACGTAATTACAGACCCACGCTAAGCTGACATGCCGTTCCTCAAACTCGATGTCTATGTTGAGAGGCGTCTCCATTGTCCCTTACAGTGGACTTTTTACGTTTCGCGACGATTTTGGGGGATTTACAGCCTTTTCACGCTTCAAAAAGCCTTGAACTTCGCCTTTAGACCCTTTCATTTCCTTTAGGTCTCTCTTATATGCGCGCACATTAAATGTGAAGAGCAACTATTTGCCCTTCCTCAACTTGAGAAAGGAGTCCAAATTTTGAAATTAGTTTACTTCGGAGCATTTTGGTGCTGTTTGCTTTCTCTTTCTCGCTGTGGGGCAATTGAATCACATTGACATGGCCTGAAGGTGGGGTAAATGACTATGCGTTTCGATTTTTTTAATTGATTCTTCAATACTGTT
Organism: Kappaphycus alvarezii; assembly: GCA_002205965.3. NCBI lineage: Eukaryota > Rhodophyta > Florideophyceae > Gigartinales > Solieriaceae > Kappaphycus > Kappaphycus alvarezii. The sequence goes on from NADL03000750.1 coordinate 215,577, forward strand.
CGTCTATAGGCTACAGGTCATTTAGGATTTCGTGGACTTCCCTGACTTTCGTTCAATTTGTCAAAAAAATCTTCGAATGCATTGATTTAGCCGTAAATATGTGTTAATATACGGTTTCAGCTCCTCAAAATACTCTATACTGTCATGTTTAAGTACTATTCAAGTTAATTTTCTACAGTTAACTTTATGCGCCTCCAAGTCTGTGTACTTATACTAAGTTCGCGTACTGTACAGTACAGATCTTCCAACTTTCCACAAGCTGCCGCGCACCTTTGGGCTTTGTAGTTGTTGTATGTCAGAACTTCCCCATACTTGGAGCACAAAGCGCTGTTCTTGATGACTTTTTTGGAGTTATGATTTTTCTTCGATTTTGATGTCGTGTGATAAACAAAAAAAATTGTGGACAGGCGCTTTAACGCGACCAAAGATTCCTTTATTTTTCGTTTTTGAGTTTTATTTGCGGATCAGGTAGTGAAAAGATTCACCTTACGTTACTCAAGTTTTACGTAGCACCATCATAACTGCATATTCACGCATGTGCCTATAGAATATGTGAGAATTGTGTAGTGAGCTCTATTTGAAACGAAGGATGAACAAATGCGGAAAGGAGAGTGGTATAGGTAAGAACTCGAGGAGGATAGAAAGAACGCAAATGGCGGGTTGGACGTTCGAATTATGTAGGCTCCACCCATTTGCATTTCGTATCATCGTTTCACACATTGGATCTTTGATCCATTCTTATGAAAAGTTTCAAACTAATCGGCGATTTGACCAGTCGTCGGTCGCATACGTCGGTACCCAGTAGCTAGTCTCAAGGTTATCCCGTCCAATGACCAATCCGCTTATAATTTGACTACATGTAAGGGCACACCAAGAGCAAATTAACAGGACGCAGTTCCTTGTCTATGACTGTAGCCCTCATCAGAGTAATCAGTAGGTGTTTGGATACCGCATCTTTGTAAACAAGACATGAGACAAATATTTTGGCTTTCAGTGTCCGGAATTTTGAGACATTGACCTCCCATTACAAACAAATATAAGTATTGTACCCTTTTCGATCTTTGTAATACATAAGACTTGCTGAGCACGCTTAGCTCATCCTAAATTCGATTGGCAAACACAGCGGCGTTACAACCGAAGCATTTCTCGATCTTTTCATTTCCGATTGGTAGTTACGGCTAGTGTACCCTATATAAATCAATTTTTGTCAAGACACTGTACCCACTCGAGTTTAAACCCTGCTGAGATTCCAGGTCTGCCAAAAGTATAGAAGGACATCATGTGATCATGTGCAGCACATGCTCCTGTCAGGGTGGATTTTTTTATTGGTCTTTGCAATTCCTTTCAGTAGGATGGTATATATGTCTGCCAATTTGATTTGCACTCTAGGGAGCATAGGCTTACGTCTCTCCAGACGTCGTATAAAACATTTCTTTGCCATGTTGATCCTCGCTGCTGCGTCTGGCGTTGGTAGCCCCATTGTCCTTTAACGAGCATTGAGAGTTGAGATGTAGTTTGCGGCGGACCGTGAACCAAACGTTTCCCTCCTCATAAGGTCACCCAATGTAGGCAATTACATCGAATTTCTTTGCATCGTACGCGTTTTTAGAGTCTTCATCGCAGAAGCGTAAAAATTTAGCCCACTTCGGATCATAGGACCTGCGAATGGTAACCTCCCATCCTGGCAGCCCCAAACCACATCCCTAAGTGAGAGACTTACATTTTTATCCACTTCCGCCAAGAGACGGATGATGATGCCTCTTCCGAGCTTGTAAACATACTGTTCCGTCTGAAGTGAGCACAGGCCACAGTCCATTGCTATATACCGGGCTTGCCCGTCTGCCTGATTTTGAGAATATGGACCGTGGTCGACAATAGCACTGTCTGCCACGGTCTCCTCGGCCAATATGGAGCACCATGATCCCTTTGAATTTTTCCCTTATTGCCGTGTAGATCGCTACCGGTATCAGCTCAGAGTCTGTTCTGACAAACAGTTCGTTTGTCCAGATGTTGTTGTAACCTGTTTCCAAAACCATAACCTATCGGCTTTCTGCCATTACCTGTGTTGTTTGGGGGTAGTAGTCAATCTTTCTTCTCCTCTTGGAGAGTCTGTCTGCATAGAGTTTTACCGCACTTAGTATGTATCTGATTTCCAGCGATAAACCCTACCTCCATAATTCGGCATGTAGCTTCCTGATTCCCTGCATTAGAAATTTGGACTTTTACACCATTTTGTTCACAGTGTACATCTTACACGTGTATTCGATATATAATATGACCACTTTTCTCCTTTGCAAAGATAGGAAGCGGCGAAATTGATTCAGAGACTCGCTAACTGATCGGAGTTCTTTTTATGTAATGTGATAATGCTTCCTTACCTCCGGGTACCAGTAGCCTGACAACTCGAAATCCCCAGGGTTTGCTAACGCCAAGTTTACTTTCCTTACATTTGCTCCACAGGTCCATGGCGATGCTTCGGGTTGCACAGTAGCTACAACTTGGTATTGTGACCAGTGTTTGTCCTGTGCATCAATTTGGCCCTCTGATTGATTTCCACGATAGAACAGCATTTACAGCGGGACCCTTCACCGTCATTCGTCGGAATCTTGCCTCAGACAACGATTAATATACTCCTTTCAGTTAAAAGGACGTGTCCGTAACGGTTAAGCTTAAACTATGGCATACGCACCGCAATTTCGTAAAACGAAATTGAAAAACGTAGTCTCCATCTTGGACCTCTTGCTCCTCCGGGTCAGATTTCTTCCTTTATTTACTTTTGTTAGCCCCAAGTAATCGATATCACGTACCTCCCAGGTGTCAAAATATTCTCACCACACATATTATTCGTGTGCACTCAGTGCTCCCCCTGTGCTTTCATCTTATCATAAAACTGTCGCATCAGGAGTGGTCTCAACACCCCTCCTCGGCAATTTTGCAGCTCGCAACTGCCGCTAAACTCTAGTGTCAATAAACGTATCTACTATTCGAGCTCTCGTCTCGGTAACGGTGCCTTTATTTCTGTTTGCCACTCGGCCTCTGTACCATACGCATCAAATTAAACCCAAGACTGGTTACTGGCGTTCTAAATTTTTCTAATGTTGAATGATCCAAAAACGGCGCTAGCAATGAGCATCTAAAGAGAAAAAAACACGCTAATAGAAGGGATGAAGAGCTTGACCATTACGAGAGGCAGAACTCAACTTTAGGCCAATGACCCCAGCGAATTGAGCACCTCGTAGCAATGTACGCAAGAGGATTGCTTCTTAATTACTCAGCTCTTGGAACACTCTTAGTTAATTATTCCATGAATAAGCGCAAGATATAACGGAAAGATATTTTTGTCACTCCTAACCGACAACCGAAGAAAGACTCATTATCGAGTTCACCTCGGCTCATTAGTACATTAATTTTGCTCGATACTTCTTTAATAAGTCAATGTTAACAATTTTTGTCAAACGTTCCGCAAGCTGACCCTTTTTGTTGATGCAAATAATTCTAAGCAACTTTTGCTTGATAAGATCACGACGTGATGAAACTTACCGACAATGTGCTTCGCCTTCGCGTTTGTATAGTCGAGCCACGCAATCACTAAAGCCACCGTTTTGTCAACGAACATTACTGCTGTTGCAAGCGTTTCGCGATTATCTTAAACATTAGATCGGGAAACTTCCGAAAGTAGCCTTCTCATCCACATGAGTTCTTTTCCGCACATCAACATGGATATTTACTCTACTTCGGCAGAAGAGAGAGGTAAAATATCTTGCCTTTGACTTTTTCAGTCAATGGGTCTTGCATTACGAAGAATGACGAAGGCAGATGTGGACGAGTTTCCTTATCACCAGCTCAGTCCGAGTCTGCTTATCATGTAAATTACGACGCACACTTCGGATGACATGCCGAATATACTTGATCCCGAGTTATCTTGTCCCGAAAACATAGAGAAAGGATTCGGTTAGCCATTTCCAAATGCCATCGTGCTGGAGCGTATATCTGTAGTGCTAAGGCACCAATCGTAGAGGCCAAATCAGGAAGAGTGTAAACGATGATTGTGTGATATATCCTGTGCCCCGAAAAAGACAGATGTTTCTTGTATGTCTTACTTAGACCAATGTCTGCAATAGTTGGAAGTGGAGTCCATAATCCGTTAGCCTGGCTCAGTCAATGTTTCGCCAAGAATTTCTTAGCGTAGTGAGCCTGCGTTATCTTAGTTTAATCTGGATCTCAGCTTACTTTTTCTCCTATAAAATCCATTAACACACTGAAGAGCTTGACGTCAATGTTTCGCGAAGTTGAGATTGGATTTCATCAGTTATTTGTTTAGAATTCGAGAAGAATGCCATGTAGTCCACTAAACAATAAGCGTTAGGAAGAATTTACGTCTTTCTTTCTTTATTAGTATTCTTGCGTCTGGGGTTGATTTTGTAAAGTTCGAACTTAAGATCATTTTCACAAGGAAAAAACCATAGATTTGTCTTGCTTGACGTATGCCATACATTGATTTCCTTAGCCTGAAAGCAAGACCGGGCTTTTCGGGTACGCCTGAAGATTACATGGGCTGCTCAATGATTGCTTCCATATCGATGTCGGCGTAGAGTTATGCATTACAGACGTCCCCTCCTTCGATGACAATGTCTTCCGCAGCTGCTATAGCTAACAAACATTAGGAGTGCGTCGTGAGACGCAACAGGTGCTTTTGTTGTAAAATAAATGGGATAGGCAGATCCAAATGATAATAAATAGTTCCAACTTGAATAAATATATAATTGCCGCAATTGGACTTAGAATGAATAATGAATAAAAAACAAATTTAATGATAGGTGATCGAGGGGAATATTACGGTAGCCCAAGGATGAAAAAATATTTCTAGCAACCTAGACTACTTATACTATACACCAGGGGGAACCTGCTAAAAAATCAGGTGAGCCGTTCAGTAGTTTTGGTAGACATAAATCAGGCTCAGCAATAATTATTGTAGTATTTTCCAGGTAAGCAATTATCCAGATAATAATTTGTTGGTAGCAGAAATGCAATAATTATAGCCTGTATAATATAAAAACCCAACTGTGGGACATAAAAATTATTTCACACTGAATTCAGCATAAAATAGCGCCAGTGTATATAGATAAAATTATTCCTTGATGATTCACAATAAACATAAATTGTGGGACTCAATAAAAATATTGTTCAGCAATTCAGCATCACTGTAGGACATCGAGATAGAGATTAAAATATTTGGTCAATTTTCACATTTGTTCTGTCGAGATCCGATCCAGAAAGGGGAACCGTTTGGGTTTTTTACTCTTGGAAGATATATCCGATCTATTCCATGGTTTTCAGACAACCGCAATCGACTTTGTGAAGGTGAAGGCTCAAATCGTATTCCATTCATTAGGGCAAAGTTCGTTACTTCACCTGACATATTTTCTCAAGCGCCATCCAATATAATGTTGAGAAGGCTACATTTTTTCAGCTTTTCTGATCTTCCTTGTAGTGGAGAAGACCAGGGTACAACGCATTGCACTTTTTGATGAAGTACATATCTTTTTTCGTAGAAAAATAATCGACAAATCCAACTGCATACTGGTAGCCACCAAGGGAGATTGTGTTCATTTTCCTAGTGATGTCTACGAGAAACAATTCTATTTGTGGTGATGTTTTCCTCCTCGTTCTAGGTATTATGAAGCGCCGCCGAGCATCTACAATTGAGCATGGGATGCATAGCAGCTCTTCCATGATCTGGCGTGGGAAATTCATGAAGTCTTCGACTTGAGCACATAGTATGGCATACCGTATGGGATTTAGATGTGCTGGGCAGCTGTTTCATTCTAAAGCTAAGTCTTTTTGGGGTTTGTAATTCCCTGCAAGCATTCCTTTGCATTGTAAGCAGCGAAACACATCCATCATTTGATCTTGCGTAGAAAGTGCTTTCTGAGCTCTTGCTTTAATCGGAACACGATAAAGACAATCTCCATCACTCTTTATTTCTTTCACTAAGTAATGTGTCTTGAGTTGCGCAATAAAGAACGTACTACATTCATGTAGGTCCTTATTGAAACTCAAGTTATAGTTATTTGTCAAAACTCCGATTGAAAGGATGTCGGTTTCAAAATGCGGAGTACGAAGGGCTTCAACACGGATTCCTCCTAAGAAATCTAAAATGGGTTATAATTTCCGTACCATAATCTAAAGCTCTGTTGGGGTTTGAACATCGAGCGGGGCAACCATTTTTAGACTATAAATGAATTTTTCCTGTGAAAGAAATGTTTTGATGCTCTTAAATTAATGAAAGCTGTGTCTCTTTTGTCGCTTCTAAGCGACACAACTGTGCTCCTTTACTTAATCAAATCCATGAAGCAATACTGAAGATCTAAGTTGCTATGCTGATCTTTCTTCGCCTACCTGATGTGTACTGTAATGGCGTCGCGCAGTTTGAGCAAATGGTTCAATAGTAGAGCCAGGATCTCCATTCTGCGGCTGAGGTCCCCATTGGTGCTGACTCTCATGCTTCAACAGTTGAACGTGAGTTGATGGAGAATGCAGATAAGGTCTCGATTCAAATAAACTTCTTACTCTTCCGCCTCTGGACTATCCTCGAACTTTACCTCCCGACCATGAACCCTTCCTCTACATTAGAAAAATTCTTTCTAAGCTACTTTGTGTGCGCGGTACCAAAATTTCTTCGATTTTGGTTAAGGGGACCACAGATTCATCAAACCTCATTATATTGCTTGCTTTCTTTGGATATGCGTCCCTCTTGCAAAGTTTGTTGATCATTTCCTTTCACAGAAGCAGTAGAAGCTCTTGGAATTTGCAGTTAAGGCTTGTCCTGTTGTTTAAATTTGGAACGAGACATCCCTGCTTCTACTGAATTCACTAAATATTCATATATCATGTGACTATAGACCATTTCAAAAGACACAAAATTTGCCGGCGAAGTCCGAATGGGCTTTGAGGAATTTTCATCGTCAGTAGTGGCTTTGTCCAGGGCAGAGAGATTGTTAAGAATCTCATGGAACTTTTTGAGATGCTCTTCTCAGCTCTCTCCGTCTCGATGTTCAATATTTTCAAGTTCGTGCATCAGGTTCAAAACAGCTTGTTCATTAGATGCAATGTATAGTTTTTACAAAGAATCCCAAAGGTCTTTTGATGATTTATTATCATTGTCAATGATCGACCTGAGCAGCGCCATTGGTCCTGTTCCAATGTTAGTATCACACCTGCTTTGGCTCTAACATTAGCTTTAGTCCAGCGAGAAAGGACTGTTATAGATACTTGTTCTGTTCTGTTCTGCAAACCAATGAGCTCAAAGTCATCTCTCTATATATATGCCTTCACTCAGCTTCTCCAAGAGATTTTTTTGGCACAGGTCAACTTTTGAAGCTCGCCAAGCTGATCTGAATCGGCGGTCACTTACGTGAGGAAGGTTCGATGCTTCTGTTGAGACGTGCGTTGAAGAGCTCTCCGCGAAAAGTCGCGACGACTGATGGTCAGGGCCTGAGGAGGAGATAAATAACGCAATTGGCTGGGTGTACGTTTGAAATATGTAGCATCCACCCATTTGCATTTCGTGTCGTCATTTCACACATTTGATCTTTGATCTATTTGTAGCCATGTCCTCTTCTCTACTAAGACTAAGAAGTAGCCCGGTCTACCTTGGTGCCTTTTGTTGCAGTCACATAGTTGTTTTTTGTTCTTAAGAATGTACAGTATTCCGAAGTTCTTTTCAGCTTATTCCTACATATATATATACAGTATATATACTGTATACAGAAATAAATATATACATATATGGTATCTTTCATAGTACCTTTCGATAGGCTATAAGGTGTACTGTACTGTACTCGATGATACAATACAGTATGTATGTCCAAAACGATATCCTACTCTCCCCCGTCGGGATTGATATCTATGGCGCCTTGGGCGACGACAGCATGGGTTATTCCCCCGCCTTGCTTTCTTCGCTGATTCCCGTCGCGGTTCTTCCGCTCAACAGGAGCTCCGCGACTTCGTTACCCGTTTTGCTTTTAGTCTCCAAATAATGCAGGCGCGACAGGTTTCTACCCGCCGCCCGCATCCGTAGTTAATTTATGAATACCCTCCGCACGCCTCTGTGCGACATTGTACAACCCATAAAGATTTACCACCACCATGTATGTCGAGGCGCGGACTACTGTACAGTACAGTACATGCAGACAGCTTCGTGGACCAGCAATCGACTGTCAGGGTCTCCTCTAGCGCGCGGAATATCTCTGTTTCCAGGTCGCCTCATGCGAACTTATTTTTTCCGAGGCCACGGCGTGTAAGACAGCAGCCTCACCTGCAAAATCCTTAATGAATCTCCTATAACATCCTGCCCTCCCGAGAAAAATGCGTAGCTGCGTGAGGTTCACGGGACTTGGTATGGCTTGAATCGCCTCTACATTCCCCGGGTCTACACGAACCCCTCGCTTACTAACCAGGTGACCAAACAGACTTATTTGTCTTTGCGCAAGGCGTTATTTGGTCAGCTTGAGCTTTAGGCCGTGCTTGACAATGGCGTTTGTGACCGCCGAAACGCGCTCCAAATGTTCCTGCAAAATTACTCGAAAAGAATACGACATCTTCCAGATAAACGCGAGCAAAGTCCATATCTGCTAGCACATGATCCGTTATTCGCTGGAAAGCCGATGGCGCGTTCATGAGCCAGCACGGCATGACGATAAAGTGAAAAGTGTCGATATGGCACACGAATGTAGTCTTCTCTTTGCAGGACTCTTCTAGACAGACCTGCCAGTATCCACTGAACAGGTCAAAGAATGTGATTACCGTCACGCCGCAAAGCGCGTCGAAGATTCCGTCTATTTTAGGGAGGAGCCAATGGTCGCGATTCATCTTCTTATGAAGCGTCCGTTCATTGACATAGTAGTGATGTTTTCCGTCCTTCTTGGTAGCTATGACTGTTGGAAAGGACCAAGCGGACGATACGGGCCAAATTATGCCGGCTTCCAATTCCTCTCTTACCAGTTGTTTTTGCTTCGGAGGTAGTCGGCGCCCCTTATGATAGATGTGCGTTGTGTCGGTAAGCTCGAAAGAGTGTTCTATCAGGACGCCCCAAGGTCGAAGATAGAACATGGATTCATAGATGACGTCGCCCTCGGAGATGATCTACTTAAACTGTCCCTTCTTGGTAATGGGAAAGTGTCCCAGCTTCCGTTCGAGCGACTCTGAAGTTGTTAGGAGTTTGGCTTTATCTAATGGCTCCTCTATATCCCCTTGAATCGTCAGTATGAGTCATACGTCCACTCTTTTCTCTTTCTCCGCTCCATCGGAGTCTTCTTCTTCAGAAGATGCTGATAAAGACTATGAGGTGAGGTCCTCGCTGTCCGTCTCCTCAACTTCTTTCATGAGCTGATGTGCGGTTAAACGGTCGAACGCGAAAAGCCAGTCGAGCACAGAAACCTTAGAGTCATGCTTCAGCGTCACAGTTCTTGTAACATAGTCGAGAGTGACCATTAAAGCCTCCATAGTCTGTTCGATGATGAGAACGACTACGGGAGATCCTTCAACGACAATGAAATCCAAGCATACGGGGAGCCCTCTGAAGGAGATAGGTTTTTTTATGATTTCATTCACTTGACACTTCACTCGTGTAGCGACGGTGATCGAACGGTTAACGACTTATGGCTCGACCGATAATTTTGCAGCAAACCCTGCGGAAAAAATATCCGGTGTTGCTCCGGTATCGCACAGTGCATGCCCCTTAGTACCATAAACACTACATTTCACCATTTTTCAGGCAGATCTTCCTGCTCTATGCCTTACTGTTGACTTTGCTAATAACTCTGCCGCTGAAAAGTCCTTAACAACACCTTGCACCTGTATAGCGTCACCACGTAGGAGTTGATCAAATGAAAGACTGGCGGAAGCATTCTCCAACGCATTGAGGACGTCGTACTTTGGGACAATCTCAGATATTTTCCTTTCTTCCATCGCTTTATGGTCCTTTTTTGCTCTTTTGTCCTTGTTATTTTTCCCAGTCGACTTCTTGCCCTTGCTAGGGGTATTCATTTTCTTACTTACTAATGCGGGACTAGGTTTAATCAAACCCTGGGTCTAGAAGGCTCGACCGAACGAAGGTTAGGTTTCGCCTCTATCGGAGCCCCCTGCGATTAATGAGGTAGCTTTTGAAGGGGTCCTCCGTGCGAATTACATTTGAGAGCGAGAACCTCCTCATTATCAGAACCAGTAACTACAGAAATGGTCTCGCTTTCGTCTTCTCCCGGGCTCTAATCACTAGATCTTTCTATCGCCACGGATATCTTCCCTGCGGCGGGCTCTTTCCTCCCGCAACTCCATCACGTGGCTTCCGAGTGTCCCTTCGTTCCGCACTTGGAACTTATAGTATCCCTATGTGTGTTATCAGGACAACTATTCGCACTGTGACCCTGCTTGTGACAGAATGATCAGACTCGATCGAGATCAGCCTGAGCGGTTTTCTCAACTCTAGGCGGGGCTCATTTCATTGACTCAAGCTGCCTTTTCTGCTTCTTAATCATTAAATAGAGGTCTTGAAAAGCTGTAACCAAGCTATCCAATTTTTCTACTACTTCTGGTACTCGGGAGTCAGTACGAACTATCAACAGAGGTGCCTTTTTCTCAAAGGAAATGAACGGATATCATGGTCTTTCTTTTCCCTCATCAGAAACTAAAACTTGCGCCGGCTCTTATTATGGTGTCGGCTATCGGCAAATAGTTGATGAAACTTTGGGAAGACTCAAACAACTTTTTCTCTTCATCATAATCAGCTGTAATTGACTTCATGGACTGGTGGTCCCTGGGACGGCGGTATATGATGTATGGGACTAAGTACTAGTGTTTTATAGCGGCTTTACGTAGAAGGCGGAACTTTTACTCTTCATTGAACTTCGTTTTCGCGAAAAGTGAGTCCGCTTTTCTTGTCGACTCACAACGGTTGGCCGGATTGAGTCTTGTATCCATTGTGCGCCGAATAAATTCATGCGGCTGACACTGTTCTCCGCACTTCTCTAGTATCGACGCCTTGACAACCTCATAGTCTTTTCCTTCTGGAAAAAGATCTCCATTTTCGTTCGAAAACGTCTGGAAGAAGAATTTGAACGCTTCGCCATCTAGGTCGGACAAAAGCTCGGAAGACTTACCTTCCTCACTCTTACTACGCATCATGTCGTTCTCAAGGAAGAAAAAGAATATTTTTACGAAGGAGTCCTCACGAAATATGTGAGCCGATGCAGCTGCGTAAGTATCACCTCCCCTCGACAGAAGCACCATGTTGAGGGCACGAGTGTAGAGTCGCGCTCCAGTTACGAGGAGGGACACTGACCCGGAGAAAGGGGTGATCGGTGATAGGAGAAGAGTTGTAGGGTGGGCCGGAGTTTTGAAAAGTGTTGATGTTGTTGTACCTTCCTCTCTCTCTACTCTCCATATTGCTAGGGTTGTTATATACCCAACTGTACAGTATCAAAATAAACTAGCTACATTACAGTATCAGCGAAGTTTCTAGAAGTAGACACATGTGCTACGTGAGGGTATTGGGTGGCCTACAGTGCGGGTGAGGTGCAACACAGTACTCATGTGCCACCGATATCTAGACCCGCACACCTCCGACCCTTCCAACCCTCTGACTAATTCCTTTGCCTCTATTCTCCTATCTTTACCCTTGAGCTTCCCTCATTCTCACCAGCCAAGTACAGTACTTCGCCCAAGGGTCCCCCGCATTCCAAATTGTCCGCAACACCTTCAAGTCGGCGCAGCGTGTATTGGCATATGGATGGAGTGCACCCGCCCGGATCCTACAGTAATACTGTAGAGTGATGTTTCATCGCGGAGAGTGTACTGTACTGTAATGTAACCGATTCCAGTTTTTTAAACACTGTGTGGACTTTGCGAGCTCACTGCTGCGCTGGGGAGATACTCTACAGTACTCTACCTCCCCCGGCCAATGCAGGGCTAGGTACTTTATTCCACTACCCGGCACAGTAAAGTGTATATGTACTGTACTGTGTCGAGGGTGCACGGAAACGAGTGACAGGAAGGTTACGCTTGGCCTAAGATAAGAAAGGCTAGAATAAAGGACATTCGCAAGCATTTCATGGTACCGCATTCAAGATTAGACGACGCCATGACATAATTCAACATTCCTCACCTCTCCTTTGATGGATCTCCGTCTTCTGACATTGCCAGGTTCCTTTTCGCGTCCGAGAACGTCGCAATGTGCGGAAAGACGGACAGCGACAAGAAAATCCAGATTATGTGGCATCTGGAGGGGGAAGCTTTCGACTTCTAGTACAATTCGGTTGCGCAGGATGGGGCCCAAGATTGTCACGTTGACTCAGGTATCCATGACAAGTCATCCTAAAGTCTTTCATTGATTGCAGATCTTGCCCAGGAAAGCTTATGGAACGTAGACGCACGCCCTGTTGGACAAGAGTGAAGTTCCAAGCCTGATGCCCTGGGACTTTCGCGAGAGACTGGCCCTCGTTCCGATGGCTACGGAATCTCAGGTCCCCGTCGCAGATGGAACGGTGGCTGAAATTATTGGGTATTTACAGAAGGTTCCAGTCTCCTTTGGAACCCTGGTAGTGCCTCTGGGTTTCTTGGTGGTACGAGATGCGCCATTTAACATTATCATTGGCAGTCCTACACTAGAATTTATGCAGGCAAATTTGGATTACGTGCGCCAGCAGGTCCCACTGGCGGTTGGTATAAAGAAGGTGCTTTTGCCGCTACTCGGTGAGCCCCCGATAATTGACGAGATCCGGACCGATAGTGAGGACTTCATATCCCCTGGAGAGTCTGATGTGGAGCAGTTTACTTCTCTACGTCATAGGAGTCAGGCGGCAGCGATGGTGGGTCGGAAATCTAAAATGAATTGGTGCTGCCGACCTTGAACAAGGAACCGTATGAGGCCGATCTAGAGGGCTTGATGTTGAAGGAGGGATCCACCTAAGAAGACGAGGAATAGAATCACGCTGCTTTTCTCGTCTCGACGGTGAAGCACCTCTAGGAAGAGAACCAATAGAAGCTGGTGACTGCGCTTAAAGAGACGGGCGTCATAGCATGGGACACATATAATCTGGAGCCGGCTCGCGTGCAGATAGTACATTCTTTCGAGTTGGCGGATGAGACTGCAATACATTCGAAACCCGCCGAATTCCGCCGAGGCATAAACTTGTAGTGAGGAAAGAAGTGAATAAATTATTGAAAGCTGGAGTTATCATGCCGTCGAGGCCCGCTTGGTCCTTTCTGGTAGTGATCGCCATTAAGAAAGACGGTTCTGCGTCGTTTCCGGCAGTTGAATAGGGTGACGAAGCCAGACCACTGGCCATTACTGAAGAGGGAGTAGCGGTTCGAAGAGCTGTCTGGTTCGAAGGTCTCCAGAAGGCCGGATCTTTATACCGGATATTGGCAAGTGAGGATGGCCGAAAGTTGCAAGGAGAAGACCAAGTTCGTTTCTAGGTATGGAACGTACAAGTTTGAGGTCATGTCGTTGCGGTTAATGAATGCACCTGCGACACTCCAACGAATGATGGATGAAATTCTCAGAGACCTACTCTTCGCCATGGTTTATGTAGATGAATTGGTCATCTTCTACCAGACAATGGAAGAACACGGAAGTCACTGTCAGAAGGAGTTCAAAAGGATCCAAGAGGCAAGACTAAAGACCAAGGTGACAAAGTGCAGTTTCGCGCACTTGTAAGTCAAGTTGCTTGGTCTCGTGGTCATCGGGACGGGCATAAAGGTCGACACCGACTGGATAAAGGATGTAGTGGACGCCCCCGAACTAAGGAATGTGACGAAATTGAGGGTTTTTCTCGGATTGGCAGGGTAATATCGACTCTTTATATGGATCTTTGCAGATAGCGCAGCACTGTTGCTCGCTGAAACCTCCGTTAAGAAGGCATTTGAGTGGACGACGGGGATGGAGGAGGCTTTCGAGTACTTGAAGGAGAAGGTGACGACCCTTCCAGTACTCGCCTTCCCGGATTTCGACTCCCCTTTCGTGGTGGAGATGGACGCTTTTTCGATCGCCCTAGGAGTGGTTCTCTTGCAGAAGAAAGAAGATGGAAAAAAGAATCCGGTGCAGTTCGCATCTCGGGCAATGACAGAGCAGGAAATTCGTTACACTTCGAGCGAACGGAAAACACTAGCTGTGGTGCCTGCCCTCAAGAAGCTTCGTGTGGATTTGTTGTCCGACAGGCCATTCGTAGTATATTCGGACAACCATGAACTTCAGACAGCGTTCAAGAAGAAGGATATACTTGGAAGGTTGGCGAGGAGGATGGATTTGATGGCCGAGTACGACTTCGAAATTAAGTACAGGCCCGAAAAGGCCAATAGGGCAGCTGATTATCTCTCTTATAGACCCCTACTGAGAATTGAGGCTTCAAGGGAAGTAAAAAGCACAAAGGGACTCGTGAAGATGATCCAGGGGGGCTATCCTAAACTGTCTGGATTTGAGCCGGACCTATAGGACATAACAATGTTCCTGGTCGGTAAAAGGGTTCAGGAAACAGATCCAAATAAGAAAGACAAGCCATTCGGAGTAAAGCAAAGAGATTCATGATCTGGAACAACACTCTGTTCCGACAAGAAAAGGATAGGTTGCGCGTTTTTCCGCAAATCGGGCAGTGTGCAGAGATATTGAGAACGTTCTACGATGACATGGGCCATTGGGATGCTGATTATTTGAGAAAGTCCGTGATGGATCGGGTTTGGTGGCCTGGGGTGTATCGGAAAGTGACGGAACAACGCAAGACTTGCGCGAGCTGTTAACGCGCTCGAAGGCTACCAACATACGATACTAGTCTTAGAGTACCCGAGTACCCGATACTTGGTTGTTAGAAACGTTTTCAATAGACTTCGCGGGCCCTTTCCAGTCATCTCGGAAGTAAAAGAGGTTTGCTTTAATTTCAGTGGAACACATGACGGGCTGGCCAATAGCTTGGGCAACGGAAAGCTCCACCCCCGAAATTGTCATCAAGTTTCCTGAGAAGTAAATTATCGAGCAGTTTTGTCCCCCGAAGAGGATAGTTTCGGACAATGCCACGGATTTTATGGCGGCTTCCGTCCAGGATTTTATGAAGAAACACTGGATCGATTGGAATGCCGTTCTTCCCTACGTCTCGATGGCAAATGGAAGGTATGAAAGGATGGTGGGGACTATAAATCACACAATCAAAAGGTCAGTCGTGCAGAATAGAGGCGATTGGTATGGGCTGTACTGAAGGTCTTGTACGGATATCGCCAACGTGATCGCGGGAACGTCAACTTGCCGTTCCGATTATTGTATGGGATCGAGCCAAGGATGTTGGCAAGCGATGCGGTAGCCTTTCTGGGCGAATCCAACCCAAGTCACTGCCTCGGCGAGATGTTGGGGAAGCTAGCGTAAGTCCGCTGTAGAGGAAAGGTCGCGCGCTCCACGAAAGGCTAAGGGGGAGGTTAAACAATTCGAGGTTGGGGACGAAGTGCTGGTAGCGCATGGGACAACATTCGGTAAGTCCCGGCAGTGGCCGGCGTTTGATTCGTTCTTCTACGGACCGTGTTGGTTAATCAAGGGTGATCATCCGCGTTATGGGCTGGCTTCCTTAACGGGTCGGGTGACCCGAAAGGCGATTCACGCTCGGCTTCTGGTGGGATACACGAGATTGTCAACAAAGGCCGATTAAGGAGATGGAAATAGAAGGCCAAGGGCTCAAGTTGTCAAACGATGGACTACAATCACGGTTCTTCACTAATAGAAGGAATCCGAACGTTCATGCAAACCCAAGTACAAATATGGAAGAGACAAGTGAAGTCTAATAAGGCGAAACAGAGAACAACTGGAGCAGGAAGGAATAGGAAGCAATAATAGGGACAGGAATCAGGTAAAGATCTGGAGGACATTCAAAGGCAGGCTGCTCGGACCTGGACTGAAAGGTGGGCGAGTCAGCTGGCGCCGCGGGAGCTTGATTGACCTTCAACCTTTTCCTTCGCCTCTCTCCTCCTTTTAGTCCTAGTATCCCCTCTTCGGTGGTGTGAGCGTTTGCTGAAAACTTTATCAAGGAGCAAGACGCGCCTTACCTCGCAGACTGTGTGGAATTCGGAGGTATGCCCCACGCAATCCTTCAGAGCGTAGACAGTGAACGTCAAAGAGAATTCTTCAGCCGGGTCGATTATTCGAGGACTGGTCGTTTTGATTGTATCGCAGTGGTTAACACCGTGCGAACCAATGAGAGTGGCGAGGTAAACACCGGGCGGCAGACTTAGGACGGACTCGAGCGGGGGGTTCAGGGGAAGGCAGCTCCGGAGCACGAGGCCACGTGGTGTGAGAAGCTTCTGGGCGTCCCTCAGGACTCGAATGCGGCTGCCCTGGGTGAGGTCACTCCGGGTACGTGCGGCCATTCCACGGAAGACGGAAACCCAGTGAAGGGCCTGGATAGGCTCGCCGTGTTCAGCTAGGGCGTTACCAAGAGACGCACAAATGCAGCCGTCTGTGTTGTCTTTGAATTGAACCGGATAGAGAGGGAGATAGCGGTGCTGAGTTGGGTCCGAACAGGGGCCTCTAGAACGCGTGAACGAGAGTTGGAGCTTCCGATCTGGGTACTTTTGACACCACCGATGTATGTTGTCAATGGTCTGCAGTCAGTCTTGTCGCCGCAGGAGAAGTCGATCTGCATCCACGGCCAGATCGTTTTCTCCAGGGAAGCCATCAAACTCCATGGTGTGTAGAAGCACCGTGTGCTCTTTGCAGGTGTCGTCTTCGATGGCGCGGTAAACGTTGGCACCACTGTACCAATAAACCGAACGTACGCACCAGGCGGAGAATGGCACAGCCGAATAAGTTTCAGGGTCTTGCAAGGACTCAGTGAGGCCTAACCAGTACGCTTCGATCTTTGTTAACTCCCGACCCGCATAATGGGGCACGAAATCGGTGATATGACGACCGAGGAGCGCCGTGTGCATTTCCTCGTTCATCGTGATGGGACGGGCAAATCCAGTACGGTAAAAGGCGTACTAGAGGGGGCTTGTGTTGTGGTAGACTATTATTTGGATATATTAGCGGCCTCGAAGCCCTAAAAATTCGTGGCGAGGCCATACTCCGGCATCAAGACGAAGGAATCGGGCTGCTTTTGTGGCGATGGACTTACGGGGGTCCCTTCCCCCTGTACTCAAGCTCGCCCTCTTGTTGGTGCGGGCCATGGTCGAACGGGAGTCAAGATCGGGACGGAGGCAAGGGAATCAACGATAAGGAAAGGGAAGCCAAATGCGACGGGAGGATTATGGTAAGGGTGAAGAGTGTTTGCAACGACACGCCCAATAGAGCCCGCCCCGAGTATACCAGCTGATTTGCAGCACGTTGGCACTTTTGAAAGGACAGGTGGAGAAGGTGGAGGGCGTGCCGCAGTGGCTGAGGAAGTGGCAGGTTGGCGTTGGTTGGGGTGGAGGTGAACGTGGCAAGCAGGGAGGGCGGTGCAGTTGTGGTGTGGTTAAGGAGGTACACTTGCCTATTTGTACGCCCGTGTCGCACTTTTGAGTGCGGGGGCATGTGGACTGTATCTCCCGGGAGATACAACAGTACAGTAGGGGGAGATATAGTACAGTATCTCACTCGTCCAATGTAGTGTTAGGTACTGTATTCCACCACCCGGCACAGTACTGTACAGTATATATGTACAGTATATATGTACAGTACATACTGTACTGTGTCGAGGGTGCACGGAAAAGCGATATTTTAAATTTTTGTTGGAAAAAACACACCACGCAGGCAACTCACCGGTACAGTACAGTCCCCCCTACGATATAGTGCTACCCCCGTGCATGGGGCTTTTACACGCACTAATGGGAATCGGCACTATTCGGTACAGCTCGAGAGAGGATTTCAGGAATCACAACTTGACCCTTTTTCTTCGTGTTGCCTTGTTAAATGGCGCCAAGGACTCTAGCACGTTGCAGTCGTGCGCTCCTAGGCTCGTACCCCTCTTATAATACATGAAGTAAAGATGATTATATAGTAAAGTATTATAATACAGTACTGTACATACATACGGGCGCACGGCACAACGGCCTGAAAATCTGGCTACCCGGGCCGACTCGGTGCCCCATCGCGCAACCACACCCGCAAAGCTCTTTCAGCACCTGCGTGCGGCGGAATCATCCCGTCGCCATGCACCTTCCCACCCATCGCCATCGCCATCGCCATCGCCATCGCCATCGCCATCGCCATCGTCATGTATGGTAGGCGCTGATCGGGCCAGCCACACTTTACTTTTACAGACCCGATGGTGCTGGTCCCGGGAGGCATTCCGTCTCTTAATTTCAAGCGTCCCAACACACGTGTCCCTCTGGAAATTGCGCGTCACACCTCGCAAGCAGCTGACCTCTGGCTGGAAGGGGCTCATGGCTTGATCCTCCCTTGAGACCAAAACATAAATAGTCTCCACCTTCCCTACTCTTGAAACGGTCGTGACGTTCGCTGCCTCACTTGAGACAGATCCGTTTACCTGCCGTTGCAAATGCGCCGAGCCGAAGAGAGTAGGCTAACGCAGTCAGTACAGGGAAAGCAATGCCATCATTACATGTGGCAGCTTTAGTGTGCAATAATATTGACTCGTCGATTCGGTAATCCGCAGGTCGAAAGTGTCGCTGAGATACACAAGTGCTGAATTGGTGCTCCCAAAATCCCCCCCGCTCGCATGGTTCGTGCAACTGTGCAAACTGGGGAGGCCCGATTGTCGTTACGCAACTCAAACCTGCGATGAATGCAAACAACCATTGTTTCATACAGCAAAAAATGCATTGGTTCCAGTTTACGTTAGTTATTTCGTTGAGTGCTGCTGCATTTCCAATTGACCGCAAAGAGGGGCAGGCCACCCGTGCCACTCAATCCTCCCGTCTAGTCCACGGAAAAAGTGCCCGCCCCGAACGCAAGCATGCAACCCCAACCACACCCTTCCAACTTGGTCACAATCTTTTTGCAGACACAAGCACCCCACAGCCCGACCGCAGTTCCCGATTCTCGCCGTCTAACGTTGCACCTTGACAATTCCCCTCAAGATCTGCTTCACGGTATTCGTCAGTCGCGTCCGATTGTACAGGTCACCCGCCTGACGAATTGCCTCTGCGGTGGTCGGGTACGGGTGGATGACGCTTGCCAGGGCACCCAACCCCGTTTTGCTCTGAATGGCCAACGTAAGCTCACTGATCATGTTTCCAGCCCCCTCCCCACAAATGCTGGCCCCTAGAATGCGGTCAGACTTTTCCTCCACGTGGATGCGCACCAGCCCCTCGGTGGTTCCGTCACAAATGGCCCGATCATTATCGTCAAAGTGCTTTTCAAACGTCTTGTACGCAATGCCCTGGTCCTTCATGTCCTTTTCGTAAAGGCCCACATGCGCCAGTTCGGGAGATGTAAACGTCGCATACGGAATCAACAAGCTGGACATCTTGTCCTTTCCAAAGAACAGTGCATTCCGGATCACCATCCTGGCCATAAAGTCCGCAGCATGCGTGAATTTAAAAGCACTGCAACAATCCCCTACGCCAAAAAATCTTTGGATTCGTCGTCTGCAGCATATCGTTCACCTTGAGTCCCGTCTTGGTGTCAAACTCCACCTCCGCCTTTTCCAGTCCAAGATTCGACACATTGGGTTTCCGGCCCGCGCTCACCAAAATCGCATCAAACAGATACTCCCTTGCCTCGCCTCCCTCCACGGTCCGCATTCGAACTTCCTCGTAGCCCTCCTCGGCTACCTTCCCAGTCAACTCAACGCCATCGTACTTTTCCACCTTGAGTCGAAAGTCAACGCCGTCCTTTTCCATCTGCGCCTTGACAATGGCAGCTAAATCCGCATCCTCCTTGGGCAACACCTTTCCCGACCTGCCAAACATGGTAACCTGACTCCCCAACCTCTGCATCGCCTGCGCGAGCTCCATGCCAATAACCCCGGTACCAATCACACCAAACCGCTTGGGCAACTCTGTCAAATTAAACACCGTCTCATTTGTAACAACGGCCACGCCCGGCTTTGCTCCCTTCTCCCTGACACTCCTCTCATGCAAATCGGCGAGCCCCTCAATGGCCGGAATGGCCGGATACCCACCCGTGGCAACAACAGCCTTCTTAAATTTCAAGGTGGTCCCATTGACCTCGACACTCCCTGGGCCCGTAAAATTAGCATAGCCAAAGTACACATCCACACCCAACTTTCTGGTATAGCGTACCGCAGAGTCATTATCACTAATCTGGGCCCTAACCCTCCTCAACCTCTTCATAGTAGCCGCAAAGTCAACGTGGACGTCCCCCCCTTGACAACAATGCCCGACTCCTCCAAGGCGTCACGATCGTTCAAAGTATGTGCCAAATTGGCGGCATGAATCAAGGCCTTACTCGGGACACATCCAACATTCAAACAATCGCCACCCAAGGCATTTGCCTCAATCAAGGCAACCTTTGCGCCAACACCGGCAGCGCCCGACGACGTGACCAAGCCACCCGCGCCAGCCCCGATCACAACAAGCGAATAAACGCCATCAAAGACCGGGTCGATCCACTCGGGCGGATGCACATTATCCAACAACTTTACATTATGGTCATCCAAGGGCCAGAACGAGGCCTCGACACGCGGGACTGCATGCTCCGATTCATCAAACGTAGGCTCCGGTAACGCGGGGGTGAGATCGCGACCATCTCCGAGCAGCGGGGTGGATAGCAGATCTGCCCAAGAGACGAGGCGACCGGCGGAGGTTTTGGCGCGGCCGCCACGCTCTGTATCGTCGATGAATTTGTAGTACAGGTCCTCATCTTTGAAACTGTGCATATGGGACGGGTGGGATGGGTTGGGTTAGTCGGGAGGGGGGGTGCGGTGAAGTGGGGGAGGGGTGGACGGGGGTGACGTACTCGTGGTCGCGGACGCAATGCTCGATGATGCCGGTTTGTTGGAGGAGGAGACCGAGGTTGACGGCGTCTTGACGGGATTGAGCGACGCCGGTGGTTACCATGTATTGGACGGCCTCGGTGCCGACAAAGCAGGATTTGTAGGTGGTGAGTCGGAAGCGGCGGTCCTTGATGGAGAGGTTTTGTTTGAGGTCTGTGACGAGGTTGTCGAGGTTGACGTTGGGGAAGTTTTGAGCGGACATTGTGTGAGGGAGGGTGCGTTGGAGTGAAGAATTGGGTGCGGCGGTGACGGATCGGAGGGGGGGAGAGGGGGCGCGTGGAATAAGTATCGGCGGTGAGGGGAAATGGTAGAGCAGGGAAACGAAGAAACTGTTTTTTTCTACGCTACACAAATCGGGTACAGTACACTACTGAATAAGTGTCAATGCTACACGTCACCCCAACCTATACTGCATTACACTGTAATGAAAAGGGGCCCATACAAAAGGAATTTTCTTTCCTGGAATCAAGATCGTCCACGTGTACGATACGAGGCGACAATGCCCTCTTGAATTGCTGGTACTGTATTGGACTGTACACGTAGGATGAGGGACAATATGTGACGCATTCCTTACCGACGAATTGGAGTGTTGCTACACACACAGTACAAGGATATCTACGTGAGGTATGGTTTCCTGGGGAATTTCCAAATGCGCTACCCCTGCTGTCCTACTCATTTCACGTTTCTCTCTACCTGTGCAGTACCGTGTGTCCATTCTACATTCTACCCCGACCACCGTTGTCCCCCGCGCACGCCGCATGTTGGGTTGCGCGTCAATCGCGCAACATGGACCGTGTGTTTTCTGCAGCATGTTGCAGAGGCCTGCAGTGTTTGGCTTGTACTAGTTCGACGCGTTTTGTGTGGATTACAATACCGTACTGGGGTGTCAATGGACAGTACTGTACTGTACAATATGTTACAGTACGGTACAGCACATCACCGATGCAGAGCTGCCTGAACAAACCCTGCAATTGGCCAGTCTGTCTCACGACAACGAGCCCTCCTAGTGATCGACCTCCACAAACGCCCGCAATCATGGGGGAATTTTTTGTGCTTATTTTAATACATGGATGATCTACTCGGTTACTGTATATCCACGCTGCGAATGCGTTATGCGGTGAAATGCTTGTTTTCGTCAAGTCTGCTTCTCTCCGTTTTCGCGGCCAAGCGGAACCTACCTTCCCTTACCCCGGACTCCGGCAGCCCTCTCGTCCTCTCATAGGGCCGGCCGGTCCAGGGTAAGGAAAGCTAGGTTCCGCTTGGCCGCACAAAAGGAGAAAAACACAATAAACGAAAACAACCATTTCATGGTACCGAATCCAATCTCAACTATGAACCTGAACGATTCCCTGAGACCCCACGTTTCCTTCAACGCTTCCCCTTCTTCCGTCGTCGCGCGCTTCCTTTTCGCGTACGAAAATGTAGTTGTGCGCGGGAAAAGAGACGAGGGAAAGCGCTCCACATCCTTTGACACCTCATGGGTGCGGCGTTTGAGCGTTACTACGAGGCTTGCGCGAGAGACGGGGCGTTGGTGGAGGAAGGGAAGGACTATTCGATCGTTAAGGCCAAGCTCATCGGGCAGTTTGGGAAGACCCCGAAGCCGCAAGAAGAATTGCAGAAGGCTATCAACGCTATGTTGCACCGAAAAGATCTAACGGTCTCCCTGGAGCAGTTGGACGCTCTATACTAGAGAGTTAGATTCAAAGATTCAGCCTCCTTCGGCCTGCTTCCGAAAACAGTGACAAAATATCAAGACATGGCGCATTTCGTGATGTTTAGACCCCTTACGGACTTCAAGGGGCTCAAAAGGCACTCAAGGACTTCGAAAGTGGAAAGAAGCCGTTCTACGGAGAAGAAAGTCAAGGAGCACCGTCGAGTGAAGCGCCGAAGGAGATACTCCAAAGTTCGGATGTTCGTAGTTCTCAGCATCTGGAAAATAAGGTGGACAAGTTGGCCGACCAATTTGCTGAACTATCGTTGCTCGTGAAGAAGCAATTCGACGGAACGACGCCGCCGGTGAAGACGGATGCGGATTATTTGTGCAGCTATTGCAACCAAAAGGGCCACGGAGCGATAAGGTGCCCACATAATCCGCATCGAGATACCCGCTGTACAATTTGTGGGAGGAGAGGACACTCGGAAGCAACATGGTGGTCCAAGGACCCTCGTGGTGATGATCAGTGAGGAGGAGTTGCTAGGGCCCGGTCTGAGTCTGGAGAAGAACTGAAAATGAAGAAGCAGAAGGACGATGACAAGGTCGCCGTAGTTCAGTAATCTCGCAAAAAGGACGTGGTTGCCGCCGCAAAGAAAAGTACAGACGTCCATGCCCTCCCGAAACAGCGGAGGGAAAACTTGATGGATCTTAACACCATCTTGAACAAGACCCCTGCTAATCGTCCGCCAATGATGGCTCACGTCCCAAGGAAGAAAACTTAGAGAGGAAACCGCAAATCGAAGAAGAAATCCGGTGGACTTCAGAATCATGTAAGGAAGTATAACGTGATCGCTGAACTGGATTCCGCTGCCACAGGAATGAATTTCGGCACCTATTGCGCGGGGATACCGAGAAGGCCAGAAAAATGTTAAGGAGATTGTTATCCAAGAGGCTACCGGTTACACAGGCGTTGATGGTCAACTCTTCAGGAGGTCCACGCCGACTCAAGGTGGTAGCCGTCAAGTTGTATAGAACGGAGACTCATGCCCTTTTGCACACGGGTGCAGTTCCTAACCTAATCTCTTGGGACCTCTGCAAAAGGGTTGCCCTACCGCGACAGAAAACGATCGCTAGGTGACAGTAGCAGACGGAATTGTCGCCGAGGTTCTTTGTTGTCTCAAAGGAGTGCGGGTGTCTTATGGTCAACGGTTGTGCAAATTGAGTTACTTGTCGTCAACAATGCACCCTTTGACGTTATTGTTGGAAGGCCTACTTTGGAAGCCCTCCAGACGCGAGTCGATTATGCACTCCAACACGTCACTTTGGTTATTGGAGAAGAAGAGGTTGTGTTGCCATTCGTCAACGAGCCGTCCAGGATCAATGGGGCCCAAACGGACAGTGAGGACTTCACGTCCCCCAAAGGTTCAGATGATGGGGAATCTTTCCACCCTTTCTCTTCGTCTAGCGAAAGCGATGGTGGATCGGATACCGAACAAGATCTGGTCTTAGCCATCATTAACAAAGAACCATATGAGCCTGATCTACCTCTCTTGACCAAGGCTGAAGTTAAGAAGAAGGTAAAAAGGTAGATTGGCCGCTCGGCTCTATTGGCCTCGAAGCTAGAACACCTCGAAGAGAAGAACCAGGAGTTGGCGAAAGCTCTCAAGGAAAAGGATGTCATAGCTTGTGACATTCACGATCTGGAGCCTGCTCATGTGCCGGTGGTACATTATTTCGAGTTGATGGACGAGAAAACGATACATACAAAGGCCCGCCGAATGCCGCCGAGGCATCACGAAGTAGTGAAGGAAGAAATGAAGGAATTATTGGAAGCTGGAATCATTACGCCGTAAAGGTCTGCCTGGTCCTTTCCGGTCGTCATAGCCACGAAGAAAGTCGGAAGGCCCGGTTTTGCGTCGATTAACGTAAGTTGAACAGGTTAATGAAGCGAGACCGCTCGCCGTTACCGAAAATAGGAGAAATCTTCGATGAGCTCTTTTGTGCAGAATTATTCACAACATTGTACCTTTACACAGGATACTGGCAGGTTAGGATGTCTGAAACTTGCAAAGAAAAAACAACCTTTGTCTCTCGATATGAAACGTACAAGTTCGAGGTAATGCCGTTTGGACTCATGAACGCTCCAGCGACGTTTCAAAGGATGATGGACGAGGTCCTTCGCGGGTTACCGTTCGCTATGGTTTATGTGGACTACGTTGTGATCTTTTCGAAGACGTTAGAGGAGCACATAGCTCATCGCAAGGTGGTGCTCTGGAAGATCAAAGAGTCGCACCTGAAGTTGAAGTTTACCAAGTGCAGCTTTGCTCAATCAAAAGTGAATTTGCTTGTTCACATCGTTAATTCAAGTGGCGTAAAGGTGGATTCCGACAAGATCAAAGATATTGTGGAAGCTCCGGTGCCGGAAAACGTGACCGAACTCAGGAGTTTTATGGGGCTCACGGGGTACTACCGACTGTTCGTAATGGCGTTTGCCGACAGCTCAGCAGTGTTGCACGCTGCGACGTCGGTCAAGAAGGCTCTCGAATGGACTCTGGAGATGCAGTAGTCTTTGTAATAATTGATCGGGAAACTGAGTACCCCTTCAGTACTGGAGTTTCCGGATTTCAATTCACCTTTCTTCATGGAAACAGACTTCTTTTCGGCTGCCTTTTGGTTTGTTCTCTCGCAAATGAAAGAAAAAGAGAAAATACATCCCATTCAGTTTGCTTTTCGAACGATGACGGACCAGAAGCGCCGTTACTACACGAGCGAAAGGGATTCACTCGCCGTTTTTTTCGCTCTTGAGAAGACTCGAGTGTACCTTCTGTCTGACAAGCCCTTAGTTATCCATACGGATCATCAAGCCCTTCAGACCGCGTTCAAGGAGAAGGATATCCACGGGCGGTTGGCAAGGTGAATGGATTTGATGGCATAATACGACTTCGAGATCAAGGATCGTCCAGGACTGGCGAATAGGGCTGCCGATTATCTCTCGCGAGGACCTAACAGGAAGGGAGAAAGAAGAAACGAGGAAAACATAACAGAAGGATTGGTGGCGACAGTGGATTGGGCAGACCCAAAGTTGTACGGTTTGGAACCGCAGTTGATAGATGTAACACGGTTCCTAGCTGGAGAAATTGTTCAAGAATCAGACCTGAAAAAGGAAGTCACAGTCAGACGGAGTGCGAAGAGTTTCATGCTCTGGAACGACACACTCTTTCGTTGCGAGAAGGACGGACTCCGTCTGGTGTCTCCCATCAGTCAACGCTCGGAAACACTGTCCACCTTTCACGATGATATTGGCCACTGGGACGTCGTTTCTACAATAACGTTCGTAAGAGACCGATTCTGGTGGCCTGGGTTGTACCGTGATGTCACCGAGTATGTAAAAGTTTGTGATGGGTGTCAACATGCGAGAAGGTTGCCGACGTATCACTCGAGTTTGAGAGCTCCCGTTACTGGACTGCTTGAGACCTTCTCAATGGGCTTTGCTGAATCATTCAAGCCCTCGAAGAATGAAAAAAGGTCTATTCTGATCGCTGTGGAACATATGACAGGGTGGCCCATAGCATAGGCCACGACGGATTCTACGGCCGATACGATGAAGATTTTCATCGAGGAAGAGATAATATCACCGTTTGAACCTCCAAAGGGAATTGTCTCGGATAACGCGACTGCTTTTATGGTGGGATCGGTACAAGCGGACATGAAAGAGAAGGGAGTCGAGTGAAAGGCGGTGCTTGCTCACGCGCCAATTGAAAACGGTCGCGCCGAGCGGATGGTGGAAAATGTAAAGCACACGCTCAAAAGTTCGATCGCACGCAGTGGGACAGACTGGGCAGAAGACCTCCCCAAAGTCCTATATGGTTACCGGAGACGCGATTGAGGCGATGGTCTTTCCCCTTTTCTACATATGTATTGAATTAAACCGAGGATTCTGGCCAGTGATTCGGTAGTATTTCTCAGTGATGCCGGCCCCCATCATCGGCTTATCGACACCTTAGCCGGTTCTAAGATGCGAGCTTGCGTGACGGAGAAGACTAGCTAGCCCCGCAAGACCAAAGGGAAAGTCAGGGAGTTCGAAGTTGGAGATGAACTGCTGGTAGCGCACGATGAGACCTTCAATAAGGTACGCAACTGGCCGACCTTCGACTCGTATTTCTATGGACCCTGCTGGGTAACTAAGGCGAGCTACCCTCGTTAAGAGTTAATTTTCTCCACCGGTCGCGTTACAAGGAAGGCAATTTAAGCGCGCCGGATTTTGCCGTATCAGAAGAGATCGACCCTTTTTTTTCAACTAAGGAAGAGCAATAAAAGCGAGGGAACAAGAGAAGAAGAACCGAGAATCGAGTAGATTGAAGAGATATGACAGATACGCCGGGAGAAGACCTGACGGGCTTGCATGACGTGCCGGCAAAAGTTGAAACGGGAAACGAAATCGTGAAACTCTTGACGGGAAGGGGTACGGGCGGCAAGCCGGCGGAAGAACTGTACGTCTTCTGGCCCGAGGGCACCATAAATGTTGATGCCGACCGGAATAAGCGGGATATCGGAGAAACCGCAAACTTCCCCGTAGTGTGAATTGTTCGGACCGTTCGACGAGGCCTTCCGCGGGGGCTCCGCACAGGGGCCCTGTTGGACTCGGGACGGGACGAGAGGATGAGACACAGTAAAATCCAAAGCTAGATCGCGGTGGTCGAGGGCGAAAGCTCCTGGAATGCAAACGACAACACGAAGCGCCGGAGGTGAAGGAGCAGAGGTAGAGCTAGATGCAAGGGGGTGTTCGGGTAGAACGGTAATGCCAACATACTTGCAAAAGAGGTGCACAGCATTGCGGAGGACATTGTATCTGCTGATCTGACCGTCTTCGTATTTATGAGTAAAAGCATGCTTAACATCGAGATCGAGTATCGGGGCCAACTCATTAGAGAGCCTTAAGCCGACAGACAGGACAGCGTTTGTTGCCAGGGAAGAGAGGCATTCCAGGACAGAGGGATACAGAAACAACCCATGATTGCGTGAAGGAGCATGTACCCCGATGGGGGTGAGGGAGACAGGAGAACACATTGAGTTTCAAATGAGTTTGGGGCCGTCGAGAGGTTGCGACAGGAGAATAGGTTGGCGAAGAGTGGAGGATTTCGGACCTCCGGGCGTATACCGGCTGTTTTTCCGCACCTCAGTCGTTCGCCCGACGGAAGTTGAAAGGTTGAATGTCTTCGGAGGTTGAAAGTGGGCTGCATTAGACGGGAGAGAAGTCATAGGGTGGTAGTGAGCAAGGCGTGGAGAGTGGTGATGAGGGAGTCCTCTATGTTGGGGGGAAGCTGAGCTGGAGTCCGTTATTATCTTGTGGCGCCCGTAGCCCACTTACAGGGGGGCGTGACGTGCGAGTTTTTTGTCACGCGACGGACAGATTCGCTAGTTGATTGACTCGTTGTACTTTTACATTATACAGCGGTACTGTACACTGTACGAGTGGGAAGTGGGCTCCTATAGTGTACAGTGGTACTGTACACTGCACGTGCACGTTTTGCGAATAGAAATCCTGCACTGTCCACCTCTATAAGGGACTAGAGGTCTGCTGGAGTCTGGGGGAAGGGAAAGTAGGTTCCGCTTGGCCGAAGAAGGAAGAGCAGAAAGAAACAAGCATTTCATGCGGCATAAGTCGTCACTAATGGGTAACACTCCAGTACATGAACTTCCTTACAGGGCCGGCTTAATGTCAGTGAGGCAGTCATGCAGCGTTGGACATGACGTCCGTGGCAGCGTGCCTTTGGGCAAGCACTGCTCTAACCTTTCCATACGTCTCCATCACTCCAACGGCCACGTTCCGCGCCACATCGCTATCAATGAGCTACGGAAACTCGACCTCGTGATCGATGACCCCCCTCTTCGCTCCCTCCCAATTAGGAATTCACGTTACATCGTCAGCCACCACTGACGTCCTTACCGAAACCTTGCCGATGGCTGGACATCCACGCTCCAACGCGCTACCCTGAAGAAGCATATCTACTACTCCTCCCCATGGCCGGTCTCAAGGCATTGGGCGGGCCCCCTGGCAATTGATGTTTATAGCTACATCGACATCTTCGGATTCCGGTTCCTCTAGTGTCTATTGGACCGTTTTCCTCATATGGGAATACTTTTAGCAGTTCTCTTCCATACAAATATTTTTATCTCGGCGCATTTCTCCCTAGGCATTAGTTTATGAGTGCAGATATCCGATCAAAACGTTCTTTTCAAGATCGTTGACCTCAGTGAAGTCTAGAGCATTTTTCCCTCAGCAACGTCCGCTCTTCGCAAGAAGTTTGGAAAACGACTTTATTTTGGAAGCAAATATAGTTCGTATTATCGTGAGGGATCTCGGAAACAAGGGAGCATGTACAGTAAAAATTTCTCTCCTGTAATTTCACATAAAAATATTTTTCAGTAAAGATTTCGGGCTTCCAAAACATTTACCTTTCCAAAATGTAATGGAAAATATCCTAATATGAGGACAGTGCTATGACGGATATACACTACTGTGATACTTCGACGTCAGATGCTCTTGGTGGCCTTTGCATTTGGATGGCTCATGGTGCAGATACCAGATGGCTTGCAGTAGACTTTTTTTAGGGCACTATAGTTTTAACGCCCTCTTTTGAATAATTTGTACAGTACCGCGCGGCCATGCGCCGCCGCCCATAAATACCAACATCCCGTCGGGAGTTAGCGTCCGCAACTTCCCTTGGCGTACGCTTGAATTGTTTGTTACCCTCTCGCCTTTTGTCAGCTTCCGACACCGGAAGCACATTACCGCAAGAACCCAGGTCTTTTGGTAGGCCTGGGTCCAAATAGCGTATTGTAACAGCACTATTTATTTCGTTGCACGATTGACACAAATAAATTGCTTGACCCATCTTCACCGTTCGTCACCGACGCCTTTCCCGCTCCACCACCGATCACCTTCCCCACCACGACCAATCCTTCGCCACCTTTCCCCTCCAACACTGATCACCTTCCTCCATCTTCACCAATCCCTCTCCTCCTCCTCCACCGACACCTTTCCCTCGCGCCCCTCTCCTCACCTCTGCCCGTTGCTTCCCAAGTCTAGCTTCATCTTGCTCCGCACACACCCGTGGCTACTCAAGTTTGGTTACGGTATTCTAGTTTGACTACTCAACCTCAGCTTCTTAAGTTTGGCTAACATCATCCATTTAGGCTCCCCAAGGTTGGTTTTCATTGTCCTTTTCCTTCCTCTCGCTTAAGGTAAAGGCTGACTTCCGTTGCTGAAGCTCGCTGAAGTCTTGGTCTTGCGTGGACTTGTCTCGACTCAGTCGGACAGTGATCGCAGATCGCGCGCAATCTGGTGCTGACGTCGGGTTGAAGCTGTTAACTTCCAGCGCACCACCGGGTACAGTAATACAGGGACAACCTCGCGTCACATCCCGTGAGCTGCAGCCTGTGGATAAATTAGTTGCCCAAGCAAGGGGAAGTCCCGGGGGAAGTGGTCTTTCGGCTAAAACTACGCCTATACGTCAGCTCTTGAACTCGGGGAGGGAATTCATCTCACCCTTCGTACGACTATTCCGACTGACCGCTGCGCTGCTTAGGCAAATAGCGTGGGGACCAGGGTGGCTTATTTCTAAATCGGAATAAGTCGAAACGCATAACTTAAAACGCATAAGGTAAACGAAGAAGAGGTCTTGACTCTTGGAATTCTTGCTTTTAAGCTTTGCTGACTTTTTTGGTTGTGGTCCCTAAGTGGAAGGTACAGGCAAACGCTCCTATAGGGTAAGGATCGGGCCGCAGCTATCCTTGATAGCTCCGGAAGATTCCCCGAAAAGATTCATAGCCACCTGCACTGGGCCTATGCAGGTAAAAGACTGCAGTAAACGGCTCCCTCTCCGGAGTGGGGGCGACTCCGTGCCTAGGGTCAATACTATGAACCCTCCGCCAGTAGGGGACTGGTCGCCAAGGCTCGGAGTTCCCAGACCACTCCACCAGTAGGGGACGGGTCGCCAAGGCTCGAAGTTCCCGGACCCCTCCGCCAGTAGGGAACTGGCTGCCAAGGTTTGTAATACCCTGCTGTCATCAAGGTTTTAGTCTAGACGTCCAGTCGGCCCCGAGTAATTAATTACCGACACGTCACCCCGTCTGAACTAATACACATCTTTGTCTTTCTGGAAGGTTTAACTCAAGTCTCTACTGCCTACCGCCTTCCAAGCCAAACGTAGAATCATTGGAATGGCCGAAGTCAGTCAGGGCGTGTCTGGCTCGAGTGGCGACAACCACTACTTCATGAAATCCGTAAGTGACATGGAGCTAAGATCGCTCACAAGTGCACAAAATGGTTTCATTGTCTTCGTCCGATCTCCGGATCCTGAAATGTCAGGTGCCCAACTGAAGGAAATGGTTGCTTAGTTATTCCCGCCTGCGAAGTTGTTCCCTAAGGAGATTAGTGAGCTTCCCTCTGTGTGGATTGAATTGCGGAACTTCAAAAACGCGCGTGGTGCTCAGTTACAGCTGCACTCGTCGCGATGGATTTTGCCAACCCTAACGCACGGCCTCTACGATGATGCTGAGGACCGCGAGGCCTTTATCACGATCGCAAAACAGATTCTGTCGAGTGGGCGCCAACTTCTTCAGGACCTTGAGGACAGCACACAGTTCAGTGCGCAGTTACCAAACACTGAGGCTACCTCCGGAGACTCTGGAAATGGAACATAAGACTTGCCCATGACATTGCGATGATATTGAAAGATTCAGACAAGAAGTTCTCCGGAGAGCTGGGAGAATGTTGGATGGATTTAGTCGATCAGTATTCTCAGGTGTCACGCGACTACGGGCTTAACCCTTCTCAGAAGCTTCACTACATACACAATCTCGTAATCAAATAAGCTAAGAAATATTATCTAGCTGAAGTTCATACCTACGCGCAAACTTTTCAGCAAGTAGTAGACATGGTCAACCGAGAATACAACTCACCCGTGCGCCAGACGAGAATAAAAAAATATCTCAACTCCCTTCGTGTCACTGACCTCATGAACGGAGAATTGGAGGCATCCGCGGCGCTAGCAAAGACATTTAAGCTCCTTACTAAACTATCCCGCCAAGTAGCACCTTCCCACCGCAAAGACGTGCACAAAATCGAGTTTCTTCAAGGGTCAACTGTCGGATTAATCTGGTTACGAGAACCTCCGAGAAGACTTGCAACACACAACCTTTCGTTTCAAATGTTGTACAGAGACCTAGAAGCGGCCCTACAGTTGAACAAGAAATCACGACTCCCGGTTGCGAGAGACAAAGCTCTCGAGAAGAGAAGGTACCAAGACAATGAAGGAATTGGTATACACTATGCTGGGCAAGGGATACATGGTGGGGATCCGAAAGAGGTGACACGTACTCGCAGTGCTCCTCGCCGTCCCAACTACAACCCACTGAGAATACCTGGGTGCTTCAACTGCGGAAATCCAGGCCACCGGATGAGGCAGTGCAAGAAGGCAATCAATACCGCAGCGGCTGCGGAAAGGAGACTGGAGTATTACCAAAAGAAGGATTCAACGAAGCACTCCGTACACCATGTACTTGCCTAACTGTGTCAACAAGTGGACCACTGGGCAAACAAAGATGATGTATACGCACTCACACCAAGACAATCTCAGGACGCTGCGATCATTCAGTCAGTACTAGATGGGGAGAAAATTCGCAGGAGCCCCATAGAACCGTATTTGGAACGACACCTGATAGCTCAAACATGCCATTGAAACTCTACCCGGACACTGAATCTGATGAAAACGACATAATCGATATGTCAAGCATCTAGGACGAAGCTAACTCTTCTAGATTTGAGGGCGCATGCGTCAACTCGGGAGCTCAGCGCACAGTCATTGGTTTAAGTCAAGCTCAGGCATACTAAATGTTACTAAACGTGCGTCTTGGGGACATCGTGATAGGAAAGAAGCTCATGTTCAAGTTCGGAGCGGCCCAACATTAAGGTTTTGGGCAAATTCAATTTCGCCTTCCCGTCTCAACATACTTCGTCTTGACGATTACTGCAAAATTATTTCACATCGATATGTACCCCTCTTCCTTGGGCTAGATGCATTGACACAGGCCAGACTCATACTGAACTTCTGCGACGACGCTATTATCTCCAAGTCTGATGGGTAGTCCATTCCTCTTATACGAAAGGGAGGACACGTCTATGTTGAGTGGCCCGTAAGCATCTACTTCACGACTTCGGAGCTGAGAAAGATCCATAGGCACTTACATCACCCTCACCCAATAAAACTGTACGCAGTGATGTGACGAGCCGACCCCGAAGAAAAGTCTCCGAAGCACCTCGAAGATTTTGAAAAACGACGTGCGACATCTGCCAAAGAGAGTATTCCGCGCCACACCGTTTTTGGGTGTCCCTCCCGAACGAAGAATGCGTCTTCAATCGTGCTGTTGCCATGAATCTAATGAAACTGGACAGCAAAAATATATTACATATCGTGGACAGGAACACCAAGTTCAGCGCTGCGTGCATCCTAAGCAACAAATCAACCTCAGCAGTGTGGAATGCCTTCACGAAGATTTGTGTCTCCAAATACGTAGGCTACTCGGATGTTGTGGCGACGGATCAAGGTTCTCAGTTCACGTCTGCTAAATGGAAGACGTTGCTTCAGACTTCTGGTATATCTAATAATTCCTCAGGTATTGAGAGTCACAACGCGATTGACGTTAGCAAAAAGTATCACTCTTACTTGAGAAAGGCTTTCAACGTAATAATCACCGAATATCCCAATATGGAATGTGATCTCGCTCCGCACCTGACTGTCAAAGCTACCAATGACACCGAAGGCCCATCAGGAATTGTAACAAACCTTCTAGTATTCTGAATTGTCCCGCGTATCCCACTCATTCCGAAGGAGCTACCAGACCATACCTCTCGAATGAAAGCACTTAATGAAGCTTGCAAAGAGATGGCAATAGTATCACACAGCGCAAGAATAGCTAACTTGCTGAAACACAATGTACCTTCTGCAGCTGGCAGGTTGTTTTAATTCGGAGAAGAAGTACTGATGTACACGGAAAAGCCGGATGGAAAGCGGATCGGATCTCTGGTAGTCCGCAATATTCGAGAGAAAATTCCAACCTTGGACAATGGCGACCGTCTCATCACGGCTCCCGTGGACAAGGTGAAGAAGTATTATGAGAAGGTACCCAGCAAGTTTACCCTAGGACAAGGGGATTGCGACAATTTGGAAACGCAAGCCCCGAACATAATCGATTCTACCGGGACGGAGGGTTTGCAACCATCAAATATCGGGTCCCGTATCGAGGAGAATCCAGAATTTTACTTCGACAAAACGCTTGATGCAATTCTATCCAAACTTAAAGACGAAAAGAACAAAGAGAGTGAGATATTTGACCTCCTATCCAAGGCGAGAAGCTACGAAAGGGGTAGACTACGCGTACAAGAAGCGCTCGACGACATCCCCATAGACATCGACTACATTGGGGTGAACATCACGGACGTACATAATCCAGATGACCCGCGAGCCTCGACACCAGAGTTCAGGGAAGAAAAGCTTTCTGAAACTAAGGGAGTCAAGGAGCGCAAGGTCTGGGAAGTCATCCCAAGTCCAAGGTCCCAAATGATGCCAACATACTCGGGGGTGCTTTATTCTGTCAATCAAGAAAATTGGAAGCAAGGATGAAAAGAAGAAGGCGAGGTACATCGCTCAAGGCTACAACGACAAGAATAAGCCCTACATGGCACACGACACTGCAACGTTGAGGTCTTCCTCAACTCGGTTAATACTATCCATGGATAATATTGAGGGTTTCTGCGTCTTCTCACATGACTTTAACCAAGCCTACATCTAGAGCAAAGATAGAATGGCCAGAAAGATCTTCATCTTGCCTAAACGCGACGTCCTCGACAACCTGGGCATATCTGACGGTGCGGTACTCGAGTTGCTTTGCCCGCTATACGGCATTTGCGACGCGGGTGACTACTAGGGTGTGAAAATACACTACCATATGAAAGAATAACTGGTTATGACCCCAACAGTCGGGACCCAGCCTATATGCCAAAATATATGATGGATCCTTAGGAGACCTCATCGTTGTATACGTCGACGATAATCTGCACGCTGGTAGCAAGGAATTCGAGCGCTTAACATCAACTTTTTGAGAACTATTTGACTCCAAGCCGAGAGTGTGCGACCACTTTGACTTCTTTGGCAATATGATAAGGTCATCTTCTCCCGGGAACTTCACGATGACTCAAGAAAGGCACGTAAAGAAGCTCTTTCTCGCCCCAAGGAACTGCACGTTCCACTAATTTAGACGCCTTCGAGCGATGCTTTCGTGGATAGCGAACACACGCCCTGATCTGTGCTGCTTTATCAACAGGGCTGCTCAAGTGTCCGAGAAGAATTTTTAGAGGAAGTCCAATGACAAATTCAACAAGGCTGGAGGCCTGGTTCCAAACAATGCAGTGTAAAAACAACTATTATATCGCAAATTTCACTGCCGTGAGGCGTGGAAAGCTGTCTTCACGGCGTTCTGGACGCTTCGACAAAAGCTGTTGTTATGTAGCTCATGGTGACTGGTGTCCTGTGGTCACAAGTTATGGTCCTGAGAGCCATGTAAAGTACCGTAAATGACCACAAAATAGCGTACCATGCACAACAGTTCAGTAAAGGAGCCTCAAAACAGGCACATATGGGGGTATAAGGGCTGCTTTTCTATTTTGCTAGGAATTTAGTACCAATTTGTGCATTTTAGAAATTTGCGAATCTTTATATAAATGCTGGTCGAATGGGATGCGAGCCTCGACCGGCAAGCAATACCACTACTCAAAAACACATATACGACACCCCAAAATCCCACGCCCCAACACCATCACCCAAAGACTCACACACCAACTCCAACACTCCAACACCCCAACATCACAAACACTAACGCAACACCACGTTGCCTTTTCCTGTCTTCTGTCACCAAAGCAATGGCATCCCATGTCTCCTTGGACTTACGGTGTGCATACCGAAGTTCAAAGGGGCAATAGCCATTATACTGCGGGTGCCTCTTGTCCATTTGGACTTTCGGTGCTTAGCTCGAAGTTCAAGGGGCAATATTCTCAGTGACTCCTAAATTTAAAACCTGAGCTTAAAGAAACAGAAAAAACAAGAAAAAGACGAAAAAGGAAAGAAAAAAAAACAA
The DNA here is from genome assembly GCA_002205965.3 of Kappaphycus alvarezii. Taxonomy (NCBI): domain Eukaryota; phylum Rhodophyta; class Florideophyceae; order Gigartinales; family Solieriaceae; genus Kappaphycus; species Kappaphycus alvarezii. The sequence goes on from NADL03000750.1 coordinate 251,355, forward strand.
AATTAGAAAAACTCAAATAGAGACACGAAAAAACCCAGAACCACTTCCAGTGTCTATCAAAAACTCGCACTTTTAGCTATTAGCTTTCTTGTAACGTTTTAGTGTCTTTATGGTCAACCGGCGCGAATTCGGCAGTTTTGAGACCCAGTAGGTCCAGTAGGGTCCGTAAGGGGCCCCCATGCTGCAGTTGAATACAAACGTCACCTCTTCCTCTTAAATCTAGGTAGTTGGCAACATATGGAGTCGGTTCCTGCAGTAGACCCTCGATATTAATGCTGTAGAGTTTCTACCAAGATAGAATGTTGTTTTTTCGAGCAATCTGGGGTTACGGTGTGCCTTTTTATTAGGAAATGCAACGTACAGGGCCACTAGAGTCAAGCAGCTTGGAGCGGGAGGCAAACATCTGAATGTTGCGGACTACGACCAATCACAGATGCTGTACACTTGCAACTCTGGGTTGGTACCCCCAGGTATCCTAGGGGAAATACTGGGAGGGGGAATTTTTCGTTTATGTCAAGATTATTCTAAAATCTTTCGAATGAATGAATACTTTATGTATGGAAAAAGATGTGGTCGTTTTTATTCACGTCGCTGGGAGTGCGTTGTGCCGGACAAAACTATCTACGGAACAAGCTGTTCTCCCTGCTTCGGAACCCATCAGCAATGCTCAATCCCACCCTCGAGGACAGGTTTTCCTCGAAAAACCACCTCCCGCCCCAACAGCGTCGCAGGATGGACATCTTAATCAACAATTGAGAAATTTCTCCTCGTCTCTGCGCAACAAATACCTTTGTTGCAAGCCCATACACATCTGACACCATTCCCCACGCCCGCAAGAACCCAGACTGCACCAATACCCCTACGGAGACCCAGAAGAGTGCATGCTACGCAAACCTTTGCGCAACAGTACACGCTGACTTTTCCCCCTCGGGTTTGACACACAAGGCGCACAGAGTTCCTCTGCTCCACACGCGCTAGGGATTATTGCCCCCTTCTTCTCCGCAAGACGCGGCACTACCGCTGATGTCGAATACGACCACTTGGGCACTACCCTCTCCTCCCTCGTTCTCCAGCTGACGGCCCATGCCGTATCTCTCCATGCTTTGTCCCTAACATCACCAGATGCCTGAGTGACCCTGCTCAGTTTAGTGAACAATTAGTAAAAGCGTTTGTTTTTTTAGGGATAAATCGTCGGAGAAAAGATACTCTGAACTAATTATCCCAAGAAGGATGTGTTGCAAGCGACAAAAGTGCTACCATGGTATAGTTGAACGAAGAAAAAGGGTCCGATAAGGAAGGTAGTTGAGAGGGCTACACGCAAGTATAGAAGGGGTAGGGTCTACCACTAATGCTCTGTGACCCGCGTAAGAAATAAGGGTGTTGGGTCTGAAGTTGATTCTTAACTTCCTACTACTTGGGGCTTGACTTAAAGTTGTCTGCCAACTTGCCTGACCTCCACAAGAGAAAGCAGTTTACTAAGCTTGTATAGACTTTTTGGCTAACCCTAAAGTCTCAAACAAACGTATTAAGAACCATAAAATGCATCAAATGGAATCATGTCAATGAGAAAGACTAACAGCAGATACTATCAGGATAAATATCTAGATTTCTTCCTTAGGATTTTAGTCCTCTAGATCAGAGCCAAACAGTTCCCTCAAAATATCAATTCCACCCAAGCAGTTTCCACAAATATCCGGGACATATTTCCTACTGGGAAATATCTAGACCACTGAAGATGCCCCCATCCGGTTCCAGAGTCGGGAAAACATGGTCCACACTTTCCGGCCCTCTTTCCACTATTCCAGCATTTCTTATGTCTCTCTCCCCCTCATCCTCCTCGTCCTCCTCTTCAACCTTCTCTTTATCTTCACCAGAAGAGTCTGAGATAACGATGAATCCCTCGGTCTCTCCTTCGTTCTCCATGGGAGCTCTCCTACCGTCGTACACTAGTAGCTCCCACGAGTCTACTCCGAACTCCTCTTAATCCTACTCTTCCTCTACCTTCTCTGTCTATACCTCCTTCTCTGCCTCTTCTGCCTGCTTGAAGAAGTTGCGGCGGACCCACTCCCGAACGCGTTACCGGTCCTTTCTTCTACAATAGTGATCGCAGTCGGTTGGGACATTTGTCACCAGGGCCAGCGCGCGGAGGGAGCGGCGGGCGCGGGATGTCTTGGCAATGGTGAGAGACAGGCGGAGATTGGTCATGTTTAGGACAAAAATGGGGTGAGCCGATGTAGTAGTTGATGGCAAGGGGTTATCCTCAACGACATCGATTTCGAAGTTTAAATAGGGAGGCGTCTTCGAAAAGTTTCGCGGCCTTGGACTACAATAAAAAAATGTGAGGAAATCCCGCAGCGTTGAATTTGGATGCAATCAGGGCAAAAACTAGAATTCTGCCCGATGAACTATTAGACCTGAATTTGGAGGACGAAGCGGATCACGAGTCGAAAGATTTCTATTTTGAAAAAGGAGGACCAAAATGATCAAAGACAAAATAGAAATAGAGCTGCATAGTGAATTTGGATTCATGGGAAAAATAAGTTTCATGATTTTGTTCCTGAAAGAAAATTGATGGGGAGAGCTTTTCTGACAGCTCATGGGAAGGAGAAGACAGAAATTTGTGGAGAGGACCGCTCCCCTACAGAAAGAACCGTTTTTGTGACAACAGTTAGTGCATGGAATGATCTATGTAGCAGTAGAGGACCGAAGAGAATTTTTTCCCTGGGCCGTAGTGTTTGGGGCGGAAGGCGGGACTTGAGGGTACGGTAGTACTAAAGCAAAGCTAAGAATTCGCGGGAGTCGATTTTGGTGGTCAGGCCGGGGTACAGAGCACACTCGAGTCATTCTTTTACGCCGAAAAGGCCCATGGTAATCGGAAAGACTGGCTCCATTGGTCGCTGAGATTATCTTTTCTTGCACTACAAAATTGAGTGCTTCTGTTAGTGTTTTTTTGCAGGACGGAATCTCGTGAACAAATATACTAACGAGGAGGAGTCGTGAGGGCAGGCAGGAGATCGATCATATTCGGTGGGCGCAAACAGCATCATTGTACGTCGCAAGATCCGGGATAGGTGCAGGCAAGATTTCAATAGTTAGCATGTTGGCAGCTCAGCTAGAGACAAGGAGAGTTGCTGTCTATGTGGTTTACGCCGATATGAACCCTAAGACGAGGGTGGATTTCTTAGTGTCCAAGGGTTTCACTGATAGTTAGAGTTCTCAAAATGTATCAGATCCTAGTACTACTGCAGTGAGTGTCCGAATATTTCGCTCTATCATGGAGTCAAGTATAGCGGCGCCCTCCGCCTTGCAAAAGGGTGGCACCAAATTGAGAATGAAAACTGATGCTTAATGATTTCCACTTGATGAATGAATATGTTTAATGGTCGCATTCATTGCGTGGCAATTCTGCATTTGTTAGTAATATTTTTGATGGTTCAATTATGAAAGGTCGTAGCTATCTCTAGCTAATGGCGTTGTACAGTATACTCACAGCAAACATAACTCTGAGAAATTATTTTTAAGAAACCTTGTTATTGTTTTTTTGTCGTTACACTGCTACTACTGCCAATTTGCTGATACGATATCATTGATAATATTGTTATTTTTTAGGGCTACCAACTGTTTCAAGCTTAGATGATCTGTTGAGTAGACCTCGATTCTCACTGGATATAAGGATGTTCCGTGGACTGATGGGAAGGGAAAACAAGAAGAATATGCTAAGGTGGTCGCGTTATGGAACGCCTTTCAGACTAAGCTACTGAATTCAAACTTAAACAAGATATAGCTTGAGATATTAGGATTAGGCTACAATATAAACTTTATGGTAGGGTAAAGGATACTTGCGGATCAATTTCTGATGCAGAAACAATGAAAGATTGGGATTAGAAGTGGCCAGGAAATCCCAACCTGATAATGGAACAAACACAAAAAAATAACGAGCAAGAGACCAGTGACCAACTAGTAGAGCTTTAGTTGATCGATAAAAAGTAACAGAACAGATAACTGTAGATCTGAGAAAATTAGAACTGAGAACTATAGAGCAGAGAATTGTAGGTATGAGAACAGTAGAACTGAGAACAACAGAAGAGAGAACCTTTATTGTGAACACAGTAAAACAGAGGAAAATAGAACAGAGTGCTACGGAGCGAAGAGCCTTCGCAGTGAACCTGATGAAAACATCGGAGGTGGAGCTTTCCCTTGCGCAAGCTACTGAACACCTTGTCATGTGCTCCACTGCGATTAAAGCAAGCCTCTTTATCTTCTTAGATGGCTTGAAATGGCCCTAAAGGTCCTTTGAAAACGTTTCGAACAGCCCTGTGACGGGCCCTTTAATACTTGTATGAAAATTTGGTAGACTTTGGGACCTCTAACAGCCAGCGCATACTTTGACATGTTTTTTCATGTCCAGATACACCCCAGACCACCAAAAACGGTCCCCCACGAACTGTCTTCTAGAAACAGTATCCAAATGAACGATATCGTCTTGGAACGTTTTCAATATTTAGACACGCTGCACGGTTGGCGGATCAACGCGCAGTGCATCCTTCTCCCGTCGGAACAGAGTGTCGTTCCAAATAATTAAACTCTTTCCTTTCCTTCTTATGGCTGTCTTCTTTTTCGAATCGGCCTTCTGGACCCTCTTTTCGAGCAGAAACATCGTTATATCCCGTATATCCGGATCTAATCCAGAGAGTTTAGGGTCGTCCCACTGGATCGCCGCTACAAGGCCTTTCTTGTCATTTTATTCTTTTCACGCCTCCAATTCCACGATGAGTCTGCGAGGGAATTAATCGTCCGCCCATTAGCCTTTCCAGGTCTGTACTTAATTTCGAAGTCGTACTCGGCCATCAAATCCATCCACCTCGCCAGGCTTCAATGTATATTCTTCTTCTTGCAAACAATCTCCAAGGCCTGATTTCTTCGTATATAACACGAACGGTCTGTCGGATATACTCACGAAACTTATTGAGAGCGACCAATGCGGCGAGTGCTTCCCGCTTGCTCGTAGTGTATCGATGTTCCTGTTCCGTCATTTTCCGAGATGTGAACTGTAACAGGTGCAATTTTACATCTTATTTCTTCTGCGAAAGAACCACTCCTATGTCAGTCGAAGAAGCATCCGTCTCCACCATGAAAGGGTAGTCGAAACTCGGGAACGCGAGTACTAGAGGCGTCGTCAGCTTCCTCTTCAAGTACTATAAATCCCCCTGCATTCCACTCAAATTCATTCTTAACAGATGTTTCAGCGTGCAACACTGCTGATATACATGCAACGTTCTGTATAAAGCGTCGATATTAACCTGCCAACAAGATGAAGCTCCTCAGTTCTGTCACAGTTTCCGGCACAGGGGCCTCCACGATATCTTTTATCTTATCGGAATCAACGTTAATGCCCTAGAACTGACAATGTGACAGAGCAACTTCACTTACGACTGAGCAAAGCTGCAAATGGCTACCTTCAGCTTCAACTTCGCTCCGTGGATCCTCCTTAACACCTCTTTGCAGTGACCTATGTGTTCCTACAACTTCCTAGAAAATATTACAACGTAGTTCACGCAAAGCATCGCAAACAGAAACCCGCAAAGAACCTCGTCCGCCCTCCTTTGAAACGTCGCTGGAGCATTCACGCGTCCAAAATGCATCATCTCGAACTTGCACGTTTCATATCGAGAAACAAACGTTTTCTGTTCCTTGCACAGTTCGTGCATTCTAGCCTGCCTGTATTCGCTGTACAATTCCAACGTCGTGAAGAACTCAGCGCTAGAGAATAAGTCGAAGATTTATTCCATTTTCGGTATCAGACAGCGTTATGGCTTCATTATCCGGTTCAGCTGACAGTAATGGACGCAACAAAGGGGTTTTACGTCTTTTTTAGTGACGAGCACTACTGGAAAGCACCAACCGGACCTCTACAGCGTGATAATTATAGCTTTTGGCAATTAATTTACTTATTCTTTCACTACTTGGTTATGCCTTGAAGTCATTTAGTGGGCTTTCGAATGTGTCGGAGTCTTGTCCCTCAACTCGAAAGAATGTACCACCGGCAGCGGAGCCTGCTCCAGATCATGTATGTCCCACGCTATCACGCTGTTCTCCTTGAGGGCATTCAACAACTTCTTCTGGTTCTCTCCCTCAAGACGATTCACTGTCAAGGCGAGAAAAGCGGCGTGATCGGCTTCCATGTCTTCCTCGGTGGCCCCATCCTCCAACACAAGACCTTCTAGATCGGGCTCATACGGTTCTTTGTTTAAGATCGCCAGTAATAATTCATGTTCGGTGTCCCACCCACCCTCGCTTCCACCTGACTCTGATGAGGACAAGACAGGAAGTTGTTCTCCACCAGACTCTCTAGGGGATGCGAAAATCTCACTATCAGTCCGAATTCTAACAATTACTAGATTCTCATAGACTAGCGGTAAAAGAACCTTCTCTCTCCCAATCGCCAGTGTGACCTTTTGATGTCCGTAATACAATTTTCCTGCATAATTTCTGGTGAAGGACTGCCAATAATAGTGTCAAATGGTGCGTTCCGTACCAACTAGAAGCCCGGAAGCACCACCAGGGTTCTAAAGTAGACTGGAACCTTCTGTACACACCCAATAACTTTAGCCACCGTTCCATCGGCGACGGTAACCTGACCATCCGTACCCGTCGGGACAAATGCCAGCTTCTCGCAAAAGTCCGAGGACATCAGGCTTGGAACTGCAATCGTGTCTAACATGGCGTGCTTCTCCGTCCAATAATCCTTCAAGGCCACGGCATTCAACCGACGAGAGACTTTAGGGTGACTTTTAATGTACACCTGAATCACCACGGCAGTTTTGGGCACAAGACGCTTCAATTGCTCCTTCCTTCATCTGCGTCTTCACGCAGAAGCTTCCCGAAGTTCATTCCCGAAGAGGCAGAAGCCAGTTCCACGACCACATTATAGTTCCCTACGTGGTCTTGGCGGGCTCTTGACGATTATCTAGTGTTCCGTGCCTTATTTTTGTTCTTACTTGGCTACGAAACGACCATTGGCGGGCGAAAAAGAGTGGCCTAATTCACCAGCTCGTCGCTGTTCATGAAATAGTCCCTGCGTTGCTTCAAAAGAGCTTGACCATCGGCGTTCCTCTTTGCCGCGGCAACCACATCGCCCTTGCTAGAGTCCTGGACGACGAAAAGGGGCTCATCTTTCTTATTTCGACTCCAAAATTGCTCTGGCAATTCTTAACTGCCCAACTCCCTCTCGCTGTCCCTTGTACCAGTATGCTGCCTCCGCGTAGCCTCTCATCCCACAAAAAGAGCACCGAGTGTGCCTGTGAGGGTTCTGCCGGCACTGGATGGCACGGTGGCCCCTTAACCACAGAAACTGCATCTAAAGTCGTCATCGACCATAGCGGTAGGTCCTTCCTTTTAAAACTGCTTCTTCATGAAGAGAAACAACTCTCCAAACAGCCTCGCTAGCTGGTCAACCTGGTCCTCCAGCTGGTGCGGCTCGACAATGTGCATCTCAGGTCTCTGCATATTCCTCCTCGGAGCAACCAAACGCGCCCGGGCTGCCCCTCTGTCGGAGAGTAGTGTCTTTTTTCCTACCTGAAAGTCTTCAATTGTCTCCTTAAGTTCCTTGTAGTCCGACGTCGCTCGATACATGACAGACTGAACCAACTCCCGCTGTCCCGCCATTGTCTTCCGAAGAAAACTGGTGGAACCAGCCTCGGTGAAGCCAATCCTCATGTAGAGGGCATATATTTGCAGCAAAGACCCTCTTATGTCTCTAGCGTCCAGTCCTGCGGCAACTACTTCGTGTACCTTCTTCTCCTGCTTCGAATTCTTCGCGAACTCGACCAGGAGATTCTTCTCGACGATGTCATTTTTCTAGGCGTCTTCGCTGAGGGACCTATTCTGCGCAAACGAATCGAGGTAGAAGTCGAATGCTTCACCGTCCAGATGTCACATAATCTGGAGGGCCTTCTCGCTGTCCGCTTTTTCGCGCATAACAACGTTCTCGAGCACCAAAAGAAAACGGGCAATGTCGGAAGAGCGGAATACATCAAAGCAGAGGTGAGGGGCGTTGGAGTCTGTGATGGCGTCGTCGAACCTTGGATGCGGTACCATGTAATGCCTGGAAATTTACTTTATTCTTTCCTGTCTTACCTAGGCCGAGCTTAAACTATTGTCCCTTTTTTCACGTACCTTCGATATATAAAAGTATATATATATTATATTGTGCCGGGTGGTGGGCTCAGAGTGCCTAAACCTAGTCGGATGGGGAGATATAGTACAGTTACTCCTCAAGCGAGCCCGCGCAGCCCACAGAAGGATCCATGAAAAAACTGTGTGCGATCCGTCACCATTTGATGTGGCATTTCCTTGGTGTACTGTAATTCGGCAGCTCATCAGAAGTTCAAATATTCAAACGGTTACGATTATATACTGCAGTACAAAGTACTGTGTCCTCAGCTGACAGAAAGTACAATATACTGCACTCTATCTATTACATAGCAAACAATGGCTAATTCCGTAGAAACTCTGTTTTCTATTTGCTGGAAAAATAAAGTTGAAGCTGCTACCGACGTCATACTTTCTCTGTTGTCAGTGAGGTTTATTAGATTTACTTAGAAGTGCTGATAGTGCAGAGAGGATCTAATGAGACGTTTATAAGTCTTGAGTCAAGAGTCATGGCGAAAGACTCCAATTTTAACTTAACTAAGACATCTTGCAAAATACTAGAAATATGAATAGCGTTTAGATTACTTGCAAATTCATCCTTAAATATTAATCAGAGAATCGCAGTACTTGCAGCCTCCTCAAACGGAAACTCTCTTGGTCCTAGTGCTATAGCTGATGAGCCTGTAAAACAATTCTCGTACACAAAGTTTGTGTCTGTGTTTAGGCAATGTGACAAAGCCAAGACTGAAAAGACTGAAGAATATACTGCTCTCACGTTGAGCTCGGCTTCTAAGTTTGGAAAGAATACGCACAAGTCTGGACACAAATCTAGAAAAAGGGAATTTTCCCCTGCTCAACTTACTGATTTGAAGAGCAACATATACTGCCATAGAAGAGGAAAATATGGCCACTGCAATTCTGATCACAACTCCGATGGAAGGTTGAAGCCTGAAGCTAGATCAAGCTCTGCTTCGATGTAAAACGACCATACATCCAGTTCTGGAAAGAAAAATATTTCATCTGGCATGGTGAAGATCGTATCAATCGTTAATGATAATAAAGCTGATTTTATCAGTCCCCTCCCCAAAGATGGGACATCATACAGTGGTATAGGTTTTAATGAAATCCAAATTCTGGAACCAATATTGTTACTAGATTGGGATATTAAGTTACTACCAACCCCGGAACGTCTCCAATCTCGGCCTTATCGCCAATATGGCAATGGAAAAAAAATCAAGTAAGTCTCGAATGATATTGGGATTTGTTTTGGTGAATTCCCAAGCTGGTGAATGCGACATGGTTTCCATTTGACGCTTGATTACTGAACGATCGTAGCGATGGGTATTCAGTCGTAGTGTTACACGCAAGTGAAATATTGCGCACATTGATAACCACAGGTTTGCCACTACATGACAGGGAAGATTCTATTTCTTGGTTGGTCATGATCTACATAGTTTCACTCCATACGGAAACGTACCGTCAAAATATGCTAATAGTTGATTGGAAACCAAGAGAGAGACATAATGTGCTACTTTTCTGATTAAAAACGATTTCATGAAGACCATGGACTCGAATTACGAAAATCGTCGATAATGTTCACAAAAATATGTGTAGACGCTCAAAATGTGGTGATATGAAGATTATTTCATAACGCAACAATCTGTGGGTACCGGAGACAATGAATTATCTTGCTAAAACTACTGAGGAGCTTAACAGATATATGGCTACATTTTGGCCTAAGGATACGAGAAATAATTTAATTTACAGAGTATAAAAATACAAGAAAAAACTAATTCCATTAAATTCAAAGAGTCATGAGTTTAACATAGTGCTATATATCGACTATTTGCACTTCGAAGTAAACAGAGTGTTTAAAATAATGGACTCTACTTCGCGATACTCGCTGGTGATGTCGTACTAACAACATATATGTCGGATGCTATTCCCCTATTTGAGAATTTATGCATAAGAAAATATTGGGAACTTGAGAGCGTTATTTATTATCCAGCGTTTGGAAATTTATGATTTTAAAGAATAACTATCTAGAATTTCATGAAATTGAATATCGCCAAATGTCCCGGGTGACATAACAAGAACTTCCCTGAATCGAAGCACGGAGTCATTTGTTGACGTGTTGACGTTATATACTGCTGATAGATGAATATAAACCAGAGAAAGGACAGGAAGAGAGCATGACAATTCGAGTTTCACTCAGGATTACGAAAGAACTTTATCACACGGATATTTCCCAACCCAAGAGCTTGTTAAATGGTATACAAGACTAGTTGAAAATTTTTCGCTACCAACCAAGTGTCTGATGATATTTCATAGGCTCACAAAACATTAGTTGCGAGTCGGAAGCTCAATCGTATTATCAAATCAAATGCTCTCAAGTAAATACCAGTACAGCATGGAGAAACTGTTCAAACATACAAGAAGGAACCATTTGAGAAGCGAGGTAAGTATTCAGCACGGATGTTTGTTTTAGCGTATGATAAGGTAGCTGGGAATGTTACTGTGAATGTCAATAACAACAAAAAGGTACAAAATGCCACAGAAAACGTTCGTCATGCTTTACCTGCTGGTTCTCTTACAAGCTCTATTCAAGAGGGCATTGATGCTGTTGCACTGGGGATTGATACATGAATTGATTAAATAATAGAGAAATACTCTAATAGAACTGATGATGATACACAGATGACGGATAATGATGGTCAAAACCAATTCGATGGTGCCATAGATAGTAAATTTCTGGATGAAGGTGATGAAATGCTCTCATGGATGCCAGATGTTGGCAATATTTAACATTGAGTATGAAGCTGGTGATAAGGAAACGCTAAACATGGAAAAAGAGACCTGGGGTTTTTCTTCTGAGGAATAAAAAAGTTCAAATGCTCACAACGCAGTAATTGCATAGAGAGACGTTACCGGTTCAGGTCAAGATGCTTTACAATGATATATTGATAAGTTTGGATACAACCGGTCCTTACAGAATCGTTCACAAGGCCCTCCAAGCTTCCCACTCCAAAGTGCTTACGAGCTTGAAGAAGAAACTTTTAAGAAATCTTTTGAGACGGTTCCCGCTAGCAAAATTCCACATGGTGCTAAGGTTATTACTAATCGTATTACTTACAAGCTAAAGCCTAACGATGATGGAACTTGCAAGATGAATGCAAGAATTGCTCCAGATTGTCATAGTGATAGACAGAAGTTCTGAGCTCAAGACGGACTCTGCTGTCTGCCTCCCAACTGTAATAATAATTTTGCCGTCACTCGCAAACATTTTTCAGTGGAACCTTGGAACAATTGATTTTAAAGGCACCTTCTTGCAGACCGTTGAGGCAAAATAGACGTGTATGTGATACCTTCATGTTAAAGCACTAATAGGGGACAATAATTGCTTCTGTTCAGTTCACATTACGGTCTTTTTAATGCTAATGCCAAGTGGAGAAAATAGTGATATTTTTTAATAATATCGGACTAAAGCAGTTTATCTATGCTCCACAGCTGTTTTACAAACTAAAAACTTCGAAAAGCTACAACTTCTAGCTGTAAAACTAGTTAATGCTGTTATTGTTGCAGGGTATCGTGAAACTGTGCATGATACTTCTGCCAAAGTTCAAAAGGAATACGAACTTGCAACAATTGTTGATGCACCACGCTATTTTCCTTTCTTAGGTTTGATGGTTTCTCAAGAGCCTTACATCACCATCAAGATTCACACTGATTAACGGGTGGATGATATTATGAGTAACTATACGTGAAGAAAAAGACAGCAGGAAGGAAGTGAACATTTGAATGTAGTGTAAGCTGGCTCATTTAGGTATATTAACAGCCCTATAGGATGGCCTGGACTTTCTACATCACTATCCTGTGCATTATCTACCAGCCACTTGCAACACAAGGTTTCGTCCACCACGGTTTGTGATTTGATAACCTAATCAAACCTTTAAGGCTGCTTCGGCAATTTGTTTCGACAATCAATTACAAAAGTCCTAGCAAAGGACTATTCTCCTTATTAATTTTGTTATTCTCTGATATAAGTGAACTGTTGATTATGGACAGCTCGGATATATGGTTGGTCTGGAAGTTGGTGAGTTTCAAGGTAACGCAGTATGAAACACGCTTTCCCTGTCTTCTCATAAATATAAAAGGCCTATGAAATCTACAGGACCAGCTGAGATACTTGCTGCAGGAGAAGGCACCGATGAAATTGAAAGTACTGATGAGTGCTTATCGCGCATTGATGGACAAAAAATTGATCTAATGATTGCCTTGGACCCTAACGATATCATTGAAACGCTCTTTAATATCCGATATGCTATTGATCGATCTATTACTGCAGAAGCAAGAGTCATTCATTATTAGTTTTAAACTCATAACGCGAACAGGATATTTTGAAAACAATGGAAATTCAATATCGATGAAGCTATAACGAAGACTACTAGTTCTGCAGGTCAGATTTTGCAGCTGTAGATGTACTCGGGCTAACTTTACCTATCATTTGGAGATGCTTCAGATCGCAATTCGTATCAGTTTTCGGGATAACGAAAGACTTCAATAAACAAGGAGAAGAATGAAAACTGATCTTTGATGATTTCTCTTTGATGAAGTCATGTTTAAATGGTCGCATTCGTTGCGTGACACTTATGAATTTGTAAATAACGATTTATGTTGATTAAATTATGAACGGCCGTAGTTATCTTTACGTCATGGCGTTTTATACTTATAGAAAGCACAAAATTGAGAAATTAGGAACCCATCCACATTGAAATAATATAAAAAACCTTGTTATTGTTGTTACACCGCTACTACTGACAACTTGCTGATAAAATATCATTGATAATATTGGTACTTTGAGGTGTCATATCTTGCAGACCCGAGGCGATTGCGTAACAGCTGAAAAGTCACTTTCATATTGTTAATGCCAATGGCGGCTTCGAAGAACGGCGCGAGGAACAGGAAGTGAGCAGTGAAGAATTTTTTTGTGTGTCCAGTCCGAGGAACCGATCGGGTCGTTTAGGAAATGTGTACCCTCGCTCTATTACTGATTCAGCTCCTTCGAATATAGTCATTGAACGGGTGCCGGCGGTTCAGTGGGCCACCAAACCCTGAATTCGGTCAGGTATAGGTCTAATCCTCTGCTGGTGCATTCGACAGACGAGAGCATTTCAACAGCGAGGTAGATTTGGTTGTGGCATATAAATATTTGCCAGCCGTCATGATACCATACATTTAGGGGAAATATTTCTTAGAATATGTGTTGAGGTGAGGGAGATACTGAAGTGATTTTATTTTTCCTTTACTTTTCTAGGGCCAAGCGTTACCTCCCACTTCTGTCCATTTTTGATCCCGTCGCTTCGACTTCTCTTCTCATCCTTTTGCGTGCTACCAAGGCTCCTGTACCAAGGCATCTGAAACATAAAGTAGTGAGCCAAACTTAGGTCCACGTCGAATCACTTGTCCCGACGTCACGCCCCCCGCTTCATTGTACGTATACCACCTTACAGCATACTGCTGAACATTTTTTTCATTTTTTAATACTGCAACTTCAAGGAACCCGCCTTGCGTGCAACTACACCACTTCTGACTTATCGAATCACCTCCCTGCATATGGTGACACCAACCGATCTCGCTTTGCAGCCCTTCACTGTGCCCTTTATCCTACGGTACCAACCACCAGCTTTACTCTATAACCATTTGTTTCGGACTTGATACTCTCCTGCACCCTTCTCTTCATGCTTCCCTCCAGCAAAAAGTCACCCATGCCCACACTGCGATCCATGAGAATTGCGGTCTCCATCCTTTGAAACCTGAGAACGAACGAATTGTGATAATAAACTAACGGTTTGCGCAGGATTGAGGTGGCCTACGTAGTATAATCTCTTTTTGGATCGCGGAGTGTGTTGCAGGGCGTCGTCTTGGTGAATTTGGTTACATATATTGTTGAAGCCAAGTTCTCAAAGGGAGGGTTGTCGTTCTCTAAACTTGTGCTACAAGGAACCACGGACTTCTGATTCAATCTTCCTCGCAGATACGCTCACAGAAGTGTTCTTCCGGGACAAGTCGGACTTGCGAGTTGCCTATGCCATTTCTAGTGCTTTTTGGCAATTCTAGGCGGCTTCGAACGCTCATTAATGGCTCCAAACCTTCAATGTTAACTCTAAAATTCCAAGACCGACTTCCGACGTGGAGATTCTCTCCGCAGTCTTACGGATGCACAAGATTTTGCCCATCCTCTGTTGTTTGTTCTTCGTCAGGTACTAAATTTGCAACCTTTCCTTAAGGACGAGCTAACATTACCTCAAGACGTGCACGTCGTTATTTTCTAAGAGTCGGATTGGGTCCCTCATTGTGTGACGATTAATATCAACACCATCCAAATTTGAGATCTGAGTGGGCCGTTTGCGTTATCTCTTTTCTCCGCGGCTATGAAATATTGCAGTTGGCAGAATTCAGTTTTCATTTAAGTATTGGAATTATGTCGGATCGTGCTCAGTAAGAGCGGAAAATGTCGGAAACACTTCTGCGAACATAATTATCTTTCGGTTAGAAAGTGCGAGCGAGCTGTGAAAAAAGCGAAGGCTTCAGTAGCCAGGCTTCTTTACTCCTCCCCCTGCCACCGCTGCAACCGCTGCCACCGCTCTTTTCGTAGCTTTCCGTCAAGCCGTAACTAATCAAGTCTATCGTTAGCGCTTGTCGCTGATCGCTCATATTTATAGTTTTTTTGAGCACTATATAGTCTCTTTTCTCCTCTTTCTTTTAGTGAGCTGGTAGAGCCTACTTAAAGTAAATAGTTAACATGTTCCGCGTAGTGAACTGGCATTAGCGAATAAATTACATGACAAATGACGCGACCAGTAGATGAAACCAATTTGTACATCAGGTGGTAAATTTTGATCACACCGCACGGAATGTAGAAGTGCGATCTAAACGCGGCATATTTGCGGGTCTTATTGAGAGCTGGACCACTTGACGCTAGCACTTCATCTCCTACGGCGAATGTTTTCTTCTTTCTCGCAACATTCCTTGATTCCAGAGACTTTGAGAGCGCACCAGCGAGAACGAACGACTCTCCAAACAACTCGAGTAGTCTGTGATGAGGGCTCACATTATTGAGAAGCGCCACTTCGTCACCCACTAACCTCCTCGGGTTCATGCTGTGTATTATAAAGAACGGAGAAGGGGCGAGGGCATGATCTCAACGAAGGTTTACGGAAAGAACTAATGGTAAAAGCTTTGCTCAGTCATCTCCATTTACCATAAGCGAATTCTTAATAGATTTCTTGATCTTCCCAACCATCTTCTCGGCCCTCCCGTTCACCCTCTTAATGTAAGCGAGTACGAGATTTTAGTCCACAACCCTACTACCCATGAAGTTCTCCACAAAAGCGGCCACGAGATGGTTTTTTTGACAGAAAAAATTCCTCTCGGCGTCTCGAACGGAATAATTATCTCCCGTTGTGAAAAGTACGATGTTACTCGATGTCAAATAAATTGCACACAATTTACATCGCCCATCCCGTCAGAGGTTCTTTCGCGATCATTGCGGATCTTTCTAGGATTAGGAAGGCTTGAATGGGCCGGCAAAGTCAATAGAAACCCTCTGAAAAAAATCAGTACCTGGCGCTCGCAGGCTCGTGTGACTTTCTGGAAGCCTCCTCGCATGTTGACAGCCATCGCATTAAATTGCAGAATCTGCCACATCCCGATGGACTTTTGGACACCGGAAGTGACCCCTTACGAAATTCCTTGCCGATCCCAAGTCCAAACGTCCTATGTAATCATGGAACGTAGCCATAATTTCCGCCCGCTGTCCAGGAGGCGGCACGACTCGAACTCCATCCTTCTACCTAGAGAATAAGGTGTCGTTCTACAATATGAACTTCTTTTCGCGTCGCCTTATCTAGAATCATCTTTTGACCAATCTCTTGAATCTATTCCTCCTCTAGGAACCTTGCTAAGCCCAGAACTTGTGGCTTAATATCGGATAGCTTACGTTCTGCCCATTGAATGGTGGCAAAGAGCCCCCTCTTCAAATTTTCATCTCCGCTCTTACCTCCTTCCACTATGTACCGACGAGGACGGTGATTTGCCGCCACAGTCGAACATCTAGGCCTATACAGTATATAACCTCAAAGCTGTAATAGGCCATTATACTAACCATATTGACAACCGTTCATGAATATAATTCTTCTTAAATGCGGTGTGCCAGGCTTGGTTATCTGTATACACAAAAATGGTTTCTCAAAGAGTAAGTAGACCCGGAACTTCTTAAACTGGAACAAAATACTGAGTGCTTCTCTTTCGGTGATAGAGTACCAGCGCTCTTGCTCGGCCATTGTAAGGACAGAAAACGTAACCAAATGCACCTTTCATCCTCCTTTTTTAGGGCCAGAACGACTCCTGACGCTAACGAAGATGCATCTTTTTCACATCGAATGGGGAATCGAAGTCAGGAATGTCAAGAAACGGCGGCATTTTTAGCTTTTTCTGAAGACTCTGTAAATCCTCCTGCATCCCTTCTGTCCATTCAAGGGACTAATTCACAGACGTAGTAGCATTTACCACCGCCTAATTTCCTGCTAAATTCCCATAAAATGGCGAGACTATCCAGAACGTCTTAAAATCTCTTGAGCTCTCTTACTTTCTTTGAGTGGGAGATCCACTATGCCCCTCTACCCTAGTGGCGCTGAAGATATTGACGAGCAGCTCCAAAACCGAGTGAGCGAAGCTGCATTTGGCCTCGTTGATATTCAAGTTTGCCTCTTTAATCCTTCGAAGACTTTTTAAAAGTGGCGAACGTATTCTTCCATGTTTCTGGAGAATATTGTCACATAATTGACATAAACAATTGCATGGTAAGCCCTGAAGACAACCATCCATCATCTTCTGGAACTTCAAAGGTGCTTTGCTTAAATCAAACGGTATGACTTCGAACTTTTATGTCAGCTGGCTTCATAGAAATGTCATCATCTCCTTTAATTCCTTCCACATTCGCACCAGTAAATAGCCCATATCGAGATTCAACATCGTGAAGACCCTGGATCCAGCGAGGTCATCGAAGAGTTCCTTGATATTCGGTAATAGACAATGTCCAGGTCTCAAGAAGCTGTTGAGCTGGCGGTTGCATACACAAAGGCGATATTTTCCGTCCTTATTTTTTGCGAGAACACCATAAAAGACTGTAACGACCTTGCTGGTGTAATGAGACTCGCCTCCAGTAGCGCTTCGACTTCTTTCCTCACGATGGAGTTGTGTTTCGGTGCCATACAACGGGCCTTTGAATATATTGGTGTCTCATTGGTCAACATGAGAATGTAAATGTAAAACAGGAACCTTAGACTGCTTAAGATCATGGATGTCCCAGGCGATTAAGTAGATGTCCTTTAGTGTATTAACTGGCAACTCCTGAAAATTCTGCTCCTTTCAGAATGAAATTGGGGCAAATGCTTTGCCCAAATGTTATGCTTGAAGGAGGAGAAGCGAGCTCCGACACGACTTTAAACTTCCTGACATGTTTTTATAGCCCGCAGCTCTCCTTCAACTTCTTCGAACTCTTTTTCTTCCTCCTCGATGAACCACTTGGTATGATCAATGTCTGAAAAATCTGAGTTCGGTTCAATGTCGCATCCAGTCCCATTGAATTGCCACTTCTCTGTTTTGGAAGAGCATCGCCCTCTGAGTTTCTCGTTTTGCGGAACCAGAACCCCTGTTTCGAGACTCCAAAACAACTAGCACCGACTCTTCTTCTTCTTTTTCCTTCAGTTTGAGTTCTTCTCCGGACTTAAACCGAGCCGTTGCAATCAAGAAAAGACGATCTACGTTGTACTGGCACTTTTACTACGGTATTTCCCAAAAATTGTGCTTTGAAATAAGGAATACCGCAACGAGTTTCCTCGTAGGGATTTAATGGGCATCTAGTCGAGTGGTAGCTTATTTGCCCGCAATAAGCGCAACTGAAGTCTTCAGTGGTAGGCTTTGTCGGTCCGACCTTATCCACCTGATCCTTCACGAACAAAGAGAGCTCGGTTAAATACCTAGAAGGCTTACCTGCATTTTTCTGAGCTTCTGTGTTTTTTTCGCGAATATTGGACCCCTGTAGAATCCTCTGCGGGTGTAAAATCACTTGCTATTCTTCTCTGATGTTTCCTAAAAGTGCCTTCTGATCGATAATAAACTCCTCCATCGCTTTTTTCAGTCAAATAGAGTCCAATTTGGTCATTTACATCACGATGCGCGCCAATGTTGCTGGTCGTGCGATACTTTTTCGAAGCATCATGGATGAAGCCTCATCACTGAAGGACAATCTGTTGTATAAGGCGTGAATATGTGCAATAGAGCCGCAGGAGTCCAATAACTCCAGTCTGGAGACTATAGCCTCGTAAATATTTTCTTCCAAGTCGATCTCTCTCGAAACTTAGATAAGAAACTTGCTTTCGGCAACATTTTACACTTAGCCTTCATCGATGGGGGCTACGTTCTGTGCGAACGTCTCGTAGTACCATTCGAATGCCTTGCCCTCCAGATGGCAAATAATCTGGAGGTCTGTCATTTCCTCTATTTGTCCCTCTCATCGCGACATTTTCATGTGCAAAACGTAAGGGCGAAAGGTCGCAAGACGATGATCTGTCAAAAGAGACATGAGGGGGTTGCTGTTGTTCATGGCGTTAGAAACGTGGATGCGGTACCAAGAAATGTTTGAATGTTTCCTATCTTTTTCTTGGACTTCACCACACCACGGGATATCTGTCCTGACGACAGATACAGTAATTATTACTTTTAGTTAGGATATTGTACTGTAAATTTGTACTTCCAATTTTGTGTGTTACAGAAAATTTGTATCAGAATCACTCCCGTACACTAATGCGAAACGTAATGAGAAATAAATTTCATCACAAATCCGCTGGGGTTTTTGAAAATAGCCGGCATATTTGAGTTTTTACGTGTAATAACCATAAATAAATACGAAAATTTGGAAAAAACATTATTTCTGCTTGTTCAGAGTGAAGGACCTCGAAATGGCCGCGCGCATGTAAACAAAATACACTGAGATCCTAATAAAGAAACCAATATGTTACCATCACGTCGTAAACTCTAATTAAACTTCCTTCTATTCTCCAACAGGCATAAAGGACATTACCATCGAGAAATGCCTCTCCTAGGGCGACGGTAAGATCAAGCTCTTCAGTACCTCTCTGAAGGATCCAGCACCATGAAAAATGGGTTAAAGCTTTTCTAAAGTCATTGCGTATAGTACAAGTTCTTTTAGAACCCATAAAACTACGAAACTAAGAAGACAGAAGGCCCCGAACGCAATTAGACCGTACATAGGGAGATCATGTGTTCAATTGAGGCTTGCTAAGGATACAAATCTTCTGGAAATTTAAGTATTCAGCAAATAACTCAAATATACAGGGTTTTATTTCTTTGTAGCTTAAAGAATCAATTGTTGAGGTAAAATATTTACTTATTTCCAATTCATTCAAAAAAAACTGAGAAAAATAAAAATTTAAGGAATCTCTACAAATCATAGATCAAAATTTAGATAATATAGGAAGATTGTGAGAGAATTATTCAATTATTTCCTTGAAATGATGTAAGGCTCTTTTGGTTGAAACACTTCTAGAATACAAAAAGTTGTGCCTATAATGGTACCATTTGAGACTATTTGTGCATCTTATAGGATAAATTAGTCTTTTTATCCATTTCTATACTCAGTTCTATAGTACTAGAGATATTTCTATTCAAGATAAATTTATATGAGACTCAGTCCTGATATTATAGCTTTAAATAAGGTAATTCCTACTTACTAAAATAATTCTGCTAGTTTCGACTTGAGATGAGTTCTAGCGTGTGTTACCAGTTTGAGGCAGAAACATATTCACCCTTATATTCATAAAAACCATTCTATTTGATACAGCTATCCCATTGGTGTTCTTTATGTGTCAAAGTGGAATCAAAAACTGGGTTTTTGAACAGAATTACATACGCAAGTAACAGTTTTTTAGCTAAAATATGCTGTAAGCTAATATCCCATTGAAAATTTTGTTGAATTGTTTACATTCGAATGTATAAATTGAAAAACAGACTCAATCTTACATATGTGATTTTAATCTGCCTGAATATGTGTTTCAGGTAGCTTCTTTTGTTGTGGCCGGATCAAAAACCCCGCAGAGGAGATTATATCTTAGCCATAGAATCTATCGGGATGAAAAATAGCCTTCTTAGACTGATAATAGATGCAATCAATTGGAAATAGTAATGTTATGAAATTGTGACAGGTTATACACAGTTTATAACCTGCACTAAATATCATCGAGAAGACAGGACATTTAAGACCTAAATTGTTTGACCTCTTGACTATACAGTCGGGATGAGTATTTCTTCTTCGATAATTCTGAGGAATAGTTGTTTGGTGATCATGCTTTTAATTTTGTTGTCGGTAAAAGTTATAAGCGATAAAACCTTAATGATGTCAAGGAATCGTACATTTCAATAACATAGCCTTAAAATACTCGCATATTGATACCTGAGAGGATGATTAGCTCTGATTCGAGACCTGAAAAATTACTAAATTCAGTTCTAATCCCAAGCCAACGAAAATGTAGGATTGGGTCATGACTCCAATACTGTTTAAAAAACTTTGAAATTAAAGATTCATGAGTTTGTGTCCATTTTACAGTGGATACCCCAATGGAAATTAGTATATATAGCCCGCTAATAAGCAATACCGCTGATTTTCCATATCATCTTCTGTCTTATCAGTTATCAAGCAAATATGAGAAGATTTATGAAATATCTCATGCATGTAGTGCTATTTGAGTGCTTAATATTTGACAAACATCTGGACTTAGTCGTAATAGCCTTATTCAAGGTGACTGTAGCTCAAGTTTAGTTTATATACAAATTCATTTTCTGGTTTGAAAGGATGAAAGGTTGGGCGAGAAATATAGAGAGGCATGTGTGCAATGTGGGTAGGAGTTACAGAAAGAGGAATGGAAAGAGGAAAAAAGAGGAAAAATATGAAAAAAAGAAGGAGCGGGAGACGGAAAGAAGAGGGCAGGTAAAAAGCAAGAGCCTCAAAGAAAGGAGGTGGAGAGGGGAAAGGTTGCGATCGATATTAAATGGATCGAGAATGAACCGAGACAGTCGCTTCCATAGACTTCAGAATGTGTCCACTGATGCCTCTGTGTGTCAGTAGATTATTCCAGAACCTATTGAAACCATTGCGTGAATGGAGAAAGATAAAATAATTAGATATTTTCTACAGAAGACCATCACACGCTTACGGTGCGATGCATTATATAAACGTAGTCTTCAAGAAGCGGGTTGCAAAGTACGATACAGCAACTGCAAAGTTCCTGTACTTGCTTAAACTGTACAAAGCATAGCTACAAAATGTCATCATTATCAGGTAATGAGTAACTATAGTATAAAGTCCCACCACACAATATTGTGAATATGGCCATGAGACTTTACGGGGAAGTTCAACTAGTAATACTAAATTGGATTCAGAAATTCTCAAGTCTACACAAACCAGAGGGATTTGCAGAATATTATGGACCTCTTCTTCTATTCAGATATTCAATAGTTGGATCTGCTTCTGCAAAAGAGCCATATGAACAAAAAGAGTGCAAAATAGATGTGTGAGGTACGTTAGATGATGGACTATTTCTTGTAAGTAGTTGAATATCCTTATTTCTCACAAGAATATGGATGTTCTGAGGCTCTTTCTCACACATAACCTCAGAAGGTATCTTTAAGACCCATATTACCTTTTCGTAGTATTGTATAACGAAGCATAACCTACTTTCAAGAAATAGAGTAAGATAAACCCTCTATGGTCGACTCGCCCCGAGCTGGGTACCCTAGAAATGATGGTAGATCCTTAAGAGTTATAAATTATGGCACAGAAGGGCCCGGAGAGAATTAAGACAAAATAATTAGGAATGCAGGCAGAGGGTGAAAACTTGTCGCGCCCGAATCACTTGGCTAAACGAAAAACTGGTAACGAAGTCGCGAAGCTCTTGTTGAGGGGAGGAATCGCGACAGAAAGCAGCGAAGGAAGCAAGGCGGCGGAAGAAATCTTGACCGTCTTTGCCCAAAGCAACATAGATATCAATACTAGCAGAAGAGAGGAGGATATTGATTGGTTGGAGTAAATGCTGTATTAAAGATGTTTCTAGCGCTCTGCAACTGTCGCGGCAGCAACTGCGGTAAGAATACTTGGAGAGATGGGGCGCCGAGTGAAGGGTTAACAACAGTAACGTCGACAGAAATATCAGTACTATGAAGTACATAGGCAGCGGGAATGTAAATATATAATCGTAAGGCGGGGGCTCCGAATGCTCAAAAGAATTGAGAACCTGGTAGGAGAGCAAATGCTTGACGAGAGCGACGATCCCAAATTCCTCACGGAAGCGGGGAAGAGCGTTGCGAGGTACTTTATGTTGAAAATTGTCACAAAAAAATAGTGTAGTCGACTTGCAAGTCAAAATACGCCCATCCCTATCAATTAAGCTGCAGCTGATTATTTCTGCAGCAAAATATGAACTGTAACAGATGCTGATTTATGCTTCTCCCTTGAGATAGATATGCATAATCTTAGAGATAACTCCTGAAAATGCGATCAGTAAGAGAGCCAAGTCGAACTGATGGCTCACTGACACTTAACGTTAGGTACTTGGATGATCCTCAAAATGAAAATAATTTGAAGAAAAAACATTGAACTGGCTCATCAAGCTCTTAATCAATTTTGGAGCGGGCTAAAAGTATGGTATATAATGTTTTATGAAAAATATATTAACGTATGGATCATCATACAGAATTTAGAAATTTTGAACACTATTGGGTGATTGTACACTTTATTCCGCTCTGGAAAAGTCGAACTTGGGAAAAGGGGTTTCTTTATTGAGATGTATTGATTGGCTGGAATCCATTTGGAGTTGCAAATCTGAATGTCATATTAAATAAATGTACCGATGGTTGAAGTCGAACTTCGTTTATTATACTTAGACTGCTGTTTGGTACTTTTTAATAAAGATTAGTCATATTTCAGACAATATGAGTGATCATGTCTAGTACAAAGTTTGAACAAGGAACAATACTAGGCAGCTTACATTCACTTCAGGTTTCATAATACTATATTAAAGGACTTACAGTGGACATCAAAGGAAGATCAGATACTTGGTTCTCGAAATATCTTCATGGTGAGCTATATTCAGTACTTTTACTGGCAAACTAGTCCCGAGCATATGAGACAGAAACATTTTCGTCAAAATCAACGGTAGAAAAGATGTTTTTTGAATATTATCATTGGGATAGTTTCGACCGAGTCTAGTTACGGAAATTTTGCTCAGAAATCAATTGTTTCGTCTATTATGTCGTTTTGAATACAGTCAAGTACAATGATATTGTGTAATATAGTTCAAAAATGATTTCTGGCATAATGCATTGCCATTTGTGTAATCATGTTGGTATACGGGCTTAGAATTGACGCTGAAAATGAATCGCATTTGAAAATTTGTAGTTTAATAATATATTAATAGTAATGTTGGCAGCGGCACAGCCTGTATTGTTACAGTTGGCCCTCATGCAGAATTAACACCTGTTCAAAACTGTCCATGTTGTTCTTTTGAGTGATTTCAATGATTTTTTTGTATATCATTTTCCCGTACAATATACTTGGTACTTTTTTGAACATTTTTATTTAAAGTTACCCTGAAAATCAAATTCTACCTCCAAATTCTTTGTATCATGCTACTTTGAAACTTAAATATGCTTTTTATATTTTAAGGTATCTAAAAGCGTCTTATGTGAACGACTTTAGGATTTATGTTTTTCAAGAATGCATATTATCTTGGTATGAAACGTCTACGTGTCGCTCAAAGAAAACTTTTGATAGATGATTGGAATAGATCCACGCAATCGTTTGGGAACAATGTATTTTGATAGAAATAGCCAGGACGTATTGATTTAATGCCAAATGACCGTGTATATACAGATGAATATTTCAAATGAATTGAGTGAAAAATAGTCATTTCCACATTATCAAATCCTTCAAAAGACTTAAATGCAGTTTGGCGGGCTTTAGCAGGGATATAAGCGGATAAACTACATCTGAAATGGTAGAAGCTAAGATCAAAGAGAACTCTTTTACATATGTGTTCCTCCGAAAGCCATTGAAAAATCTAGAAAAATGATTAAAATTCAGAGTTAAATACTAAAGATATAACACGAAAGATATAGTTACATCAGAGACATATGGAATCAATGGAAAATAGAAGAAAGAGGGGCTTTACCAAACATTGAGCGACAGAAGCCGCTCTGTGTTGGTCTGAAACCAGGCGAAAGGCACTCTGTAAAAGATAAATTTCTCAATTCGGAGAGGAAAAAGATGAAAAATCAAAGAGGGTTGAAAAGGAACCATCGGACATAAGTGTTCAAAAAAAGGATAAGAAAACTTAGAATAAAGCTTGGAAGCTCGGTCGTTTCGAGGGGAAGACACAACACACTGGAACCGACGACACCCTCAGCTCAGCGCTGAGCTAATATCTCGTGGGAGCTTGGATGAGAGCCGATCCTCATATCTTTTTTCAATTCAATATTAAGATTACTATGTAGCTTCATAAAAAAAGTTAAGTCCAAGAGCATGTTGGATAGAGCTAGTTGCATTTAATGTTAGGATAATTTTGGCTACTCTAAAACTCAATCGATATTAACCTAAGGGTCAGTTTAGGAACACGGTCAGTTTTGAGATAAACTTATGATGTTTCACTGCGTGCAATGCTAGAATGTTAGCATTGTAGAGATCATGTTACCCGATAAGTGGTCAGAGAACATTAAAGTTTCATTCTACTTCATAAAAAAACGTAAACGCTTCATTTATCCAGTGTAAAAAATCCCATTTACAAATCTGGAAACATTTAGCCGGCCTAATTTTCAGGAACTTGAAAAATAAAATTCCACCAAGTTCGCTCAAGGTAACGGAAAGTGTTGGTCGGCAATTACTCTTTTCTTCAATAAAATCAAGCTTGCGCTCCTCATAAACATTTCTGCTTAAAGCTTTCCAGAAAATAGATCCCATAAATGATAGTCAAGATATAATGATTAATTTATTGAATATATTTCCAGCAACTGATTTCGAAACAAGGTTTCTATTCAGTTAATTTTTACTCCCTAAAAGTGGGACTCGAAAACATCAGAAGTATAATTTGATACCAGTGCTGCCAAAATATGTTACTAACTTTAGTGATTGAGACTCGAGTGTCGGACTAAACAATAATGTTTCAAGAGTTCCATAGTTAGTTGTTTTGAGAAAATATGGTACTAATACTAAGCACGATGGTGCGCTTTGATTTAATGAATGAAACTTGGAATTTTTCCCATTTTGGGCAGCTCAGGATGATTTTCGTAGTCCCTAACTGTAAGGAAAATCGAGAAAGATACTCTCCAATTTTTGATCGTGTATATTTGGGAAGAATTCATTTCCTATCTATGATGAGCATAGATTTATAATCGATAAATTTTAGTGTGTATTATAAGGAAGAAGAAACATATTTGAAGACTTTAGACTGGTTTAAAAAAGGTAAGATTCCACGCGGATATAACACCGTCTCTTTCCATGTATTTATTCAAGTCGAGACCAATAAAAATAACTAGTTGATACTTAAAGAGAGGATTGTTTCTCATGACATTAAACATAATATACGGAACAAATTATATAATTATTGCGCTGAATCTATATTCACAGGTATAATAACATTGGAATAAATTTTATGGTTTTTTAGATCGACACTTTATACAAAAGAAATTAATTCAGCCTTCTTTTCAGCCTTAAAAGCTCAACAGGACCCTTACGGAGATCATTCCTAGGAAATAGAAAATAGAAAAATTCATAAGTTGCTCTTTCTTGAGGTTAAGTATGCTTTCACAAAAGAAGGTGCAAGTGTTTTAGAGTAAGTTCGATACATGAATACTATAAATTGGACTTTAACTAGGCAGTACATTTTTGAGATTTTTTTCAAAAAAATGTATTATTTGTTCCAAAATTCATTTATTATTTCATAATTAATGAAACTGGACAAATAGTGCACAAAATATTCCAGTACTCAGAAAAAGTATTGTAATCGTTCATCCATGACACGGGAAAATCGCTTCTTCGGCATCAAATATAGTAATAATGAATGCATCCGGACTGAAGCTAATGTCTTAAGAAATCTAAAGAACATATATGAATGTTTTGTATTGATTAAATAAATTCAGATTTATTCCAAGTCAATCCAACGCTACAATTCTTTTGATCGTAGTGAACGTTGTTTTCGATTTAATTATAGATTCCTTTGTTTTGATATTTAATCATTATTAATTGATTCGTACCGCCTTAATTATATGTACTGTAGAATACCGTACGTGACCTGTCTAGATTGAATTTTTAGACTTAGTTCTTGAATTGAGTTCCACGGTTAATAATATAACGAAAGGCATCATTTAATACTTAATCTTGTTAAACATATTTTGACACAAGTGCTAAGACATCTGCAAGAACTTTAGAAAACCGGAAACGTACACGTGGATATGAAACCAGAAATATCATAACTGCTTCAATTTTCAGATATGATTTAATTCTAACTTATTTGGAGTCCCCTCTTAGTATTAAACATTTAAATAGATCATTTACAGTACAATCCGTTGAGTAAGACAGCTCCAGGGCCAGCAAATGTATCTTTGTATGAGTTGAAACGATTCAATATTGGATTAAAAGCTAAATTTGAATGTTTTGAATATTTTATTGTACTACTTGTTTAGAAACGCGACCAGTTGATCGAGAGAAGTGTTTTGGTTTATTTATATTTCAGTGGAAAGCGAGATATATGAAAATGAAGAGCGTTGCTAGATCAAAAATTTTTGAAACGCTGATTGACGACCTTGAAAGAGAATTTAGGCTCTCTCTGCGGTCTTGAATCCTACTTCGACATGAAGGACAAACTTCGAATTATTGGAATCTTATCTCTGGCGACGTCTCTATATGGAACTATCTCATCCGATTCAAATGTTTCACACTTGGTATTTTCGACATTTAGTATATACTTGATTTGATTGAAAACCATATGAACTCAATTTGAATTTATTTGAATCTTTCGGTAGTAGGAATGACGTATAAATCTATTTTTTAAAATACTCATCCAATCAATTACCTTTCTCGCAAGTTTTCTTTCCAGGTTAGGACTTCGCCTGTTGCTATTGTAATGGTGTATTTAAACTTTTTTTACGAGATATGTATTCGTTCACGAATTCCATAAGAAAAAACAAAATCTGTAATTTGTTCCCAGTTACTCATTCAAGTTCTAATTTTTTAAATCTAAGACTGAGATAAGCTCGAAATAGTATGCTGTTTCGAAAACACTAATCATGGACAATTTATTACATTCTTGTCCTGTTACCCTTAAATATAACCGAAACATGTTTAAATTGAAAATATTGCATTTAAAGGTAACTTTTAAAAAATGAATAACTATAGCGAATTTTATTCCTTTTTTCCACCTGAAAAAGAATTTAGTAATCAAAAACATTTCTGCTCCTGTTTACACTGAGCTGTTCAATATAAGGGGAAAAGATTTGAGCAATTTAATGTTTGGAGAGTAATGTCACTTCCTGAGGTGAGACCAACAGTTCTACTAAGGATTGAGGTCCAGTAAAGGGATTTAAAACAACATAAAAACGGACTAATCACGACAGCAAAGAAAATGCTTCTAGTCAGTTAAGTAATATAGATTCCAAAACTTAACACTTTTTATTCAAATTCAGTGAAATTGCAACTTTCCCAATATTTTCTCAAAATTAGCTTTTTAAGGGTTTCCTATCCCCATTGTAAAAAATGGTGCTGTTAGACGTGTTCAAAATCCAAGAAGTTGATCAAGTATTAAACATATATCTCATCCCTTATTTCCATTCAAAATTACTTAAAACTGTTGCTGGGCTTACATAAACATAAGTGCCAGCATTTGGATTTGTGTTGTAAACTTTGACAATCTAAAAAAAAATGCTAAAAAATTAAAGAAAGTGCTGCTCATTAGCGCACACTTTCGATATAAGAACTTCTAGCTCCAGATCTTACTGGTTACTTTACCATGATTGGCCGGTCAAAAGATTAGAAAACCCTTTATTGATTTAAATTCAAGTACATTTTATAGAACATTAAGATAAAAACATCAACCATCGCCTAGAAATAATTCTGGAGAATTTTGAGATTCTTAATCCTTTTTCATAGATAAAAATCACCAAGAAGTTGTTCTCGAGATTGTAAAGCCAAATGTATGCCAAATCCAATTTTAATTTGTTTCTTTGAACCACTTCAGTCTTTTCCGTTGTCAGGCAGAGTTAACAATGGAACTCGCGAAAATAATTTGAATGAA
This sequence comes from Kappaphycus alvarezii, assembly GCA_002205965.3. Lineage (NCBI taxonomy): Eukaryota > Rhodophyta > Florideophyceae > Gigartinales > Solieriaceae > Kappaphycus > Kappaphycus alvarezii. Next base: position 279,923 of record NADL03000750.1, read on the forward strand.
AGTTTTCAAAAGCAGTAGGAAAACATATGGAATTAATTACAATTTTCAATTTGCATGAGTAATGAAAATCAGGTGGCCTTTTAACTGCTCTAAGACTTAAGCGTAATGCTTGTCTTATTGGATATGGGGTTTTTGTTTTCTCCTTTTAAAGTATCGAAGAAAAGTTTTAAAAATACTAGAGATATGCTGAAATTGCTTTAATAAGAGAACACACATCTTTGGGTACAATTCGCTACTTTAAATTTGAAACAACAAATGATGTGGACGTTGAAGAAGTGTTCTAGAAAGCACTCTTAGGCGCCTATCAGTATGACAGAAACTAATTAGAGAGACACTGGGAAAGAAAATGGTGGGCTTTCATGCCGTGCAGGCAAAGGAAGAAGCGTGTGAAGAAATTAAAATGCTTGTTAATTCCTTTATTTTGCTTACCTGTACCATGCTTAACCTCTTCTCCCTATTCTTTTCCGAACTCTAAGCGTCCCGGGGATTCCCATTTGTAAGCTGCCAAGATATTCACGGCATACAATAGCGGGCCATTCTGGGCATTCTGTCGGGACTTCTGTCCCGCCAACATGCCCTTGCCTGACTGTATGCCACCCTGCAGCATACAGCTGCATGGCTCCCCTTTTTTTTTCCCTTTTTCTTTCTTCTTGCTCTGACTCCACTGCGGTCCCCACTAGTTCCTGCCACCTCAACACCGGTTTCCGCGGCGAGTTCCTCACACTGGCAAGTATCTCCCACCGGCAAGCACCCCTCGCCGGCAAACTATTCTTGGAGCAAGCCCCTCTTCCCAGCAGAAACCTCTCCCTGGGAAACTCCTCCTAACGGAAAACTCCTCCTGTCAGCAAAGCACATAGCGCCCATGAGGTTCCCCGTCTAAGATCCTTCTGTGTCCCTATCCCCACGCCGCCTTCTGGGATCGATTCCCGTGCCTGCTCTGCGTCTTCCATACACAACTGACTCCAGTGACACCACCGAACGAGTAAAGTGTGGTTCAAAACCACAGGAATACGCAGGTGTGACCAGTCTTTTTTGCAATGTACGAGGTCCTAGGGTAGTTCTCGGGTACAGTTTCCTCGGATCGCGATGATAGTTGCCAGGTGTCGCAGAAGGGTACATTGGCCTTCCCCGGTTTCTTCTTCCGCTCCCTCGCCTCTCCTCTTATTCCTTGAATTCCACCGACCAAAGGATCTCAGTAACCAACTACCTCTTATCCGCATTCTTCACTTGCATACCTCTTATCTCACTAATGTTGGAGTAAGAAGGACGCTTCTAATACTGACCAAGCCTTCGAGAGTGAGATCCCTGGCGCGTGACACCACCCGTAGACGAGACCAGTTCGTACCGCAGTTGATCAGCTTTGGTCACACTGCATGGTCCGTAGAAGTACGATTCAAACGAGGACCATTTGCGGGTCTTGTTAATTTCCGGACCATGTGCCACCAGCACCTCATCTCCTACGTCAAACTTATTCTCCTTATTCTTACTCTTCCTTGATTAACCGGACGTAGCGGCCGCTGTAGCGCGCAAGCACGACTCGCAGAACATCTCGAGTATCCGGTGATGAGGGCCTGCATCGGCTAGGAGCGCCACTGTGTCGCTCGCTTACATCCTTGGGTTGATGCCATACATACTTTAGAACGGAGATGGGGTAGGACAAAGATCATGACGACGATAACCGTATAGAACTTTTGGAAGTACATCCACCCAGTCTCCTCTGCTTTCCACTATTGACTTCTCAATGGCATGTTTGGTCGTTCCTACCATCCTTTCTGCTCTTTGCCATCGGAAGAAGGCCTTACGAGTACTTCCTTCCAGTCCACGCCCTTAGTACGCATTAAGTCCTACACAAAGCTTCCATGAAGGCAGTGGCATTATTTCAAACAATCATCTTCGGCGGTCCGAACGGAGTAATCATTTCTCGCAGGATGAACCGTACAACGATAATTACCGTCAAATCCTCCATTGTACTTGCGATCGGCCACCCCATCAGGTGTTCCACCGCAATCAGCACGAACTTTTTCTCAAACTTGGACGGCTTGAACTGGTTAGTGAAGTGGATAGTGAACGTCTCTAATAACCCCGTGACTGGCGCTCGAAGGCTCTTATGGTACATCGGAGTCCTCCTCGCTTTTTGACAACCGTTGTATGAGCTAATATAATCCGCCACACCGCGATGGACTCCGGCCACCAGAAGCTATCGCTTATGAACTTTCTTGTCGGTGCCACGTCCCAATGCCCTATGCACTCATGGAATGTAGCTAGAATTTCTGCACATTGGCCAGAGGTTGGCACGACTCGAAGGCAATCCGTTTCTCTGCGTAAAAAAAGTGTCGTTCCCTGCCATGAATTTCTTTGCTCTTCGCCTTATAACGACTCTTCTCTGTTGATCTTATCTTGAACCTCATCTCCCGCCAAGAATCTCGCCACCTCCAAAAAGTATCGCTCCAAGTCGGATGGCATAGCTTTTGCCCATTGAACGGAAGCAACGATCCCATATGTCAAATTTCATCTCTCTCCTTACCTCCTCACTCTTTGGGCTGACGAGAAAGATAACAGTCGCCCCAATTGGAGACCCGGGGTAGTACCTAAACTCTAAGTTGTACTCGGCCATCATATATAACCAACGTGCCAACCGTCCACGAATATCCTTTTTCTTATACGCAACTTGCAACGCGTGGTGAGCTGTGTGGATAACAAAAGGATTCTCGACCGGAACCTATTCAACGCGAATAAGACATCGAGCGCTTATCTTTCGCTGGTGTAGTACCAACGCTCTTGTTAGGTCACTGCACGGGACGCAAATTGAATCGGCTGTATCTTTTCATCCTCTTTCCTCTAAGCCAGCGCGACTCCCAGCTCAACTGAAGAAACATAAGTTTCAAGAAAGAATGGGTATCTTTAAGTTGGGAAAGGCAAGTACAGGCGGCGTTGCTAGCTTCCCCTTCAGATCTTCTAAAGGCTCCTTCATCTCTTCTGTGCTTTTCAAGGACTCCTAAATGGACGTAGCAGCATGAAAAACAGCCAATCTTTCTGTTAATCTCCTTATAAAATCGTCAATAGTATCCAGCGAGATCGAGAAAATTACTGACCTCTGTTAAATTGTTTGGAGCAGGAGCCATTACAATATCCCTGATCTTATATTCATCCACTTTCATCCCAGGAGCCTGACAGATCAGCTTTATCTCCGATTGAGAGACTCTGGCCTTCGTCACCTTGATATTCAGGTTTGCCTCTTTAATCCTTTCGCAGACTTTCTTGCAATAGCCGACGTGTTCTTCCATAGTTTTTTAGAATATGACGACGTCATATACAAAAACAATTGCGAACAGCAAGGCCGGAAGAACTCCGACCAACATCTTCTGGAACGTCGATGGGGCGTTCAATAACCCAAACAGCATCACTTCGAACTTGTACGGTCCATAGCGGCATACAAATGTCGTCATCTCCTTGCATTCCTCGGACATCCGCACCTACCAGTAGCCCGTATAGAGATCCAATGTAGTGAAGACCTTGTTAACGAAAAGTTCCTCAATCATTGGCAACGGAAAACGGTCATTCATAGATCTATTGAGCTGGTGGTAGTGGGCAAAAATGCAGGGACTTCCATATTTCTTCGTCGCTATAACGAAGGGAATGACCAGGCTGAATTCGGGGGCGTGATTTTCCCTGCTTCAAAAAGGCCGTTCAACTCCTTTCTTACGATTGAATTATGCTTGGAGGCATCGGGCGAGCCGTTGAGTCAGTCAAATTATCGTCCGTCAACTAAAGGGGTGTATCACCGGAACGTTAGCCGCCTCGAGATTGTTTATATCCCAATCTATGGCGTCTGTGTCTATGAGTGCCCTAACTATTATCATATGGTTCTTTTCTTCAAGATGCTAAAACTTCAAAGCGATTAGAACAGCCCTTTCTGCATCCTCGAATTCCCCATTAGACTCTCTACCCTCTTGTATCCTCTCAAATCCGGTTCGTAAGTTTCCTTGTTCATAATGCCAAGCACCAGCTTCTGCTCAATATCCGATCCACTATCACTGCCACCCGAGCTCCATGGGGATGAACCGGGAAACTGCTCGTCCCCCGATTCGTCTAAGGATGTCAAATCCTCACTGTCAGTGTGCGTTCCATTGATCAAAAGAGGCTCGTTGAGTAGTGGTAAAAGTACCTCCCTCTTCCTAACCGCCAGTGTGACCTGTTGACGTCCGTAGTCCAGGTTCGCCTGCAGAGACTCCAGTGTCGGACTTCCGATAATGGAATCAAACGGGGTGTTACACACTACCAAGAAATTTAACGGCACCACCAACGATCCACAAGATTCTGGGACCTCTTCCACGCAACCAATGACTTCGTCAACCGTCCCGTCCGCGACGGTCACTTGAAGATCCGTAAGCGTAGGGGCTGGAGCCAATTTCGGGCAAAAATCCTATGACATGAGATTTGGAAAGGCTCCCGTGTCCAATATGGCATATATTTCCCTTCTTTATGCCTTTACTGAGATTAGCTTAAACAGACTAGTGCTACCCTACGGGTAATCCACGAGGCCTGAGTCACCGTAACTGTCTCTGCGAACAATCTTTTGCGTTTATTCATAGCTTCATCCGCTTTCCCGGGAAGGATTTTTCCCCCGGAAAAAGTTGCCCAGATTTCATCCCTTTAGGGAAGAAGCAAGTTCCACGACTACATTATACTTTCTCATGTGGTCCTGTAAACTGCCTGTTACTTTCTTGACTCTCTGTACTTTGTTCTTCTTCTTACCGGACGTCGAAAAAATCAAAGTTGTACGAACAAATGATGCTTTATTCATGAGGGCGTCGATTTCCATTATTTTTTCCTTCTTCTATTTTGGCGGGGCCTGGCTTTCATCATTACACTTGGCTGCGGCTACTAAATCCTTTTTCCGAGACTCGCGAACAACTGCCACAGGCGCTTCGTCTTCCTTTTCTTCAACTCGAGCTCTTCACCTTACTCGATCTTAGCGGCTGCATCCACAACTCGACGATCGCCGTTTTGCTGCCATTGAGCCCGACAAGTGTCCTCTGAATGGCCCTTTCTCCCAGAAAAGGTACACTGAGTGTCCCCGTAGGAATTTTGAGGACATCGAGTTTGGCGGTGACTGTGGGGCGTTGAGCAAACAAAAGGTAATCGATGGTTGGACTATTGGTTGATGATTCCGGTAAACATGCCGAAATATCAGACAAGGGGTTATATAGAAAAAGTACTTAACACGAGCAGAGATAAATTGTAAGAAAAATGCTCTGAATTCAAGGTATTCTAAAAAAAGTGATCCTGGAGGTATCAATCTACAGGGTTCTGCAGGCTCATGTAGCAGTGATAGGTGATACCGATATCACAAAACATCATGGCAAGGTTCCATTAGTCCATTTGGAAGGGAGGTATAAAGTAGTTGCTGATTTGTGGTGTTCGAAATTTTTGAAGGAACATGCGACATAACCACGTTTTCTCCATGTATTTGGCTTGGCACAAAGTGGTATGATCTTACTTTTTACCGTAGTACGTGGGTGCAGTGATCAAGTTGCACTGATGTCTTCTTACAGTGTAAATATTTCGTAAGGGATACTGGAGAGATACTGCCAGGATATTTGAAGAAATTTATGTGTAAAATCCTTACAGTGACCCTTCTGCCCGCAATAGCTGCAAATGAAGTCCTCGTTGATAGGCGTTGCCTGTCCGGCTTTATGCTTCTTCACGAACAATGAGGCGAACCGACCCAGCTCCGCGTGAGCTGATCCACCTTGTTTTCGAGCTTTTGCGTGTTCCTCTCCCGCGCTTGTGGCCTCTGTAGAATCTACTTCGGGTCCACCGGCCCTTCCAATCCTAGTCCGGCGGTTCCAAAAAATGCCATCTAACTGATGTTGAAGTCCTCTTTCACCTTTTTTAGTCTCTTGTAGTCTGCTGGGGCCCGATAAATCATGAAATGTGCCACCTAAGGCTGTGCCACCTAATGCTGTCCTGCGACGGCTTTTCGAAACAGCCCGAGCGACGCCGGATTATTGAGGCCCATCTTTCTGTATAGGCGTCGATTCTTGGTGGTGAGCCGCCTAGGTTGTCCAAATCCCAAACATTAATCAGACCAGACCAAAACCAGCGACCACGGCCTCGTTAATCTCTTGCTTCGGGCTGACGTTCTTCCCAAACTCTACGGGAAACTTGCACACTAGGACGTCACACTTCTGGGTGTCCTCAGTATGGTCTCCATATTGCATGAAATCATTTTCGTAGTACCATCCAAATGACTTCCCCTCCAGATGACAAAGAGTCTGGAGGGCCTTCCCGGTGTCGCATTTACCGCGCATCGAGACATTTTCGTACGCAGAAATGAAGCGCGAAACGTCGTAATAAGGAGATCCATCAAAAGATACATGGGGGATTGTTGTTGCTCATCATGCTCTACCTTGGATGCGGTACCATGAAATGCTCGTATCCCTCCCTCCTTTATTTTGCTTACTCGGTTGAGGCGTAACATCTCTCCCCCTTTTCCCCCGAACTCTAAGCGTCCCCGCGGTTTCCTTTTGTATGCTGCCAAGATAGTTATGGCATTCAGTAGCGGGTCGTTTTGGGCCTTCCGTCGGGACACCTGTCTCCCCAACAGAAAACGTGAAACTCTTTAACACTGTACTGTACTGTACAGTACAAAGTGCGGTAAGTGCGTTGTTTTATGAAACAAACTTACTGTTCAGAATAGTTACAATATTGCGACGGGTATGAAAGATACAATCGACGGAGTCCTGAGAGGCTAAAATTATTGGCCACGTCGTAAAACATGAATGAACATGCCTCAGCAACAAATAACGTTCCCACCACCTCAACTCACTGAACCTCTGCATCTTCAACAGACACAGCTCTTTTGCTCGGGCAGATTCCTCATTGACGCCATCACCGCCCACAGAACTAAAGTTGGACCGACCTAGCAGTTGACCAGCACCCACAGAGGCCCAGTTACATATGGTATATAGAGAGGCAGATTGGTGGCCATCTCCATGGAAGTAGTAGGGTTAACGTGTTTTTTGTTGTTGACCTAAGGTAGATATGGGTTAATATAATGAAAAAAGACCGTCGTTCACCACTAATGCGTACCGATCCACTACATCACCAGGAAAGACGGGGGAAAGTTTTGGATGTTTTTACTGCTGAAGGATATATTCGATCTATCTTTAAGTTTTCGAGACAACCTCAATCGACTCAAAAGGTGTACCGACACAGTAATGGAGGGGAACTGCACTCTTTAAAAGGCCGCCTTCAGGCCAGCCACCATGTAGGCCGCATTAGAAATGACGGCTGCTGCAGCGTGTCTTCTCGTGGTGCAAAGGTTTGCTTTCATGAATTTGCGCTCAAACCATGATTGTAGAGAGCGAATAACGGAGCATTTCTAGTGCAGTAGAGTAATTACTGGAAGGGTATGTTTGATTTTGAGGACCAGCATGATAAAGATGGGAGTAATGAATATGGCTGGATTGGGGGCATTGTTCTGCCTATGCGGGGCATATACAGGCCAGGATTGTTTTTAGAACCGACTTCTTTCTTTTTCCCAGCGACTATGCGTACCGTCCAACACGTTGCGGTACCGACATCTCCATGCCTGTCACGTCGATCGAATATATCTTCCAAGAGTAAAACACCCTACCTTTCCCCTTGAGGAACACTGTGGTTGTCCCTTGTAGCCTTTTATCAGTTAGCCGCCCCTGGACACCATGACGCCGGATAGTGGAGGGAAAAAGTTTCGGTGTTTTACTTTTGAAAGAAATATTCGATCTAACAGCCACGATATTTCAAAATTAAACGACTGCTCACTTTTCGCCTTGGAAAGATGGCGTGCAGCTCCAAACTTCGAACCCACCGATATTTACAAAAGGTCCCGACGGAGTCAATTGGCTAACGTCATGGTCTAAGAGTAGGGCTTTGCTGGCTATACCGTAGGGAAGAATTCTGGTTTGTCTTTACTGGGACTATAGGGGACCGAGCCTCGACGGGTGCCTGTTTGCTGGATGAAGTGGGACATCGGAGACTTTGTCGTAGAATTAGTGCGGAGCTAATCATGGCCAAGTGGTGATTGGCTAAGTTAGAAAGTAGTTGTTGGATGTGATAATATCCCGCAATTTCTTTTGATGTCAGCAGTATTATATCTTTCAATCTTTAAAGGACTAAAAGCCTTTGTTTCTTATGGAAGAGGAAATGTGGGGTGCGTTTGCTGCAAGACTTTGGAGGGCTGAGAACAAGCGGTTCTAAAGTAAGCGTTGGGAAACAGAGAGGATGGCCATATGGTAGTGACAGTGGTATTCTGATTCCCGAACTGTGACGTATCCATATGAAGGAAAGGAATGGAAACTGCGAGAGTTGACTGATGATAGAAACTCAAAGGACAAACTGATGTGTGAATTAGGTTTCATTCATTCATGTCTCATGTAAGGAACTCCATCTCTGTGAAATTGTGGCAAAGCGTAGAATGTATTACTGCACAGAACAGCCAGGGCAATCGACTACGGTAGTTTTATTTAGGGACGTCTCGGTGTCGGGGGTGTGATTACTGCGAAACTTAGGAAGGATATATCCATCTACGTACCGAGCGAGTTTTGTAAGGTGGCCTTGCTGTACAGCACAGGAAAGAAACTCGTCACGAAAATTAAGATTAAGCCAATAGCAATTAATTAATGAATTAATGAATTAATTCTCGTGAAGAATTTGAGTGAATGGAAAGCTACGGTATACTGTATGTTGCCTGGTACTGTGGGAAACAGTGCTGAGTACCGAATGAAGTCTAGGCTGGCAAATAGGCGAAAGCCATTTCAGCCACTCACTTTGCACTTTGCACCAAGTGGTCGAGTTGTGCTCATCCGGCACAGGGCCGCAAGCATCCTCATTTTTGCTTACTGTACTGTACAATATTATTCAATACGTAAGCCTACAGTTTTGTAAAAGTTGGCTAAAGGCAAAAATTACATAATGGACACAGTGATGCCGGGACATCCCCGACTCTCAAACGAGTCAAGCGATCGAGTACCCCCGATCCAACACTTGTTGCATATGCACCGAGTGAGAAATTTGATGAAAGTTTTGTTTACGTATCTGCATTCCCCTACAATGTATGCTGTATTTACGGAACTTGATGACAATCGCTGGAAATCTAATCTAGTAGATGTAATCACGGAACGAGATGACAACTCGTGGAGATGATACAATAATTACGTATTCAGAATCTCGAGAGCACACCGACTGTCAGTTACGGACTGGCGTGTTGGAGCACGTCGTCCACGTGCAGTTGAGTCCCCGACACTATCGCCATAGCCATCGACGACCACAAGGCGAATGAAATTCAATTTCGTCATACTGTACGCCAATGGTCACTAAAATGACGAGGAGCAGTGATTCAAGATCACTATCTTGCAAGTGCCATCGATAACCATTTTGTAATGGCCATGACCACCGATGATACAGCATGCATAGAACTGCTGAATCAGAATCAATGTTCAATGATAGTTGGACGATTGCACAATCAATACAGAACTGCAAATGTTGACACTGCGATGGCCACGGAGACACATCATCAGACGTGACCAATATTAACCTGAGGGAAACAGTTGCTGCCGTGTTGCCCAATGCAGCATGCGTGACGTTTAGACTCAACAGGAGTTTCTATTGTGGAGTACTTGTCAACCCCAAAATGGCCTAGGACACATTCGACTTCTTTCAAACATTAAATATCCCCGATCCTCCCAAGTTGGATTCTGAATATTTTCCGCCAGTATTCATTGCAACACCGATTCTGGCTTAAAAGTTCATTTATGAGATCCCAGGGAACCTAGGACATGGCTTGTACGACAATGCATTCGAAATGATATGGACGGCCAAACCACCGCAGAAGCTGTTTTGGCTTAATGAACCACTCCCTCGAAAAAACATCTAAATTGCATGGCTAAATTGAGAACCACTATGCGAGAAGATAAGAGTTTCTCTACGCAGCACATCTTTCGTTAGGATTGAAATTTTCAGTTGAATATTAGGCAGGCTTATCCGCTCAGTTGAGAAACTCAAATTACACATCTTATTTCGGAAATTAAATTTGGTACAAAACATACAGTATAAATCTCACCAAACGATAGGGTTGTACAGTACACATCAACGATTAGCACAGCTTCTAGTTCACAACGCGGTCGTATCAAATTCGCATTTCTCTTTCACTTTCAAAGATGAAATGCCCACAGCATCCTTTGATGCTAACATCCCTCAGCGCGGAAAAGGCTGCAAAGCACAGCAGATATGAATCTTTTGTCGCCACCACTGCGAGGAGTAGACTCATGCTTACTCCCATATCCACCCTCGCAATTTGCCACCCACAAGCCAACGTAGGTCTAGCCGATTTGGCCCTGAATGTGGCTGTTAGGGCAACGGAGAAATGTGGAACAGTTCGAGTGCTATTAACCCCTAGGCATGTGACAACAGCAGTGATCTCCAATGCAGTAAGCCTACCGGCAGGGTTCCAGCCAGCACTGTAGGCAAACTTGTGCCATACTACGCATTATCTTGACCACGTTGAAAACATACAGGGCATCGCCCACCCTTACCTTTCAAATATGAAAGAACTGAATAAAGATAGATTTACCTAGAAAATAGAACTGCAGAACATCCACCAAGTTTAGAAGCTGTCGAACGGCCAAGACCTGCGCCCAAAATTTCTCTTAAAGTAAGGTTGATCATCTGGTTTAAAGTAAAACGCCAAAAAGGATTCGATCCACTCAAAGGTCACACAAGTCCTCATTTGGCAAAGAATGTTCCGATTTGTGCCAGTTGCATATCTCTCGACGTTCATTGTAATTCTTTTCCCGTCACAAAAAGTAGGCAAGCACGCTGTTGTCTGGTTTTTGCACGTAGAGCATTAGATCGAAGATATCTTCCAACAGTAAAAACACCCAAAACTTCCCCTAGGACACCCTGACATTTAAGGCCAAGGGGGAATTTTTGGGTTCTTTTAAAGCATGGAAGATGTGGTTGGTTATATCCACGAGGCTAATACGTTATGCGGGCCAAGTAAACATCTCATTGCCAGAAACCGACTTGTTTTCAGGCCTGACATCGACGTGCAGGATATGGATGCAGAGACTGATGCGTTCTCCACGGTCAAGGAGGTAGCACGGTGGACCACTAGCCGAGCCCTGCACCAATACTTAGTACTCTAGGGGAAAGATTTGGGTGTTTTACTCATGGAAGATTTATTCAATTTATCCTACACTTTTTCAGGCAACCACAATCGACTCAAAAGGGCATGCCGACACAGTGATGGGGGAGGAGCTGCAACTCCTAAAAGGCCACTGTAAGACTAACTATCAAGCAGGCCGCATTGGACATGACGGCTGCCGTAGTGTGATACTGTACTGAGGAGGGCCATTCACGGCCACTGGCTCCAATTCACGTTCACTTCTAACGCCACTGCCTGTTAACTGGGATACCGGTTACTGTTTAGTCGGTGAAAATGCGCCGTTTTCGTAATGGAGATTTCTGAAATATGGTTGGAAAGCAAGTTCACTGTACTTAAACCTTAGCACCATTCTCTGTGAGACAACGACAATAACAATAACTTTACAGGAATTGACTTCAAAGTCTAAATTAATCTTCAAAACGTGACGTGTGGACGATTTGTGTGAGAGAAACATCGATATGATTCGTGTTGAGAGTGTGAGAGAAACATTTATATAATACGTGTATACAGGATCTGATTGACTTGGGTTCAGCAAATTTTCCCTGCACTTGAATTAAAAAGTGTTTTCTAAAATTCTACGACATTATTTACTGGAGGTAATACAGTATGGGAAAATGGGGGTTTCTATATTGAGATGTTCGTATGGATTGGCAGGAACCCATTTGGAATTGTAAATCTGTCCTATTAAATACATGTAACGATGGTTGCAGTGGTGTAATGACTGCAGTGGTGTTTCTTGCAATGCAGCTATATCAGCTTCAAAGAGAACGTATTTCACAACGTAGAAAAACGTTCAATGTTTACCGGTACAGATATTTGAAATTGGATATGCCACACATCATTGGCCTTCTGGAATTGCATTCATATTGACTTTAGGATAGAGTCCAATATAACTTCCAAGAGTAAAACAACCAAACCATTTCCCTTCATATTGAGGGGGATCTTTCTATACTGCACTGTTTGAAAAGGGAACAGTTTCGGTGTTTTATTCTCGGAAGATGTATTTGATGTATACTAAAGTTTTCCAAACAACCATACTCGACTCAAAAGGGCATGCCGACACGCAAGACCACCTTAAGGCCAGCCATCAAGCAGGCCGCATTGAATATGAGGGCTGCTGCATCAAACTCCCCCGAACCTTTCTGAGAGTGTACATCGACTGACCGACAGTTCAGATAACAGTAAAACACCTAAGCTTTTCCCCGTTCAGATAAAAGCTCGAACATATTTGGCAGAAGATATATGGTATTTACTCTTTACTTGTCCAATAAATGGTTTTATTAAGATACGCCTTGGTGTTGAGGTAATTACACAGTTACCATAAGGGGGAAATTTTGGGTGTTTTTAATGTTCAAAGATGTATTCGATGTAGTTACCATAGTGGCTAGATCGTCTTCACTCATGTAACCCCCATTATCTAACGTGTACATGTTTATAAACTAAGATACCAACAAGACGTTGTAAACTCACTAGAGGACCGGTTGAAGCCACCCAGCAGTCATAATGGATTGAGTACTTTACATTTTACTGTTGTAGAAAATTATTCGAATGACAAACTGGACACAAAATTCGCATGTGTGTATTAATTCAATAATCTCAGAATTGGAAATTATGCAGTATTTTACTGTTACTTTCCCATTTCAGTATAGAATGTCCTTTTCATGTTTTTGGGGGACACGGAAGGTTCAATTACAATAATAGAAATACTGGCTGAAACCCAATCAAATTATATGGTGGTGTACATGCACTTGAAATGTTGCGGCAGGCACATATGGCACTTCAATCGACCAACAAATAATTTGAATATATCTTCCAAGAGTAAAATACCTAAGCCGTCCCCATCTACAGCACGTAGAAGGGAAAACTCAAAATATCAAATGAAAACATTTCGTGTGTTCATTTGATATTTTCACATTGTATTCCTTGCTTGCCCTTTAGTTTTTACCGAACCAGTCCTTGCCGCCCTCGGCAGCCATTCCCTTGGAGAGATCGCAGTCTGGGCCTCAAACCATTCATTCTATCTCTCAGATACTGCATTTCGGATAGAACGGTGCCTTTTTGATTATTGTTTCCACTAGGAAAGAAATATATTTACTCATTACTACCCTAGAGTTTGCACCACTGACCCCTCTACCGAAATATTAAACTAGTCAAACTTTTCCCGCTTTCCACTAATAGAAGGCAGAGGTACCGAATATTAGGAAACTACCAGGAAACCGATGGCACTCATTCTTTTTGGGCGTCTTTTTTCTTGCTTCACAGTATGCATAAAGGGAGGAACTGGTAGTGCTTCATTGATTAGAGATGCCGGATGGCTATCCTGAGACGAGGGGGTAGGTCTGCTTATGCGTAAAGTGATCGATTGAAGATTGCATTGGATTAGAAGAACACCGGAAGATTTATTGAATGTCAAAACCAAGTGAAACTAAATAATAGTCCTCATTCCGGGAGACTTCTACTTTCTCGTGGCGACTATGGTCCTTCATTGCACCGCATATGCACCGGCTTCATAAAATGAAAAAGAAAAATAACCTACGCTGTGATCGCACCTGAAATTCGTGCTTGAAACTGAAATAATTTGCCCTGTTGATTCAACAAACTGGTTCGTCATGTGCGGACTGACCGATAGGAGCTACATCCTGTAATTTTCAATCAGTATCCCCCAAATCTTATCTACGCAGAAAACAAAAAATTGAGACAGTTTCATACTACTGCTAACCAAAATACAGGCTGGTAACAATCTGAGCGCTGGCTCAACATGCATATAGTTATTGCTCTCAGAAATGAATATAAACATCAGCTGCTTGTAAAATATTCACAACATCACTTCCCCAACTCACCTGATCCCTCGCTTATCCAGCTTCTGCATGCTCCACCTTCCCGAAATTACTGGCAATGAACAAATCTACTATCATTTTTGGAGCGTTTTTCTCTGCAATTTTGCTTCAAACAGCCATCGGGAACAATTTAAATGATCTTGAGAATGTCGCGGGTCACATGCGAAGTGAATTTGTTGGCGGAGTGTACGCGATGTCAAACAATATAACCGAAAATTCTCTCGTCGTTTACGCTCGTCGCTCGGATGGGACCCTATCCCTTCTGGATAATGCCTTAAAGACAGGCGGACGTGGAGCCGTGCTAACCACTGGTACCTCTGGATCTGACCCCCTTATCTCCGCATTCTCCGTCATTATCGTGAATGGTCGCTTTGTACTCGCAGTCAACGCTGGAAGCAACTCAGTATCAGTCTTCAAGATACTCCCTGACTTCAACCTTGAGCTCAAATCCGTACGTGCAGTTCCTGGGTATGGCCCCGTCTCCATTGCATACAGTGGAAACTTAGTCTATGTGGCTACCGCCGATGATGATGGCGAGTTCGATGATGTAACCAAGCAAAAAGGTGTTCTATCTGGATTCCATTTAACAGGTACAGGGCATCTGTTGCCAATACCCGGCAGTATCCGTAGACTTTCATTTCGCCCCTCCGCTATTCAGTTCTCTCCAGATGGCCGGTCGCTTGTTGCGACAGACTCTTTTGCCCCTCTCAATGCGGCAAGCTCGGGAAGACTTGCAGAGATTTTGGTTTACCGGGTGTTTAAATTCGGTCTTCTGAGCTTCCGCCCAGTATCTACAGCTTCCTCGACGAGATTAGGAAACCCAGAAGGGCGTAATCTCCCTACTGCTATTGGATTTGATATGACCAAGGTGGGTTCAACACAGTTTGTCATCGTTCCGGAGGTTCGTGTTGTCGGACCTAACGGCACTGTAGCAGGCTTTCAGACAAGTTCTGTCTCCATCTGGAAATTAAGCAAGTTTGGAATCCTCATTCCTGTTCAGCTTGATGTTTTGATTGGGCAGTCGTTCACTGAGGGACAGCTTGCGGCATGCTGGGTGGAGATTTCATCAAATCTTAGGAGATTTTGGGTTTCAAATACAGCGTCCGGTACTATTTCTACTTTCTCGCTCCAAAATGGGAGGGCAAGGCTCGTAAATGAGGAGGCAGCTAGCGGTCCTCTGCCTGTTGATCTCTGGGCAACCCCAGATGGCAGGTTTGTGTACCAGCTCTTTGGAGGATCTGTCGGGGCTTTCTGGGTTCCTGGACGCGGCCGCAGCCCTCGCCTTGTTTCGATTCAGAATCCGATGAATGTTCCGGAAAGTAACGCGCAGGGTATTGTTGCCTTGTAGGGGAACTACTTCGCAGCCTTTTAGAATCAAAACCTCTGTTAAGCGATTGAGTAATTAAATTCTTTAAGCTTATCCCAATAAGGCTCACATTGCGGACAAAATATGAATGACTTCTAGTTTACTTGAGCGGTCAAATCCCATTGTCTCTGCAGAAGAGGCTCTGAAGGTTTTGATGCAAAGACATGTTGCAGCAGCCGTTAAGTCCATTGTGGCCTGCTTTACGGCTGGCCTGAGGGTGACGTCGTAGGGAGCATAGCTCCTCCCCATTACGGGTGTTAGGCGCGTGCTGATAGGAACAGATTTTTTTTGTCGCCGTCATCTATAGACTTTTAGTTTACTGTACTACCTCCCCTTGTCCAAAATTGCTTATAGTTCCGGTCCTTCCTCGTCCTCCTTGCGCCTTGCTTACCATTACCGCAGTCCTCTTCAAATCTACTTCCATTTTATCTAGATATTCTTATACTGTATCTACCCCTCTGAATCGATCCCAAATCAAGTTTTTCCCCTTCTTGCTTACCTCTTTCTCTAAATTTGCTTTTTGAGAAAAATGCGCAAGTGCACTACTACAAAATCCCTTGCAGATTTATTTTACCTATTTCGCATCTATAGAACCGGCCTTGGGATTCTATTTAAACCCCTTTATTCAAAGTTCCAAACGCCTCCGATCATTTTACTCATCAACCCCCTCCCCTCACACACCCAGAACACCCTCCATTACCCCCCATTCCCCAAAGACTACTAAAACGAACAATCAATACCCCTGGAAAGTAATTTCCAAAAATTGCCATCTCCGCCTCCTGAAATCTATTCCCGTACTTCCTTTCGGACCTACTGACCGTGATGACTATCTGCGCTGGTAAACTAAAAGGAAGGTGATCGAATTCGTAAGTCGCCTTTTTATTGAGGATGAGGCGGAGGAGGTAGGTAAGGGGCGGAAGTGCGAGATTGAGGAGGGAGATTGGGAGACCTTTGGGGAGTGGGTAGCCCCTGATTTGGTCTATGAAGTTAATACTGCGGAGGATGAAAAGGAGGAAGAGGAGGAAGAGGATAGAGAGGAAGAAGAGGAGTAAGAGAAAGAGGAGGACGAAGCTGAGGACGAAGCTGAGCTGAGGATGAGGGAAAAGGGGGCATCGAAAGTATTGGAGTGGTGGGGCCTGGACTGGAGAGTATGGAACAAGTGATGCCAACGCTGGAACCGGATGTAGATGTCTTTAGTAGTTTACACATCTTTTAGGAGGAAATAGAGAGCTTTGAGCCGTTGCAGATATTTGTGGGGACGCCTTGGGCATCATGGATATTTTGGAGGAGTTGTTTGGATCTCATTTAGAGAATGGGAAATAAGAGGACCTCATTGATTGTTAGTTTCTTAAGTATCTTTTGTTTAAGATTATATCGTCCAAGCAAATTGTTTTTATGCATTTCCTGGTACCTTCTGTAGTTTTATTCGACTTTAGGGGTAGCCAAAAGTCTATATAAGCTGAGTAAACTGCTTCCTCATGGAGAGGTCAAGCAAGTTGGCAGACAACTTCAAGTCAAGTCCAGAGTGGTAGGAAGTTCATCGTCAACTCCAGATCCAAGAAAAAGTTTTCCTACGCTGGTCGCAGAACATCAGCGGTATACCCTATCACTTTCATAATTGCTTGTAGCTCTCTTAACTCTCTTTCATTTACACTCCTTTTTGTTTGTTCAACTATTCCACGGTAGCACTTTTTATTGCAACACCTCCTTCTTGGGGTAGTTGGTTCTGAGTATCTCTCTTCCCGACGATTTACCGCTGTCAGTGGCGTATCAATGGCAGCATAGTTCCTACTCCATTACAGTGTCGGAATGTCCTTGATTCTCTTGTAGCTGTCTGGAATACTTTTGGGATAGAGTCAAATATATCTTCCAAGAGTAAAACACCCGAACATTTTTCCTCTGCGAAATATACCCTGAATAGAGGAAGGTGATATAGACTCAACAGGTTTCCGCTTGCCGCCCGCATTCGCAGTTAATTTCTGAATACCCTCCGCACGCTTCTGTGCCACAATGTACAACTCGTAAGGATTTACAACCACTAATAAAGCCGAAAGGGACTGTGGAATGGAACTAGGAGTCGACTGAAAGCCGAAGCGAGAGCGTGCCAATTTGGTTTGAGCGTAAGTCCATAGGACTTCCCACCTTTGAACTACTTTAGTTAGCCAGAACTGTTTACCTATAGGCACTTAATTACGGCGCGTATAAGGAGTTGGATAAGAGTAGAATATGTCGTCCCAGAATACACCCAAAGCTTCCTCGATAAAACCCATACTCTAGTACGTCCTTCGAAATACTCTTAAATTTCTTACTCTTTTTCGTCTTCTTGGCCGAAGTGTTTCCCACTCCTGGAACAACTTTATCAGGCCTCTTGGTTTGAGGAGGTACAGGTGCAGGGATATGCTCCAGCATTCAATAATCTAGCCTAGGTTTTTTCGATAAAATGCTCCCTTCCCCATCCATTTTTATCACATTGACTTGCCTTATTTCTTCAGCGATGTATACATTACCAGCATCCGTCAACCTTTGATCCTTTCTGTTTTGTAAGATTTTCATCTCTGGCCCTGACCCACTCCACGCATCCGATAGATTTGCTCTTCTGTTGTCTTTGGACAAGCGGTTACTTTCTTGATGCCCGTAACGTCCGCACTTCTCACAACGATTGTTTCTATGTGGATTATCAGGACACCTATTCGCAAAGTGTCCAGGCTTGTGACAGCAAGAACAGACTTTTGCAGCCTTAGGGCCCCAGACTGGTTCTTCTTAATGCTAAAAGTAAGGCTTTCCAACTGCGAGGTTATCATGTCAAGTCGATTATCGAATAGGGTTTCCAACCTTTCTTCCAAGTTTTTGACATCGCTCCTGACAGATTCCAATGCTGCTGCACTAGTAGCCGGCCTTTGATAGTTCTTTTCGGGATGTACGATGGAGATCGATGTACGGTTTTCCCTCGGTGCCTCACTCAGTGACTGAAACGTCTCCGAATTTTTGACAAATTCTACCATTGTGTCCTTCAGTTCATTAAAAGAGTGAGGGCCCTTGATGAGGAGGAAATCAGAGAGCCGCTTATCCCCATCGCCGCCTTACGCAACATTCCGTACTTGGCTTGGGCGTTGAACCCGGCCTTTTCATAGAGATCACACAAGTATACCAATGAGCTTAAACAATCGTCGAAGTTGAGTCGGGCCTCTATGGCGATACGAATCATCTTATCTGGTTCCACTTCCTTAGCATATTATCCCACAAGCCACTCACATACCTCACCGAAGTTGCGCCCACTCCCATTAAGGGCTCTCAACTTCCTAACTATTTGGGACTGGCCTTGAAGTTGTCTGCTAACTTGCTTGACGTCTCCACGAGGAAGCAGTTTACTCAGCTTATATAGACTTCTGGCTACCCCTAAAGTCCGAACAAAACTACAGAAGGTACCAGGAAATGCATACAAAATTTTTTGTGGATGAATTACTCTAAACAAAATATACTTAAGAAACTAACAATCAATGAGGTCCTCTTATTTCCTATTCTCTAAATCAGATCCAAACAAATCCTCTAAAATATCCACGCTGTCCAAGCAGTCCCTACAAATATATGCGAACGGCTCATAGCTATCTTTTTCCTCCTGGGAGATATCTAAACTACCACAGATATCTCCATCAGGTTCCAGCGTCGGCACCACTTGTTCCACACTCTCCAGTCCAGGCCCTACTAGTCCAACAATTTCTATTTTCCCTGTTCCCTCACCCACCTCGTCCTCGTCCTCATCATCCTCCTCCTCTTCTTCCTCCTCCCCATCCTCCCCATCCTCCTCTTCCTCCCCCCCTTCCCCCACATCCTCCTCTTCCTCCCCCCATCTTTCCCATCCTTCTTTTGAGTCTCGTACACTAGCTCAGGTGCATACCATTCCTCGAAGGACTCCCCGCTCTCCTCCTCGACTTTCTCATTCTCATCCTCACTTACCTCCCTCGCCTCTTTTTCTATAAAGAGGCGGCGAACAAATTCGATGATTTTCTTCTTAGTTTGTCGCCGGAGGTAGTCGTCGGCATCGGTTGGCCCGTAGGCGGCGGGACAGAGGCTATTGCTGGGACGGAAAGGGCGGTTTTTTGGAGATAGGGACAGAGGCGCGCTTTGACGTCTTATTTCTGGAAAAGGGGTGAGCAGGGTTGCGGATGTTGACAGACAGGGTAGTCAGCTTAGCGAATTGTTGGTGGTAGGAGTGATGCTCCAGCGACAATGCTACAGCAATTTAAATAGGGGCATGTCTTTGGTAATCATCATGGTCTTGGTCAAAAAAGGCGATACTGTGGTCTTGGATTTGCATGAATTCGGGGGCATCATAAGAATCTGCGTGATGAAATATCGGAACTGAATTTGGGAGGCGAAGTGACCACGAATTGAAAGGCGTCTCTTTGAAGGAGGAGGACCAAATATTCAAACATAAAATTGAAAATGGAATTGTACAGTGAGTTTGGATTCATAAAGGAAAGTATATTCGGAATTTGTTTTGGGAAGACAAATGTAGGACGATTGGTCAAGGACGGATTTCAAGATACGAAGAGGACCTTTTTCGTTCCGATAGATTCTGTTTGAACAGCTCAGGTCGCCTCTTACCTGTTCGCGGCAGTGTCCGTATACTCTCGTTCGCCCATCTGCCATTCAGTTTTCTGCAGACGGTCGATCACTTGTAGCATCAGACTCCTTTGCGCCCCTCAACGCGGCGTTATCCGGGAAACTAACTGAAATTATGGTCTATCGAGTATCAAGGTTTGGTCTGTTGAGCTTGCAACCGGTGTCTGTGGCGGCTTCAACTAGATTTGGAAACTCTGCTGGGCGTAATCTTCCAACGGCTATTGGTTTCGACATGACTAGAATTGGATCCAAGCATTTTGTCATCATTCCTGAAGTCCGTGTTGTTGGACCTGATAGTAAACTCGCAGAGCCTCAAACGAGTTTTTGTCTCCATATGGCAATTGACCCGGTCTGGTCGCTTTATCCCTCTTCAACTTGATGTATTTATTGGGCAATCGTTCACCAAGGGGCAGTTTGCGGCTTGCTGGGTGGATATTTCGTCAAATCGCAGAAGGTTTTGGGTTTCCAATACAGTTTCTGATACTATTTCCACAATTTCATTCACTGGAGGTAGGGCTAGGCTCGCAAGGGAGGAGGCTGCTAATGGCCCTCGGCCAATTGATCTTTGGGCTTCATCCGATGAAAGGCTCGTGTACCAGCTGTTTGGAGGATTTGTCGTGGCGTTTAGGGTTTCTGGAAATGGAAGTGGACTTCGCTTAATTCAAATTCAGAATCCAATGAATGTTCCCGACTTTAACGCACAGGGTATTGTCGCTATCTAGAAGTAGATTCCTTATCCTTTAATAGAAGGAAAATCTGTGCTCAGAGGCCTTCAATCTACATGCCCTTGTGCGTAGCTTCTGTTTCTCATATTATGGAGAATTTTACACTCATTTAGTAAGCCCCAATGAAATGAGTATGCTTAAAATCATTTTCACTTCATCTCAAATAAAGAGTAGACGCTTACCTAAGTAGAAAGCTTCCTACCCGTCAACACATTGAAACTATGTTCATCAAGAAAATCAATCTTCTCGAATATTGTTTCGGAAGCCTATTTTTGTTCTCAAATCCAGTAGGAGACTGAAACCCGTAGCTGTCATTTTAGAACTTCTCAATTCCATGAATGAGAGGTTTTGAAACACTCTCTCCAAGGGGATAGTTATGTAATACGTAAAAATATGACACTTTAGGGCTTCCTTAACTATTGCGTATGACCAAATAGTTCACTCACTATGATGAAGAATCTCGATGCCTTTGTGGCCACAGTAGCATCCATTGAAGAGTGTGGAGATCTTAAATCAATGAATGGGCATCACAGTTCCAGGTAAATCGATTCCTATTTGGCTATCGGTCAAAACGTCTATAATCATGACTGCTAATGTCTATAGGATCATTGTCCTCATATGAAGACAAAGAATAGGGCTAGTCTTGTAAGTAAAATTAATATTTTTCTGTGGTTTTTTGCTAACCCATACTTTCAACAGTTGTGAAACTAGATCGAAAGAAAATTTTCGATAATTTTAGCGATAGTCGGGGTGCGAACTATTTTAGTCTACTTGATAACCTTCGATTTTAGTGGCAATTTACCACAGCTTGTCCCACTAGTGAATACTTTGGCAGGCTGAAGGTCCGAGTGTTGGCCTCTATGTCAACGCGAGGAAGGGGGAACGTTTGGGTGTTTTCCTTTTGGAAGATATATCCGATCTATCTCATGGTTTTCCAGACAACGCGAGGGAGACGCGTATTCACTGGCCGAACACGCTCCTGCCGGACCGCAAGGACTTCCTCCGCGAATTCCCTCTGTCTGAGTGCTCGCGCGACGGCTTCGAGCTTCTGGGTGCGCCAATTTGCAACCGGACCTTCACCGATGCATACCTACGGGGCAAGGTAGATGGGTGCCGCCGCACCCTCCGACTGCTGACCCACGTTCTTTACCCCTCGTCCGTTTCCACATGCACCGGCTGTGACGGCATGCCTCATCACTCACGCGTTTCGGCTTGCCGACCCACAATACTCGGCCCCGCTGCACAAGCCTTTGACGCCCTGCAGGGGACGTCTTACTCGGAGCTACACGGGATCGCCCTGACAGACACTACATGGTACCAAGTCACGCTACCGATTCGCCAGGGAGGTCAGGGATTCACCCTCATCTCCCCATTCCTACACGGCGCGGCCGCAGCTAGTATCCTCGACGCGGCCCCGACCCGCGAGAGATCGGCATCGTACATCACGCAACGTTCCGCCGCCCTCTCCGGTCACCGATACCGGGGCGATAGGGCGTTATTGGTCCGACAAGCCTTGCGGCGAACTCGAGACTTCCTGCAATGTATCCCCGGGCGTCCGGGCTCTGTCGACCTGGGCCCCGTTGACCTATGCTTGCTTGCTGCCAAACCATTCAACCTCCAAACCTTCCTAAATGGTGTGCAGCTGGAGGCACAGGCAAGGGTCTACTGGCGCGACGACTCGTTGGTGACACACCCCAACCCGGCTCAACACAGCACCCAATAAGTTCGACATCGGATCCGTGGCCTGGCGTTCCGGAACAGCCAAACCGCCACATTTCTCACCGCTCATCTCACAACCGCGACGGTGGTGTCCTCGGCCCACTGGAAGACCATGCTCCGCCGTCACCTCGGCAAGGTACAGTATGTGAAAATTGACCAAATATTTTAATCTCTATCCCAGCGTCCTACAGTGATGCTGAATTGTGGAACAATATTTTTTCATTGAGGCCCACAATTTATATTTATTGGGAATCATCAAGGAATAATTATATATATTTACACTGGCGCTTTTTTATGCTGAATTCAGTGTGAAATGATTTTTATGTCCTACAGTTATTTTTTTATATTATACAGGCTATAATTATTGCATTCATGCTACCAACAAATTATTATCTGGATGATTGCTTACCTGGAAAATATTGCAATAATTATTGCTGAGCCTGAATTATGTCTTCCAAAATTATTGAACGGCTCACCTGATTTTTGTAGCAGGTTCACCCTGGTGTAGAGTATAAGTAGTCTTGGTTGTTAGAAATATTTTTTACATCCTCGGGCCATCTAAATATTCCTCTCGATCACCTATCATTAAATTTGGATTTCTATTCATTATTCATTCTAAGTTCAATTGTGGTATTTATTTATTTATTCAAGTTGGAACTTTTTATTACTTTGATCTACCTATCCCAATTAATTTGCAGTTATGGGCCCAGATCGCCCCGAAATTCCTTCAAGGCCGAAATTTTCATGGGATCTTCGCACGGCTCCTTGAACGGATGGTAAAGGACCTCAAGAAAAATATTTTGATGCTGTTCACAAATGGAAATCTGTTCATGATTTATTACCAGCATCAAATTCTAATAAGGTTCCTAAGGCAGTACAAGGTCTTGTCTTACAATCACAATTATTTGGACGAGCTCTTGATATTTGCAACAAAATTCTAGACAAAGAAATTCAGTCTGAAAATGATATATTAGCGATTGCTAACGCTATTCATAAGGTGGATCCTCTATCATCTTTATGAGATACATTTCAAAAATTCATAGATCTATTACACACTACTCGTGGTGATAATGAGTCTTTCAAAATTTTTGAATCTCGGTTTGATGCTTAAATTGCCCGACTTCATTCACCTACTAGTACTTCGAAATTACCTGAAGCACTGGTATCATTTTTGCTCCTGGCTGATTCCAAACTTGATTTAAACCAGCGAGTATCTATTTTTCCTGCTGTCTTTCTGAAGCATGAAGAAGCCGATTTAGAAAGAGGAAAAATACTAGAATTAGTCAAATATTCAGAAATATAATATATTATTCGTGGATGTGATAAACCAAAAAAAGCAAATGAAACATATGGAAATGCTCAAAATATATCTCTTCAAGTCAATCAAATATTTCATACGGAGAAAAGAAACATTTCAAGAAAAATAATAAGCAATGATTATCTCCTGAAGACTTTGCTGCCCTCAAGGAAAAATCAACTTGTGACCTATGTGGAGAAATTGGCCATTGGTCCTATGAAAAAGATAAATGCAAGAGTGCTAAAAATTATTATAAAGGTTCATCATCTAAAATCGGAAATGCAGAAAAACTCAAAGACAAAAATGATTCTGGTTCTGTAACATTTCATATGGTAAAAACAGTGCTTGATTTTCCGTCAAATGTGTTATACCCAGGTCTGTCACTTGATGATGGAGCACCGTATAGTGGAATGGGAATTGTTGAAATACGAGCACTTTCGAAATTTACTTTACCGGAATGGAATGGAACTCTTGATGAACTTCTTGAATGTATCAAGGACACGCCCTTCTGGCAATACGGAAATGGCGACCACTCAAGCGAAAAAAGAAAAATGATCGGTTCAATATTTTTATCAGCTATTTCAGACAATGGGAATGAGGTTAAAATAAGTATCATCTCAATGGGTTATTGGAAGAAATATCGCAAGAAAATCAAATATTATTCATATGACGGACAATCGCATCTAGTTCAAGTCCGCAAATAATTTAATAGATTCTATAACATTGTTGGATCATGGTAATCATTGTTATGTACCCGGAAATATATTTATACAATCATCCGAACCTATTGAAAACTCATTTTTATCAGCAATTTGTTCCAACAATATCAATACATCAAAAAACATATCTTGGGCTGAAAAGAAGAAAATAGTTAATAAGGTTCACAAATATGTATGTGGTCACTCAAATTATGATGCTATAAAATATTGTTACAAAGAAATTTTATATGCGACAATGAATGCAAAAAATATTTATCAAGCATAATTGACTCCTGCAAATTTTGCGATGTCACAAAAAACCATCTCATCCTTGTGCAGTATCTTTCAGCTCTATATCTCGCGGATTTAATGAATTGGTTTGTGTGGGTCATTTTTTGTGGAAAACTTGGATATTTTTCACATTAGTGACTCGGTTACCAGGGTTTCAACTGGCTCAATATAGCCCTCTTTAAGGATGGAAAATTGCATGAATTGTATTCAGACTCTCTATTTAACACCATTTTGGGACCCTAACAATTTAATGGGAGATCAGGCGTTTGACAATGATATTTTCAGAAGCTATCTTGAGGAAAGAGGAATTTCATTTTGTCCTATTGGTTCCCGCCGCCATAAAAAAATTCTATTGAGTCAGAACATAAATATTGAGATATATTTATATCCGTTTAAAAATATCCGATTCTTCTGCACGTAATACGGTTCGTATTGCTCGAATGCTTCAAATATCTAATAATTTATATGTAAATTATGTTGTTTCTTCATACCAGCTTGCCACTGGTCACACTCGACCCATCGATAATTCTGGTCCTCGAAGTCAACCAAATGATTTAAGAGAAGCTCATAATGAGCTAAGAGCCAAGAGGAAATTAGATCTTATTCTAAAATCAAAGTTTGTGACCGACATTCCAATTAGTGTTGGCGATATTGTTGAAAGTCTTATTCATCTACCAAATCAGAAAAGAGGATCTTGGTCATCGCCCAAACCAGTATTGAAATTCGACAAAAAAATCTCTTATCGTCACAGTACCTGGATCCAATGGAAAATTTATACATGCGGCAATTGAAGATGTCCGACATTCCGTTTCATCTTATGAACTAACATACCAAATTCAAAAGGCAAATGACTTATTGAATCAGTCTATTGAATATTCTGTGGAAGATTTTTCTGATGAAACAAATATTACGGAAGTGAAGAATGCGGGCGAAAACAATTTTGACGATCATTCTGATGATGGTAATTTTAAACCAAATTAAAAATACCGATGTCGAAAAATATAATGAATCAGAAAAAGATGTAAATTTATCAGAATCTAATAACATATTATCCCTCGAACATGTTCCGATTGAATCTGAACTTAGTTCCCTACACCCTGAAAATTTAATTCATATCCCTATTGATGAAAATGGTGGAATTGATGCGCATGAAATTGAGTTGTTACCTGGGACGGAATTAAATCATCTTAACAAAAGATCTGAGTTTTTATCATAAAAGGTTTAGATCGAAAGAATTTTTACTTCATCAAGCATCTGGACTTCCATCTCATATTATTTCAGATGCCTTCAATACGGAAGCAAAAAATTCTCACTACCTGTTCAAAAATTCATGTTTCAAAAATTCCTCCCGACTCGAATGTAATACCCAGTCAAGTTTTATACAAAGTAAAAATTTTGGATGATGGAAAATATGATTGCAAGGCTCGAATTGCTCTACATGGAAATGAGGACAAGGAGAAAAATAATTTGAGAACTGATTCGGAATCTTGTTCTCCGATGGCAATTAGAATTCTCTTATTAATTGCTATAATTTTTTAATGGAATTTATCAAAGGTTGATGTGAAGTCTGCATTTTTGGATCAGCATTACGAGATGTTTATGTGAGACCTCCTCGGGAATGCTCTGAAAAATCTTCTATTGGTTATTACTGTCTGCTTCATATGGTTTAGTCAACGCGAATGCAAAATGGCAAATACACTCGAGTAATACATTCTTTGACCTCGGATTGAAATCAGTCGTTTGTTTACCCCAATCTTTTCCATGAGTTTAAAAGGATCATTAATTCTGCCTGTTGTTAAATTGGTCGATGATATACTTATTAATGGACCAAAAAAAATTAAGAAGTAATTTACCCAAGATCTTGTAAACGTTTATAAGCTTGGTAAAATCGTACATAGTCCTGGATCTTTTAATTTCAATGGAGTTAAAATCATGCAGTTTGATGACCATAAATTAATTTCTCAGCTGATGAAAAGCTAAATGGACTGGAACCTCATTCAATATCAAGAAAGCGTTGGAAACAACCTGATGAAGAAATGAACTCATATGAAAACTTCGCTTTTAATTGGTTAGATGGTTCATTTATCTATTTTGGTATGGTTGTATCTCCAGTGTCTGCTTTTGCAGCGAGTTATTTACAACAGAAAATGTCAAATCGATTGGTTCGTGATTTATCTACCCAATCTTTTATGCTTCGCAATTTAAAATATGTTGGTTCTACAAGCACTTATCGGCGCCCGGAAGTTTCTGAAAATTTCAATTTATCAGTTGTTGTTTTTTCTGATGCAGGAAAAACAGTCGGATCGACAAATGCGCAACTTGGATGTATTGGTGGGTTGCTAATTGGCTCCTTAAATTGTAATTCAATATTTCATACAATTTATTGGAATTCACATCTATCTCGGCGTCCTGTTAAATCGATTACATCTGGTGAAATATTGGCTGCTAGTGAAGCTATCGAGGAAGGAAAAATTATGCAGCAGCATACAGTACAATTCTCAATATCAATATTCCTCTTCATGTTGGTGTTTGATTCAAAAGATCTATTCAGCTCTCTATCTACTTTTCGTGTACCTGAAGACAAATCCTTTAGAGCGGATGTTCAATTAATTCGATATAATTTCGAAACGATCAAAATCAAGAAAATACTATGGATACCTGGTTCAATTAATCCCTCCGACCCGCTCACAAAAAAGGAAAGTCCTGCATCTGACATTCTCATGCTCCTTTTATTTGATGGATCTATACCTATGGATAGGAGTAATATTTTATCTCGGGATTCATCTCAGTCAACAGGATAAATTTAGTTCAATATTTCAAAGGAGAAGTGATGTGAAAACTGACCAAATATTTTAATCTCTATCCAGGCGTCCTACAGTGATGCTGAATTGTGAAACAATACTTTTTTATTGAGGCTCACATTTTATATTTATGGCGAATCATCAAGGAATAATTATGTATATTTACACTGGCGCTTTTTATGCTGAATTCAGTGTGAAATGATTGTCATGTCCTACAGTTGGTTTTCTATATTATACAGGCTATAATTATTGCATTCATGCTACCAACAAATTATTATCTGGATGATTGCTTACCTCCCTCAACTGGCCCATCTCCTTCGTCTAACATGGCGAACTTCACGTTTAGACCTCTGGTGTTTGATTTCCTGGTGCCCCTTCCCTTGGTGCAATCGCATTTATCGAGGAGTTAGTTCCGCGGATCGCGTCCAAGTGTCACTCGACACTTGGCGTTATCCACCGCCTTATTGTGCAAAAATATTGTGCAAACCATTTAGCTCAGTCGCTACATCTGCATTTTCGCCAGCTTCTGCTGTGCTGACAGTAAGCAATCCGCTCGCTGTCACGTAATGTCATGATTAGTCCACTGCAATTGCCTGTCGGCGTCGGTAATTACAGCTGGGGCTAGTGGGCCATTATCGGACCACCGGGTATTCCCGGTCTATTTTTGAAGTCAGTAAATACCGGGTGCTGTCCGCGTGCGCCTTCGCCGGCGTCGGGATACTACTCTCTTACCGTTAATCATGATCAACCGGTCGGAGAACGTCAAACTTATCGACCAGCGACTGAGGTGCACCCTCTGGTTATCCAACGCTCAAGCTATCCTGTCCCGAGCCCAATGCGCATGGATGACGAGGTACATCCGGTTAGATCTTAGCCGTATAGTTAGGACGTGCGCAGTCCCAGTACATACATACTGAATGCAGTAAACTTCTTCTTCGAGCATACTGTAGAAGATATGAATCTTTTATTGCAACCTCCGTGAGAAGTAAGCTGGTGCCTATCCCTATATCTACTGTACATAACCGAACGCTTACAGGGTTCTAACCGATGACGTCGCGCGGAACGTGGCCGTTAGGGCGATAGAGGCATAAAGCAAGGTCCGAGCGGTACCTGCGCAGAGGCACGCTGCCGCGGCCGTAACGTGCAATGCAGCTTCTGCTGGGCGGCCTTGAGCCGGCTTTTTAGGGAAATTTATAATGTACTACTGGTCACCTTGTAGGATATTCTGGGCCACAACCGACCAGACGTGCACAAGATGCACCGTGGCATGATTGAGAAAGCGAGATGGTAGGGATGGTCGGACTTTGGGGTGGAAAAAGTCGGGCGAGTGAGTTTCGTACATTGTAGGGGCCATGCCAAAATGGGTAGGCCAAATCAAGCACTGTGCTTTTATCACAATAACAAACAACAAACAACAATCACAATAAGCTAGTACTTGTTCCAAGCTCTACTCTTGGCGAATGAAATCCAGAGGCGTTCTCAGTGGTCACCGAGATTGCAAGAACCGTCGCCAGCCGCGCCATAGAACGGTTTGCGAAGGTTCGAGGCATACTTCTACAACGACACTCGGCGTTGGTAGTAACATCTAACGCTGCTTGTCTGCTGGCTGGCCTCCAATCGACTTTCTAGTAGACTGTTGTTGGTGCTAGCATTCGACAGCAATGATTTCTACATGCCTCGACCATCGACACATGTAATTAACATGACATGCAGATTTGCAACTCCAAATGGGTTCCAGCCAATCCATACATCTCAATAAAGACGCCTCCTTTTTCCCACCAATCACAATAACAAGCAACAATCAACGACACGATACGATATCTACGCTCCGGTACAAATTTCTTGGGTACCAACCCACATATCTACCACAGTGAATTAACCCCAATTACCCCATCAACGACATACTACGGCTTGAATACAGTTGAGGCCCCATAGGGGGGCGTCTACTGTATCCAAGAGATGAGGCCCCATAAGGGGGCGTCTACTGTATTCAAGGGATAAAAAGATGAAAAGACAAGAACATAAATACGACGAAATGGGGACGTGGCGCCACGCCGTGACGGAATTGCCACGAAAAAGACAGCTGTTGTCGCCCCCCAATGTACTAAGGATCCAAGTTGCGCCTTTTCCCCCTTTTCAGCACCTTCCAACGTGTCATCCATCCAACTTGATCCAAAATTGCCTAAAGGCACCACTGCTCATTATTGGCGCACCATCTCCCATCAATCCCCTCCCCCCCTCCCCCTCCCCACTCCGCACCCCAAGCGCCAATATCACATGTACAGTACACACATGCCGTACTGTAACCATCATCCATCACCCTCCCCTCCCGATTCATCCTCCAACCACACTCCTCCAGCCCCGCCCGCAACCATCCCTGTTGATATAAACCCCCCCTCGAAGAAAACTTGTCCGTCCACCTCACCCCGCCCAACCATTCCACCAATCCCACGCCCAACCCTCCCTGCTCACACACCTCACCCCTCAAACTCATTCCACCAGTCCCGCGCCCATCCCCCCCTGCTCTCACACCTCACCCCTCCCAACCGATTCCACCAGTCCCGCGCTCAACCATCCCTATTCACAAACCCCCTGCGAAAACCCTATCCAGCCACCAAATCTTCGATAAGCCAAATAATCAAACAGGCGGCCCTTGTCCCCTTCTTGTCTCGAAAAAAAAAGATCTCACGGCCGCCTATCTACCACCTTACTTCCTCCCATCATACGCCACCCAACCGTTCCTCCCACCTCGCACCTCATCCTCGCTCTCGTCGGTTTCCCCGACATCCCTAGTACCCTGCCCTGGAGCCCCATTCGCGGCCCCAACCTGTCGTCCCGGTCCACAATTGCCTTGGACCAGTAGGGTGATTGCATCCTGCAGCCAGCATATCTCCAGCCTCGTCTCGTCCCTCTGTCTCTTCACCCTCATCCGTGCAAACTCCCTTACCTCCTTTAGTGCCGCTCGGAACTCGGCAGGAGTTGGCACTGCCCGGCCTGCGGTCGTCCAGCACCTTGAAACAGTGACTCGACCACGGCCTCCGTAAGTGCAACGTGCTTGGGCATATCCACGTGGAAACGTTTGGGTGTTTTACTCTTGGAAGGTATATCCGATCTATCCCATGGTTTTCCAGACATTCACAATCGACTCAAAAAGGGTATACCGACACCGTAATGGGAAGGAACTACGCTCACTAAAATGCTACCTTCAGGCCAGCCATCGAGCAGGCCGCATTGGACATGACGGCTGCTGCAGCGTGCCTTTGCATTAAACCCCCCGAACCTTTCCATACGTCTCCAGTGCGCTCACAGCCACGTCCCTTGCCACGTCATTTAACACTGCACATGCATCCGGGTGCCAACCGCCAAGAGTGGAGATTGGCACAGGCACGAGCCTACCTCTGGTGGAGGTCGCGATAAAGGATTGATATCTTCTCTGCTTTGCATTTCGCGCCGCATTCAGAGAGGACATCGGGTTGAAGGCCCTCACTCTTCTGTTGGAGGGAGCGAGGGGATTCACGAAGGTAACATCAAAAAAGTCGGTCCCTCCGCTGCTTCCCATTGCCTGGATGTCTGGTCTCGTGCGGTGGAGACCATGGCGTGGTTCTACAACAGGATGACGAGCAGCTCTTGCCAGGTCTTTCGCGAGGAGGGTTACTTGGCGATCGTGTCGGTTGATCCGTTGGGCTCCATGCAAGCAGTGCATCAGATGATCGCCATGTACATCGAGTGTGTCCGGGCAATTCCTTCTCGGACATGGCGTGCCAGGGTGAAAAAGTGGGACTTGACAGTAGTATTGAAGCCACACCGAGAATTCTCGAGGGTCAATGCTTGTCTGTAGTCCGGGGCATGGGGGACAATACACCCATTCCTTGGCTCCCGGGAGGGCCATAGACGCGCGAAACGCCTGCTTCCTCGAATCCCCAAGAGGAATTCGTTCTTGCACTGCTTCATGGATTGCGTCCGTCAGCGTCTTTTGCGGTGGTGTTTTTTGCGAGCAAATTACACTAAACGGGATAATCCTAGACGGCAGGCAAGAGGTCGACCACCTCCGATGGGAATCTGCAGCTGCTTCGTATCTTCCTAGCTCCTTAATAGGCGTTGGGAGCAAGGTCTTGCAAAGCTTGCTAGATGATGAGCTAGAAGCCAAGAACGCCGCAGCCGCGATGTTCCTCGCGGAGGTGAGTCCGATCCCAAGAGATGGTTTTTCTTGTCCTTTAGTGTGACCGGCAGCTGGAGTTCTCGGAATACCTCCGAATCCAGTACTCCCCTGCCAATTTTCGAACACAGTCCTCCATCATCCTGTCGAAGTCTTCCGCTCCTTCTCCAGTGCAAGACTGGGGCACTACCCGCAACAAATAGCCTACTTTGCAAACGCCAAAACAGTTACGCAGTAGCTGGAATGCCACTTGCCTATTCTCAAGGCCAGCAATGGTCTCGAGGAATGGTCTGAGGGATGAGACATGGTTCGTAAAGGACCGTGTGGTGTATTCCTTAGTACCGACGGGGGCGTTCAGGACGGAAGTACCCTTCCTGTACTCTTGCTTAATCCCGTCTGGGTAGAGACTCTGTGCTGGCCCTGGAGGGGCTGTAGGCCACCAGACGGTGCACTTCGGCAGCGACAAGTGCAGTCCTCGGCTTTCAGCATCCACGGAGCGAAGTACTTCGATGGCTTTGACGAGTTGGTCGTGGCGCCCGATAATGTACCCGTCATCGTGGTACCACAATTGAAGTAACAACTTTGCCAAGTCTCTGTTCTCCCCTTCTTTTGAACTGAAGAGTTCTTGTATTTCGAGGATAATAGGGTGCAGCACCAGGTCGAAGAGGAGGCCTCCAAGATTGTCTCCCTGTTGGGTCCCGCAGACGCTTCTTATTGTGTGACTACCTATCCACAGGAATGCGGGCTCGTTTGCATAGCAATATGAGACCCAAGGCTGTAACTCTGGGAATAGCTGTCTCACCGCGGTCAGAAAAGCGGGTCTGCTGCACATATTAAAAGCGTTCTTGAGATCGACAGTCAGTAACCCATATGCTGGGTTACTGCCGTACTCCTGAACGACTCGTCAGATTCCGTGCACGACTGTGTCGGTACCCGACTTTGTGGCGATACCCACTTGGAGAGGTTGGAGGTAGTCTGCCGCCTTCTCGGACACTCGCTTCATTAAGCAAGTACCGACTAACCTGTGCAGCGTCTCCCCAACGGCGATTGGCCTGGGCGACATGTCCTTCTTCGCCAACGGGGTAAGTGGAGCACCGGCGACCCAAGGAGCGAGAACGGCTGGTGCTTTTCCAGTTGCTAAAACATTAACAAGTCTCGTAAGAGCTGCCAAAAAGCCTGAATTCCCCGATGAGGATGGACATCTTAGCAATTCTACCAGGTGGCAAGGCTTTAGACCTGAGCCTCCGGGAGAGGATCCTGGTTTAAAAGCCCTGATAGCGCCAAGGACTTCGTCTTCAGTGATCGGTCGAAAACTGTAGTTGGTAGAAGATGTTCCCCTGACTGGAGTTGTTTCATCGGGGGCCTGCTGGGGATGTTTATCGATAAGGGCATCGATTACATCACTGGTAGCTGGTAGAACGCCTAGCGAGCGCAAAGCTTGTGCAGCCTTTCCGTACGCACCTCCTTTGACCAGTTTTGTCGCCCGTTTTACATTGACCTGTTGCTGGTCCGAAGTGGACCGAGCTCGTGCGGTGCGGTGTTTGGGCTGGTCGAGTGCTTGCGCCCATAGTGTTCTGAAGTTCCCCGCGTTCCATAAATCTATTCTTTCCCTCATTTTGTCCGTAATAGAGTGCCACCGGTATTCATTGGAGCAGGAATCTGACGTGTGAATGTTCGTGAGCATTACTCCTGGGAACAGAAATATTTTTGTGAGCGCCTGAGCTGCTCGTGAATTATCAGCAAGACAAGCGTTCACTGCATCGTCCATCGACTTTGCATACGTCTCTGCTAGACAACCACGGAACTTGGTCGGTATATGCGTCATGACTGGGGTGTGAGTTGTGAAGATCTCCTTTCTAGATGGCAGAGACTGTTCAGAAAGATCGGGGGTTTGAGACGCGGTGTTGGGCCTCTGGTTTGGAGGTGCGGGAGCTGGGTCATCTGAAACCGGTACCGGTGTAATGAGGTCGACCTCCTCCAAAGGTATGTGCTCCAGGACAACCTGATCCATGCCAGCGATTAAAAACTGTTCATCCGCCAACTTTCCGCGATTAATTACTGCTTTTCCTCTCTGATCGGGCTGCGAATGACTATACCTCCTAACCAGACAGCCAGCCGACCGTCTTCGTTATTATAGTCCGCAATGACCCTCCAGTGCCAACAAACAGCCTCTGAACAGCGGGTTCGTTAAACGGGTATTCTTAAAATGGGGGAAGCAGTCTCCAATCGACGATTTGGTGTCAGCAATGTTACGGCGTGCAAACTTGATATTTCCAAACGGTTATTGTAATACAAAAAATGGTCCTCCCTTCATGTAATACAGGAAATGGTCCTCCCTTCATGTATTACAGGAAATGGTCCTCCCCTCGTGTAATCCAGCAACCTACAAAGATCCCACCCCTAACTTTTCCCACCGTCATTTCCAAATTTACTTCCATTTTATCTAGATATTTTTATACTGTATTTAACCCTCTGAATCGAACCCGAATCAAGTCTCTTTTCCCTTTTAGCTTACCTCCTCCTCCAAATTCGCCTTTTTTGAGACGAAGGGCGCAAATGCACTACTGCAAAATCCTTTGCAGATTTATTTTACCTATTCCTAATCCATAGAACCTGCCTCGGGAGCCTATTTAAACACCTTTATTCCAAGTTCCAAATGTCCCCGATCATTTTACTCATCACCCTCCGCCCCCACATACCCAAAACACCCTACATTGCCTCCCATTCCCCAACGTCTATCAAAATGAACAACCTTCGCCCCTCCGCCCCCATCACCAAAAACCGCCCCTCTCGCCCCATCAATGGCCTCCGTCTCGCCGCCTGCGGGCTGACCGATGCCGATGACTACCTCCGGCGGCAAACTAAGAAGAAGATCATCGAGTTCGTTCGCCGCCTCTTTATAGAAGAAGAGGCGAAGGAGGTAAGTGATTATGAGGCTGAGAAAGTCGAGGAGGAGAGTGGGGAGTCCTTCGAGGAATGGGCAGCCCCGGAGTTGGTCTACGAGGTTAAGGACGAAGAGGAGGAAGAGGAGGATCAGAGTGGGGATGATGAGGGGGTTGATGAAGATGATGAGGGGGTTGATGAGGGCGATGAGGACGACGATGAGGACGACGAAGATGAGGCACAGGAAGGAATGGGAAAGGTTGGAATGGTGGAATGTATGGAACAAGTGGTACCGACTATGGAACCTGCTGGGGATATCTTTAGTAGTTTAGATATCTCCCAGGAGGAAATAGATAGTTATGAGCCGTTCGCAGATATTTGTGGGGACTGCTTGAACAGCATGGATATTTTGGAAGAGCTGTTTGGATCTGATTTAGAGAATGGGA
Source organism: Kappaphycus alvarezii (assembly GCA_002205965.3). Taxonomy (NCBI): domain Eukaryota; phylum Rhodophyta; class Florideophyceae; order Gigartinales; family Solieriaceae; genus Kappaphycus; species Kappaphycus alvarezii. Next base: position 314,974 of record NADL03000750.1, read on the forward strand.
AATAAGGGGACCAAATTAATTGTTAGTTTCTTAAGTATCTTTTGCTTAGAGTATATTGTCCACACAAAGTATTTTTATGTATTTCTTGGTATCTTCTGTAGTTTTGTTCGGACTTTAGGGATAGTCGAGAGTCTAAGTAAGCTGAGTAAACTGCTTCCTCCTTGAGAGTTCAAGCAAGTTGGCAGAAAACTTCAAGCCAAGTCCCGAGTAGTAGGAAGTTGAGAGTCAGCTTCAGATCCAAGAAACGTTTTTCCTGCGCTGCTCACAGAGCATCAGTGGTAGACCCTGCCCCTTCTATACTTGCTTGTAGCCCTCTCAACTCTCTCCCATATACACTCCTTTTTATTCGTTCAACTATACCACGGCAGCATTTTTGTCGCTCGCAACACCTATGTCTTGGGGTAATTGGATCTAAGCATCTCTTCTCCCGACGATTTACCCCTATCATTTGGTACTCTTGTGGAGGGGGTTGCACCCGAGGTATTCGAGTTGAGTAGTATTAGGGGACACTTCGGCGGGATTCCTTTTCTGTAATCATGGATCTCAACGCTGCTCGTATATCGTTCACAGGGGGCAAGACCGGAGACGTTGAGGAGTTTCTTTACACATATGTCAACGTTGTGATGCGAGAGAAGGGCGATGAAGAGAAGGCCGCAAGTATCTTCGCCTATCTTCATGGTGACGCAAAGCACAAATATAAGTCCAAGTTTATCGACGGGTGGTCTCTTAACGGGAATGGGCGTAACTTCGGTGAGGTATGTGAGTGGCTTGTGAAAGAGTATGCTAAGGAGGTAGAACCAGATGAGATGATTCGTACCGCCATAGAGGCCCGGCTCAACTTCGACGATTTGTTAAGCTCATTGGTGTACTTGTGTGATCTTTATGAAAAGGCTGGGTTCAACGCCCAAGCCAAGTACGGAATGCTGCGTAAGGCGGCTATGGGGATAAGCGGCTCTCCGATTTCCTCCTCATCAAGGTCCCTCACACTTTTGATGAACTGAAGGGTACCATAGTAGAATTTGTCAAAAATTCGGAGACGTTTCAGTCACTGAGTGAGATACCGAGGAAACCCGCACATCGATGTCTATCGTACATCCTGAAAAGAATTATCAAAGGCCGGCTACTAGTGCAGCGGCATTAGAATCTGTCAGGAGCGATGTCAAAAACTTGGAAGAAAGGTTGGAAAACCGATTCGATAATCGACTTGACATGATAACCTCGCAGTTGGAAAGCCTTACTCTTTCCATTAAGAAGAACCAGTCTCGGGCCCCTAAGGCCGCAGAAGTCTGTTCTTACTGTCACAAGCCTGGACACTTTGCAAACAGGTGTCCTGATAATCCACATAGAAACACTCGTTGTGCAAAGTGCGCGATATGGGCATCATGAAAGCAACTGCTGGTCTAAAGACAACAGAAGAGCAAATTTATCGGAAGCAAGGAGTGAGTCAGGACCAGAGGTGAAAATCTTAAAAAATTGAAGAAATTAAAGGTTGACGGATGCTGGTAACGTATCCATCGCTGAAGAGATAAGTCAAGTCAATGTGACAAAAAGGGATGGGGAAGGGAACATTTTATCGAAGAAACCTAGGCTAGATTATGGAATGCTGGGACGAAAAAGAGTAAGAAAGTTAAGAGTATCTCTAAGGACGTACTAGAGTATGTGAAGAGGTACAATTTGGTGGCTGAGCTTGCATCGGCCCAACTGGGATAACGTTTGGTCAACTTTTGAGGGCCGACGCAGAGGATGCGAGAAAAGAACTCAAAAATATTATCAGGTCTAATAAGTCCGTTAAGGGTAAAAAACTGTTTCTTCAATCGGCCTCGACAACACCAAGATGTCTTAAGCTGGTACCAGTCAAAGTATTGGGAATGAAAACCCAAGCTCTCTTCGATTCGGGTACTGTTCCAAACCTCATTTCAGAAACTTTGGTGACAGATCTAGGTCTCTACATTACTCCAACTACTCGAAAAATAACTGTAGCGCATGGAACCGTCTCGAAATGCATGGGCACTGTTGACAAGGTTTACGTGTTCTTTGGGGACTCTAAAGTTGATGTAGACTTTCTTGTCATGCCTGATCCCCTTTCGATGCAATCATTGCCTGCCCTACCATGGAAAGACTAGGGACATGCATTGACTTGGCCAACTAAATGGTTTCAGTTAATATTGACGGCAGAACCGTGAAGATGCCCCCGGGTTTCGACAAAAGCACGCATCTTGAAGATTTAAAAGAAACGGATAGTGAAGATTTCACTTCTAGCTATGACAGCGAAGATTCGGAACCAACTAACACTTTCGGAAGTGGAAAAGGGTACCCTTGGCGGGTAATGAACATGGCATGGGACGATTATGATTCTGGGTTTGAAACAGATGACGACTGGAATTCTAGGATAGGTTTGAAACCTGAATGTGTTTCTTTTTGCGATGATATCGAATCAAAGGACGTAATTCGGAGCATGAAAGGAGATTTACTTTGCAAAGAAGATAAGAATATGTCGAATTCCATATATGAAAATGTGAGCACGACGGAAGAGGTCCTTCAAAATATTGAGGTTGAGGATCAAGAAGAAAAAGGGCACCAAATGGCAGAAATCCAAGGAAAAGTGCAGCACCTTCCCGCCCCCGCCTCAATGAAAATATCCAACATGTTAACATCTTCCGAAGTAATTACATGGAGCGTTTCAGATTTAAGACAAGAAATTGTACCGGATACTCACTCGTTCGAACTTACCGACACTCAACCGATGTACCACAAGCCTAGACGTCAACCGCCCAAATATGACCAATTTATCTCAGAAAATGTTACAAGTATGCTGAAAAATGATATTATTCGACCAGTTTCATCCCATGGTCGTTTCCAGTTGTGATCGCACCAAAGAAGGATGTAAAGCTGCGTTTTTGCGTCGATTACCGACAACTGAACCAGAGAATGATACCCGATTGATTTCCGAATCCGAACATGGAGGAGATCCTCGAGGATCTGAAGGATGGGAGATATTTCACCTCAATTGACCTTTACACTGGCTATTGGCAGATTCCATTGGATGAAGATTCCATTGGGTGAAAATGTGAGGAAAAAACAACCTTTACCAGCAAAGCCGGTATGTTCAGGTTCGAAGTCGGCCTTTTGGTCTCATGAATGCACCAGCTACATTCCAAAGAATGATGAACGAGGTTTTGAAAGGCCTTCCAAGAGTCTATATCGATGATGTCGTCATATTCTCAGAAACATTGAATCAGCACATCTCGCACGTCAAGAGAGTTGTGGAGAGGATGTCGGAGTATAGCTTGAAAATTAAGTTGAGCAAATGCTTCTTTGCGAAAATTTCTATCCAATTACTCGGTCATATCGTCGACCAAGAGGGAATTAGAGTGGTTCTAGAGAAATCGAAAAAAATCAAGTTGGCACAAAGGGACGCCTCAAAGACGGAGGATCGAAGCTTCTTAGGACTGGCCTCATATTACAGACGATTCACCAAAGATTTCGCCAAGATCACAGAACCGTTACATGCCAGCACTACGAAGAACGGAAATTTTACTGGAACAAGGAATTGGAAACTGCGTTTGAGGAGCTTAAAGATATGCTTTGTGTCACCCCAGTGCTCATATATCCAGATGTCAAAAGTCCACTTGTTGTGGAGACAGATGCCTCAGAACGGTCTTTGGGTGCCGTTTGGTCTCCAAAAGATGAAAACGAAAGACTAAACCCTGTTCAATTCGCAAGTCCCACTCTGAATGATGCGGAAAGGAGATACCTCGTCTGCGAAACAGAAGCGCTCGCTGTTGTTTTCGCACCGAAAAAGTTTCGCGTGTATCTTTTATCTCTCGAGAAATTTGTGTTGATAACTGGTCACCAGGCACTTAAGACAGCATTCCAAAAGAAGGATATACATCACCGCTTGGCCCGACGGCTCGACATTTTCGCAGAATATCGGTTTTAAATTGTGTATAGGCCCGGACGCAATAATCAGTCTGCCGATTACCTATTCCGCTTGAGGGATCCACTGATTCCAAATGAAAAAGCTTCCGAGGACATCGTCGGAGTTGCTGAGGTGCAAGTGCCGATCGATAATGAGTACGAAGCTTATATTCACGGACTTTTGAAATTCCTTGATGGAATTAAAATGAGTAAGGTTGATCTGGAACACAGAAGTTGGGAACGCAAGAACCAAAACGATTTTACATTGTGGAATGGGAAACTCTTCCGACACCCAAAAGCTGGTCCTCGACTCGTGGCCCCTATGAAAGAAAGAATGAAGATCTTGTGGACTTTCCATGATGAGCTAGGGCATTGGGATCTCGAAACAACCAAAACGTTCATAACGGAGATATTCTGAAGGCCCAGTATCCATAAGAATGTCTACAATTTCGTGAAAAGCTGCGACAACTGTCCAAAAATTCACTCCGATACGAAAGTATAAGACAACTCTAAGCTTCCCAGTTTCCGATCTTTTTGAAACTCTCTCAACCGACTGTGTCCGCACATTCAAGGAAATGTCTTCCAGAAACAAATATCTCCTTATAGGGGTGGAACATCTTACTGGATGGCCAATAGAAGTTGCAGTTGAGGAGGCCAATGCTGAAGTGGTCCTGAGATTCATCGAAAAAGAAATAATTGAAGTGTTTGGTCTTCCGAAAAGGATCATCTCAGATAACGCCCTTTGTTTTACTGCAACTTCACTACTTCGTTTCTTGGAAGAAAAAGGTATTCAGCTGAAAACCGTTCTCGCATACGCTCCTATCTCAAACTGGAAAGCGGAGAGGATGGTTGGAACCATCAAACGAGCAATATCGAAAACTATGTCTGAAAATGAAATCCAGTGGAAAGATGCCTTACCAAAAGTATTATACGGCTATCGTCGAAGAAGAGGAAAAAGTGGACGCTCATCATTCGAGCTAATGTACGTAAGGGCCCCTAGAATGTTCCAGAGAGACATGGAAACAAATATTACCGATGAAGAGAGTAGAGGAGTTGAACTACTGGCCACCGAAGGCTGGAGATCACACCGCGCGCTAACAAAGACAAGAAAAAAGGATGCAGAGCCTCCAGTTAAAACTTTTTTAGTCGGCTCTAAAGTACTTGTAGCACACGGAAAAGCAATGCAACAGGCTGTGAAGTGGCCGGCCTTCCAAACAAAGTACTCGAACCCTCGCATCGTCACGGAGGAAAGACACCCGCATTATAAGCTCTGTTCAAGCTCAGGGAAGAGATCAAGGAGGTGAAGTCGAGGGGCAGCTGGGGACACATTCGAGGAGTAGGCAGCCCTGGAATTGGTCTACGAGATTAACGGCGAATGAGGAGGAGAGGGAGGAGGAGGATTATGAGGAGGACGGGGTTGAGGAGAAGGACGAGGAGGGTGAGGGAAAGGGAGGCATGGGAAGTGTTGGAATGGTGGGGCCAGGGCTGGAACATATGGAACAAGTGGTACCGACGATGGAACCAGATGGGGATATCTTTAGTAGTTTAGATATCTCTCAGGAGTAAATGGATAGTTATGAGCCGTTTGCAGATATTTGTGGGCACTGCTTTGGCAGTTTGGATATTTTGGAGGAGTTGTTTGGATCTGATGTAGAGAAAAGGGAACAAGAGGATCATATTGATTGTGTGTTTCTTAAGTATCTTCAAAGCAGCGACTCGAATCCCTCCTGGTCCTGTTGGCACCTCGGACACTGCAGCTGTTCCCCGTCTACACGCTGCGCCGTTCTCCACAACATACCTGCCTCGGGCCCCGACCTCGACGCCGACTTTGCTGTCTTTCAGACCATAGACATTGTCACCGCTCCTGCACCCACTTCGAATTCTCCATCTCCCACCTGTACTGCCACTGCCAACGCTACTGGCGACGATCCTGCCAACGGCCCTGCCAACGGCCCTGCCAACGGCCCTGGCGACGGCCCTGGCAGCGCCAACGCCACCGTCGCCACCAGCGCAGCCACTACAGGCAACACAGACATCGTCTCTGCGGACCAACGGAAACACTAGGTCCCCTCCTCTTCGGCTGCCCCCACCGCCGGCAAATGGAAATGGACCGGTACCTCATGGAAGTGGGTCACTATTCATACAACCCCACCCCGTCCACTCCAGCACCCCTCCCCGTCTCCCCTTTCCCGCTCCACCACCCACCGGTCCTGTCCCCCGCCCCGCCCCTCCCCGCATCCCCTTCAAAGCCTGCCTCACATCCAGGCCAATCAAACCAATTTAATCGCACCGCAGCAGGTACAACATGGACAGATCCTATCCTCGCTGAATTTCCGCCTAATGATTATCGACTTTTCGTCGGAGATCTCGCCCCTGATGCCCATGAGGCTCATTTGAATCACGATTTTGCTAAGTACAAGTCGTTCAATATGTCACGCCTTGTCTGCGATAAACGAACCGGACTTTGTCGTGGATACGGTCGCCGTCCTTCGCGAGATGAACCGAAAGCACCTCGGCAATCGCCCTCTCAAACTACGCAAAAGTAACTGGCAACGACGTAATCTCTTCAAGGAAAAAGCCCAAGGGCTTAAACGCATGCGCCAAATCGCCAAACGCTGACCCTTCCTTCCGACTACTTTATACATACCCCCTCTCTCGCCTCTTATCCCAACGACGGAACTAGAAACTCTACCTTTGCCCCTACAGTCCTCAGCAAAAATTCACACTTTTCAACAGGCATGCCCCATGTTCGTCACCCCCCAAACAAACTTACACTCCATGACCACTGTTTCACACATGTGCTAGCCGTAAACACGCAATCCTAATTCCAATATTGTCACGTGCACGTTCTACTACGACGATCTTGTTGCCATCCTTTTGGTCCTGCCTTTGCCACTCTTGCCGGTCGCCATAGAGGATGTCGCACTTTCGCCATTCTTTTGACGTGCTAGACGCTCCAACTTCGATTTGGAAGATTCCACGCGTGTCACAAATTTGTCTGGAATGTCATTGAGAATGCGCGACGGCCCGGACGTCTTCCGCACTTTGAATTCTCCGCGGGATGCAGCTACTTTGTTGGGACGCGATGTAACCGTCAGGTGCTCCTTTGCTCGCGTCATTCCGACATAAAGAAGCCGTCTTTCCTCGTAGCCGTCTTTTCTAGTTGATGTCCCGATTCACTTTACTGATCAGAATGATACTATCTTCCGCCCCGATGATGAAGAAGGCTTCAAACTCTAGCCCTTTGCCACCGTGAAGGGTCATCAGCGAGATTGAGTCTTTCGGCTGCGTCTTTGTGTTGCTGCCGTCACTTTCCGTTGTGCTTCGTTCCATCAAAGTCGCGCTTTCCAAGTATCTGGTAAGCAGAGATGCCGCTGAAATAAGCTCATTCACGTTCGCCTGGCGCTCTTGCGTTTTTTCGCTTGGACCGTTGTCAATGCCCGAGCTGTCCCGTTTGGTCAAGTAGTCCCGGTATTTTGTTAGCCTCAGAATATCAGTTAATAAAGAGCTACCGACCTCTTGGACTTTCGAATCCTCGGCGTCATCTGCCGGTTCTTGATCGTCAACATCCTCGCAGTAAAGCTCTGTCGCGCGTTTCATTTTTGATAACAAGTCTTGAAACTCACATAGCTCTTCCATTGCATTCTGCTTCAGTGCCACATTGCAATCCTCACGAGATCCGCTCCTGTATGTAGTAGTCAGCATCCTCAACCCATCTTGGTATCGAACATTCCTTTCAGTGGAATACTTCTCCTGCTCCTCCATTGTTCGCTGACCGATGCCTCGGGGAGGGACATTCTCGACTCTGCGAAAGGAGTCGTTGTCGTTGGGGTTTGCCAAAATTTTCAGGTAAGCTACCAGATCCCGAATCTCTTGACGATTGTAGAACTTTGATCCTGAGAGTAGTCGGTATGGAATGCCGAGCTTCACACAGGCTTCCTCAATGAGTCTGGACTGGGCACTAGTCCTGTACAAAATTGCGATTTCTGAAACGATTTGACGGTCCCTTCCTCGAGCATTTGAGTCATTCTGGATACGTCAAACTCTGCCTCACGCCTATCAGAGTGTGCTCCCGAATGACAACTTTGTTCCCAAAGGAGTTCAATGTTGTCATTTTCTTATCGGGTCTCACTGCATCCCCTTCAATCACTGCTTGGGCTGCTCCGACTATAGCGGCTGAGGAACGATAGTTCAGTTCCAATGCTACCTTTTTTGCCTTTGGAAATGTTGTTCGGAATCTATCCAGGTTTCCACTATCAGCCCCTCTGAACTTGTAAATGGATTGGTCTGCGTCCCCTACGACAAACAAGTTCTGATTTTTTCCAGAGAATAATGTGACAAGGTCAAATTGAACATGATTCGTATCCTGCCACTCGTCAACAAGAACATGCTCAAACTTATCCTGCAATTCCCGGCGAACTGCTCGAATCTCGTTCAATAGTCTTCTGGTTTCTACTAACATATCATCAAAGTCCAGCTTGTTCTGCGATCGCAGCTCTTTATCGTAGGCGTTGCAAAACTCCACCATGTGATTGTAATAGTATTCAGTCCACTTATTCCGTACTGAATCCTCCTCTCCCTGACGATCGTTTTTGAGCTTTGACACAGCAGAAGCAGTCATGGCTATAGTTCTTGAGTCCTGAGTGCCTCCCTTCATGTTGCGCAATATTCTTGACACCACCTGCCTCGAATCGGAGGCATCGCAAATGTCAAAAATGGTATCAACGGCAATATGTGAGCCGTGTCTTCGCAAAATTCTGACACAGATGGAATGGAATGTCCCGACAGAGAGACGGGGCCCAGTGTCAGCCCAGTCAGGTGAAAAAGAGATACCAAGAAGCTTTGATACACGGTCCCTCATCTCCCATCTGCCTTGTTCGTAAACATGACGACGAGAATTCGAGAGGGAGAAACGCCGTGCTTGCGTACTAAAGAGGCAATACGATATGTCAATACGCAGGTCTTGCCCGACCCTGGCCCCGCCAAAACAATACAGGCCGTCATCGGATCCGCCAAAACAGCTTCTCGCTGAAGGTCGTTCAACCCATCCAGAATTGAGGCGCAGTATGGAGGAATGCTACCGTTATCTCCTGTGATACCTCTTTCCGATATTGCGACATCGTCTTGATAATTGGCCTCGACTTGCTCCGACATGAGAACCTCCGATCGCGCCCATGGCAATCCACTATCTTCCCTAGACAAGCTATCATCGCATATAAACGACTGCAACAAAGGCACCAAAAACTCACCCTGACTCGAATTGGGCACTCGTGGTCCTTTCTCACGATTTCCCTCCCTCCACGGCAACGCGCCATGACCCCGCTGTATGCGCATGCGGACAAACTCTTTACCGACGTCCCGATCTAAACAAGTTCATCGCCAGATGTAGTCATCTTTTGTACGGATAAGTCTGCCAGCCCTGTTTCACCTTGCACCTGATCGACATCCCCAAACTCGTCCCCTCTCTTAAATCGTGCGTATTCGACCGCGGACGTTTGGATATATCCATCCGCTTGGCATTTTGCCCAGAATTCATCGCCAAATTGCGCATCCGGCTTACATTTGTTCAACGTTTGTAGCACGCGGGCTTCTTCGGCGCTCTCGCAGTCCAACCGGGCCATCAATTTCAAAGAATTTGGCCAGTTGTACTCTGTCAACTTCCCTGGCACCCGAATGGGAACTCCCTGTGACAAAAGTACGGTCGCTGTCGTCACCTTCGCTGGTATCGGTATGGGAATTTGCATCCTCGGTACACCGCCTGTGTTTTCCTGTGTGTCTTTTTCATCCGGTCTGTTAAACAACACCCTGGCTAAATCACTGGCAGTGTCTATTTCTGGGACGTTAGTAGAGTCGGAGGAAAAACGGGAGCGGCGGTTGAGTACTGTGCGTTGGTAGTGGCGCAAGCGTGACAATGCGGAGTCTGTGTGTGGGTCTATTGACATGCGAAGAGGTCGAAGGGGGAGACTCCAGCGAGGGCCCATGGAGATAAAAGTGGTGTATGGAGGGGTCATTATCGGGAGTGAGTCAATGCGCGAAATGTCTTGAGATCGTCTTAACCGGGAGTCGTGGAGGGGCATGTGGTGCTGTCATGGGGCTTGGCGTGGTACTGGTAATTGCTCCTTACTGCCTACGCAGATGATATGAATAATGTTGTTCCTTTACTGCACGCTAGTGAAGTCTTCGAAAGCTTACAGGCTCAAGGTGCCTCTATTGGCTTCAATGTTCAGTGGAAGAAGACTGAAGCTTGGTGGCCTTCTCTCCCATCTCCCTCAAACCATCTTGTGCGAGATTCCCTTTGCTCTGTGAATCGCTCGGCTTCTACCGACGTCCTCGGCGCACCGATTGGTGACGACTCTGCTTGTTGTCGCTTCTTTCACGCCAAGCACATGTCTTCACAACAATGTGGCATCAGCTTCGCCGTCTTCAAGATCCCCAACTCATTTTTCACCTTCTCCGACTATGCGCCAGCGCATCCCGTCTCATATATCTTCTTCGTTGCTCCCGGCCGCACTCAACCGCTGCCGTAGTATCAGTTCATGATGTTGGCATGCGGAGGGTGTTCGAAGATACGCATGTGAGACTCTCGGAAGACGCCTGGCATTCCGCTCAATTTCCCTTCCTCGAGGGTGGTATAGGGCTTACTCCTGCCTCCTGGATAGCCAAGCGTCTACCTTGGCTCTGTGGTCGCCAGCCTCCCATCTGTCCGCCTTCTATATTCTGGGTTCCCCGCCTGTCAGCTGATTTCGCTCCGCTCGCTTCTCTCCGCTCTCAGCTGCCCCATACCAGCCGTTTTGCTTGCAATCCTACTCAATTGCTTTCGTCAGGCCATTACAACCCCAGGTTCCCTCCCGTGGCTTGCAACATGCACTGACTACTGAGCTCGTGGACTACAACTATGGTCGCTGATAGGGATAAATCGACAGGAGAAGAGATCCTCAGAACAATTACCCCAAGACGGAGGTGTTGCAAGCGACAAAAGCTACCGTGGTATAGTTGAACGAACAAAAAGGAGTGAATATGGAAGAAGTTGAATGGGCTACAAGCAAATATGGAAGGGGCAGGGTCTATTACCTATGCTCAGTGAATAGCGTAAAATAAATGCTTCTTGGGTCTGAAGTTGACTCTAAACTTCCTAACTATTTGGGACTGGGCTTGAAGTTGTCTGCCAACTTGCTTTACCTCTGTACGAGGAAGCAGTTTACTCGGCTTATATAGACTTTTTGGCTAACCCTAAAGTCTCAACGAAACATACTAAGTACCATAAAATGCATTCACGGGAATCGTGTGAACCAGAGAGACTATTAGAAGATTTTTCCTCAAGGTAAATATCTAGGTGCCATACCCATGCCAGCCACCCATCGGCCAGGGGTGGGAATTTATGTGGCCATTATATAGACCTTTCAGAGTCACTCGTAGTATCACCCATAACCTGGAACTGTACTGACATCTACAATGGCAGCGTGTCCTAAAATAAAAATCAACCGATGAATGTGCCACACTCACCTAAATTAAAAACATCTTGGAAATTCAAAAACTGTAAGAATATCTTCCCAACTCCGATGCTGTATCCAAATTTGGTCCTTTTCTAGATCTTTTTCGTGTGCGAATTTGCGCACATCAGTCGCTTCACTGCATCCCTCACCCCTGTTCTCAAAAAGCGTCATGTATCTCGCACTGCTTCCTCGTCCCCATTACCGTTCTCCAGTCTTCCACTCAGCGGTAACGGTGCCCGCGCTGCTCCTGAAGTCTGGATTACTATGGTCTGTTTACGTCTCGGCGAGCCACTTTTCTCTGGATCCCGTTCCTGCAGCATACATTCCCGCTCCAGTTATTTCTGAATCTCTGTCTCCATTTTGAAGAACATGAGAGATATTGTCCGGACTACTTGGCCTGAAATTTTGACTGGATATTATTGGCTGAAATGCCTTTTCTATGCTTTGTTGACGTAACTTTAGTAAGTAATTCGATTTTTGTGATTTGTCTGCTACATCGATGCTGATAGTTCCAGCCTAGCTGAGTTTTGCTGTTACTCTTTAGGGTTTGTTTTAGCAGGGTTCGTACCTTTTGTGTCAGTTTTAATCTTGACCATTCTTCGCAAGATTCTAGCATTCTCTGGATCACGGCCCGGCCCTTCAACCCGGAATCCTAGCTCACATTCAGTGACCCAAGAACTTATTCCTGTTCTGCCACCAATTTCTCTTAACGGCAGTTGTCAGATACTCGTTGCAGGGTACTTAAAGTGTAAGAGGAGTAGTAAAATTTTTTTAGGACACAGTTTCGGTGTGGTTGCTTCTCAATTGTCCAAAGGGACTTCGTAGCCAGAAAAAAAGGCCTGCAAAACCTTTATTTTACTTTCATTTTTAGGATTGGCCTATCTCAAACCTGGAGCACAGAATTCGTTATGCGTAGAATAGAGGCCGATGGTAGTCGAGCGCAAATACTCTCTAGTTTCACCTTGGATTGCATGTAGTACGGTAATGGGCCTATAGGTGGGTTGTAGAACATGGTACGCGATTGTCGTTAATGTCTTCAGATTTTGCACATATTCTTTGTTCACGGTCATGTGTTCACGGATGAGCCGCCGACGGCCACTCTAAGGACATTTGCGCATGAACCTTCCGTACGAGTCCAATCACGGCTTCCGGAGGGTTCCCTGCGCACCCCCTGATATAATGAAAATTGTAGATATTCCTTGGCATGCTGCGCTGGCTGATTTGGCTGCGCTGGATGAGTTGGCATGCTGCGCTGGCTGAGCTGTCACTGTACTTACAATTATATTTTTAATTATTTTTAGAGGGATGCTTTGCTCTGTACTGTGGCGGTGCAGATTTGGCACATAGGTAATGTATATGTGCAACAGAATGTGAGGGTTGAAAACTCTATATAAGGGGCTGTTTGCATGAAATGATAGGACTACTGGGGAGCCAGCATACCCGAGCGGGTCGCTCAACAAGTTAAGTCAAACACAAAGCATAAAGGAAGTTGGCAGACAACTACGAGTCAAGTCCCGAGTAGTAGGAAGTTGAGAGTCAACTCCAGATCCGGGGAAAATTTTTCCTACGCTGGTCGCACACCATCAGTGGTAGACCCTGCCCCTTTTATACTTGCTTGTAGCTTCCTCCACTCTCTTCTATATACACTCCGTTTTGTTCGTTCAACAATACCACGGTAGAACTTTTGTCGCTCGTAACGCCTCCTTCTCAGGGTAATTGGTTCTAAGGATCTCTTCCCCCGCCGATTTACATCTATCACCCCCCTCATTAATCCTCGAACGCACTACATTCGCCCTTATCAGCACCGTGTTTAAGTAACCTCCCCGATTCCTCGAGTCTTTCCGGGCCATATGCAGTGTGACCGTTTGCAACAAAGGTGATTTGGCGCCGCTCCAAAAGGGCATCAGCGGCGTGCTTCCGTCCGCGCCTCTAAAGTTACATCGGGATATAGTTGGTTCCAATGTGAGCTGCGACTGGGTAGTTGCCAATGGCGAAAAGCCCTCAAACTGGGTCAAATACTCGTCTAGACGGATGAGGACGGTTGCGATGTAACGAGTATTTGTCTGCATTTGAGGAAAATCTTGTAAGGCAAAACCATAAAGATTTTTGCGACTTTTTTGAGGTGAGGAGGCACTGGCGGCGCATAGCAAAGTGCGTACAAGTGATGTTGATGTGGATAATGTTGGAATTGAGGTGTCGGAAAGAGCGTAGCGGTAGAGGTGAGTACAAGGGAAATCGGCAAGGGTGATAAACCCTTCTAAGAGGGGTTGACGCGTCGTAGCGGATATGGAGAAAGAGATTGTGCGTTTGTTGCGTACAATATTGGTCAGCAGTGTGTATCAAAAGCGACGTGAGATGATGCGTGAGACGTGCGGTAAGAGTGGCGCATGTGTGTAGCTCACAACAGAATACGGGGCGGTTGTCAGTGTGACGACGTGTGCTGGTAACTAGTGCGCATGACGTGTTTCCAAGTGATAATGACAGTAGCGCCGTGGTGAATCGTGTGTGACTGTGAGAAAGGGTACAACCCTTGTAACACAGATAGATGAGTCGTTGTTTCCAATATGTCGATAGGGTGCGTGACGGTTACGGAAGACGGTGTCGGCAGTAGATGGGGCACTAAATCGTGCACGTACTGAAAGAAGGCTATAGTAGCGTGCGGTGTGGCGGGGACAATTTGATAAGCGTCGGTACAGAGTGGATAAAAAACACGGCATGGGAACAAAACGGCGCGTTTCCATAATTTTGAGGCCAGAATATGGATTTTGACTGTTATTTTGGCGCTAGAGCCTATTTTACCAAGTCACAACTCCCTTGGAAGTCGTGAATTTATGCAACTTTTTTTAAAGTGCAGGAATAGAGTAACTTGAAATGCATCGGCGCCTATTAGATTGCACTGTATCCTTTTGTCGAGAGTGGACGCTGCAAACATTTGGAAACCACTTTTGCAATCGACATTCGTCGCTGTCACGTGATTACGTTCCGTGGCTCGTTTCAACAGTTGAGTCCTCTCTGAGGAGAGTATGACCCCGAAATGCAGCCAAGGGCATATCGCTAATTGCAAAGATGATCCGCAGCGATTGCGAGGTTGAGCGAGATGTCGCTCTTGCTGACTTTCGAGGGACTCCATTTCCGAACCTTGACATGACCGTATGAGGGTAAGTGAAGAGATGCGGGCATTGTCCATCCCAGTTGACCTGATAGAATTGGCTCCCTCCAAAGCCAGAGCTCCCCGGCAGTCTGTCTCTATAAAGATATATCGAAGGCCATTGTTGGTTGCTCAGTTCAAATTACGGACTGGATGTTAAGGTAATTTGCACCAGACCGGAGCTGACGACTTTTCACATGGGGATCTCCAGTATATTCTTAATTAAAAGGTTGAGGAAATAATTAAAAGGACACTTATTTCCGGGAGCACCGGCCAGAAATGTGTATTCGAAACCTTCTGCATCAACTTGGCCATGTCTTGGACAGGTACGGTTTTATTTTCGCCTGGTAGAAAAATTTGGCGCATGTCTGATCCGTTTCTCAAGGGACTGCCGTTCTTGACCGAACCGTTGATCCTACTGAACACCCAATTGCACATCGGATGGTAGAATAAAATACGACCATGCAGTAACGTTATATCGCACAAAAGGAAAGTACAGTACTGTCACTAGCGAGTATACCAACCCATTCAAGTAAACCCAAAACACCCAATTCCCAGCTTTACAGTATTTTTTCCGCCAAAAACGCAGAGCAATTTTTTTCAACGCAGAAGAATATCTTTCCCCATATTCCACTTATCGCAGTTTTATCGTACCGTACTACAATATCTACATTGCCCAGTAATTTTTTTTCTAGCCCCGATGATGAATACGTGTGTCAGCTTCTCAGCGCTTCTCGCAGATACAGTAGATTTTTCCCAACACTCTAGAGTACAAAAAAAAGTTTACCTACCACGTGCAGTAACACTTCTTTTTCCTAGCCAGCTGCGATCGTTACAAGGTCTAATTTTTTCCCTGCTTCCGTACAGTAGAATTTTTTTTCCCACCTAGAACGTCTGGGACGGTGCTGTACAGTAATATTTTTTTGCGTGATATATTGTACAGAATACGAATTCTAAAAAATCCTACTGTAACAGTAGGATTATTGGAAATTCGTATTGTACTGTGCATACTGTATTGGTAGGGGGTATACCCCTCTGTCTTGGTGGTGACGCAGTCGTTTCCCTTCCACGGGCGTTAGTGCACTAACTGAACAGACCTTACAATAAGGACCGAATCGGATATACCACACTTCAGACGAGAGTACGGTACTAAACTTGGTATATGTACGTGGTGCTCTTGAGCTGCCCTGTGGTCTATGGACGCAGAAAATTCCCTGATCAGGTCTCACAAGTACAAATAGGAGGTGCATTATCACATTCTAATCGACCACACGTGCAATATGCGTACATCCCTCGTGCTTTGCGAGTCGCACACTTTTTTCCTGTTGAGCTAATGCATACTACTCAGGATGGCTATAGCAAGCTACCGCCTTAACTGTCCTGAATAAACATGTAAAAGCGGCAGTGTAGTTCCAGGGTGCACTATACACCCGAACCCTCTAATACGACACCCCGTGCCACATGTGTACAGTAATATGACAGCACGGTGCTATACAGCACAGTACAGTACAGTACCGTACGGTGCGTTGATACACTGATAGGTGCCCCTGTTCTAATTCAAATCGAATTCAGTTGATCGTGAAGCGGACTCGTATGGAAAGACTCACATCGATCAGTGTTTCCGTTCCGCTACAGCGTCTGAAATCTAGAAAAAAAATTAGTCCTTTTGTCTTCCAACAAGAGTACTATGTTATGATTACTATGCTGACCTGTCAAATCTTGTTCCTCGTCCTCTTTCGAATTTTGCATCAAAAATTCAACGCTAAAAAACTTTATAAGCGGCGGCGGTTTTATGAATTTGACAGACGTCGGCTTTCAAAGAAAGCTTATAATAAAGGTAAGTCTCCACCGCACATTTTGTAAAGCAGTTTAGTTACAGGTTCAGTACAGTGTAACCTCGCCAATTTTTTTTCGAGGCAAAAAGCTGATCTAGAACACATTCGATGCTTTGCATGCTTTGGTACCACCCACATTGTTCCAAATTGCATGTCCCTCTACTGCGAGTTGCAACCCACTTCTCCATTAAAAATTAGGACACTTTCCGGCTGCAATTTTAGAATAAAATAAAACTGAAACTAGCCTGGCGACAAGGAATACAAAAAAAAAAGTGCGGCGGCGGCGGTGCGAGACATTACCTTTTTCAAGTAGTAAATATGGTTGCAGGAACGAATACAAGGGCAAACCAGGCGAAACTGTTGGGCCACGGCCAAAGTGATCGAGCACAAGCTTTACCGTACAAAAAAAATTTACTATACCTTTACTGTACAGTACGGCAGTACTGGTACCTAGATATTACTGAAAATCCGGGAAAAATAGTGATTACTGTACAAACGGCGGCAAAATTGCGACGTTGGAAGAAAAAGTCGAGGGTTTCGAATGTGGGAATTTTTAACCGTAAAAGCAGGAAAAAAGTTGAGGCGAGCAGGAAGGGCTTCTCACTTTTTCCTGCTTTTACAGTTAAAATTTGAAGGGGTTTCCAACGGCGTCAAACTAGGGCTTTACGGGGTAAATTTCTAGGATTTTCGGGCTGTGTATTCCTCTGCAAAAGGCAGCAAGCTTGAAATCGTGCCACACGCTAGTTTTTTGGGGGGTGGTGCTGAAATCTGCGTGAGAGAGCGAGATTTGGCAGCATGCCTAGTGCGTTTTTAAGGGCCGGGTGCAGGCCGAACCTCCCCGCATCCCTCCGCTCACACATCCTCCGCCGCCGCCATCAGCACAACCATCCATCTCAACCCATCTCAACCCTTCCCCGTCCGCATCCTCTTCCCCTCTCTTGCTCGTCCAGAGCTCTACCCGTTTCTTGCTTGTCCAGAGCTCTTCCCCTTTCTTGCTCGTCTAGAGCTCTTCCCCTTTCCACTCCCCTCTCTCCTGCCACCAACCTTTCTCTTCCGGGATCCTTCCGATCCCCATCCCGTTCCACTTCCCCTCTCTCCTTCCTCTAACCTTCCTCCTCCAAAGCCCCTTTCATATCCCCTTCCACTCCCCCTCTCTCCTGCCTCCAACCTTGCTCTTCCACCGCCCTCGCCGATCCTCATCGTCATCCACATCCCCCATCCCTCCCCATCTCACCTTCTGCCAACGTTCCTACACTTCCCAATCTCTTCTCAACCACCCATCATCGTAAGAATGAACCGTCCTCAGAACAAGCCCCGTCCCACCGGCAAGCGTGGTCGGCCAGAGTCAATTGTCCGCCAGTTTTGGGAGGACATCGACGTGCCCAACATTGGGGCCAAATGCATCTACTGTAATCATCGCTCAAGGACCCGTCAATTCCGGGGCACCCGAAGCTGTAAAAGAGCAGCTTCGGCGTGCGACGAACAACAAGTATTCGCGCCGTCGTCCTCCTCCCGGCCCTAGCGCATCAAGAAGGCGGACACCGCCCAACACAGCCATGGTGGCGCCCTCGGCCCACCACGCCATTGGAAACCCCCGACGGATCCAGCTCAAGCCCAGGTGTTGCACAATACGCAGCCCACACATGCAGGTATCCCTGCTACGGCCCCCCATACTGCAGGGCAGCCCAACGGTGGATCGTCGCAGCCACCTTTGTCATTCGTGAAGCATACCGCACCGCACACGGATGGTGGTCACCAGAAGGGTAACGGGACGATCGGGGCAGCGTTGGCACCATCGCCGCGCCATCTTGGAGCTCCGAGTACTGGGCCGCCTGTGACACCGACGGCGGGCATGACTGCAGGGAATGTGGAGACCAGAGTGGTCGGGGCTAATGTACGATCTTCGTTATTGACGGATCATAAAACCGCCGCCGCTTATAAAGTTTTTTTAGCGTTG
This sequence comes from Kappaphycus alvarezii, assembly GCA_002205965.3. Lineage (NCBI taxonomy): Eukaryota > Rhodophyta > Florideophyceae > Gigartinales > Solieriaceae > Kappaphycus > Kappaphycus alvarezii. The sequence goes on from NADL03000750.1 coordinate 333,325, forward strand.
AATTTTTGATGCAAAATTCGAAAGAGGACGAGGAACAAGATTTGACAGGTCAGCATAGTAATCATAACATAGTACTCTTGTTGGAAGACAAAAGGACTAATTTTTTTTCTAGATTTCAGACGCTGTAGCGGAACGGAAACACTGATCGATGTGAGTCTTTCCATACGAGTCCGCTTCACGATCAACTGAATTCGATTTGAATTAGAACAGGGGCACCTATCAGTGTATCAACGCACCGTACGGTACTGTACTGTACTGTGCTGTATAGCACCGTGCTGTCATATTACTGTACACATGTGGCACGGGGTGTCGTATTAGAGGGTTCGGGTGTATAGTGCACCCTGGAACTACACTGCCGCTTTTACATGTTTATTCAGGACAGTTAAGGCGGTAGCTTGCTATAGCCATCCTGAGTAGTATGCATTAGCTCAACAGGAAAAAAGTGTGCGACTCGCAAAGCACGAGGGATGTACGCATATTGCACGTGTGGTCGATTAGAATGTGATAATGCACCTCCTATTTGTACTTGTGAGACCTGATCAGGGAATTTTCTGCGTCCATAGACCACAGGGCAGCTCAAGAGCACCACGTACATATACCAAGTTTAGTACCGTACTCTCGTCTGAAGTGTGGTATATCCGATTCGGTCCTTATTGTAAGGTCTGTTCAGTTAGTGCACTAACGCCCGTGGAAGGGAAACGACTGCGTCACCACCAAGACAGAGGGGTATACCCCCTACCAATACAGTATGCACAGTACAATACGAATTTCCAATAATCCTACTGTTACAGTAGGATTTTTTTAGAATTCGTATTCTGTACAATATATCACGCAAAAAAATATTACTGTACAGCACCGTCCCAGACGTTCTAGGTGGGAAAAAAATTCTACTGTACGGAAGCAGGGAAAAAATTAGACCTTGTAACGATCGCAGCTGGCTAGGAAAAAGAAGTGTTACTGCACGTGGTAGGTAAATTCTTTTTTGTACTCTAGAGTGTTGGGAAAAATCTACTGTATCTGCGAGAAGCGCTGAGAAGCTGACACACGTATTCATCATCGGGGCTAGAAAAAAAATTACTGGGCAATGTAGATATTGTAGTACGGTACGATAAAACTGCGATAAGTGGAATATGGGGAAAGATATTCTTCTGTCGTTGAAAAAAATTGCTCTGCGTTTTTGGCGGAAAAAATACTGTAAAGCTGGGAACTGGGTGTTTTGGTTTACTTGAATGGGTTGGTATACTCGCTAGTGACAGTACTGTACTTTCCTTTTGTGCGATATAACGTTACTGCATGGTCGTATTTTATTCTACCATCCGATGTGCAATTGGGTGTTCAGTAGGATCAACGATTCGGTCAAGAACGGCAGTCCCTTGAGAAACGGATCAGACATGCGCCAAATTTTTCTACCAAGCGAAAATAAAATCGTACCTGTCCAAGAAATGGCCAAGTTGATGCAGAAGGTTTCGAATACACATTTCTGGCCGGTGCTCCCGGAAATAAGTGTCCTTTTAATTATTTCCTCAACCTTTTAATTAAGAATATACTGGAGATCCCCATGTGAAAAGTCGTCAGCTCCGGTCTGGTGCAAATTACCTTAACATCCAGTCCGTAATTTGAACTGAGCAACCAACAATGGCCTTCGATATATCTTTATAGAGACAGACTGCCGGGGAGCTCTGGCTTTGGAGGGAGCCAATTCTATCAGGTCAACTGGGATGGACAATGCCCGCATCTCTTCACTTACCCTCATACGGTCATGCCAAGGTTCGGAAATGGAGTCCCTCGAAAGTCAGCAAGAGCGACATCTCGCTCAACCTCGCAATCGCTGCGGATCATCTTTGCAATTAGCGATATGCCCTTGGCTGCATTTCGGGGTCATACTCTCCTCAGAGAGGACTCAACTGTTGAAACGAGCCACGGAACGTAATCACATGACAGCGACGAATGTCGATTGCAAAAGTGGTTTCCAAATGTTTGCAGCGTCCACTCTCGACAAAAGGATACAGTGCAATCTAATAGGCGCCGATGCATTTCAAGTTACTCTATTCCTGCACTTTAAAAAAAGTTGCGTAAATTCACGACTTCCAAGGGAGTTGTGACTTGGTAAAATAGGCTCTAGCGCCAAAATAACAGGTCAAAATCCATATTCTGGCCTCAAAATTATGGAAACGCGCCGTTTTGTTCCCATGCCGTGTTTTTTATCCACTCTGTACCGACGCTTATCAAATTGTCCCCGCCACACCGCACGCTACTATAGCCTTCTTTCAGTACGTGCACGATTTAGTGCCCCATCTACTGCCGACACCGTCTTCCGTAACCGTCACGCACCCTATCGACATATTGGAAACAACGACTCATCTATCTGTGTTACAAGGGTTGTACCCTTTCTCACAGTCACACACGATTCACCACGGCGCTACTGTCATTATCACTTGGAAACACGTCATGCGCACTAGTTACCAGCACACGTCGTCACACTGACAACCGCCCCGTATTCTGTTGTGAGCTACACACATGCGCCACTCTTACCGCACGTCTCACGCATCATCTCACGTCGCTTTTGATACACACTGCTGACCAATATTGTACGCAACAAACGCACAATCTCTTTCTCCATATCCGCTACGACGCGTCAACCCCTCTTAGAAGGGTTTATCACCCTTGCCGATTTCCCTTGTACTCACCTCTACCGCTACGCTCTTTCCGACACCTCAATTCCAACATTATCCACATCAACATCACTTGTACGCACTTTGCTATGCGCCGCCAGTGCCTCCTCACCTCAAAAAAGTCGCAAAAATCTTTATGGTTTTGCCTTACAAGATTTTCCTCAAATGCAGACAAATACTCGTTACATCGCAACCGTCCTCATCCGTCTAGACGAGTATTTGACCCAGTTTGAGGGCTTTTCGCCATTGGCAACTACCCAGTCGCAGCTCACATTGGAACCAACTATATCCCGATGTAACTTTAGAGGCGCGGACGGAAGCACGCCGCTGATGCCCTTTTGGAGCGGCGCCAAATCACCTTTGTTGCAAACAATCACACTGCATATGGCCCGGAAAGACTCGAGGAATCGGGGAGGTTACTTAAACACGGTGCTGATAAGGGCGAATGTAGTGCGTTCGAGGATTAATGAGGGGGGTGATAGATGTAAATCGGCGGGGGAAGAGATCCTCAGAACCAATTACCCTGAGAAGGAGGCGTTACGAGCGACAAAAGTTCTACCGTGGTATTGTTGAACGAACAAAACGGAGTGTATATAGAAGAGAGTGGAGGAAGCTACAAGCAAGTATAAAAGGGGCAGGGTCTACCACTGATGGTGTGCGACCAGCGTAGGAAAAATTTTCCCCGGATCTGGAGTTGACTCTCAACTTCCTACTACTCGGGACTTGACTCGTAGTTGTCTGCCAACTTCCTTTATGCTTTGTGTTTGACTTAACTTGTTGAGCGACCCGCTCGGGTATGCTGGCTCCCCAGTAGTCCTATCATTTCATGCAAACAGCCCCTTATATAGAGTTTTCAACCCTCACATTCTGTTGCACATATACATTACCTATGTGCCAAATCTGCACCGCCACAGTACAGAGCAAAGCATCCCTCTAAAAATAATTAAAAATATAATTGTAAGTACAGTGACAGCTCAGCCAGCGCAGCATGCCAACTCATCCAGCGCAGCCAAATCAGCCAGCGCAGCATGCCAAGGAATATCTACAATTTTCATTATATCAGGGGGTGCGCAGGGAACCCTCCGGAAGCCGTGATTGGACTCGTACGGAAGGTTCATGCGCCAAATGTCCTTAGAGTGGCCGTCGGCGGCTACATCCGTGAACACATGACCGTGAACAAAGAATATGTGCAAAATCTGAAGACATTAACGACAATCGCGTACCATGTTCTACAACCCACCTATAGGCCCATTACCGTACTACATGCAATCCAAGGTGAAACTAGAGAGTATTTGCGCTCGACTACCATCGGCCTCTATTCTACGCATAACGAATTCTGTGCTCCAGGTTTGAGATAGGCCAATCCTAAAAATGAAAGTAAAATAAAGGTTTTGCAGGTCTTCTTTTCTGGCTACGAAGTCCCTTTGGACAATTGAGAAGCAACCACACCGAAACTGTGTCCTAAAAAAATTTTACTACTCCTCTTACACTTTAAGTACCCTGCAACGAGTATCTGACAACTGCCGTTAAGAGACCTTGGTGGCAGAACAGGAATAAGTTCTTGGGTCACTGGAATGTGAGCTAGGATTCCGGGTTGAAGGGCCGGGCCGTGATCCAGAGAATGCTAGAATCTTGCGAAGAATGGGTAAAGATTAAAACTGACACAAAATGTGCGAACCCTGCTAAAACAAACCCTAAAGAGTAACAGCAAAACTCAGCTAGGCTGGAACTATCAGCATCGATGTAGCAGACAAATCACAAAAATCGAATTACTTACTAAAGTTACGTCAACAAAGCATGGAAAAGTGCATTTCAAGCCAATAACATCCAGTCAAAATTTCAGGCCAAGTAGTCCGGACAATATCTCTCATGTTCTTCAAAATTGAGACAGAGATTCAGAAATAACTGGAGCGGGAATGTATGCTGCAGGAACGGGATCCAGAGAAAAGTGGCTCGCCGAGACGTAAACAGACCATAGTAATCCAGACTTCAGGAGCAGCGCGGGCACCGTTACCGCTGAGTGGAAGACTGGAGAACGGTAATGGGGACGAGGAAGCAGTGCGAGATACATGACGCTTTTTGAGAACAGGGGTGAGGGATGCAGTGAAGCGACTGATGTGCGCAAATTCGCACACGAAAAAGATCTAGAAAAGGACCAAATTTGGATACAGCATCGGAGTTGGGAAGATATTCTTACAGTTTTTGAATTTCCAAGATGTTTTTAATTTAGGTGAGTGTGGCACATTCATCGGTTGATTTTTATTTCAGGACACGCTGTCATTGTAGATGTCAGTACAGTTCCAGGTTATGGGTGATACTACGAGTGACTCTGAAAGGTCTATATAATGGCCACATAAATTCCCACCCCTGGACGATGGGTGGCTGGCATGGGTATGGCACCTAGATATTTACCTTGAGGAAAAATCTTCTAATAGTCTCTCTGGTTCACACGATTCCCGTGAATGCATTTTATGGTACTTAGTATGTTTCGTTGAGACTTTAGGGTTAGCCAAAAAGTCTATATAAGCCGAGTAAACTGCTTCCTCGTACAGAGGTAAAGCAAGTTGGCAGACAACTTCAAGCCCAGTCCCAAATAGTTAGGAAGTTTAGTGTCAACTTCAGACCCAAGAAGCATTTATTTTACGCTAGTCACAGAGAATAGGTGGTAGACCCTGCCCCTTCCATATTTGCTTGTAGCCCATTCAACTGTCTTCCATATTCACTCCTTTTTGTTCGTTCAACTATACCACGGTAGCATTTTTGTCGCTAGCAACACCTCCGTCTTGGGGTAATTTGTTCTGAGGATCTCTTCTGCTGCTGATTTATCCCTATCAGCGACCATAGTTGTAGTCCACGAGCTCAGTAGTCAGTGGATGTTGCAAGCCACGAGGAGGGAACCCAGGGTGTTTGTAATGGCCTGACGAAAGCAATTGAGTAGGATTGCAAGCAAAACGGCTGGTATGGGGCAGCTGAGAGCGGAGAGAAGCGAGCGGAGCGAAAATCAGCTGACAGGCGGGGAACCCAGAATATAGATGCGGACAGACGGGAGGCTGGCGACCACAGAGCCGAGGTAGACCGCTTGGCTATCCAGGAGGCAGGAGTAAGCCCTATACCACCCTCGAGGAAGGGAAATTGAGCGGAATGCCAGGCGTCTTCCGAGAGTCTCACATGCGTATCTTCGAACACCCTCCGCATGCCAACATCATGAACTGATACTACGGCAGCGGTTGAGTGCGGCCGGGAGCAACGAAGAAGAAATACGAGACGGGATGCGCTGGCGCATAGTCGGAGAAGGTGAAAAATGAGTTGGGGATCTTGAAGACGGCGAAGCTGATGCCACATTCGTTGTGAAGACATGTGCTTGGCGTGAAAGAAGCGACAACAAGCAGAGTCGTCACCAATCGGTGCGCCGAGGACGTCGGTAGAAGCCGAGCGATTCACAGAGCAAAGGGAATCTCGCACAAGATGGTTTGAGGGAGATGGGAGAGTAGGCCACCAAGCTTCAGTCTTCTTCCACTGAACATTGAAGCCAATAGAGGCACCTTGAGCCTGTAAGCTTTCGAAGACTTCACTAGCGTGCAGTAAAGGAACAACATTATTCATATCATCTGCGTAGGCAGTAAGGAGCAATTACCAGTACCACGCCAAGCCCCATGACAGCACCACATGCCCCTCCACGACTCCCGGTTAAGACGATCTCAAGACATTTCGCGCATTGACTCACTCCCGATAATGACCCCTCCATACACCACTTTTATCTCCATGGGCCCTCGCTGGAGTCTCCCCCTTCGACCTCTTCGCATGTCAATAGACCCACACACAGACTCCGCATTGTCACGCTTGCGCCACTACCAACGCACAGTACTCAACCGCCGCTCCCGTTTTTCCTCCGACTCTACTAACGTCCCAGAAATAGACACTGCCAGTGATTTAGCCAGGGTGTTGTTTAACAGACCGGATGAAAAAGACACACAGGAAAACACAGGCGGTGTACCGAGGATGCAAATTCCCATACCGATACCAGCGAAGGTGACGACAGCGACCGTACTTTTGTCACAGGGAGTTCCCATTCGGGTGCCAGGGAAGTTGACAGAGTACAACTGGCCAAATTCTTTGAAATTGATGGCCCGGTTGGACTGCGAGAGCGCCGAAGAAGCCCGCGTGCTACAAACGTTGAACAAGATGTAAGCCGGATGCGCAATTTGGCGATGAATTCTGGGCAAAATGCCAAGCGGATAGATATATCCAAACGTCCGCGGTCGAATACGCACGATTTAAGAGAGGGGGACGAGTTTGGGGATGTCGATCAGGTGCAAGGTGAAACAGGGTTGGCAGACTTATCCCTACAAAAGATGACTATGTCTGGCGATGAACTTGTTTTAGATCGGGACGTCGGTAAAGAGTTTGTCCGCATGCGCATACAGCGGGGTCATGGCGCGTTGCCGTGGAGGGAGGGAAATCGTGGGAAAGGACCACGAGTGCCCAATTCGAGTCAGGGTGAGTTTTTGGTGCCTTTGTTGCAGTCGTTTATATGCGATGATGGCTTGTCTAGGGAAGATGGTGGATTGCCATGGGCGCGATCGGAGGGTCTCCTGTCGGAGCAAGTCGAGGCCAATTATCAAGACGATGTCGCAATATCGGAAAGAGGTATCACAGGAGATAACGGTAGCATTCCTCCATATTGCGCCTCAATTCTGGATGGGTTGAACGACCTTCAGCGAGAAGCTGTTGGCGGATCCGATGACGGCCTGTATTGTTTTGGCGGGGCCAGGGTCGGGCAAGACCTGCGTATTGACATATCGTATTGCCTCTTTAGTACGCAAGCACGGCGTTTCTCCCTCTCGAATTCTCGTCGTCATGTTTACGAACAAGGCAGATGGGAGATGAGGGACCGTGTATCAAAGCTTTTTGGTATGTATTTTTCACCTGACTGGGCTGACACTGGGCCCCGTCTCTCTGTCGGGACATTCCATTCCATCTGTGTCAGAATTTTGCGAAGACACGGCTCACATATTGCCGTTGATACCATTTTTGACATTTGCGATGCCTCCGATTCGAGGCAGGTGGTGTCAAGAATATTGCGCAACATGAAGGGAGGCACTCAGGACTCAAGAACTATAGCCATGACTGCTTCTGCTGTGTCAAAGCTCAAAAACGATCGTCAGGGAGAGGAGGATTCAGTACGGAATAAGTGGACTGAATACTATTACAATCACATGGTGGAGTTTTGCAACGCCTACGATAAAGAGCTGCGATCGCAGAACAAGCTGGACTTTGATGATATGTTAGTAGAAACCAGAAGACTATTGAACGAGATTCGAGCAGTTCGCCGGGAATTGCAGGATAAGTTTGAGCATGTTCTTGTTGACGAGTGGCAGGATACGAATCATGTTCAATTTGACCTTGTCACATTATTCTCTGGAAAAAATCAGAACTTGTTTGTCGTAGGGGACGCAGACCAATCCATTTACAAGTTCAGAGGGGCTGATAGTGGAAACCTGGATAGATTCCGAACAACATTTCCAAAGGCAAAAAAGGTAGCATTGGAACTGAACTATCGTTCCTCAGCCGCTATAGTCGGAGCAGCCCAAGCAGTGATTGAAGGGGATGCAGTGAGACCCGATAAGAAAATGACAACATTGAACTCCTTTGGGAACAAAGTTGTCATTCGGGAGGCACACTCTGATAGGCGTGAGGCAGAGTTTGACGTATCCAGAATGACTCAAATGCTCGAGGAAGGGACCGTCAAATCGTATTCAGAAATCGCAATTTTGTACAGGACTAGTGCCCAGTCCAGACTCATTGAGGAAGCCTGTGTGAAGCTCGGCATTCCATACCGACTACTCTCAGGATCAAAGTTCTACAATCGTCAAGAGATTCGGGATCTGGTAGCTTACCTGAAAATTTTGGCAAACCCCAACGACAACGACTCCTTTCGCAGAGTCGAGAATGTCCCTCCCCGAGGCATCGGTCAGCGAACAATGGAGGAGCAGGAGAAGTATTCCACTGAAAGGAATGTTCGATACCAAGATGGGTTGAGGATGCTGACTACTACATACAGGAGCGGATCTCGTGAGGATTGCAATGTGGCACTGAAGCAGAATGCAATGGAAGAGCTATGTGAGTTTCAAGACTTGTTATCAAAAATGAAACGCGCGACAGAGCTTTACTGCGAGGATGTTGACGATCAAGAACCGGCAGATGACGCCGAGGATTCGAAAGTCCAAGAGGTCGGTAGCTCTTTATTAACTGATATTCTGAGGCTAACAAAATACCGGGACTACTTGACCAAACGGGACAGCTCGGGCATTGACAACGGTCCAAGCGAAAAAACGCAAGAGCGCCAGGCGAACGTGAATGAGCTTATTTCAGCGGCATCTCTGCTTACCAGATACTTGGAAAGCGCGACTTTGATGGAACGAAGCACAACGGAAAGTGACGGCAGCAACACAAAGACGCAGCCGAAAGACTCAATCTCGCTGATGACCCTTCACGGTGGCAAAGGGCTAGAGTTTGAAGCCTTCTTCATCATCGGGGCGGAAGATAGTATCATTCTGATCAGTAAAGTGAATCGGGACATCAACTAGAAAAGACGGCTACGAGGAAAGACGGCTTCTTTATGTCGGAATGACGCGAGCAAAGGAGCACCTGACGGTTACATCGCGTCCCAACAAAGTAGCTGCATCCCGCGGAGAATTCAAAGTGCGGAAGACGTCCGGGCCGTCGCGCATTCTCAATGACATTCCAGACAAATTTGTGACACGCGTGGAATCTTCCAAATCGAAGTTGGAGCGTCTAGCACGTCAAAAGAATGGCGAAAGTGCGACATCCTCTATGGCGACCGGCAAGAGTGGCAAAGGCAGGACCAAAAGGATGGCAACAAGATCGTCGTAGTAGAACGTGCACGTGACAATATTGGAATTAGGATTGCGTGTTTACGGCTAGCACATGTGTGAAACAGTGGTCATGGAGTGTAAGTTTGTTTGGGGGTGACGAACATGGGGCATGCCTGTTGAAAAGTGTGAATTTTTGCTGAGGACTGTAGGGGCAAAGGTAGAGTTTCTAGTTCCGTCGTTGGGTTAAGAGGCGAGAGAGGGGGTATGTATAAAGTAGTCGAAAGGAAGGGTCAGCGTTTGGCGATTTGGCGCATGAGTTTAAGCCCTTGGGCTTTTTCCTTGGAGGGATTACGTTGTTACCAGTTACTTTTGCGTAGTTTGAGAGGGCGATTGCCGAGGTGCTTTCGGTTCATCTCGCGAAGGATGGCGACCGTATCCACGACAAAGTCCGGTTCGTTTATCGCGGACAAGGCGTGACATATTGACGACTTGTACTTGGCAGAAGCGTGATTCAAATGAGCCTCATGGGCATCAGGGGCGAGATCTCCGACGAAAAGTAGATAATCATTAGGCGGAAATTCAGCGAGGATAGGATCTGTCCATTTTATACCTGCGGCGGTGCGATTAAATTGATTTGATGGGCCTGGGTGTGAGGGAGGCACTAGAGGGGATGCGGGGGGGGGCGGCGGGAGGACAGGACCGGCGGGGGTTGAAGCGGGAGAGGGGGAGACGGGGAGGGGTATTGGAGAGGACTAAGAAGGGGTTGTAGGAATGGTGACCCACTTCCATGAGGTATGATAGGGGTAAATTGTTGGGAGAAGAGATATTCAGAACCAACTACCCTGAGAAGGAGGTGTTGCGAGCGACAAAAGTGCTACCGTGGTATAGTTGAACGAACAAAAAGGAATGCTTATGGAGGAGAGTAGAGAGGGATACAAGCAAGTATGGAAGGGGCAGGGTCTACCACTGATGCTCTGGGGCCAGCTGAGGAAAAATGTTTCTTGGCTCTGAAGTTGACTCTGAGCTCCCTACTACTCGGAGCTTGACTTGAAGTTGCCTGCCAACTTGCTTGACCTCTCCATGAGGAAGCGGTTTTCTCAGCTTATATAGACTTTTGGCTACTCCTAAAGTCCGAACAAAACTACAGAAGGTACCCGGAAATGCACAGAAACAATATGTGTGGATGACATACTCTAAACAAAATATACTTAAGAAACTAACAATCAATGAGGTCCTCTTATTTCCCATTCTCTCATTCACATCCTAAAGACTCCTCTAAAATATCCATGCTGCCCAAGCAGTCTCCACAAATATCTGGGAACCGCTCATAGCTCTCTATTTCCTCCTGGGAGATATCTAAAATACTAAAGATATCTCCATCCGGTTCCAGCGTCAGCACCACTTGTTCCATACTCTCCAGTCCAGGCCCAACCAGTCCAAAACTTTCCATTCCCCCTGTTTCCTCGACCATCTCGTCCTTGTCCTCGTCCTAATCATCCTCCACTTCCTCCTCCTTCTCCTCCCTCTCTTCTTCCTCCCCATCCTCCCCGTTACTAACCCCGTAGACCAATTCAGGGGCTACCCACTCCTCAAAGGTCTCCCTAGCTCCCTCCTCGATGTTGTACTCCCTCCCTTTCCTACGTCCTCCGCCTCATCCTCAATAAAATGGCGACGCACGAATTCGATAACCTTCTTTTTGGTTTGCCGGCGCGGGTAGTCCTCGCGGTAGATACAGTATAAAAATATTTAGATAAAATGGAAGTAAATTTGAAGAAGACCGCGGTGATGATAAGCAAGGCTCAAGGAGGACGAGAAAGGACCGGAACTATAAGCAAATTTGGACAGGGAGAGGTAGTACAGTAAACTAAAGGTCTGTAGATGACGGCGACAAAAAAATCCGTTCCTATCAGCACGCGCCTAACATGTTCATGGTCATCACACCATAGTGTGCAGTATTGGCGCCGGTAGTATTCGCCGCCAAAATGCACTTCTTGACGCGCTAGCTCGGTCCATCCACCATACTGCTCTACTCCACGGTGTTCGCGTTTCTCGGGAGCAGCGCTTTCCAGATCCTCCAGATCCTTCTTCTGGATTCCTTGTGGCCTCCCGACTGACAAGAGAGGAACGGCAGGCCGAATTGACTGCATTTATCCTTCTGCTTCTTACGCGACCCAGCTCCGCCTAGATGTTTTTATTAATGACTCCGAGCTCGCTACCAGCCCGCAGGCCTTCGATGTCTCTGTCATCAGTCCGCACTCATCCGGGTTTCGTTCTTGTCCTCCACATGGAAATATCTCCAAGAGAAAATCGGAGAAACGCCGCAATTACCATACTTTATGAGAATACTACGGACTGGACGTTCAACCCATCTTTGCTGATATCTATGGTTGCATTGGACCCGGTTTAGATCAAGCTGTGCAACAAGTCACCACCTTCCTCGCCAGCAAGCGTGGTACCTATGTTGCCGCCGAGAAACATTCGCTTTTCGTAAGATTTGTATGCCTGATTGTCCAATACGTTGCTACGTCCGTTAATCGGCGGCGTCTTGACCAGACCAACGATTTGGTTCCTGCTGTGTATTCCCAGGCCCTGCGCTGTATGGCGCTATCGGTGTCCTGAATATTGATAATTAAAGGTGATGCCTTCGTAATTGGTACCGGATTCATCAATGCTTTTCGTTGCGGCGTAAAAGATTTTTTTTCGGTTCAGGTGACCCAATGCTTTCGCACTTTAGAAGGATCAAGGTGAGATACAGCATCAAGAAGAAGAAGAAGACTTTACCAAGCAGGAAAGGGGGGCTAGCGGCCCTCAAAAGGGTAAAAATCTATCCGAGCCAAGAACCGTTGAGTAGTCGTCGGTTGTCAAAGTTCTCTCTCGTCGCAAGTGTAACTTGCGACCACACTCGGCCCTAAAGAGAGCTGGTGTGGGGTCCGGAAGATAGAACTCGCGTACGACCAGGCTCGCGGGTTGTACGAGCCCCTTCGGCCGGCAGTACGCCGCAAAGATCTGCAGCCCTATGGAGGGCTGTTCAACTTACAAAGTACAAGTTTTGCTTGATGCAGTTTGGTTGTTTGTTGTTCAGTTATTCGATACTTCTTTTACTAAATGTGTCTAACTTCTCCCCATATATATAATGTATACATCCACCATATGATTCAACATATGACTCAACTAGTCTCAATTGGAGGCACTAAATTATCATAAACTCTCTTCACTCTCCTTTAGACACGGAATGATTAGAAAGTAACAGTTAAATGGTAGAGGTAGATCTAACTAATGACCGGAAGGACGACACCGGAGATTTTTCTTTTGAGATTGTGACGATCTCAAATACGGGCTTCTTCAACCCATCCTTGTGGATTCACTACCCGCTTGTTGGTGCGCATAAGCTCCCAAAGTGGATGGTTGTCCGATAATGCTTCCTTAGTCAGCGCATTGGCTGGGTTTTGAGCACCGGGAATCCACGCAAGGAAACGAAGCTCTCCTCGAGAATGACTCTCTCGCATAGCGTTCACGTCAATCTGCAACCTTTTCTCTAGCGTCGCACTATTTTTGCTACTACATTGAAAAGAGTGCGGGAGTCCACGTAGCCATCGATTTCGATTCTCTTGCCGAGGAATTCCTCTAGAATGTCTCTAGCAACAAAAGCATTGTCAAAACCATACACTAGGGCAAAGATTTCTGCGGCCATGACTGAGCGTGCAGTGCGCTTCCAGCGTGAACTACCGTAGTGTAGAATATTGGCATTATCATTCTCATCAAAAAGTACTAAAACGAAACCAATCTGAGACTTCAGGTTTTCGGTATTGGCAAAGGAAGAATCCGTAAAGAGTGCCAACCTTAATCTAGATGTCAACATAGGAACATAACAAAGTCCTACCTCAGATGTAGCCTGGAATTGTTTCACGACCTTCCGTAGAGCACGTATATCATCTCTTGATGGAGAGTTACAGCGTGAAGCAAGGAGCTGAACCGGAGCGCAAATGTCGGGTCTACAGCAACAGCCAATATATTGGAGCTTGGCTCGCATACTTATGAAATCATCTGCGTTCTCTGGTAACTTCAATGATTTGAGCTTATCCATTTGCTTTATATGATGCCTTACATCTTCGTCAATGCAAATTTCAGTTCCATTAAAGCCACATGATTGCCCAGTATGAACGAACTTCCTTGGTTTAGACTTTAACTTACTAGACGTCGTTTCCTCTTCATCAATAAAGCGTTGCTTACCATGCCCATAGGTCATCAACTTGGAGTATAGTTATGCCCAAAATTCCGGTTTTATCCCTTTGTACAATAAACATGGGTCACCACGTGTCTGCTTCATTCCAAGTCCTGTCTTGTGGTGATCACGGTAAGTGATGAACCAGTGGAGCCCACTCTCGGGGACGCCATACAACGGCTTGAGCACCAGCAAAAGTTTGTCTTCAGAGAGACCAAACTCGGTGGGAGGTTTTAGATTGACATATCGATCCAACTTAGTCGCGGACTGAGTGTAAGCCTGAGATATATCTCGTAGATACACCTTGTTCTCTGGGTGTAGAGCAGCTATGATACTGCAATCCTCTGACCGACACGGCTGATTGTGGGAGAACCTGTAGCAATTTCAGTTGCACCTTGGTCCCTGTAGTTCTGCGCGACAAGTCTAGATCTTGGGAATGTCCTCCCATCCTCATTCTTCATCAAATAAACCCATCTAGAACCGTAAATCCTTGTGCCCTTTGGGACAGAACTACGATCAACAATCTTAAAAGTTCCTCGACTGAACAATCCGTCAAGCTCTGTTTTCCTGGCTGCACTGTAGTCTTGTGACTCATCTACTTTCATGTTATAAGATTTTGTTGTCTAACGGGGAGCAGAGATCTTGAACCGTTTCAACGTTGAAACAAAAGTAATTCGAGCAAGCGCTCTCAGACTGTGTATCAGAGCCAGCGTCATATTGTATATGCGGTCGAGCATCGGAATTGGGGACTGAACAATTTGGACACGCTGGGTGCTCAGATTTCGCGTTGGCGCTCTTACAATCATGGCAGGGCGGTTGCAGCTTAGATCCTACTAGACTCTTAACGACATGAGATCTAAAAATCCTCCTCCCCTTCGGCATTTGCACAACGACAGTTTCTCCGTCAATTTGAATGAATTGGTACGGCCCAGTCCATTTCTTCGGTTTCTCTCGATAAACATATACTGGAGATCCAGCGGAAGTCTCGAAAGTACTTCACTATGTTCCTTACCCTTAGGTCCAACGTGCTTCAAGCCGAATGAAATCCTCCTCCGGCATTGTTCCTTGTGAACTTCCTCCATAGCCTTCTCAATCGCTCTTGCGCGTTCCAATTGGGTAGCGGCTGGTGTCCTTGCAGCAGGTCGAGGTAGTGCACCAAAAACGAGTAGTGTTGGACAAAGACCTTCCGGCCCAATAGTGTCATTGACACATTTACGGCAAGCTTTAGACAATCTGCATCTGACTCGCTTCGTGGTAAGCTTCCCTTAGCTTGAGGTACGCTGTTCTCAAAGGACCGTGGTAACGTTCCACGTGACTCATAGTTGCTGGTGACTCAACCGGAGCCTCAAGTACTGATATGCCATCCGCTTGTGCGGAATCTAAGAATTCTTTTGAGACAAAGTTAGACCCTTGGTCAATGCGTAGGAAGTCAGGGGGACCGAGGTAGACTCTGGACCAACACTTCATGATTGCCTTCCAGACTGTGGAAGATTGCATATTTCTCAAAAATAAAGCCGCTGAGAAGTGAGTAGATTCGTCAACCAAATGCAGAACCGGCTTGGAGCAAATGTACATTACATCCACTGCTACAATATGATTAAAACGAAGTTCATCTGTACCCACTGTAATTTTGAATCTTCTTGGTCGTGATGAGTTAATTAAGCAAGTCTCGCATGATCTGGACAGTTCCTCTATGAAATCTCTTACTTCTCTAGTCATCTCATTTGGTCTTGCTCGTCGCAGCACGTTCATGAAGGCTGTGACGGAAGGATGTCAAAAACCCTGTGCAGCTTCCTCAATTCCTTTTCTGTGTTGAAAGAGTATGATAAATCGCCCCTCTTCCATCTATGAATGAGGAAGTAGTTCTCGAATATCAGCGGTTGACTCAGATTTTGTAACGGACCATTCGGTCCTGGATACTAATATCCAATCCATTGTCTAACATGTCCTTCATACTTAACAAACTCGGAATATTGTCTGATACTATCTGAAACTGAACATCAATGACCAAGTTCAAATCAAAAATGGGACCGGAATAGTAACAGCTCCTATTGAATTCTGGTTTCCACCTAACCTTTCAGAGTTCGCATGTCTTCCTTGTTTATGCGACAAGGTACATCAAATTCTTGACAATAGGCCTTGTACTGGTGAATGACATGACGGAGGATCGGTTAGCACACGTATCAATATGGATGCCTTTGAATCTTGTAGTCTCTCCAGTTTGTAACTCACGACGCATTCGAGCCAATTAGACGTCAAGGTCAGTACTGTATGTCCTCCCGTGCAAGAATGAAATGTTGGCTAGGTGCATCTCATCAGACTTGTGTGATTTACTGCATCTTCATAAATATAGGCAATATCCGCATCCCCGTAGACGTCACTTTCTTCGTCCTCATCCGACAACGGTATATCCTCTTCGTCCTCGTTTTCGTCGGATTGATCGTCTGCCATTCCATTAACAATCATTGCTACATCATCCACTGTAATCATAGCCTTTGGTGAACGTCTTTCAGTCTCGCAATGGCCTCTGCTACTTCCTCTCTGGAATGTATCGTGTGAGCCTTATGGTTCTTACCACAGACATAGCATCCTTGATGACCAGCTAACCATCGGGATGATATCCTCTGGAACTTGTTTTTGCTTGATCCAAATCCCCTTACCTTCTTTCTCGCCTGTCCTCCGTAACGTTGTCCGAGACTATAATTAACGGAACTATCCCCTGAAGTGTACACATGGAACGCTCCAGCAGAACGGGGTTCGCTAGACAAAAACGTTGCTATCCTGTTACGGCATCCCGAGAATTCATAGGGACACGCTCTCGCATGGATTGAGTTATTCGTGTGTTATCCGAGGACAACACAAGTTGATCTCGTAGAAACTTATCGTGCCTGTAAAGTGGATCCAACTGTCTTTGGACTTGTGACAATCTCTTACAGTAAAGCCTGAATACTTCGAGTTCACTTATGTCTGGACTCTCGCGCATAAAGTTCGACAAACGCATAGATTTCCATTCGACCAAAGCACGATTACGTTGCTCAACACTCATTTATGTATCGATGAGTAGCTGTGATGCCTCCTCATACGATTGACCCTGTTTGTAATACTTAGTATAAAATGTCAGTGCTTCTCTTTCAACATAAAGGAATAGCTTGTGCTTTTTCTGTATGATTGAGTTGACACACCCGGCACATAGTATCATAGACTCGAGAGCTCCTGGTAGGTCCTCATCGAAAGATCCCGAGAACTTATCCCTCGTCTGATATGCCTTAATTACACCATTGATTCCCAATGATGTTCCAGTTCGATTACCAGGGTTCAATGCGCTTGATCCCTTAGATGTCACATCTGGGTCGTTGGAGGTTCCGGTTCTGCTAGATTATTGCTCTCAATATTAGATTTCTTAGAGACTTCAGCCACGACATCATTATCTGTATTGGATGAAAGGTCTCTGACTGAAGGATAATATGTTAGGGGGCCTGGTGTAACCCTCTCTTGTACCTTACATGCGTTGCTGTTATTAACTCCGGCCTCACTCATAGGTATGAAACGATCTTGTTTTAAACATTCAATCATTGCTCTGGTTCTAGGATACCCCTGCTTTCTCTTGACATACACGCCTCTTTCCGTTAATAAACTGATCCACTTGATCCGAATCGTTTTAGGGATATGAGGAATCGAATGTTCACGAAACGTGGAAGTGTAGTCGAGCCACATGTCTTCACCGGAAATTCTTGTTGCATTGAATGCATCCCACATTTCCGAAGCATACCGTGCAACTTCATTCTTGTACCTCGTAATGTCATCATTTGAAGCTGTGTCTGGAAGCGGATTAGGATCTCCAATTTCATCATAAAGTTCATTCGTCGTCACATTTTCTGTGCCATCTCCATTTTCCTCGCCAGCAACACGCCTCTGTGTTTCCGGCCGATTTTCATTCATTTTGCCTAGTTACACTTGTTCTGTGCAGCTGCGAACAGAACAGTTATAACTGTCAAAGTTCTCTCTCGTGGCAAGTGTAACTTGCGACCAAAGTCAGCCCTAAAGAGAGCTGGTGTGGGGTCCGGAAGACAGACCTCGCGTACGACCCGGCTCGCGGGTTGTGCGAGCCCCTTCGGCCGGCAGTACGCCGCAAAGATCTGCAGCCCTATGGAGGGCTGTTCACCTTACAAAGTACAAGTTTTGCTTGATGCAGTTTGGTGGTTTGTTGTTCAGTTATTCGATACTTCTTTTACTCAATGTGTCTAACATCTCCCCATATATATAATGTATACATCCACCATATAATTCAACATATGACTCAACTAGTCTCAATTGGAGGCACTAAATTATCATAAACTCTCTTCACTCTCCTTCCGACACGGAAGGATTAGAAAGTAACAGTTAAATGGTACAGGTAGATCGGACTAATGACCGAAAGGACGACATCGGTTGATCGCGACAGAAGTTCGTTGTTGTATGAGCGAACTGATAATCGTGAACAAGCTATCGCGCTCGAATGCAGGGCTACTGCCCTTCCGTAGAGCGATGTACACAGCAATTCTGGACAGACCTAGTTCGGCACCGGGACCGGCAGACCCGTATATATCGAAAGCCAACGGGTGGAAGTCGATACGTAGTTCGGCGCAGAGGTGGCCATAGCGGAGAGATTTCGCGCGCTCAGATGCAGTAAGGGCAGCGAGGGGCGTGTGAATCCGCTGGTGGGCGTATGGAGCGGAGTGGGGGCTAATGACAGTGACGTCGTAGCCCTGCGGGACGGGAGAGAACTGGACATCATCGATGTAGATGTCGAGGCGGCGGCGGGGGTTGGAGGGTCAGGGCAAGTCTTGCGGGAAGGTCCATTCCCGGACAGGGCGAATCCCAATTGATAAGGGTGATACCTCGGAAATGAGGCGGTCGCGAACACAATTGTGGCGCCGAAAGGCTGTAGTAGCGTGCGGTGTGGCGGGACAATTTGATAAGCGTCGGTACAGAGTGGATAAAAAACACGACATGTGAACAAAAGGGCGCGTTTCCATAATTTTGAGGCCAGAATATGGATTTGACCTGTTATTTTGGCGCTAGAGCCTATTTTACCAAGTCACAACTCCCTTGGAAGTCGTGAATTTATGCAACTTTTTTTAAAGTGCAGGAATAGAGTAACTTGAAATGCATCGGCGCCTATTAGATTGCACTGTATCCTTTTGTCGAGAGTGGACGCTGTAAACATTTGGAAACCACTTTTGCAATCGACATTCGTCGCTGTCATGTGATTACGTTCCGTGGCTCGTTTCAACAGTTGAGTCCTCTCTGAGGAGAGTATGACCCGAAATGCAGCCAAGGGCATATCGCTAATTGCAAAGATGATCCGCAGCGATTGCGAGGTTGAGCGAGATGTCGCTCTTGCTGACTTTCGAGGACTCCATTTCCGAACCTTGGCATGACCGTATGAGGGTAAGTGAAGAGATACGGGCATTGTCCATCCCAGTTGACCTGATAGAATTGGCTCCCTCCAAAGCCAGAGCTCCCCGACAGTCTGTCTCTATAAAGATATATCGAAGGCCATTGTTGGTTGCTCAGTTCAAATTACGGACTGGATGTTAAGGTAATTGCATTTTGCACCAGACCGGAGCTGACGACTTTTCAAATGGGGATCTCCAGTATATTCTAATTAAAAGGTTAAGGAAATAATTAAAAGGACACTTATTTCCGGGAGCACCGGCCAGAAATGTGTATTCGAAACCTTCTGCATCAACTTGGCCATGTCTTGGACAGGTACGGTTTTATTTTCGCCTGGTAGAAAAATTTGGCGCATGTCTGATCCGTTTCTCAAGGGACTGCCGTTCTTGACCGAATCGTTGATCCTACTGAACACCCAATTGCACATCGGATGGTAGAATAAAATACGACCATGCAGTAACGTTATATCGCACAAAAGGAAAGTACAGTACTGTCACTAGCGAGTATACCAACCCATTCAAGTAAACCCAAAACACCCAATTCCCAGCTTTACAGTATTTTTTCCGCCAAAAACGCAGAGCAATTTTTTCAACGGCAGAAGAATATCTTTCCCCATATTCCACTTATCGCAGTTTTATCGTACCGTACTACAATATCTACATTGCCCAGTAGTTTTTTTTCTAGCCCCGATGATGAATACGTGTGTCAGCTTCTCAGCGCTTCTCGCAGATACAGTAGATTTTTCCCAACACTCTAGAGTACAAAAAAAGTTTACCTACCACGTGCAGTAACACTTCTTTTTCCTAGCCAGCTGCGATCGTTACAAGGTCTAATTTTTTCCCTGCTTCCGTACAGTAGAATTTTTTTTCCCACCTAGAATGTCTGGGACGGTGCTGTACAGTAATATTTTTTTGCGTGATATATTGTACAGAATACGAATTCTAAAAAATCCTACTGTAACAGTAGGATTATTGGAAATTCGTATTGTACTGTGCATACTGTATTGGTAGGGGGTATACCCCCCTGTCTTGGTGGTGACGCAGTCGTTTCCCTTCCACGGGCGTTAGTGCACTAACTGAACAGACCTTACAATAAGGAACGAATCGGATATACCACACTACAGACGAGAGTACGGTGCTAAACTTGGTATATGTACGTGATGCTCTTGAGCTGCCCTGTGGTCTATGGACGCAGAAAATTCCCTGATCAGGTCTCACAAGACACAAACATATTCAGAACTATAAAATGCATCAAATCGAATCGTGTGATCGAGAAAGACTAACAGCAGATACTATCAGGATAAGGATCTAGATTATTTCCTTAATATCTTTGTCCTCTCTATCATAAGCAAACGGTTCCCCAAAAAAAGTACCCCCACGCAGTCCACACAAATATCCGCGAACGGCTTAGAATTCTCTATTGCCTCCTGCGAAATATCTAGACCACTGAGGACACCCCCATCCGGTTCCAGAGTCAGCACCACCTGTTTCATATTTTCCGGCCCCTTCCCCACTAATCCAGCACTTTTCATGCCTCCCTACCCCTCAATCCCCTCATCTCCCTCATCCTCCTCTTCCTCTAACTTCTCTACGCCCTCCTCCACCTCCTCCTCTGCCTCTTCTGCCTACTCGAAGCACATTCGGCGGACCCGTTCCGAAACGCGTTCCCGGTCCAACCTTCTACAATAATCATGGTAGTCAGTTGGACCATTTGCCATCAGGGCCAAAGCGTTGAGTGGACGACGGCCCCGGCATGACCTCTTGATGGTGAAGGAAGGGCGGATATTGGTCATGTTAAGGGCCAAAAGAAGGGGTGAGCCGATGGGGTAGATGATGGGGGTGGGTTGCCTCAAAGACGTTTATTCCGAACTTTAAATACTGCGACCTCTTCGAAAAGTATGACGACCTTGGACGTGTACAGCAATATCATCTATTAAGGACACCGTGTCTTAAAATAAAAAATGAACCCATGATTTTGCCATACTCATCCAAAAAAAAATATCTTGCAACTTCAGAAACTGTAAAAATATCTTCCAAATTCCGATACTGTATCCAAATTTGGTCCCCTTCTAGATTTTTTTTTCGCGTTCGAATTTTGCGCACATCACGCCCTCCCGCTCAAGACGATTGTCCCGGCTCGTCTTCATTGATCCTGCTGTTGTTCTCTTAGTTCTATCCATTCATCGGGGAGACTAGATGGTTTACTGAAAGGATATGGTAATGACTCATTTCCTATATTGTAAGAGAGTGTATACCGTGCGATAACCGACTCATCTCCTTGGTCAAGAGTTTCGTAGATCCTGTGTATGTTTTCATAGTGTTCTCGAATGAGCTCTTCCCGTCTCACTTCTCCAAACCTTCCAAATGTGCGGTAGTACATGTAGCATGCAAACTTTTCTGGCAACGGGTCCAAAAACCGGTATCTGAAAGAGAAAAAAGCTCCGAACATAAGCAATGAGTCTTCACGAGTAAAATGCGCCCCGTGAATGGTTTTGAAGCACATGCAAATACTAATGGCAAAAAGGAAATTACTTCTGCTTCTCGACGGTCCTCTGTCATTTCGCGAAGCTAAAGTCTGATTGGTAGTCATCAAATAAATACGGGTGCATAGTTTCCCCTGGGAGAATAGGCGTTGTTTGGGGTGATCTCCTCAGTGATATTCCTCGCTGATCCCGACGCCTTGTCCTCTTCGATGATCCGCCCCTATCACGTGATGGTCCTGCTCTTATCATCATGACGGTGTCGAGAGGATCTTGGCCCTCAGCTGACCTCGTGTCCCCGAGCGGAGAAACGTAAGGTTCTCATAGGGGATAGGGGACCAGTCGATATTCCATATCAGGGGGCAAGCTGTAACCTCTCAGTTGCACATCTTGATGGCTCTTGAGAAATATGTAAATCCGGCGGACAATGTTCAGATACGTTTGCGACAAGTCTCCGATACCTATGATTCCATACCTTCATTTAGATTTATGGTACATTACTTCCACAAACTCTGGACCTCCTTCCGTGAAACTTTCGTTTTGGAATGAGAATAGAACTCTGATTAATAGTCGGAAATCTTCTTGAGGTAGCAATGGTACGTTCAACGTTCGAAAACATAGACATATATTAACATAGAAATGGATGATTACGTGGAGTTCGTAGTAGTCCCGCGTAATCAAGATAATACATTCCCAGGCCCTGTTTCCTCCCATACAAGTCATTGTGTAGGTAAAGTTGAGTATTCTGCGTTGTTGCGCACAGTCCTGTGTGAGAAGGCATTCTTTAGGCCTCTGATGGTAAGGGACCAGACGACGTGCATGGATGGCCCTCCTTGATCTCTTCCCTGAGCTTGAACAGAGCTTATAATGCGGGTGTCTTTCCTCCGTGACGATGCGAGGGTTCGAGTACTTTGTTTGGAAGGCCGGCCACTTCACAGCCTGTTGCATTGCTTTTTCGTGTGCTACAAGTACTTTAGAGCCGACTAAAAAAGTTTTAACTGGAGGCTCTGCATCCTTTTTTCTTGTCTTTGCTAGCGCGCGGTGTGATCTACAGCCTTCAGTGGCCAGTAGTTCAACTTCTCTACTCTCTTCATCGGTAATATTTGTTTTCATGTCTCTCTGTAACATTTTAGGGGCCCTTACGTACATTAGCTCGAATGATGAGCGTCCACTTTTTCCTCTTCTTCGACGATAGCCGTTTAATACTTTTGGTAAGGCATCGTCCCACTGGATTTCATTCTCCGACATAGTTTTCGATATTGCTCGTTTGATGGTTCCAACCATCCTCTCTGCTTTTCCGTTTGACATAGGAGCGTATGCGAGAACGGTTTTCAGCTGAATACCTTTTTCTTCCAAGAAACGAAGCAGTGAAGTTGCAGTAAAACAAAGGGAGTTACCCGAGATGATCCTTTTCGGAAGACCAAACGCTTCAATTATTTCTTTTTCGATGAATCTCAGAACTACTTCAGCATTAGTCTCCTCAACTGCAACTGCTATTGGCCATCCAGTAAGATGTTCCACCCCTATAAGGAGATACTTGTTTCTGGAAGACGTTTCCTTGAACGTGCGGACACAGTCGGTTGAGATAGTTTCAAAAAAGCGGAAACTGGGAAGCTTAGAGTTGTCTTATACTTTCGAATTGGAGTGAATTTTTGGACAGTTGTCGCAGCTTTTCACGAAATTGTAGACTTTCTTATGGATACTGGGCCTTCAGAATATCTCCGTTATGAACGTTTTGGTTGTTTCGAGATCCCAATGCCCTAGCTCATCATGGAAAGTCCACAAGATCTTCGTTCTTTCTTTCATAGGGGCCACTAGTCGAGGACCAGCTTTTGGGTGTCGGAAGAGTTTCCCATTCCACAATGTAAAATCCTTTTGGTTCCTGCGTTCCCAACTTCTGTGTTCCAGATCAACCTTACTCATTTTAATTCCATCAAGGAATTTCAAAAGTCCGTGAATATAAGCTTCGTACTCATTATCGATCGGCACTTGCACCTCAGCAACTCCGACGATGTCCTCGGAAGCTTTTTCATTTGGAATCAGTGGATCCCTCAAGCGGAATAGGTAATCGGCAGACTGATTATTGCGTCCGGGCCTATACACAATTTAAAACCGATATTCTGCGAAAATGTCGAGCCGTCGGGCCAAGCGGTGATGTATATCCTTCTTTTGGAATGCTGTCTTAAGTGCCTGGTGACCAGTTATCAACAAAAATTTCTCGAGAGATAAAAGATACACGCGAAACTTTTTCGGTGCGAAAACAACAGCGAGCGCTTCTTTTTCGCAGACGGAGTATCTCCTTTCCGCATCATTCAGAGTGGGACTTTCGAATTGAACAGGGTGTAGTCTTTCGTTTTCATCTTTTGGGGACCAAACGGAACCCAAAGACCGTTCTGAAGCATCTGTCTTTACAACAAATGGTCTTTTGAAATCTGGATACATGAGCACTAGGGTGACACATAGCTTATCTTTAAGCTCCTCAAACGCAGTTTCCAATTCCTTGTTCCAGTAAAATTTCCGTTCTTCGTAGTGCTGGCATGTAACGGTTCTGTAATCTTGGCGAAATCTTTGGTGAATCGTCTGTAATATGAGGCCAGTCCTAAGAAGCTTCGATCCTCCATCTTTGAGGCGTCCCTTTGTGCCAACTTGATTTTTTTCGAGTTCTCTGGATCCACTCTAATTCCCTCTTGATCGACGATATGACCGAGTAATTGGATAAAAGTTTACGCAAAGAAGCATTTGCTCAACTTAATTTTCAGATATCCTCTCCACCACCGTCTTGACATGAGGTATGTGCTGATCCAAGGTTTTTGAGAATATTACTACATCATCGATATAAACTCTTGCAAATGGAATTCCTTTCAAAACCTCGCTCATCATTGGTGGGAATGTAGCTGGGGCATTCATGAGACCAAAAGGCATCACTTCGAACCTGAATGTACCGGCTTTGCTTGTAAAAGTTGTTATTTTCTTACATTTTTCATCCAATGGAATCTGCTAATAGCCAGTGTCGAGGTCAATTGAGGTGAAGTATCTCCCATCCTTCAGATCCTAGAGGATTTCCTTCATTTTTGGAATCGGAAAACAATCGTGTATCATTTTCTGGCTCGGTTGTCGGTAATCGACGCAAAAGCGAAGTTTTCCATCCTTCTTTGGTGCTTCCACAACTGTAAATGACCATAGGGACGAAACTGGCCGAATGCTATCATTTTACAGCATACTTGTAACATTCTCTGAGATAAATCGGTCATATTTTAGCGGTTGACGTCTAGGTCTGTGGTAAATTGGTTGAGTATCGGTAAGTTCAAATGAGTGAGTGACCGGTACACTTGCTCGTCTTAGATCTGAAACGCTCCATGCAACTACTTCGGAAGATGTTAACATTTCGGATATTTTTATTCAGGCGGGCACTGGAAGGTGCTGTAATTTTTCTTGAATTTATCCAATTTGGCGCTGTTCCTATTTCTGATTTTGAAGGACCTCTTCCGGCGTGCTCACATCTTCAGATATGGAATTCGAAATATTCTTGTTTTCCTTGCAAAGGTAATCTTCTTTTATGCTCCGAATTCCGTCCTTTGATTCGATATTATCGCAAAAACAAACACATTCAGGTGTCAAACCTACCCTACAATTCCAGTCCTCATCTGTTTCAAACCCAGAATCATAATCATCGCATACCATGTTCATTATCTCCCGAGCGTACCCTTTCCCACCTTCGAAAGAGTTAGTTGGTTTGAAATCCTCACTGTCATAGCTAGAAGTGAAATCTTTACTGTCCTTTTCTCTCAGATCTTCCGGATGTGTGTTTTTGTCGAAATCCAGGGGCATCTTCACGGTTCTGCCGTCAATATGAACTGAAACGATTTGGTTGCCCAAGTCAATGCAGGTGCCTAGTCTTTCCATGGTGGGGCAGCCAATGATTGCATCGAAAGGTAGATCCTGCATGACAAGAAAGTCTACATCAACTTTAGAGTCCTCTATGAACACAGAAACCTCGTCAACAGTGCCCATGCATTCTGAGACGGTTCCATCCGCTACAGTTATTCTTCGAGTAGTTGGAATAATTTCAAGACCTAGATCTGTCACCAAAGTTTCTGAAATGAGGTTTGGAACAGCACCCGAATCGAAAAGAGCTTGGGATTTCATTCCCATACTTCGATTGGTACCAGCTTAATATGTCTTTGTGCTGTCGAGACCGATTGAAGAAACATTTTTTTACCCTCAGCGGACTGATTAGACCTGATAATGTTTTTGAGTTCTTTTCTCGCATCCTCTGCGTCGCCCCTCAAAAGTTGACCAAATGTTATCCCAGTTGGGCCAATGCAAGCTCAGCTACCAAATTGTACTTCCTCACATACTCTAGTACATCCTTAGGGATACTCCTAACTTTCTTACTCTTTTTCGTTTTCTTTGCCGGAGTGTTTTCCACTCTTGGAACAACTTGATCAGACCTCTTGGTCCGAGGAGGTACAAGTGCTGGGATATTCTCTATCACTCCATAATCTAGCCTAGAATTCTTCGATAAAAATTCCCTTCCCAATCCCTTTTGTCACATTGAATTGCCTAATTTCTCAGCGATGGATACATTACCGGCACCCGTCAACCTTTTATCCTTTATGTTTTCTAAGATTTTCACCTCTGGTCCTGACTCGCTCCTCGCGTCCGATAAATTTGCTCTTCTGTTGTCTTTAGACGAGCAGTTACTTTCATGATGCCCATATCGACCGCACTTTTCACAACAAATGTTTCTATGTGGATTAGCAGGATAACTATTTGCAAAATGTCCAGGCATGTGACAGTAAGAGATGACTTCTGCCGCCTTAGGACCCCAGAATGGTTCTCATTAATGGTAAGAGTAAGGCTTTCCAACTGTGAGGTTATCATGTCAAGTCGATTATCGAATCGGTTTTCCAGCCTTTTTCCAATTTTTTGACATCGCTCCTGACAAATTCCAATGCTGCTGCACTAGTAGTCGGCCTTTGATAATTCTTTTTAGGATGTACAATAGACATCGATGTATGGGTTTTTTACCGTTCAGTTCATTTAAAGTGTGAGGGTCCTTGATGAGGAGGAAACTGAAGAGCCACTTATTCCCCATCGCCGTCTTCCGCAGCATTCCGTACTTCGCTTGGGCGTTGAACCCGGCCTTTTCATAGAGATCGCACAAGTATACCAATGAGCTTAACAAATCGTCGAAGTTGAGCCGGGCCTCTATGGCAGTGCGAATCATCTGATATAGTTCTATCTCCTTGACGCACTCTTCCACATGCCACTCACATACCTCACCGAAGTTACGCCAATTCATGTTAAGAGATCACCCGTTGATAAACTTGGCCTTATATTTGTGCTTTGCGTCACCATGAAGATAGGCGAAGATACTTTCGGCCTTCTCTCATCGCTCTTCTCACATATCAAACATTGACATATGTATAGAAAACTCTGCAACGTCTTCACTCTTGCCTCCTGTGAACTTTATTCGAGCAGCGTTGAGATCCAAGATTACAGAAAAGAAATCAAGCCGAAGTTTTCCCTAGTACTACTCAACTCGAATACCTCCAGTGCAACCCCCTCCACAAGAGTACCAAATGATAGGGGTAAATCGCTGGAGAAGAGATACTCAGAACCAACTGCCCCAAGAAAGAAGTATTGCAAGCGAAAAACGTGCTACCGCGGTATAGTTGAACGAACGTAAAGGAGTGGGTAAGGAAGACAATTGAGAGGGCTACAAGCAAGTATAGAAGGGGCGGGGTCTACAACTGATGCTCTGGGACCAGCGCCGGAAAAATATTTCTTGGATCTGGAGTTGACTACCAACTCCCTACTACTCGGAGCTTGAGTTTAAGTTGTCTGCCAACTTGCTTTACCTCTCCACGAGGAAGCAGTTTACTCGGCTTATATAGACTTTTTGGCTAACCCTAAAGTCTCAACGAAACATACTAAGAACCATAAAATGCATTCACGGGAATCGTGTGAACCAGAGAGACTATTAGAAGATTTTTCCTCAAGGTAAATATCTAGGTGCCATACCCATGCCAGCCACCCATCGGCCAGGGGTGGGAATTGATGTGGCCATTATATAGACCTTTCAGAGTCACTCGTATTATCACCCATAACCTGGAACTGAACTGACATCTACTATGGCAGCGTGTCCTAAAATAAAAAATCAACCGATGAATGTGCCACACTCACCCAAATTAAAAACATCTTGAAAATTCAAAAACTGTAAGAATATCTTCCCAACTCCGATGCTGTATCCAAATTTGGTCCTTTTCTTGATCTTTTTCGTGTGCGAATTTGCGCACATCAGTCGCTTCACTGCATCCCTCACCCCTGTTCTCAAAAAGCGTCATGTATCTCGCACTGCTTCCTCGTCCCCATTACCGTTCTCCAGTCTTCCACTCAGCGGTAACGGTGCCCGCGCTGCTCCTGAAGTCTGGATTACTATGGTCTGTTTACGTCTCGGCGAGCCACTTTTCTCTGGATCCCGTTCCTGCAGCATACATTCCCGCTCCAGTTATTTCTGAATCTCTGTCTCCATTTGAAGAACATGAGAGATATTGTCCGGACTACTTGGCCTGAAATTTTGACTGGATATTATTGGCGTGAAATGCCCTTTTCTATGCTTTGTTGACGTATCTTTAGTAAGTAATTCGATTTTTGTGATTTATCTACTATATCGATGCTGATAGTTCCAGCCTAGCTGAGTTTTGCTGTTACTCTTTAGGGTTTGTTTTAGCAGGGTTCGCACCTTTTGTGTCAGTTTTAATCTGACTCATTCTTCGCAAGATTCTAGCATTCTCTGGATCACGGCCCGGCCCTTCAACCCGGAATATTAGCTCACATTCCAGTGACCCAAGAACTTATTCCTGTTCTGCCACCAAGTTCTCTTAACGGCAGTTGTCAGCTACTCGTTGCAGGGTACTTAAAGTGTAAGAGGAGTAGTAAAAATTTTTTAGGACACAGTTTCGGTGAGGTTGCTTCTCAATTGTCCAAAGGGACTTCGTAGCCAGAAAAGAAGACCTGCAAAACCTTTATTTTACTTTCCTTTTTAGGATTGGCCTATCTCAAAACTGGAGCACAGAATTCGTTATGCGTAGAATAGAGGCCGATGGTAGTCGAGCGCGAATACTCTCTAGTTTCACCTTGGATTGCATGTAGTACGGTATGGGCCTATAGGTGGGTTGTAGAACATGGTACGCGATTGTCGTTAATATCTTCAGATTTTGCACATATTCTTTGTTCACGGTCATGTTTTCACGGATGTAGCCGCCGACGGCCACTCTAAGGACATTTTGCGCATGACCCTTCCGTACGACTCCCATCACGGCTTCCGGAGGGTTCCCTGCGCACCCCCTGATGTTCGCAAATTCGCACACAAAAAAATCTAGATGAGGACCATAATCGTATACAGTATCGGAATTGGGAAGATATGTTTACAGTTTTTGAATTTGCAAGATATTTTTAATTTGGGTGAGTGTGGCAAATTCATCAGTTGATTTTTTCATTCTAGGACACGCTGTCATAGTAGATGTCAGTACAGTTCCAGGTTGTGGGTGATACTACGAGTGACTCTGAAAGGTCTATATAATGGTCACATCAATTCCCACCCCTGGCCGATGGGTGGCTGGCATGGGTATGGCACCTAGATATTTACCTTGAGGAAATATCTCCTAATAGTCTCTCTGGTTCACACGATTACCGTGAATACATTGTATGGTTATTAGTATGTTTGTTTGAGACTTTTGGGTAGCCGAAAGTCTATATAAGCCGAGTAAACTGCTTCCTTTAGTGGAGGTGGAGCAAGTTGGCAGACAACTTCAAGCCAAGTCCCGAGTAGTAGGAAGTTGAGAGTCAACTTCAGACCCAAGAAAACTTTTTTTACGCTAGTCGGGAGCGTCGGTGGTAGACCCTGCCCCTTTTATACTTGCTTGTAGCTTCCTCAACTCTCTTCTATATACAATCCCTTCTGTTCGTTCAACAATACCACGGTAGCACTTTTGTCGCTCGCAACACCTCCTTCTCAGGGTAATTGGTTCTGAGGATCTCTTCCCCCGCCGATTTACCCCTATCATTTGGTACTCTTGTGGAGGGGGTCGCACCCGAGGTATTCGAGTTGAGCAGTAGTAAGGAACACTTCGGGGAGATTTCTTTTCTGTAATCATGGATCTCAACGCTGCTCGTATAAAGTTCACAAGGGGCAAGAGTGAAGACGTTGAGGAGTTTATTTACACATATGTCAACGTTGTGATGCGTGAGAAGGGCGATGAAGAGAAGGCCGCAAGTATCTTCGCCTATCTTTATGGTGACGCAAAGCACAAATATAAGTCCAAGTTTATCGACGGGTGGTCTCTTAACGGGAATGGGCGTAACTTTGGTGAGGTATGTGAGTGGCTTGTGAAAAAGTGTGCTAAGGAGGTAGAACTAGATGAGATATACGTACCGCCATAGAGGCCCGGCTCAACTTCGACGATTTGTTAAGCTCATTGGTGTACTTGTGTGGTATTTATGAAAAGGCTGGGTTCAACGCCCAAGCCAAGTACGGAATGCTTCGTAAGGCGGCTATGGGGATAAGCGGCTCTCCGATTTCCTCCTCATCAAGGGCCCTCACACTTTTGATGAACTGAAGGGTACCATAGTAGAATTTGTCAAAAATTCGGAGACGTTTCAGTCACTGAGTGAGGTACCGAGGGAAACCCGCACATCGATGTCTATCGTACATCCTGAAAAGAATTATCGAAGGGGCTACTAGTGAGCGGCATTAGAATCTGCAGGAGCGATGTCAAAAACGTGGAAGAAAGGTTGGAAACCGATTCGATAATCGACTTGACATGATAACCTCACAGTTGGAAAGCCTTACTCTTACCATTAAGAGAACCAGTCTGGGGCCCCTAAGGCCGCAGAAGTCTGTTCTTACTGTCACAAGCCTGGATACTTTGCAAACAGGTGTCCTGATAATCCACATAGAAACACTCGTTGTGGAAAGTGCGGTCGATATGGGCATCATGAAAGTAACTGCTGGTCTAAAGACAACAGAAGAGCAAATTTATCGGAAGCAAGGAGTGAGTCAGGACCAGAGGTGAAAATCTACAAAATAGAAGGGATCAAAGGTTGACATGCCGGTAACGTATCCATCGCTGAAGAGATTAGTCAAGTCAATCTGACAAAAAGGGATGGGGAAGGGAACATTTTATCGAAGAAACCTAGGCTAGAGTATGGAATGCTGGAGCATATCCCAGCATCTGTACCTCCTCGAACCAAGAGTCTGATCAAGTTGTTCCAGGAGTGGGAGTCACTCCGGCCAAGAAGAAGAAAAAGAGTAAGAAAGTTAAGAGTATCTCTAAGGACGTATAGAGTATGTGAAGAGGTACAATTTGGTGGCTGAGCTTGCATCGGCCCCAACTGGGATAACGTTTGGTCAACTTTTGAGGGGCGACGCACAGGATGCGAGAAAAGAACTCAAAAAAATTATCAGGTCTAAAAGTCCGCTAAGGGTAAGAAACTGTTTCTTCAATCGGCCTCGACAGCACCAAGACGTCTTAAGATGGTACCAGTCAAAGTATTGGGTATGAAAACCCAAGCTCTTTCGATTCGGGTGCTGTTCCAAACCTCATTTTAGAAACTTTGGTGACAGATCTAGGTCTCAAAATTACTCCAACGACTCGAAAAATAACTGTAGCGGATGGAACCGTCTCAAAATGCATGGGCACTGTTGAAATGTTTCCGTGTTCTTTGGGGACCTAAAGTTGATGTAGACTTTCTTGTCATGCCGGATCTCCCTTTTGATGCAATCATTGGCTGCCCCACAGGAAAGACTAGGGACATGCATTGACTTGGGCAATCAAATGGTTTCAGTTAATATTACGGCAGAACCGTGAAGATGCCCTGGATTTCGACAAAAGCAGCATCCTGAAGATTTAAAAGAAACAGACAGTGAAGATTTCACTTCTAGCTATGACAGCGAAGATTCAGAACCAACTAAAACTTTCGGAAGTGGAAAAGGGTACCCTCGGGGGTAATGAACATGGCATGGGACGATTATGATTCTGGGTTTGAAACAGATGACGACTGGAATTATAGGATAAGTTTGAAACCTGAATGTGTTTCTTTTTGCGATGATATCGAATCAAAGGACAGAATTCGGAGCATGAAAGAAGATTACCTTTGCAAAAAAATAAGAATATATCGAATTGCATATATGAAGATGTGAGCACGACGGAAGAGGTCCTTCAAATATTGAGGTTGAGGATCAAGAAGAAAAAGGGCCCAAATGGCAGAAATCCAAGGAAAAGTGCAGCACCTTCCGCCCCCCCTCTCTGAAAATATCCGACATGTTAACATCTTCCGAAGTAATTGCATGGAGCGTTTCAGATTTAAGACAAGCAAGTGTACCGGTTACTCACTCGTTCGAACTTACCGACACTCAACCGATTTACCACAAGCCTAGACGTCAACCGCCAAAATATGACCAATTTATCTCAGAAAATGTTACAAGTATGCTGAAAAATGATATTATTCGACCAGTTTCATCCCCATGGTCGTTTCCAGTTGTGGTCGCACCAAGAAGGATGGAAAGCTGCGTTTTTGCGTCGATTACCGACAACTGAACCAGAGAATGATACCCGATCGATTTCCATTCCGAACATGGAGGAGATCCTCGAGGACCTGAAGGACGGAGATATTTCACCTCAATTGACCTTTACACTGGCTATTGGCAGATTCCATTGGATGAAAAATGTAAGGAAAAAACAACCTTTACCAGCAAGCCGGTACGTTCAGGTTCGAAGTGATGCCTTTTGGTCTCATGAATGCACCAGCTACATTCCAAAGAATGATGAACGAGGTTTTGAAAGGACTTCCATTCGCAAGAGTCTATATCGATGATGTCGTCATATTCTCAGAAACATTGGATCAGCACATCTCGCACGTCAAGACAGTTGTGGAGAGATATCGCAGTATAGCTTGAAAATTAAGTTGAGCAAATGCTTCTTTGCGAAAACTTCTATCCAATTACTCGGTCATATCGTCGACCAAGAGGGAATTAGAGTGGATCCAGAGAAACAAAAAAACTAAAGTTGGCACCAAGGCCCGCTTCAAAGACGGAGGTCCGAAGCTTCTTAGGACTGGCCTCATATTACAGAAGATTTATCAAAGATTTCGCCAAGACTGCAGCACCGTTACATGCCAGCACTACGAAGAACGGAAAATTTTACTGGAACAAGAAATGGAAACTGCATTTCAGGAGCTTAAAGATAAGCTATGTGTCCCCCCAGTTCTCATGTACCCAGATTTCAAGAGACCATTCGTTGTGGAGACAGATGCCCAGAACGGTCTTTGGGTGCCGTTTTGTCCCAAAAAGATGAAAACGGAAGACTACACCCTGTTCAATTCGCAAGCCGAACTCTGAATGATGCGGAAAGAGATACTCAGTCTGCGAGAAAGAAGCGCTAGCTGTCGTCTTCGCGCTGAAAAAGTTTCGCGTATACCTTTTATCACTCGAGAAATTTGTCTTGATAACTGATCACCAGGCACTTAAAACGCATTCCAAAAGAAGGATGTACATCACCGCTTGGCCCGATGGCTCGACATTTTCGCAGAATATCGGTTTGAAATTGTGTATAGACCCGGACGCAATAATCAGCCTGCCGATTACCTATCCCGCTTGAGGGACGCACTGATTCCAAATGAAAAAGCTTCGGAGGACATCGTCGGAGTCGCCGAGTTGCAGTTGCCGAACGATAACGAGTACGAAGCTAATATTCACGGACTGATCAAATTCCTCGATGGACTAGAAATGAAAAGGTTGATCTTGAACACAGAAATTGGGTACGCAGGAATCAAAAGGCTTTTACATTGTGGAATGGGAAACTTTCCGGCACACTAAAGCCGGTCCCCGACTAGTGGCCCCTTTGAAAGAAAGAATGAAGATCTTGAGGACTTTCCATGATGAGCTAGGGCATTGGGATCTCGAAACAACCAAAAAATTCGTAACTGAGAGATTCTGGTGGCCCGGTATCCATAAGGACGTCTATAATTTCGTGAAAAGCTGCGACAACTGCCAAAAATTCACTCCAATACGGAAATATAAGACAACTCTAAGTTTTCCAGTTTCCGGTCTCTTTGAAACCTCCTTAATTGACTTTGCGGGCCCGTTCAAGAAAACCTCTTCCGGAAACAAATATCTCCTTATAGGGTGGAACATCTTACTGGATGGCCAATAGCAGTTGCAGTTGAGGAGGCAAATGCTGAGGTGGTACTGAGATTCATCGAAAAAGAAATAATTGAACCGTTTAGTCTTCCAAAAAGGATATCTCGGATAACGCCCTTTGTTTTACTGCAACTTCACTGCTTCGTTTTTTGGAAGATAAAGGGATTCAGCTGAAGACCGTTCTCGCATACGCTCCTATGTCCAACGGGAAAGCGGAGAGGATGGTTAGAACCATCAAACGAGCAATATCGAAAACTATGTTGGAGAATGAAATCCAGTGGGAACAAGCCTTACCAAAAGTGCTATACGGCTATCGTCGAAGAAGAGGAAAAAGTGGACGCTCATCATTCGAGCTAATGTACGTAAGGGCCCCTAGAATGTTACAGAGAGACATGAAAACAAATATTACCGATGAAGAGAGTAGAGAAGTTGAACTACTGGCCACTGAAGGCTGTAGATCACACCGCGCGCTAGCAAAGACAAGAAAAAGGATGCAGAGCCTCAGTTAAAACTTTTTTAGTCGGCTCTAAAGTACTTGTAGCACACGAAAAAGCAATGCAACAGGCTGTGAAGTGGCCGGCCTTCCAAACCAAGTACTCGAACCCTACATCGTCACGGACGAAAGACACCCGCACTATCAGCTCTGTTCAAGCTCAGGGAAGAGATCAAGGAGGGCCATCCATGCACGTCGTCTGGTCCCTTAACATCAGAGGCCTGAAGAATTCCTTCTCACACAGGACTATGCGCAACCACGGGGCATACTCATCTTTAACTATAGAATAATTCCTATGGGAGGAAAAAGGGCCTGGGAATGGATCATTTCGATTACGCGGGAATACTACGAACTCCACGTAATCATTCATTTCTACATTAATATATGCCTATGTTTTCGTACGTTGAACGGACCATTGCTACCTGAAGAAGATTTACGACTATTAATAAGAGTTCTATTTTCATTACAAAACGGAAGGTTCACGGAAGCAGGTCCAGAGTTTGTGGAGGTAATATATCATTACTATATAGTAAGATATGGAATGGTAGCTGCCAGAGACTTGTCGCAAACGTATCTGAATATTATCCGCCCAATTTACGTATTTCTCAAGAACAACCAAGATGTGCGACTGAGAAGTTACGCCTTACCCCCGGGTGTGGAGTACAGACTGGTCCCGAATCCTCTATGGGAACCTTACGTTTCTCTGCCACAAATTGGTAACGTTGGAGGCGGCGAGGATCCTCCTGAAGCAGTGATGATGACCAGAGGAGGACCTTCGGGAGACAACAACCCGCCCAAAAGAGGTTCCGGTCGTCCCCCGAGAGGACCTTGTGCAGGTCCCAGTACGTCAGAAGCTGGTCGCGGCCATTCATCGGGACCATCCACCACAACTTCATCTCTAGCTCTCCTTCACAACCATGCACAGCATACAGTCGGAAGAAGAAGATTATCTTTTTGCTGCGCAATATCTCCGAGGATGCGAACGATGCGCAGGTCATTTCTTATTTCATGATAAGCATCTGTTTATGTTTTAGGGCGCTACATGGACCGCACTTGTCTTACGAAGATTCGTTCTTGATGATGCGCGTCTTATTTTCTTATCGGCATCCATTCTTCCGCCATCTTCCAGAAGAGTTTGCATATCACATATGTTTTTCCACTCTTGGAAGATTCGGAAGAGTCAGGGAAGAAGAATGTATTCAACCCGACCTAGATGTTATCAAACCAATATATGAGGCTGTCCTACAAAGTGAGGTACCAGTAATGCGAACCTACTTTTTAGAGCATCATATTGGTAATCAGTTGCAACCGTACCCGTTTGAGAGACCATACATTTTATCAATAATACAGCGAACAATAACGGAAGCAGAAGAAGAGCAGTGACGAGTCCGGACGTTCGTCTTGAGCGAGAGGGCGTGATGTGCGCAAATTCGCACACAAAAAATCTAGATGAGGACCATAATCGTATACAGTATCGGAATTGGGAAGATATGTTTACAGTTTTTGAATTTGCAAGATATTTTTAATTTGGGTGAGTGTGGCAAATTCATCAGTTGATTTTTTCATTCTAGGACACGCTGTCATAGTAGATGTCAGTACAGTTCCAGGTTGTGGGTGATACTACGAGTGACTCTGAAAGGTCTATATAATGGTCACATCAATTCCCACCCCTGGCCGATGGGTGGCTGGCATGGGTATGGCACCTAGATATTTACCTTGAGGAAATATCTCCTAATAGTCTCTCTGGTTCACACGATTACCGTGAATACATTGTATGGTTATTAGTATGTTTGTTTGAGACTTTTGGGGTAGCCGAAAGTCTATATAAGCCGAGTAAACTGCTTCCTTTAGTGGAGGTGGAGCAAGTTGGCAGACAACTTCAAGCCAAGTCCCGAGTAGTAGGAAGTTGAGAGTCAACTTCAGACCCAAGAAAACTTTTTTTTACGCTAGTCGGGGAGCGTCGGTGGTAGACCCTACCCCTTTTATACTTGCTTGTAGCTTCCTCAACTCTCTTCTATATACAATCCCTTCTGTTCGTTCAACAATACCACGGTAGCACTTTTGTCGCTCGCAACACCTCCTTCTCAGGGTAATTGGTTCTGAGGATCTCTTCCCCCGCCGATTTACCCCTATCACCCCCTTCATTAGTCCTCGAAGGCACTACATTCGCCCTTATCAGCACCGTATTTGAGTAACCTCCCGATTCCTCGAGTCTTTCCCGGCCATATGCAGTGTGACCGTTTTCAACAAAGGTGATTTTGCGCCGCTCCAAAAGGGCATCAGCGGCGTGCTTCCGTCCGCGTCTCTAAAGTTACATCGGGATATATTTGGTTCCAATGTGAGCTGCGACTGGGTAGTTGCCAATGGCGAAAAGCCCTCAAACTGGGTCAAATACTCGTCTAGACGGATGAGGACGGTTGCGATGTAACGAGTATTTGTGTGCATTTGAGGAAACTCTTGTAAGGCCAACCCATAAAGATTTTTGCGACTTTTTTGAGGTGAGGAGGCACTGGCGGCGCATAGCACAGAGCGTACAAGTGATATTGATGTGGATAATGTTGGAATTGAGGTGTCAGAAAGAGCGTAGCGGTAGAGGTGAGTACAAGGTAAATCGGCAAGGGTGATAAACCCTTCTAAGAGGGGTTGACGCGTCGTAGCGGATATGGAGAAAGAGATTGTGCGTTTGTTGCGCACAATATTGGTCGGCAGTGTGTATCAAAAGCGACTTGAGATAATGCGTGGGACGTGCGGTAAGAGTGGCGCATATGTGTGGCTCACAACAGAATACGGGGCGGTTGCCAGTGTGACGACGTGTGCCGGTAACTAGTGCGCATGACGTGTTTCCAAGTGATAATGACAGTAGCGCCGTGGCGAATCGTGTGTGACGGTGAGAAAGGGTACAACCCTTGTAACACAGATAGATGAGTCGTTGTTTCCAATATGTCGATAGGGTGCGTGACGGTTACGGATGACGGTGTCGGCAGTAGATGGGGCACATAATCGTGCACGTACTGAAAGAAGGCTATAGTAGCGTGCGGTGTGGCGGGGACAATTTGATAAGCGTCGGTACAGAGTGGATAAAAAACACGACATGGGAACAAAAGGGTGTGTTTCCATAATTTTGAGGCCAGAATATGGATTTTGACCTGTTATTTTGGCGCTAGAGCCTATTTTACCAAGTCACAACTCCCTTGGAAGTCGTGAATTTATGCAACTTTTTTTAAAGTGCAGGAATAGAGTAACTTGAAATGCATCGGCGCCTATTAGATTGCACTGTATCCTTTTGTCGAGAGTGGACGCTGTAAACATTTGGAAACCACTTTTGCAATCGACATTCGTCGCTGTCACGTGATTACGTTCCGTGGCTCGTTTCAACAGTTGAGTCCTCTCTGAGGAGAGTATGACCCCGAAATGCAGCCAAGGGCATATCGCTAATTGCAAAGATGATCCGCAGCGATTGCGAGGTTGAGCGAGATGTCGCTCTTGCTGACTTTCGAGGGACTCCATTTCCGAACCTTGGCATGACCGTATGAGGGTAAGTGAAGAGATGCGGGCATTGTCCATCCCAGTTGACCTGATAGAATTGGCTCCCTCCAAAGCCAGAGCTCCCCGACAGTCTGTCTCTATAAAGATATATCGAAGGCCATTGTTGGTTGCTCAGTTCAAATTACGGACTGGATGTTAAGGTAATTGCATTTTGCACCAGACCGGAGCTGACGACTTTTCAAATGGGGATCTCCAGTATATTCTAATTAAAAGGTTAAGGAAATAATTAAAAGGACACTTATTTCCGGGAGCACCGGCCAGAAATGTGTATTCGAAACCTTCTGCATCAACTTGGCCATTTCTTGGACAGGTACGATTTTATTTTCGCTTGGTAGAAAAATTTGGCGCATGTCTGATCCGTTTCTCAAGGGACTGCCGTTCTTGACCGAATCGTTGATCCTACTGAACACCCAATTGCACATCGGATGGTAGAATAAAATACGACCATACAGTAACGTTATATCGCACAAAAGGAAAGTACAGTACTGTCACTAGCGAGTATACCAACCCATTCAAGTAAACCCAAAACACCCAGTTCCCAGCTTTACAGTATTTTTTCCGCCAAAAACGCAGAGCAATTTTTTTCAACGACAGAAGAATATCTTTCCCCATATTCCACTTATCGCAGTTTTATCGTACCGTACTACAATATCTACATTGCCCAGTAATTTTTTTTCTAGCCCCGATGATGAATACGTGTGTCAGCTTCTCAGCGCTTCTCGCAGATACAGTAGATTTTTCCCAACACTCTAGAGTACAAAAAAAGAATTTACCTACCACGTGCAGTAACACTTCTTTTTCCTAGCCAGCTGCGATCGTTACAAGGTCTAATTTTTTCCCTGCTTCCGTACAGTAGAATTTTTTTCCCACCTAGAATGTCTGGGACGGTGCTGTACAGTAATATTTTTTGCGTGATATATTGTACAGAATACGAATTCTAAAAAATCCTACTGTAACAGTAGGATTATTGGAAACTCGTATTGTACTGTGCATACTGTATTGGTAAGTGTTAGAATTAGAAACGTACAGTACATGTACAGTAGCTTCCAAAGACGGACAGTGAAAGCTACTGTCTATCTACAGTAGTTGAATTTCATTAGACATGGCTGCTACTGACACGAATTAAGTGGCTACGGTTCAATTTGTTGGTTTTAGGTTATTTTTACTGTACTGTATACTGTCAGTTGGTATACAACCGACAGTACAGCACGCCTGACTTGAACACATCAAGTAAGGAAACTCTACAGTATAAAGAGGTGACACCCTCGTGCTGCACTTCCCCGCACCATCACCAACAACATCATCAAACAACATCAAACACCCGAACCACACTCCTCACCCGCAGCAGTAAGCCGACTGAAAATACCCGAGGGAACACCGTAAGTGTCCCCCTCAACTAAGGTGCCAGAGAAGCGCTTGAAGGGACGCATATTCGCGCCCCCCCCCCGCTCAACAGCGGGGCGAAGCAACATTCCGGAATTCAACTTTCGCCCTCTTCCCCACTTGCAAATTTGACCTCTATTGATTCCTCTCTGAACTAGTGTGCCGGTCGTGGTTGTGTTTTGGCCCGCTGGTTGTGTTGGAAGTTCGGCTTGACTACTCTGTTGTGGAACGTTTGCTACCTAGGTTTACTCGTTTGTGCCTTTTTGTTTTAAGCTCTAGCTTGCTTTGGTCACCTAGCTGTTCTGGGTGTCATTGCAGAGTATCTTAAGACTAGTAAGTTAACCTACAATTTTATTCCAGGTAAACAAAAGGTATCTAACATACTGACCAGTGGATTCTTAGTGTCTACGCTGCGTGAGCTACGTGAACACTTGGAGGACGTCTTCGGTTCCAAGCTTGACTCTGACGAGGAACCGAACTCGGCCCCTGCTCTCATCGACCACGAGGCAGTGAGCGCCGCGGAGGAAGTACCAGGAGAGACTCCTTTCTCTCCTGCAGCAACGCTCGGTGATAATTGCCCCTCCGCCCCACTCCGAATTCGCAAGCTCCCCGCCCCTACCGCGACGCCTGCAGCTCCGACCAGTAGTGCTTCTTGCTCTCGTCAGCTGAAACCTATAGAAGAAGGGACTTCGCACCACTTCTAACGCGTAGACAACGACCGTATAAGAAAGAAGAAGAAGACCAAGTCTGCTGAAGTCTCTTGCAAGCCGTGCGATCGCAATTTTTCATTCTACTTGCAGTTCAACGTCCACAAGAAAGGAAAAGGTCACATTTAAAAATGTGGTGGCTTGAAAATCCGAGGGTTTCCACTGCGAGTTGTGCAAGATCACCATCCCCAACAAACCTGACGCTGATCGCCATAAACTCACACGGAAGCACGTCAAGAACGAAAGCATCCGCTTAGGACTTCGTTAAAGTAGTTCAAAGCCCCTCTCCTACATTCTAGAGAACCTTTATCTTTATTCCTTACATTAAGTACTTTTTGCTTACCAACTCGGTACTTTGAATGGAGCGCTTCAAGATGATTACTCTGGAATACATCCAGAAATGCCTTAACGCGTATAAACCGATTTCATAGTCGCATTGTAATGTTAAAGCTGCCCTTTCTCTTTACATAAATGCCGACCCGCAGCCATCAAACGAGGATGCGATAATTGGCCTCCGCGAAGATCTCCCTGCGGAAATCCTTTACAACACAGAGTTCCTTTCTGGTCCTGCCGTATTGTTCAGGCTTCTCTGCGACTATTTGCAACTAAATGGATTGCAATACACACCGCATTAAGAAAATTCGCGAATTTCGTAGGGAATTCCATCCATGCTTTATCAGTTAGAACAGGATAAGGATGAAGCGTATGCCGTACTCACTACCGTGAAAAGGCATAATGAAGCCCCTTTACACCCTCACAATAATGAAAAATCCCGCTTCATTGATGATTCGCAGGTCGCTCACAATCTTGCAACTCGTTTCAAATACACGGAAACGTTTAGTGGTAAACTTGGAGAAGATATCAATGAGTACATATATAACTACCTCTATGCCGCCGCTGATTACGAACTCCCTAAAGACAAGAAATTACAATACTTCCATAACGTTTTTGAAGGTGAAGCGAAAAGATTTTATCGTGAGCATATCTCTGGACAATGTGGAACATTTGGAACAGCAGTGTCTATAATGAGGGACCAGTACAATAGCTCTACTCGTCAGAATCGCATTCGTAAACACTTGCAAAGCTTAAGATTATCC
The DNA here is from genome assembly GCA_002205965.3 of Kappaphycus alvarezii. Taxonomy (NCBI): domain Eukaryota; phylum Rhodophyta; class Florideophyceae; order Gigartinales; family Solieriaceae; genus Kappaphycus; species Kappaphycus alvarezii. The sequence goes on from NADL03000750.1 coordinate 374,401, forward strand.
GCTATAATCGAAAGCAAGCGTTGTAATGTGCCCGAGTCTTTGGAAGAGCTAAGGGAGACAATCACTAAATTTGCTCCGCAGGGTCCCCCGCAGCACAGATCTGAGGAAGGTAAAGTCGAATACCTCTATAAAGCCGTCATTGGTGCACCCTGGGCTAAAGCATCGATTGCGAATGCCTTATCGGCAAAACCCCAGTGGGGTTTTCAACAGCTATATACTTCCCTGGATTCCAGTTGGATGATAAATCAGGAAGAAATAGAAGGAAATCAGAGGTATGCCAATACTTCATTTCGTTCAGAGCCTTCATGAAGACCGAACGCCCCTCCCACTATTCCAAATATTCCTGTTCTTTACTTCAACCATGGAACATACGGTAAACCCCGTAAACCAGGAAAGCAATCATCCGCTCCCGCTTCGTATCTAAGCCGTCATGAACAAGCCAAACGTTCGAATGGCTACTGTAAAGATATCCCCGGCAAGAACGGTGTTGACCGCTTCGGCAATGTTCGTCGTTGTAACAATTGTGGAGACAAAAACCATTTTATTCGAGACTGTTCAATGCCACGTAACGTCACGAATAACGTCCGTCATACCTTAGGAAGGAATTCTGACCGTGCTAAGCAAATCCTCTTCGAACTATGTCAACAAGTCGAAGATGCTATGTTTAGTGACGATAAAGATGTTCAGGACCCGTTCAACAACACCGAGGAGAAAACCGAATGCTCCCAAGAAGTTGAGGAGAGTAATTTCCTTACTGAAAATGAAATCCCCGGTACTGCTCAAAATTTTCACAATGACATAATGGAGCTCAAACCTGAAAGCTTCGATGAAAACTTTGATGCTACGTATTTTCTGTGAGGAACAGTAAATTACCCTTCCGCGTGAAAATATTTTCATTCGGTACTGCTCTCTGAAAAGGAAGGTCTCCATCTACTGTCGATAGAAGGTCAAATTTCAGTCGACGCATCCGCTTTAGTCGTAAAAGAGTGCAGCATTACACTGTTTTCATGACCGATGCGGAAACGATTTCCTTCAAAGGTAAATCAAGCCTGAATGGACAAACTGAATGGCAAGGCGCATGCATTGACTCTGGTGCACAGAGAAAAGTCATTGGTCTTCAACAAGCCAGCGCGCTATCGGCTCGATCACCATTGAAGTCCGTCTACCTACATCCTCTCTATCAATGGAGGTTGATGTCGTCAACTCAGACATACCATTACTATTTGGACTTGACGCACTTGACAAGTTGCAGATACATTTCAACAATGTGGAGAATACACTTTGTAATCTAGTCCGTAAATGGAAAATGTCTGTAGTCCGCAAACACGGTCACGCTTATATCATATGGAATCAAAATTTCATCCATTTTACCCATAGAGAGCTGACAAAACTTCATCGAGGATTCCATCACCCGTCCACCGATAAGTTACTGAGCCTTCTCAAAAGAGCTCGACCCGAGGATTGTGATGCCAATACGAGAAAAATCCTAGAGAAGATTTCGCGACATTGCGACACATGTCAGCGTCTTGGTCCTACTCCGTTCGTTTTAAGGTATCCATGCAAGATACTGATGAACCATTTTTCGGAGAAGAACTTTCTCTCGATTTGATGTTTCTCAACAATCATCCAGTTCTTCATGTCATCGACACAGCAACTCATTTCTATAGCTCCGTTTTCCTCGATCAAAACTCAAGATACAATCAGAGTGTTGAGGGAATCTGGCTAGCATTTCTAGAGGTTGGTGTCTAAAATACAACGGCTATCCCAACCAGATTCGTACAGATGCAGGATCAGTCTTTACCTCTCCCCGATGGAAGGATATCTTGAATGGATGCGGTATCAAGCTTAGAATCTCTGGTGTTGAAGCTCATAACTCTCTCGGTATAGGGAAAGACTTCATGCTCCGCTACGTCGTATCTATAAAAAAGTACATCGGACATACCCCCATATCAAAAAAGAGCTTTTACTCGAGATTGCTAACAAAACAATGAATGAAACTATCGGCGAGAATGGTTTAGTTCCTTCATTTCTGGTATTCGGAACACAACCTAGATTCCCAATTCTAAACTCTAGGCTACCACAGCAAAGTGAACGCATGAAAATTATTGCTGATGCCATGAAGGAAACGAACACTGTCGTTGCGGAAAGACGTATCGCAACTGCGTTAAGTAGCAACTTCCCTTCTGCCGCAGACAGAGTTTACTACCCCTGTGACGAAGTTCTATCTTCAAGAGAAAGAGAGGAATAGGTAGGTCCCTATACGGTTGTCGATTTCCATGACAAAATGATTCATGTTCAAAGGGGAATTCGCCGATCCAACGTTTCAATACCCAACAAGCGAAACCGTACTTCCATGAAGAAGCTATTGATCCTTCGGAATTCTGCTCGTCCTCTGAATTCTATCAAGCTATGTTGAAACCACTCCGTTCCAGAAACAGTCCCCTAGTCCTCTCTTCTCTGCTCACCTCACAGAAATTATTCATCCCAAAGATCCCCGCGCAGCTGAATTCAGTACAGCTAGCGAAAAGAAATAATGGGACTGATTGAACGCGGCACATGGAAAGTAGTACGCAAGGATGAGGTACCCGCTAACGCAAATTTTCTAGGTGGAAGATTTGTACTGGCTATCAAAGATTCTGGCACAAATCGTGAAGTATGGAAAGCTAGATTCGTCGTAAAAGGTCATAGGGATAAAATGAAAGAATTCTTTGTCCATGACACCAGCACTGCTCGTCAACATTCGATCCGAGTACTAGTAGGACTTGCATCTATTTTTGGCTTCAAGCTTTTCTCAACGGACGTTACACAGGCATATCTCCAAAGCCGAGAAACTACTCTGAGACATTTATGTGAAGCCTACCAAGGAGTTCGAGCTTGGCCCTGATGCAATGCTAAAGCTTCTTAAACCACTTTATGGACTCCCTGACAGCGGTGATTACTGGGGAAGAACGATTTACGAGCTTCTTCGATCTGATCTTGGAATGGAATCCACAACTAACGACGAATCATTCTTCTTCAAGATTCTTGACAAGAAACTTTCTGGCCTTTGCGTGAAATACGTCGAATTTACTACAAGCTGGAAATGAACACTTTGAAAAATACTCAAGGAAAACCGAGCATCGTTTCAAGTGTAAACGTAGAGAGTATGACAACATCCAATTCTCCGGAGCGCAAATCGAAAGAAAACCCTTTGGCTTCGAAGTACATCAATCCGACTACATACAGAGGCTTAAATTACTTCCCTCTGATGCTCCGTTTAGTTCCTATAAATCTCAGAAGGCTAAACTGGCTTGGATAGCGTACACGAGACCTGAAATCTCATTTCGGGTCGCTCAAGCCGCTCAACTTACGGAGGATGTATTCAAAAGGGATCCGCAGAAGCATATCAAGAGAATAAATCTTGCCCTAAGTGTAGCCAGAAATGATAACTCTATGCGACTTAAGTTCCTAAAGCTCGATGTCAACACACTTCACGTACGAGTTTATTCCGATGCATCATTTGCGACAAACATCGACGGGTCCTCACAACTTGGATACATACTTTTCTTGGCAGATAACACTGAGAAATGTCAACCGATCTACTGGTCATCTCATAAGTCGAAACACGTTACTAGGTCTGTTCTTAGTAGTGAAGTTATGGCATTAGCCGACGCCTTCGATATGTCTTATGCTTTGAAACATGATCTATAGAAGATATTGTTACGTCCTGTCCCAATTATCATGTTTACAGACAGCTTTTCACTTTTTGATATTATTACTAGGGCTACTACAACTACAGAGAAGCGACTTGTGATAGATATTGCTACAGTTAAGAATTTTTACAGTCGAAAGAGCTTCAGAACATCAACTTTATTCGCTCTGAGTTTAATCCCGCCGACGCCCTCACTAAGCTCAAAAGTGACTCTATTCTACACTGTATCATTAGAGATGGACGCATAAGGCACCCAGTCAAACAATGGATTGACAGAGAAAACTGAATTCGTTTCGATCTCAAACGAACAGAAGAAGGTGGGAATGTTAGGATTAGAAACGTACAGTACATGTACAGTAGCTTCCAAAGACGGACAGTGAAAGCTACTGTCTATCTACAGTAGTTGAATTTCATTAGACATGGCTGCTACTGACACGAATTAAGTGGCTACGGTTCAATTTGTTAGTTTTAGGTTATTTTTTCTACCGACTGAAAATACCCGAGGGAACACCGTAAGTGTCCCCCTCAACTAAGGTGCCAGAGAAGCGCTTGAAGGGACGCATATTCGCGCCCCCCGCTCAACAGCGGGGCGAAACAACAGTAGGGGGTATACCCCCCTGTCTTGGTGGTGACGCAGTCGTTTCCCTTCCACGGGCGTTAGTGCACTAACTGAACAGACCATACAATAAGGAACGAATTGGATATACCACACTACAGACGAGAGTACGGTACTAAACTTGGTATATGTACGTGGTGCTCTTGAGCTGCCCTGTGGCCTATGGACGCAGAAAATTCCCTGATCAGGTCTCACAAGTACAAATAGGACGTGCATTATCACATTCTAATCGACCACACGTGCAATATGCGTACATTCCTCGTGCTTTGCGAGTCGCACACGTTTTTCCTGTTGAGCTAATGCATACTACTCAGGATGGCTATAGCAAGCTACCGCCTTAACTGTCCTGAATAAACATGTAAAAGCGGCAGTGTAGTTCCAGGGTACACTATACACCCGAACCCTCTAATACGACACCCCGTGCCACATGTGTACAGTAATATGACAGCACATTGCTATACTGTTGAGAAATGAACCGCGCCAACCAGTAGTCGTTATTTTTCTTACCGTCTTCCAGCTGTTTCTTCGAAGTCGGATACCATAACTTTCCCTTTCTATGTTATCCTATACTGGGCCTGCTCTATTACATTTAAAGGGGGCAACAACTGGAAAGCAACCGTCGGTATTTATCCACTGGCTTGCAACTGTTGTTTTGAAGCAGTACAAAGTCGGGCCTATACAGTTCATGCACCACTGGGCCGGCTCTACCTATCGTAGACACACAACACTCGATAGGCAACAGTAGTTGCCTATCCTACCGGTTCCTACTGTGGCTCCGAAGGCGAATCATAGCTCGGACCTATTTAGTGTATACTACACTGGGCCGACTCTACCTAACATAGACGCACGACTGCTGATAGCCAACAGTCGTTGTCCATTCTACCGGCTCCCGACTTTTGCGCCGAAGGCCGTAGCCACTTAATTCGTGTCAGTAGCAGCCATGTCTAATGAAATTCAACTACTGTAGATAGACAGTAGCTTTCACTGTCCGTCTTTGGAAGCTACTGTACATGTACTGTACGTTTCTAATTCTAACACTTACCAATACAGTATGCACAGTACAATACGAGTTTCCAATAATCCTACTGTTACAGTAAGATTTTTTAGAATTCGTATTCTGTACAATATATCACGCAAAAAAATATTACTGTACAGCACCGTCCCAGACATTCTAGGTGGGAAAAAAAATTCTACTGTACGGAAGCAGGGAAAAAATTAGACCTTGTAACGATCGCAGCTGGCTAGGGAAAAGAAGTGTTACTGCACGTGGTAGGTAAACTTTTTTTTTGTACTCTAGAGTGTTGGGAAAAATCTACTGTATCTGCGAGAAGCGCTGAGAAGCTGACACACGTATTCATCATCGGGGCTAGAAAAAAAATTACTGGGCAATGTAGATATTGTAGTACGGTACGATAAAACTGCGATAAGTGGAATATGGGGAAAGATATTCTTCTGTCGTTGAAAAAAATTGCTCTGCGTTTTTGGCGGAAAAAAATACTGTAAAGCTGGGAATTGGGTGTTTTGGGTTTACTTGAATGGGTTGGTATACTCGCTAGTGACAGTACTGTACTTTCCTTTTGTGCGATATAACGTTACTGCATGGTCGTATTTTATTCTACCATCCGATGTGCAATTGGGTGTTCAGTAGGATCAACGGTTCGGTCAAGAACGGCAGTCCCTTGAGAAACGGATCAGACATGCGCCAAATTTTTCTACCAGGCGAAAATAAAACCGTACCTGTCCAAGACATGGCCAAGTTGATGCAGAAGGTTTCGAATACACATTTCTGGCCGGTGCTCCCGGAAATAAGTGTCCTTTTAATTATTTCCTCAACCTTTTAATTAAGAATATACTGGAGATCCCCATGTGAAAAGTCGTCAGCTCCGGTCTGGTGCAAATTACCTTAACATCCAGTCCGTAATTTGAACTGAGCAACCAACAATGGCCTTCGATATATCTTTATAGAGACAGACTGCCGGGGAGCTCTGGCTTTGGAGGGAGCCAATTCTATCAGGTCAACTGGGATGGACAATGCCCGCATCTCTTCACTTACCCTCATACGGTCATGTCAAGGTTCGGAAATGGAGTCCCTCGAAAGTCAGCAAGAGCGACATCTCGCTCAACCTCGCAATCGCTGCGGATCATCTTTGCAATTAGCGATATGCCCTTGGCTGCATTTCGGGGTCATACTCTCCTCAGAGAGGACTCAACTGTTGAAACGAGCCACGGAACGTAATCACATGACAGCGACGAATGTCGATTGCAAAAGTGGTTTCCAAATGTTTGCAGCGTCCACTCTCGACAAAAGGGTACAGTGCAATCTAATAGGCGCCGATGCATTTCAAGTTACTCTATTCCTGCACTCTAAAAGAGAAGTAGGATAAGAACTTGTTTGCTCAGTCAGCCTCCCTACCTCCCCCCCCTCTTCGTCCCCCCGTCGTTGTGCGGGCCGCCACGAGGCGGGCGGTGCCATTCAGCAGGCCGTCCGTGCACGCGCGATCTCCTTTGTTTTTTCACTGACATTCTCTTTCCGCCACTTTCATTTGGTTATCACGCTACTCTCACTTTCGTTTTACTTCTTCTCGTACCATCCAAAGTCAAGTGGACTTCGGTGCCCAGCGCCCACCCCCCATGCTTCTCTTTGCCAAGGCGATCGCTTAGAACATCGACACTCCGACCGCGCTTTCTTCATCGCATCGCCCATCGGCTATCCCGCAGGCTCCCGTCTCCTCCGCTGACGAGGAAAAAATTTCAAAATTCCAAACGGTCAAATTCCGTCGCACCGGATTGATTGCATTGCTGCACCAACTGACAGTGAAGCACGGGTGACAATTACAGTTTTGAACAAGGAGGTCTGAAGTGCATACCGACCGTACAGGACAGGAAGTCCCGAGGATTGGCACACTGTACAGTACTGTACAGTAGTAAGTCCAATCGCTTAGTAGGGTGCACTGTTCTAGGACCTCAGGGGATTGGAAAATTGTTACTGGTGGACTGTTCGCGCTTACAGCATCATGGCACAGGCCGTAGGCAAGAAGAATACTTTTACTCTCGAACATCGGCCTTCGAGTGACAACGGCATTTACTGGCTCTCAACACGCAACTTGAAAAGGCCCCAACCCACCCGGGAACTACCTACTCCCGGTCAATGTATCCTCTGCAGCAGGCCCCAGCCGCAACTCCAGACTGTCGCAAACTTGCTGGCCCATCTGCGCACGACGCACACGCCACAACCCCGACACGGTCCGCCCCGCTGCCATGAGATCCACAAACTGCAGAAAAGTCTAGCTCAATTCGGATACTGGTACTGTGCCTGTCATCACAAATACCTCGGCTCCAAGGTACACGGTCCGGATCCGCAAGGACTGTACTCGTTCTCGTACGTCCGCTGCCCTCAGTGTACCGTAGACACAAGGCCAAGGCAGTACGCTCCGTTGCACAAGTCGCAGTTGCAGGCGGATGAACCCCGCCAGTCTTCGGTCCCGGTCCCACGCCCGATCGCCGACGATCAACCGCCGCGACCCGCACTCACGACTGAACACGCGTCAGATCAGCAACCCTCACCAGGGCATGCTCCGCTCCACGCACAACCCCTGCCCTGCCATGAGGACATCTTTACGACCCACATTCCTGTGTTGTCTCATATCCCTACACAATTCCGATCAGCACTGAGTGACTCCCTGTCGGTCGCCATGCATGACGCAGCGTGGGCTTGTGCACACGGACACAATGATGCGGAAGAGAAGCTCTCCAAAGTTTTTCTTTTCCCTTCAGTGATGCTTTCCAATACTTCACCTTCCTCAGGTACTACCGGTTCGAACGTCGAAACGCAAGTCCATTCAACCAGTGACTTAATCAGAGAACGGCTCCAATTGTGGAATGCAAGAGAGTTCCAAACCTTATTGCAGAACGCACTTCAACAAGCGACCTCCCGAACAAAACGAACTTTAACGCCCCAGGAACAGAAACAGCCCATCATCCGTCGTGCCATGAGACTCGCCCGCGAAGGAGCATATGGGAAAGCTGCACAGGCATTAGGATCTCTAGGGGTGTTATCGGCCACTAAATCGGTGTCTCACGCCCTCCGAGCTAAACATCCTCAATCTTCCCGGGAGGATAGGAACACTTTGAACTGCATTCCGCACCCCCCGATATCTCAGCGATCACAAAGGATGAGGTTTTGCGGGCAGTTCGCTCTTTCAAACCCGGTTCAGCCCCGGGGGATCCGGAATTCGCCCCTCTAACGTCGAAGAGCTTCTACGGACACCCACATCTTCCTCACAGGGGAAATTCTTGGATTCATTAACAGAACTTCTGAACGTCCTGGCTTCCGGAAAAGCTCCTACTGCCCTCGCCCCGTGGATTGCTGGAGCCCCACTCACACCACTTGCGAAGAAAGACATGACTCCGCGCCCCATTGCAGTGGGAGAGACTTTGCGACGGTTAGTTAGTAGCTGCCTTGCTACTCGGGTCAATGAGAAGGCCTCCACCTACTTCCAGCCTCTTCAGGTTGGTATCGCTACAAAGTCAGGAACAGATGCAGTAGTTCACGGTGTTCGACGCATCGTGAACAAGTTCGGTACACGCTCTGAATATGCGCTCTTGTCGGTCGACCTGAAGAATGCGTTCAACCTGTGCAGCCGTGCTTCCTTTTTTAAGGCAGTCCGGAACCTCTTTCCCCAGTTGCTCCCTTGGGTACTGTATTGCTACAACAACGATCCAGCGTTCCTCTGGACGGGATTCGAGACTATACGGAGTGTTGTGGGTACTCAGCAAGGAGACCCGCTCAGCGGATTGCTTTTCGCTCTTGTACTCCACCCCATCGCCCTAAAGATCAAAGAGCTATTGTCGGGATCCCCCGACGAGGACACAGGGTTAGACACACTGCTTTTGGAGCTTTGGTATCACGACGATGGCTACATTGTAGCCAAACACGAGGATATACTCAAGGTAATCGAGGTTCTGTCTTCTCCCGAGGCCAAACGTCGTGGTCTCCTTCTGGCAGTCTCGAAATACAAAGTATGGTGGCCCATCGCCCCCTCCGCGTCGGTTCAGTCCGCATACCCCTGTGATATGCGGCAGGAATACAGTGCTGGTACTTCGGTTTTGAACGCGCCAATCGGCTCCCAAACGTCCATGGAGCAATACTTCCTGGACCATGTATACCCTCTTGAGCTTTACTTAACGCTGTCATGGAAATCGAGGACGCCCACGCTTCATTCCAACTACTGCGCAACTGCTTTGGGGTTTGCAAAGTGGGATACCTCTTGCGAGTTTGCCGCCATCCTGTACGCGGAAAGGGGCTGAATACTTCGACAGCTTAATCAAGAGGTGCTGCCGCACTTTAGCGGGTGGAATGCTAGACAACTGTATATTCAAGGAGCTGCAACTGCCCATTAAGGCACTACAGGAGAAGAAGCCGACCTTGGAAATCGGCCTCTCCTCCGCGCGAGATGTCGCCGCCGCTTCGTTTCTTGCGTCCAGCGCCTCGACGCAGCAGTTATGCGAGAAGTCTTTGCCGTCCTGTGTTCAAGACCTGACGCAGTACGAGGATGCTACATCCGCCTTTACCACATGGAGCGCCTCTTGTCGACCCTCAGAACGAATTCCGTTTAGCAATTTCTGCTCATCCAACCCACCATCGCAGAAGAAGCTAACAGATGCAATTCATATGGCTGCGCAAGAGGCCTTGCCGCTCGGAAACATCCGCACCCGCGCCTTCCGCGCTAGCATGTCCCTCCCCGGTGCCAAAGGCTGGGTCTACTGTGCACCTTGCCCTGGATTGAGGACGCACATCAAGAGCAAAGACTTTTCCGTGTGGTTCCAGTACTTTTGCCAAACCCCCTTATTCGCCCCAGGTACCCCTTGCCCCAAAGCAGGATGCCATGAAATGCTGGATATCTACGGGGACCCTTGCTACATTGTCGCTTTGGCTGCGAGCGGAATACTCGCCATAACAACCAGGTGACTTTACTGGGGAACGACCTTGCAAGAGCCGCCCGACGTCCATTCATCGAACCTCGTCTACACTACCAAAACAGGAGGAGGCCAGATATCAGGGCGATGGGAGCCGCCGGTGGCACGGATTACTTCGACGTAACCTTTGTCAACCCGCTCGCTCCCTCCCACGCAAGAGCCAGGGCTTTCAACCCACTCACAAGCCTCAACGCAGCTCACGCAGAGAAGCAGCGGAAATACCAAGGGTTCCTTGCTGAGCGCCTGGGAGAAACAGGCTGGTTCCTGTTCCCATCTCAACGCTTGGAGGTTGGCATCGGCGGCGTTCTCCGTCGTCAAGGAACTCGCGAGAACCGTTGCCACCCGCGCAATGGAACGGTTTTCGAAGGTTAGAGCCATTCTTTTACAGCGGCACTCCGCTTTGACAGTAATCTCCAATGCCGCTTGTTTGCTGGCTGGCCTCCCTTCCACCTTCTGGTAGATTGGAGTGCCATCCACAGCTTTCGACGCATCGTACGGTTTCGCAATTGGCTTGACAATGATACGATATCTACGCTCCGGTACAAATTTACTGGATACCAACCCACATATCTACAACAGTAAATTAGCCCCCCACTTACACTTTAAAAAAAGTTGCATAAATTCACGCCTTCCAAGGGAGTTGTTACTTGGTAAAATAAGCTCCAGCGCCAAAATAACAGGTCAAAATCCATATTCCGGCCTCAAAATTATGGAAACGCGCCCTTTTATTCCCATGTCGTGTCTTTTAATCCACTCTGTACCGACGCTTATCAAATTGTCCCCGCCACACCGCACACTACTATAGCCTTTTTTCAGTACGTGCATGATTTAGTGCCCCATCTACTGCCGACACCGTCTTCCGTAACCGTCACGCACCCTATCGACATATTGGAAACAACGACTCATCTATCTGTGTTACAAGGGTTGTACCCTTTCTCACCGTCACACATGATTCACCACGGCGCTACTGTCATTATCACTTGGAAACACGTCATGCGCACTAGTTACCGGCACACGTCGTCACACTGACAACCGCCCCGTATTCTGTTGTGAGCTACACACATGCGCCACTCTTACCACACGTCCCACGCATTATCTCACGTCGCTTTTGATACACACTGCCGACCAATATTGTACGCACCAAACGCACAATCTCTTTCTCCATATCCGCTACGACGCGTCAACCCCTCTTAGAAGGGTTTATCACCCTTGCCGATTTACCTTGTACTCACCTCCACCGCTACGCTCTTTCTGACACCTCAATTCCAACATTATCCACATCAACATCACTTGTACGCACTGCGCTATGCGCCGCCGGTGCCTCCTCACCTCAAAAAAGTCGCAAAAACCTTTATGGTTTTGCCTCACAAGAGTTTCCTCAAATGCAGACAAGTGCTCATTACATCGCAACCTTCCTCATCCGTCTACCCAGTTTGAGGGCTTTTCGCCATTGGCAACTACCCAGTCGCAGCTCACATTGGAACCAACTATATCCCGATGTAACTTTGGAGGCGCGGACGGAAGCACGCCGCTGATGCCCTTTTGGAGCGGCGCCAAATCACCTTTGTTGAAAACGGTCACATCGCATACGGCCGGGAAAGACTCGAGGAATCGGGGAGGTTACTTAAACACGGTGCTGATAAGTGCGTTCGAGGATTAATGAGGGGATGCGCAGGGAACCCTCCGGAAGTCGTGATGGGACTGGTACGGAAGGTTCATGCGCAAATGTCCTTACAGTGGCCGTCGGCGGCTACATCCGTGAACACATGACCGTGAACAAAGAATATGTGCAACCTCTGAAGACATTACCGAAAATCGCGTACCATGTTCTACAATCCACCTATAGGCCCATTACCGTACTACATGCAATCTAAGGTGAAACTAGGAAGTGTTCGGGCTCGACTACCATCGGCCTCTATTCTACGCATAAAAAATTCGATGGTCCAGTTTTGCGATAGGTCAATCCTAAAGAGGAAAGTAAAATACAGGTTTTGTAGGTCTTCTTTTCTGGCTACGAAGTCCCTTTGGGCAATTGAGAAGCAACCTCTCCGAAACTGTGTCCTAAAAGAATTTTGCTACCCCTCTTACACTTTAAGTACCCTGCAACGAGCAGCTGACAACTGTCGTTAAGAGAACTTGGTGGCAGAGCAGGAATAAGTTCTTGGGTCACTAGAATGTGAGCCAATATTCCGGGTTGAAAGGCCGGGCCGTGATCCAGAGAATGCTAGAATCTTGCGGAGAATGGGTCAAGATTAAAACTGACACAAGAGGTGCGAACCCTGCTAAAACAAACCCTAATCAGTAACAGCAAAAATCAGCTAGGCTGGAACTATCAGCATCGATATAGTAGCCAAATCACAAAAATCGAATTACTTACAAAAGTTCCGTCAAAAAAGCATAGAGAAGTGCATTTCACGCCAAGATTATCCCGTCAGAATTGTAGTCCAAGTAGTCCGGACAATATCTCTCATGTTCCTCAAAATGGAGACAGAGATTCAAAAATAACTGGAGCGAATAGTTGACAACAACGTCCTCAATGTACAATTTATTAGCAGCCTTCTGCCTTTGTATCAAGAAAAACCACTAAAAATACTTCTGTCGGTGTAACTAAATTGGAAATTGAAGACATATTTCGCTAAGAACATTTATGCAATGATATTCACGTAATATGCGGTTCCGGGCTTTCTTCAATAGTACCTTGAAACTGAAATTCCAGGCACAGTTCAATAAGCACTGGATTGTTTGCGCCTCAAAATCAAACGAATATGGATAATGATCAAGCAAATATTTACAGAAAGGTGCTACTTTTTCTACAGATGAAAGTGTCTAAAGCTGTTCATAGAGTTCGTTCTTGAAACTGTAGCTAGTCTCTGAAAAAAACTATATAACTGAAAAAATCTTAAACAAACTAAGATCAGAGAGTAACGGTAATCCTCGAGAACAATAGATTTTCTTCGATTGAAATAACATGAAAGTGTTAAAATTTTCATTTACTCAAGCTATTTATCTTTTGTTCATTTGTGTATATTGGTTCTTCTTTTATCAGAATCACTGATGATCAAGAGATGTAAACGCTTCTGGTACAACACTTGCATTATTTATGACCATTAACAAGTCAAATAAGTTCCTGCACATATGAAATTATACGAAAATTTTGACACTATGAGCACATATTAAATACATTAAGATTGGACGCGCATTTAGTAACATAAATCTCATTGTGCTCGACAAGCAAGCAATCGATGTGGTGTTGTGATTTTGAAATCTTAGGTTGTGTCGATGATCGGAATGAATCTTATCCATTCCGATCACACATTCAAGGCTCTTTTCGAATGTCCCCACTTCTTTTCGGTGGAAAGAAAGATATTTTGTTCTTTTCTTCACTTGGTATTTTCCTTTCCTTTCATAAGTGGGTACTGCTGAATGGGTTTAATGCTAGATGAGAGAGTGTTCATCAGAAATTGCGCTAATGTGAGAGTTGATTTCAGTTGTAGTGGAGTTAGACTAAGGGAGCATTTTTAAATAAAAGAACTTTACGCTTTGATTATTAAAGTAAAACGAGTAAAGCATTTTATTTCAACGAAAAACAGTTTTATATACTAATTAACAAAGTCTAGCTGTAAGATTATTGATATCGCCCTCGTATGTCTTATAATGTTTTGCACTTTTTTTCGCGGGATACCCATGATTGGTTACTGTCCCGTAATACTGTAATCTGTAATGTGATTCAATGTCACTGATCCAATTCTCGCTGGATATTTAAATATTATCCGCTTACTGTACTGTAAAGGCCCGCTGCATAATTCTGTTGCAAAGAAAAGAGGAACAATTACTATACTGATCCTATTGGTGTGAATTTTTTTCTAATTTTTTTAATTATTCAAGAATTTTAAAAATTTTTCAACACTTGATCCTGCATCTCCATGGCCCTGGAAGGATGCTGGCAAACGCTCTACTCAGATGCACTTGACGCCTTCGGTTCCCCATTGCCATCTACCTCCTATTCCCACCCCTCTCCCAACACCCGCTGCCGCCGCTTTATCCAGCAGGGGCCCTCACTAAGGCTGTCACCGCACTCTGCTCTACCACCTCACCGGCACCGGCTACTCTTCATAACAAATCCGTCCTCGCTTCCCTGCTTTTAGGCGCAGATTTTTTTGCCGCCGTCATCTACAGGCCTATAGTTTAGTGTACTACATCTCCTTGTCCAAATTTGCTTATATTTCCGGTCCTTTCTCGTCCTCTCTGAACTTCGCTTATCATTATCGCGGTCTTCTCCAAATTTACTTCAATTTTATCTAGATATTTTTATACTGTATCCATCTTTCTGAATCGGTCCTGAATCAAGTTATTTTTCCCTTTTTGCTTACCTCCTCCTCCAAATTCGCTTTTTTGAGAAAAGGGCGCAAATGCGCTACTACAAAAATCCCTTGTAGATTTATTTTACCTATTTCTAATCTATAGAACCTGCCCAGGGAGCCTATTTAAACCCCTTTATTCCGAGTTTTAAACGTTCTCGATACCATCCCTTTTCCATTTACACACCCGCTCACCCCTTCTCCAGAAATATGACATGAAATCGCCCCTCTGTCCCTATCTCCAAACACCGCCCTTCTGGTCCCATCAATGGCCTTCTTCTCGCCGCCTACGGGCCAACCGATGCCGACGACTATATCCGGCGACAAACAAAGAAGCAAATCATCGAGTTCGTTCGCCGCCTCTTCATAGAAGAAGAGGCGAGGGAGGCAAGTGAGGATGAGACTGAGAAAGTCGAGGAGGAGAGCGGGGAGTTCTTCGAGGAATGGTTAGCCCCTGAGCTAGTGTACAAGGTTCAGGAGAAGGATGAGGAGGACGAAGAGGAGGATGGGGAGGAAGAGGAGGAGGATGAGGAGGATGAGCGCACAGGGGGCATGAAAAGTATTGGACTGGTGGGACCTGGAATGGAGAGTATGGATCAAGTTGTGCCGACGATGGAACCGGATGGAGATATCTTTAGTAGTCTAGATATCTCCCAGGAGGAAATAGAGAGCTATGAGCCGTTCGCAGATATTTGTGGAGACTATTTAGGCAGCATAGATATTTTAGAGGAGTTGTTAGGATCTTATTGAGAGAATGGGAAATAAGAGGACCTCATTGATTGTTAGTTTCTTAAGTATCTTTTGTTTAGAGTATGTCATCCACACAAATTGTTTCTGTGCATTTCCTGGTACCTTCTGTAGACTCTTTCGGACTTAAGGGGTAGCCAAAAGTCTATATAAGCTGAGTAAACTGCTTCCTCATGGGGAAATCAAGCAGTTTGGCAGACAACTTCAAGCACAGTCTCAAATAGCTAGGAAGTTGAGGTTCAACTTCAGACCCATGAAGCATTTATTTTACGCTAGTCACTAAGCATAGGTCGTAGACCCTGCCTCTTCCATACTTGCTTGTAGTCCTTTCAACTGTCTTCCCTATCCATTTCTTTTTGTTCCTTCAACTATACCACGGTAGCACGTTTGTCGCTTGCAACACCTCCTTTTTGAGGTAATTGGTTCTGAGGATCTCTTCCCCTGCCGATTTATCCCTATCAGATCCCTCTATACACCACTTTTATCTCCATGAGCCCTCGCAGGAGTATCCCCTTCGACCTCTTCGCATGTCAATAGACCCACACACAGACTCCGCATTGTCACGCTTGCGCCACTACCAACGCACAGTACTCAACCGCCGCTCCCGTTTTTCCTCCGACTCTACTAACGTCCCAGAAATAGACACTGCCAGTGATTTAGCCAGGGTGTTGTTTAACAGACCGGATGAAAAAGACACACAGGATAACACAGGCGGTGTACCGAGGATGCAAATTCCCATACCGA
The DNA here is from genome assembly GCA_002205965.3 of Kappaphycus alvarezii. Taxonomy (NCBI): domain Eukaryota; phylum Rhodophyta; class Florideophyceae; order Gigartinales; family Solieriaceae; genus Kappaphycus; species Kappaphycus alvarezii. The sequence continues at coordinate 390,533 of NADL03000750.1, forward strand.
TACCAGCGAAGGTGACGATAGCGACCGTGCTTTTGTCACAGGGAGTTCCCATTCGGGTGCAAGGGAAGTTGACAGAGTACAATTTCCCAAATTCTTTGAAATTGATGGCCCGGGTGGACTGCGAGAGCGCCGAAAAAGCCCGCGTGCTACAAACGTTTAACAAGATGTAAGCCGGATGCGCAATTTGGCGATGAAATTCTGGGCAAAATGCCAAGCGGATGGATATATCCAAACGTCCGCGGTCGAATACGCACGATTTAAGAGAGGGGGACGAGTTTGGGGATGTCGATCAGGTGCAAGGTGAAACAGGGCTGGCAGACTTATCCGTACAAAAGATGACTACATCTGGCGATGAACTTGTTATAGATCGGGACGTCGGTAAAGAGTTTGTCCGCATGCGCATACAGCGGGGTCATGGCGCGTTGCCGTGGAGGGAGGGAAATCGTGGGAAAGGACCACGAGTGCCCAATTCGAGTCAGGGTGAGTTTTTGGTGCCTTTGTTGCAGTCTTTTATATGCGATGATGGCTTGTCTAGGGAAGATGGTGGATTGCCATGGGCGCGATCGGGGGTTCTCATGTCGGAGCAAGTCGAGGCCAATTATAAAGACGATGTCGCAATATCGGAAAGAGATATCACAGGAGATAACGGTAGCATTCCTCCATACTGCGCCTCAATTCTGGATGGGTTGAACGACCTTCAGCGAGAAGCTGTTTTGGCGGGTGCAATGACGGCCTGTCTTGTTTTGGCGGGGCCAGGGTCGGGCAAGACCTGCGTATTGACATATCATATTGCCTCTTTGGTACGCAAGCACGGCGTTTCTCCCTCTCGAATTCTCGTCGCAATGTTTACGAACAAGGCAGCAGGGGAGATGAGGGACCGTGTATCAAAGCTTCTTGGTATGCCGTTTTCATCTGACTGGGCTGACACTGGACCCGTCTCTCTGTCGGGACATTCCATTCCATCGGTGCCAGAATTTTGCGAAGACACGGCTCACATATTGCCGTTGATACCAATTTTGACATTTGCGATGCCTCCGATTCGAGGCAGGTGGTGTCCAGAATATTGCGCAACATGAAGGGAGGCACTCAGGACTCAAGAACTAAAGCCATGACTGCTTCTGCTGTGTCAAAGCTCAAAAACGATCGTCAGGGAGCTGAGGATTCAGTACGGAATAAGTGGACTGAATACTATTACAATCACATTGTGGAGTTTCGCAACGCCTACGATAAAGAGCTGCGATCGCGGAACAAGCTGGACTTTGATGATATGTTAGTAGAAACCAGAAGACTATTGAACGAGATTCCAGCAGTTCGCCGGGAATTGCAGGATAAGTTTGCGCATGTTCTTGTTGACGAGTAGCAGGATACGAATCATGTTCAATTTGACCTTGTCACATTATTCTCTGGAAAAATCAGAACTTGTTTGTCGCAGGAGACGCAGACCAATCCATTTACAAGTTCCGAGGGGCTGATAGTGGAAACCTGGATAGATTCCGAACAACATTTCCAAAGGCAAAAACGGTAGCATTGGAACTGAACTATCGTTCCTCAGTAGCTATAGTCGGAGCAGCCCAAGCAGTGATTCAAGGGGATGCAGTGAGACCCGATAAGAAATGGCAACATTGAACTCCTTTGGGAACAAAGTTGTCATTCGGGAGACACAATCTGATAGGCGTGAGGCAGAGTTTGACGTATCCAGAATGACTCAAATGCTCGAGGAAGGGACCGTCAAATCGTATTTAGAAATCGCAATTTTGTACAGGACTAATGCCCAGTCAAGACTCATTGAGAAAGCCTGTGTGAAGCTCGGCATTCCATACCGACTACTCTCAGGAGCAAAGTTCTACAATCGTCAAGAGATTCGGGATCTGGTAGCTTACCTGAAAATTTTGGCAAACCCCAACGACAACGACTCCTTTCGCAGAGTCGTGAATGTCCCTCCCGAGGCATCGGTCAGCGAGCAATGGAGGAGCAGGAGAATTATTCCACTGAAAGGAATGATCGATACCAAGATGGGTTGAGGATGTTGACTACTACATACAGGAGCGGATCTCATGAGGATTGCAATGTGGCACTGAAGCAGAATGCGATGGAAAAGCTATGTGAGTTTCAAGACTTGTTATCAAAAATGAAACGCGCGACAGAGCTTTACTGCGAGGATGTTGACGATCAAGAACCGGCAGATGACGCCGAGGATTCGAAAGTCCAAGAGGTCGTTAGCTCTTTATTAACTGATATTCTGAGGCTAACAAAATACCGGGACTACTTGACCAAACGGGACAGCTCGGGCATTGACAACGGTCCAAGCGAAAAAACGCAAGAGCGTCAGGCGAACGTGAATGAGCTTATTTCAGCGGCATCTCTGCACACATCTCTTACCAGATACTTGGAAAGCGCGACTTTGATGGAGCGAAGCACAACGGAAAGTGACGGCAGCAACACAAAGATGCAGCCGAAAGACTCAATCTCGCTGATGACCCTTCACGGTGGCAAAGGGCTAGAGTTTGAAGCCTTCTTCATCATCGGGGGGGAAGATAGTATCATTCCCATCAGTAAAGAGAATCGGGACATCAACGAGGAAAGACGGCTACGAGGAAAGGCGGCTTCTTTACGTCGAAATGACGCGAGCAAAGGAGCACCTGACGGTTACATCGCGTCCCAACAAGGTAACTGCATCCCGCGGAGAATGCAAAGTACGGAAGACGTCCGGGCCGTCGCGCATTCTCAATGACATTCCAGACAAATTTGTGACACGGGTAGAAGCTTCCAAGTCGAAGTTGGAGCGTCTAGCACGTCAAAAGAGTGGCGAAAGTGCGACAGCCTCTATGGCGACCGGTAAGAGTGGCAAAGGCAGGGCCAAAAGGATGGCAACATGATCGTCGTAATAGAACGTGCACGTGACAATATTGGAATTAGGATTGCGTGTTTACGGCTAGCACATGTGTGAAACAGTGGTCATGGAGTATAAGTTTGTTTAGGGGGTGACGAACATGGGGCATGCCTGTTGAAAAGTGTAAATTTTTGCTGAGGACTGTAGAGGCAAAGGTAGAGTTTCTAGTTCCGTCGTTGGGTTAAGAGGCGAGAGAAGGGGTATGCATAAAGTAGTCGGAAGGAAGGGTCAGCGTTTTGCGATTCGGCGCATGAGTTTAAGCCCTTGTGCTTTTTCCTTAGAGAGATTACGTCGTTGCCAGTTACTTTTGCGTAGTTTGAGAGGGCGATTGCCGAGGTGCTTTCCGTTCATCTCGCGAAGGACGGCGACCGTATCCACGACAAAGTCCGGTTCGTTTATCGCGGACAAGGCGTGACATATTGAACGACTTGTACTTGGCAAAAACGTGATTCAAATGAGCCTCATGGGCATCAGGGGCGAGATCTCCGACGAAAAGTAGATAATCATTAGGCGGAAATTCAGCGAGGATAGGATCTGTCCATGTTGTTCCTGCAGCGGTGCGATTAAATTGGTTTGATGGGCCTGGGTGTGAGGCAGGCTTTGGAGGGGATGCGGGGAGGGGCGGGGCGGGAGGACAGGACCGGTGGGTGGTGAAGCGGGAGAGGGTGAGACGGGGAGGGGTGCTGGAGTGGACGGGGAAGGGGTTGGAGGAATGGTGACCCACTTCCATGAGGTACCGGTCCATTTCCATTTGCCGGCGGTGGGGGCAGCCCAAGAGGAGGGGACCCAGAGTTTCCGTTGGTCCGCAGAGACGGTGGCTGTGGTGGCTGTGGTGGCTGCGCTGGTGGCGCTGGTGGCGACGGTGGCGACGGTGGCGTTGGCGCTGCCAGGGCCGTTGCCAGGGTCGTTGGCAGGGTCATTGGCAGTGTCATTGGCAGGGTCATTGGCAGGGTTGTCGCCATTAGCGTTGGCAGTGGCAGTAGAGATGGGAGATGGAGAATTCGAAGTGGGTACAGGCGCGGTGACAATGTCTATGGTCTGCTCAAAGACAGCAAAGTCGGCGTCGAGGTCGGGGTCCGAGGCAGGTATGTTGTGGAGAACGGCGCTGCGTATAGATGGGGAACAGCCGCAGTGTCCGAAGTGCCAACAGGACCAGGAGGGATTCGAGTCGCTGCTTTGAAGATACTTAAGAAACACACAATCAATACGATCCTCTTATTTCCCATTCTCTACATCAGATCCAAAAAACTCCTCCAAAATATCCAAACTGCCCAAGCAGTGCCCACAAATATCTGCGAACGGCTCATAATTATCTATTTCCTCCTGGGAGATATCTAAACTACTAAAAATATCCCCATCCGGTTCTATCGTCGGTACCACTTGTTCCATACGTTCCAGCCCCGGCTCCAACATTCCAATACTTCCCATGCCTCCCTGTCCCTCATCTTCCTCGTCCTTCTTCTCAACCCCGTCCTCATCATAATCCTCCTCCTCCCTCTCCTCCTCCTCGTCGTTAATCTCGTATACCAATTCCAAGACTGCCTACTCCTCGAAGGTCTCCCCAGCTGCCCCTCGACTTCCCACTCCTGCCCCTCATTAACATCGTCTGCCTCCTCCTTGAAGAACAAACGACGCACAAATTCGATCAATTTTTTTGATTGTCAGCGTAGGTAGTCATCACGGTCAGTAGATCCGAAAAGAAGTAGAGGAATGGAGTTTAGGGGGCGGCGGGTGGCGATTTTTGGTGATGGAGACGGAGGGTGTGAGTAGAAGGGTAGTGTGTGTAGTGGTTGATGGATCTCAAAAAAGTTGAATAAAATGAGTTTAAGTATACCTTAGAGGCGGACTGGAGTCGGTACTAAAAAGTTAAAATCGAAATTACATTAGCGCGTTTGCGTGACATTTCTACATAAGGAGTGAATTTGATGAAGGAGGTAGATAAAAAAGACGTAAAACGCTGATTTGGAGGAGAGGATACAGTATTAAAATATCTAGGGAGGGTGGTAGGCAAATTTCGAAAGGACGGTGAGCGGAGTCAGGGGCGGGATCGTTGTAAGTTTGTGGATTACACGAGCGAAGGACTATTTCCTGTATTACAGAGTTCCTCTTGCCGACTCTCGGACCGACTTCCGTTTATAAAATTCTGCTCCTCCATCCCTCCATCGTAAAAAAGAAGCTAGCAGATGCAGTTCACGCGGCCATGCAAGAAGCCCTGCTTCCCGGCGACACCCGCGCCTTCCGCGCCAGTATGTCCCTGCCCTCAGCCAAAATATAGGTCTACTGCGCACCGTGCCGTGGTTTGAAGAGACACACCAAGAGCAAATATTTCTCTGTTTGGTCCCAGTACTCCGTACAGACCCCTTTACTCTCCCTCGATACTCCTTTTCCATTGGCAGGGTGCCATGAAATGCTGGGTACCTACGGGGACTTATTGCTGCATTTTCGTCACGGCTGTGAGCGCAGTTCTCGCCATAGCAACCAAGTGGCCCTAACGGATAACGACCTTGCAAAGGGCGCTGGAAGGCTATTCATTGAGCACCGACTACCCCATAAACAGTGGACCAGATCGGATATCAGGGTGATCTGAGCTGCCGCTGGCACGGAATTTTTCGATGTGAGGCTCATCAACTCTCCTTTCCCTTCCTTTTCCAAAGCGAAGATTTTCAACCCATTCACAGGCCCCAAAACAGCCGACGCTGAGAAAAAGTGGAAATACCAAGAATTTCTCGATGAATTGCCGGAAAAAACCAGGCTAGTTCCCGTCCCCATCTCAATATACGAAGACTTGCATCTGGAGGAGTTCGCAATCTTCATGGAAATGTGAGAAGTGTCGAGAGCCGTGCGATGGAACGGGTTCGGAAGGGGGTAGAGTTTTGGGTGTCTTTAATCTTGGAAGAAGGGGGAAGGTTTGTATGTTTTACTCTTCAAAGATATACTCGATCCATCGCACTGTTTTCCAGACAACCACCGGTAGAATGAAGCGCCATCAACGTCTCTCGCAATTTCTTGGGTACATGCTCATTACCACCATACAGTACAAGTTTGCGGGGTATCAGCCAGCGTACCTGTTCCAGATGTGGTAAGTCTTGGGTGGTTTTACTCTTCGAAGATATATTTGATCTATCTGTAAGAGTCAACGAAGCCCTCGTGTCCCCCAATTCAATATATTTACACATTACTTAAATTATTGCTTTATTAACAGACTAAGGAGTTCTTAGGTAGAAACACTGTCGGACCGGAAAATCTTTTCGAGTTCTAAGGAACATAAGTGTGCGGAGAGTATTTAGAAATCAACTGCAGAGGCAGGCGGCGAGTGGTATCCTGTCGTGCCTGCATCACTTGGAGGCTAGACAAAAAAACGAGTAACGAAGTCGCGAAGTTCTTGCTGAGTAGCGAAGGAAGTCAGGGGATTGAAAACGTTCTGGCCGTCTTCACACAAGGCGCCATTGATATCAAATATGACGGAAAAAAGGAGGATATCGTGTTGGTGGCATTAATCGCCATAATGACGATGTTTCTTTCGCTTTTGCGAGTGTCGCGGTAGCGCCTGTGGTAACTGCACTTTTTAAAAAGTGACGGCGATCAGAAGGATGAGCAATAGTGACGTCGACAGCAATATCACTGGTGTGAAGACTATAGGCACTCGGAATGTAGATTTGCATTTATAATGGACAGTGCTCCCAATGAATAGGAGAATTGGTGTATTGGGCTGGAAGCGTATGTGCGACAAGTGGTGCGACACCAGCTTGTTGTCAGAGGAGGGCGAGAACGCTGCGAATGACATGATGCCCGCGATTCATACCGTCTGCGTAGTTGCGGGTGAACAGATATTGTCCATATGGACCAAAGACAGGCGCAAAAGCACCAAAAGTGCCGGGGGTACACCGTACAATGACTGGATCCTAAGAATAGCGCGATATCGAGACGGATAGCCAGGGCGACCTTCCACCCAGGGGAGGCATAACTCTCTGCGTTTTTTGGATCGGCTATGTCTTCCAAGTTTAAAACACCCAAACCTTTCCCCCTTTTGAGACCTGCGATGTGTGCCAAATTCGCACACAAAAAAATCTATAAGAGGACCATATTTGGATACAGTACCGGAATTTGGAACGTATTTGCACAGTTTCTGAATTCGCAAGATATTTTTAATTTGGATGAGTATGACAAATTCATGGGTTGTTTTTTTTATTTTAGGACACGCTGTCATAATAGATGTCAGTACAGTTCCACATTCTGGGTGATACTACGAGTGACTCGAAAAGGTCTATATAATGGCCACATTAATTCCAACCCCTGGCCGATGTTTGGCTGGTATGGGTATAGCACGGAGATATTTACCTTCTGAAAATGTCTTGATAAAGTCTCTATGGTTCACGCGATTCCGATGAATGTATTTAATAGTTATTAATATGTTTGGCTGGGACTTAAGGGGTATCCTAAATTCTATATAATCCTAGTAAACTGCTTCCCCTTGTGGAGGTCAAGGAAGTTTGCAGACAAATTCAAGTCAAGTAATGAGAAGTAGGAAGTTGGTGGTCAACTCTCGACCCAAGAAATATTTTTCCGGCGCTGGTCGCAGAGCATCAGTGGTAGACCCTGCCCCTTCCATACTTCCAGTACCGGAATTTGGAACGTATTTGCACAGTTTCTGAATTCGCAAGATATTTTTAATTTGGATGAGTATGACAAATTCATGGGTTGTTTTTTTTATTTTAGGACACGCTGTCATAATAGATGTCAGTACAGTTCCACATTCTGGGTGATACTACGAGTGACTCGAAAAGGTCTATATAATGGCCACATTAATTCCAACCCCTGGCCGATGTTTGGCTGGTATGGGTATAGCACGGAGATATTTACCTTCTGAAAATGTCTTGATAAAGTCTCTATGGTTCACGCGATTCCGATGAATGTATTTAATAGTTATTAATATGTTTGGCTGGGACTTAAGGGGTATCCTAAATTCTATATAATCCTAGTAAACTGCTTCCCCTTGTGGAGGTCAAGGAAGTTTGCAGACAAATTCAAGTCAAGTAATGAGAAGTAGGAAGTTGGTGGTCAACTCTCGACCCAAGAAATATTTTTCCGGCGCTGGTCGCAGAGCATCAGTGGTAGACCCTGCCCCTTCCATACTTCCAGTACCGGAATTTGGAACGTATTTGCACAGTTTCTGAATTCGCAAGATATTTTTAATTTGGATGAGTATGACAAATTCATGGGTTGTTTTTTTTATTTTAGGACACGCTGTCATAATAGATGTCAGTACAGTTCCACATTCTGGGTGATACTACGAGTGACTCGAAAAGGTCTATATAATGGCCACATTAATTCCAACCCCTGGCCGATGTTTGGCTGGTATGGGTATAGCACGGAGATATTTACCTTCTGAAAATGTCTTGATAAAGTCTCTATGGTTCACGCGATTCCGATGAATGTATTTAATAGTTATTAATATGTTTGGCTGGGACTTAAGGGGTATCCTAAATTCTATATAATCCTAGTAAACTGCTTCCCCTTGTGGAGGTCAAGGAAGTTTGCAGACAAATTCAAGTCAAGTAATGAGAAGTAGGAAGTTGGTGGTCAACTCTCGACCCAAGAAATATTTTTCCGGCGCTGGTCGCAGAGCATCAGTGGTAGACCCTGCCCCTTCCATACTTCCTTGTAGCACTCTCAACACTCTTCCATATAAATTCCTTTTTATTCGTTCAACTATACCACGGTAGCATTTTTGTCGCTTGCAAAACCTTCTTCTTGGGGTAGTTGGTTCTGAGCATCTCTTCTCCCAACGATTTACCCCTATCATTTGGTACTCTCGGGGATGTGGTTGCACCCGAGGTATTCGAGTTGAGCAGTATTAGGGAACACTTCAGCGGGATTTCTTTTCTGTAATCATGGATCTCAACGCTGCCCGAATAACGTGCACAGGAGGGAAGAGTGAAGACGTTGCGGAGTTTCTCTATACATATGTTAACGTTGTGATGCGTGAGAAGAGCGATGAAGAGAAAGCCGTAAGTATCTTCGCCTATCTTCATGGTGACGCAAAGTACAATTATAAGGCCAAGTTTATCAACAAGTGGTCTCTTCACGGGTTTCGGTGAGGTATGTGAGTAGCTTGTGAAAGAATGCGCTAAGAAAGTAGAACCAGATGAGATGATTCGCACCGCCATAGAGGCCCGGCTCAACTTCAACGATTTGTTAAGCTCATTGGTATACTTGTGTGATCTCTACGAAAAGGACGGGTTCAACGCCCAAGCCAAGTACGGAATACTGCGTAAAGTGGCGATGGGAGATAAGCGGCTCTCCGATTTTCTCCTCATCAAGGGCCCTCACACTTTTAATGAACTGAAAGGTACCATAGTAGAATTTGTCAACAATTAGAAGACGTTTCATTGACTGAGTGAGGTACCGAGGGAAACCCGTACATCGATGTCTATTGTACATCCTGAAAAGAATTATCAAAGGCTGGCTACTAATGCAGCAGCATTAGAATCTGTCAGGGGAGATGTTAAAAACTTTGAAGAAAGGTTGGAAACCCGATTCGATAATCGACTTGACATGATAACCTCGCAGTTGGAAGGCCTTACTCTTACCATTAAGAAGAACTAGTCTGGGGCCCCTAAGGCCGCAGAAGTCTGTTATTACTGTAAAAAGCCTGGACATTTTGCAAATCGGTGTCCTGAAAATCCACATGGAAACACTCGTTGTGGAAAGTGCGGACGTTACGGGCATCATGAAAGTAACTGCTGGTCTAAAGGCAACAGAAGAGCGAATTAATCGGATGCGAGGAGTGAGTCAGGGCCAGAGATGAAAGTATTACAAAAAAGAAAGAATCAGAGGTTGGCGGATGCCGGTAACGTATCAATTGCTGAAGAAATTATTCAAGTCAATGTTAAAAAAAACCGTGGAAAAAAAGGATGGGGAAGGGAACATTTTATCGAAAAAACCTAGGCTAGATTATGGAATGCTAGAGAATATCTCAGCACTTGTACCTCCTCGGACCAAGAGGTCTGATCAAGTTGTTTCAGGAGTTGAAAAGACTCCGGCAAAGAAAGCGAAAAGGAGTAAGAAAGTTAGGAGTATCCCTAAGGATTTACTAGAGTATGTGAGGAAGTACAATTTGGTAGCTAAGCTTGCATCGGCTCCAACTGGGATAAAATTTGGTCAGCTTTTGAGGGGCGACTCAGAGGATGCGAGAAAAGAACTCAAAAGCATTATCAGGTCTAATCAGTCCGCTGAGGGTAAAATAGCGTTTCTTCAATCGGCTTCGACAGCACCAAGACGTCTTAAGCTGGTACCAGTTAAGGTATTGGGAATGAAATCCCAAGCTCTTTTCGATTCGGGCGCTGTTCCAAACCTCATTTGAGACACTTTGGTGACAGATCTAGGTCTTGAAATTATTCTAACTACTCGAAGATTAACCGTGGCGGATGGAACCGTCTCAGTATGAATGAGCATTGTTGACAAGGTTTCCGTGTTCTCAGGGGACTCTGAAGCTGAGATAGACTTTCTTTTCATGCCTGATCTCCCTTTTCGATGCAATCATTGGATGCACTACCATGAAGAGACTAGGTACCTGCATTGACTTGGGCAACCAAAGAGTTTCAGTTCATATTAACGGCAGAACCGTGAAGATGCCGCCTGGATTTCGACAAAAGCACACATCCAGAAGATTTAAGAGAAACAGACAGTGAAGATTTCACTTCCAGCTATGACAGCGAAGATTCTGAACCAACTAACACTTTCTGAAGTGGAGAAAGGTACGCTCGGGGGATAATGAACATGGCATGGGACGATTATGATTCTGGGTTTGAAACAGATGAAGACTGGAATTCTAGGGTAGGTTTGACACCTGAATGTGTTTCTTTTTGCGATAATATCGAATCAAAGGAAGGAATTCAGAGCATGAAAGAAGATTAACTTTCCAAAAAAAAATAATATGTCGAATTCCATATCTGAAGATGTGAGCACGACGGAAGAGGTACTTCAAAATTTGGAGGGTGAGGACCAAGAAAAGGACCAGCGCCAAATTGGAGAAATTGAGGAAAAAGTACAGCACCTTCCAGCCCTCGCCTTAATGAAAATATCCGACATGTTAACATCTTCCGAAGTAATTGCATGGAGCGTTTCCGAGCTAAGACAAGCAAGTGTACTGGTCACTCACTCATTTGAACTTACCGATACTAAACCAATTTACCACAGAACTAGACGTCAACCACTAAAATATGACCGATTTTCTCAGAGAATGTTACAAGTATGCTGTAAAATGATAGCATTCGGCCAGTTTCATCCCTATGGTCATTTACAGTTGTGGAAGCACCAAAGAAGGATGGAAAACTTCGCTTATGCGTCGATTACCGACAACTGAACCAGAGAATGATACCCGATCTATTTCCGACTCCAAATATGGAGAACATACTCGAGGACTTGAAGTACGGGAGATACCTCACCTCAATTGATCTTTACACTGGTTATTGGCAGATTACATTGGATGAAAAATGTAAGAGAAAACAAATTTTACAAGCAAAGCCGGTACATTCAGGTTCGAAGTGATTCCTTTTGGTCTCAGGAATTCCCCAGCTACATTCCAAGGAATGATGAATTAGGTTTTGAAAGGACTTCCATTTGCAAGAGTTTATATCGATGATGTGGTAATATTCTCAGAAACATTGGATCAGCACATATCGCATGTCAAGACAGTAGTGGAGAAGATAACTGCATAGAGCCTGAAAGTTAAGTTGAGCAAATGCTTCTTTGCGAAAACTTCTATCCAATTGCTCGGCCATATCGTCGATCAAGATGGAATTAGATTGGATCCACACAAAACGAAAAAAATCAAGTTGGCACAAAGGGACGCCTCAAAGACGGAGGTTCGAAGCTTCTTAGGACTGGACTCATATTACAGAAGATTTATCAAAGATTTCGCCAAGACTGCAGCAACGTTACATGCCAGCACTACGAAGAACGGAAAATTTTACTGGAACAAGGAAATGGAAACTGCATTTGAGGAGCTTAAAGATAAGCTATGTGTCCCACCAGTGCTCATATATCCAGATTTCAAGAGACCATTTGTTGCGGAGACAGATGCCTCAGAACGGTCTTTGGGTGCCATTCTGTCCCAAAAAGATGAAAAAGGAAGATCACAACCGGTTCAATTTGCAAGTCGCACTCTGAATGATGCGGAAAGGAGATACTCAGTCTGCGAAAAAAAGAAGCTCTTGCTGTTGTCTTCGCACTGAAAAAGTTTCGCGTGTACCTTTTTTCACTCGAGAAGTTTGTCTTGATAACTGATCACCAGGCACTTAAGACAGCATTCCAAAAGAGAGATGTACATCACCCTTTGGCCCGATGGCTCGACATTTTCGCAGAATATCGGGTTTATATTGTGTATAGGCCCGGACACAATAATCAGCCTGCCGATTATCTATCCCGCTTGAGGGATCCACTGAGTCCAAACGGAAAAGCTTCCGAGGACATCGTCGGAGCTGCCGAGGTGCAAGTGCAGAACGAAAAAGAGTACGAACTTACATTTACGGACTAATTAAATTCTTGAATGGACTAGAAATGAGAAAGTTTGATCTGGAACATAGAAATTGGGTACGTAGGAATCAAAAGGCTTTTAAATTGTGGAATGGGAAACGCTTCCGACAAACTTAAGACGTAAGGTATGCAATGGTAGCTATCGGAGACTTTTCACAAACATATCTGAACAGTATCTGTCCGTATTTCTCAAGAACAACCAAGATGTTCGACTGAGAGGTTACAGCTTGCCCCCTGATATGGAATATCGACTGGTCCCGTATCTTCTAAGAGAAAGTGGTGTTCACCAGCGAACAATTTTGTTATAAGAACTTTTAGTTCCAGATCTTACTGGTTATTTTTCCATAATCGACGGGTCAAAAGATTAGAAAACCCTTTATTGATTTAAATTAAAGTACATTTTACAGAAAAATAAGGTGAAAACATCTCTCATCGCCTAGAAACAATTCTCGAGGATTTTTGAAGGTCTTAATCCGTTTTCGTAGATAAAAAACACCGAAGGGTTGTTCTCGAGATTTTAAAGCCGGATATAGGCCAAATACAAAATTAATTTGTTTCTTTGAAGCATTTAAGTCTTTTCCGTTATTGGGGAGAGTTAACAATGGATTTCGAGAAAAAATGTGGATAAAAGTTTTCAAAGGCAATAGGAAAACAGCTGGAATTAGTTACAATTTTCAATATGCATGAATAATGAAAATCAAGCGACCTTTTAACTGTTCTAAGACTGAAGCTTAAAGATTCTTTTATTGGATATGGGTCTTTTTCTTTCTCCTTTTAAATTATTGAAGAAAGAGTTTTAAAAGTACTAGAGATATTCTGAAATTGCTTTAATAAGAGAACATATATCTTTGGGTACAATTCCCTAGTTTATTTTGAAACAGCAAATGATGTAGAATTTGAAGTAGATTTTGTTTATTTTAATACAAGAAAAGTGGATCGAACAATCGGCTGGAGATTTTACACTTATTGTTAGCAGATGTTTTCCGGAAATTGCGTCCTTCTGTAAGAACGTATTCAGATATTACATTTTATAGTTGACTGATTGAATCAATAGTACTACTCTGTTTCTAACAGTTATGTCAAGTATATGCTGAGCACAGATTATTGCCCGCTATTTCTTCATGAAAATGAATTCTCAGATATTATTTACTTTTCCTTTTTGGTAAAAGAGAAGAAATTAACAAAAGAACAAACCGTGTAAGTCAGTCTTTATTTTATTGGAGAAAATCTTATTTCAAAAACCCTCAGTATCCCTAGTAAATTAAAAACATTATGCCTATATTGTTGATATTATATTTCTGTTGCCTATCATTTACATCAAAACCTTTTGGAAGTGTAATATTTCCAGAAATGAGGTAATGGACTGATTAAAATTTAAACGCAATCATTTTTACACTTTAGATGGATTTGAATTCTATTTTAGATATTCTTGAATGAGTACAGGATCTCAATTAAACGAATTTTTGTAGTTTCACTTCAAAGTTATAAAAATAAGAAAACTGAGCCAGAACATCTGATAGATATTTCAAGTACGAATTAATTTTTTCATGGCTGTATGTTTTACTTTAGTTTGTAAACATTTCGGAAATATAAAACGCATCTAAAGAGAGACTTTAACTCGAATAGAGGGCTTTAATGTTATTTGTAAATAAAAGATTCCCTGATTACTGAAATTTGGTAACTACTTTTTCTCATTACATTTTGCGGATAAATATCACTTCAGCTAAAATATTTTTCAGTGATGATAAAACAACTAAGTACTCGGGGAAAGTATTTCTTGAAAATTAGGAATCTCGTGAATTGCGTTTTCCATACATGAAATATTTAACATTTATTTAGAGTAAATTTAGAGTATTGGCCCAAAAACTTTGAAAACTGGCCTCCAAATTATAAAAAAACAGTATTTTTGATGCATTTTACAGCAGTTAAGAAACATTTATGTGAAATAATTATTTTTTGGTGTAATCTCCGGCAGATTTTAAAGAAGTTTACCAGAGATAATAATTTTATCCTTTGTGACAGATTTTGTTAGCTCAAATTATATTTTCCTAGCTATTTTTCTTTCTTCAGTTAATGGAACTAGTATAAATTACACTGTTTGACGATAAAAATATTTCCTAGACGCTTGTAAAAATCTCCCGCGTATCATTAATAACTCACGAAACAAGTTCTTAGACGTTGAAACACAACAGTTTACCTCAAATATGCCAATAAAAATATCAATTACTCATAAATCATGGATTTCTTATTTCAGTCAAAATATTTTTTTCATAAAACTCTGGGTGGGCTCTAAATTACCGAAATCACATGAACTAAAAATTACTACCAAAAAAGTGTTCATGAAAACACCAGCTAAAAATTATTTTGATGTGAAAAAAATAAATGGGCTCTTTCTGGGGACAAGATTGAACCTGTCTCTGTATTTTTGAAAATTTCCTAGGGATATAATGGATTACAGTTTAAGACTCACACGACAAAGAAGAGGCCAATATTTTGTGTTTAGCTCGAAAATTTTAGTTTACTTCTTTTATGGTGGTTTTCATCCGGACCTAAAAATGAATTTTAGCAATACGTTAGCGTAAAGTTATCCAAAACGCTCTTCACATTTTCGAAAACTGCAAAATCAGTCATTAATTTGGCGTAAAAAGTTTTAACGGATCTTTGGAAATCTTTTGTACAGCGGCAAGGTAGCTTGGAAGTGATTTTTTCTTGAAGTTCAGAGATTAGTCTAGGTTCGACACATCGCTCCATACATGTGTGCAGTGAAATAGGCATTGGGAAACACAAAAAAAATTAATAAAATGCTAAAGATTGGCGTGTAACAGACCAATTGCTTCTGTTCAGTCATCAGTAGACACCTCAAAATAAATAGTGAGACCAAGAGGGTAAGGTAAGTCCAAATTTGAAACAGAAAATTATCCGGAGATGGCTAGGGTGCTAGCATTCCATCCCAAATCAGGTAAAAATTGAGGAATTGTCACATGTAACGAGATGTTACAGCATATGTGTGTCAGTTTATATTAGGAAAGGCGGTTTTGGGCGCGCATCTGCGATTCCGAACAGTCGCGATTTCGCTTAGAGGATCAAAAGGTCAGCTGACATCCAATTTGGCAACCATTCATCATGACAACCTGTCTTTTGGATGCAACCCATATTTTGAAAACAATAAGGTCTAAAGACTACCATGCTGTGCGACTTAGAAGCGATATGGTAACAATGCAAACAGAGAGTGAAAAACGCTCAAGAAAGATGTTCACGTGAGGAAAATTACTCAATACGTTAAAGAAATTAAAAAAAACAAAATAAGATTTGTGATTGGGCCGTGAAAGATGAATGTAGGGCGGGAGCCATGCGAGTAGAAGAAGAATGGGGTGCAGACAAAGTAGCGATGGCGACCAAAATCGATGGTAAATAGGCCTGCCAGTGAGTTGGTTTCGTACTTGCTCAGTGGCGCAGACCAAAATCGCGTGGGCTGTTTAGAGCAGAATGTTAGAATAAAACCTTGGAGTATAGACCCAGAAAGTATTAGGTGCGCTTAGATGATTGACTTAGAGTAAATGCATCCGTAACACTTAATTGAAATTCGATCTATTACGAGGTTTCTGATTGTAGTAGGAGCTGTCCTTGAGCTAGCAAGATGATCATAGGACCTTCACATCGGTGAAAAGCCTCATAAGTGGTGGACGCATCTTCAACGTTCCAGTATTTTTTAACATATTCAAATAGTTCAGTTTATGGGATTTTGATAATTAAAGAAGTGATTTAGCGAGTAGTTGTAGGTTTTATTTCAGTTCAGAATTTTATAGTACCGCTTAAATTTTGGGTAGCCAAGTGCACAAGATTAACCGACCAGCAAAGTTACCGACCCGATCCATCTTCCTTCAGACTCAGCAACGATAGAGCCCACTTTATATTATTTGCCCATAATTTTCGGATCATACTACCGAATCGAACACTACTTCTGGCCGTGATGTCAAACGCAGTCTGTCTGCTGGGGGGCAGCTAGCTTTTTAGGGTAATTTCAGAGGTAGTACTGGGCACCCTGTAGGATATTCCGGGCCACAATCGACCATATATTTCAAATATTAAATCACCCCATATTTTCCCCTTTGGAAAAATGACCGAATGTATTATTCCGAACCTTGGCATTAGTGTGGATAATCGAAATTCATGGAAACTAGACTCCTTGAAAGACTTTCGACAGCCTCTCGTAATCATCGATTTTCTTTGCGCAATACAGTCTTGTTTTGAATTTCACAGAAGTGAAGACCACTTCCTATGTCGAGAAAACTATGAAGCAGGAACTGCGTCGCCTGCTGCACTTCCTAAAGGTACAAAGTTAGTTTTCAAATATTGCACCTAGAGTGGCATTTAGGATGTACTGTACAGTGCTGTGCACTGCAGCTGTAATATAGTGCATGATTTCTAGCCCTAAATGTCCTGGGGAGATACAGTACAGTACCGTATCTCCCCGAGTCAAGAGGTGCACCTGCACCTCACACCGCTCAATAATCGTATGAAACTCTACTAGAAAGTACTGTACAGCACTTTAAGGGGGATCTTTTCGGCAATGGGAAAAAGCAGTCTCAGGCGCCTAAAAGTATGATAGAAACTAATCTGAGAGACACTGGGAAAGAAAATGGTGGGCTTTCATGCCGTGCAGGCAAAAGGAGAAGGGGTTAAAGAAATTTAAATGCTTGTTCCTTCCTTTATTTTGCTTACTTGGACCAAGCTTAACCTCTTCTCCCTATTCTTTTCCGAACTCTAAGCGTCCCGGGGATTCCCTTTTGTAAGCCGCCAAGATAGTCACAGCACACAATAGCGGGCGGTTCTGGACCTTCCGTCGGGACTTTTATCCCGCCAACATGCCCTCGTCTGACTGTATGCCACCCTACAACATACAGCGGCACAGCTCCCTTTCGTTTTGGTTCCGCCTTTTTCTTTCTTCTTGCCCTGACTCCACTGCGTTCGCGAATATTTCCTGCCACCTCAACAACGGTTCCGCGGCAAGCTCCTCACACTGGAAAGTACCTCCCGCCGGCAAGAACAACTCGCCGGCAAACTATTCTTGCGAGTAAGCTCCTCTTCATGGCAAAATCCCCTCCCTGGCAAACTCCTCCTACCGGAAAACTCCTACCGAAAAACTCCTCCCGCCAGCAAAGCAAAGCACTTACCGCCCAAGAGATTACCTATCTAAGATCTTTCTGGGCCCCTATCACCATGTCGCCCTCCGGAATTGGTTCCCGTGCCCGCTCTGTGTATTCCATACACAAATGACTCCTAATGACACCACCGAACGAGTAAAGTGTGGTCCCACACCACCGGAATACGCAGGTGTTACCAGGCTTTTTTGCAATGTGCGAGGTCCTAGGGTAGTTCTCGAGGTGTTGTTTCCTTGTATCACAATGTTAGTTGCCGGGTGTCCGAGAATGGTACATTGACCTTCGCCAGTTTCTTCATCCGTCTCCCTCGCCTCTCCTCTTCTTCCTTTAATTCCACCGACCAACGGATCTCAGAAACCAATTCCCGCTTATTCGCATTCTACACTCGCATACACCTTCTCTCGCCAATGTTGGAGCAAGAAGAACGCTTTCAATACCGAAAAAGCCTTCGAGAGTAAAATCCCTGGCGCGTGACACGACCCGTAGACGAAACCAGTTCGTACCGTGGTTGATCAGCTTTAGTCACACCCATGGTCCGTAGAAGTACGATTCAAACGTGGACCATTTGCGGGTCTTGATAATTGCCGGACCATGTGCCACCAGCACTTCATCTCCTACGTTTAACTTTTTCTCCTTCTTCTTACTCTTTCTTGATTAACCAGACGTAGCGGCCGCTGTAGCGCGCAAGCTCGACTCGCAGAACATCTCGAGTATTCAGTGATGAGGGCCTGCATCGATAAGGAGCGCCACTGCATCGCTCGCTAACATCCTTGGGTTGACGCAATGCATCATGTGGAACGAAGGCGGGGTAGGACAAAGATCACGACGACGATAAACGTTCAGAACTTTTGTAAGTACATTCAAACAGTCTCCTCCACCTTCCTTAATGACTTCGCAATGGCATGTTTGGTCGTTCCTTCCATCCTTTTTGCCCTTCGCCATCGGAAGGAAGTCCTTCCTTTTACTGTCTTCCAGTCCACGCGTTCAGTACGCATGAAGTCCTACACTGAAGCGACCATGAAGGCGGTGGCATTGTTTCAAACAATTCTCTTCGGCAGTTCGAACAGAGTAATTATCTCTCGCAGGATGAACTGTACAACGGTAATTACCGTCGAATCCTCCGTTGCAATTGCGATCGGCCATCCCTTCATGTGTTCCACCGTAATTAGTACGAACTTTTTTGCAAACTTGGACGGCTTGAACGCGTTAGCGAACTGGATAGAGAAAGTCTCGAATAACCCCGTGACTGGCGATCGAAGGCTCGTGTGGTACGTTGGAAGCATCCTCGCGTGTTGACAACCGCTTCATGAGCTAACATAACCCACCGCACCGCAATGGACTCCGGGCCACCAGAAGCGATCCTTTACGAACTTCATCGTCGGTTCCTTATCCCAATGTCCTATGTATTCATGGAATATAGCCATAATTTCCGCACACTGACCAGGGGTTGGCACGGCTCGAAGGCCATCCTTTTCTATACGGAACAAGGTGTAGTTCCAGGGCATGAATTTCTTTGCTCTTCGCCTTATAGCGACTCTTCTCTTGTAATATTCTCTTGTACATCCTCTTCCGCCAAGAATCTCGCCACGTCCCAAACTTTTAGCTTTAAATAGGATGGCTAAGTGGCTGCCCATTGAACGTTAGCAACAAACCTCTATGTCAAAATTAATCTCCTTCCTTACCTCCTCCCTATATGGGCTGAAAAGAAAGATAACAGCCGTCCCATTCGAAGTCCATGGGTGATACTTAGCCTCGAAGTCGTACTCGGCCATCAGATATAACCAACGTGCCAACTATCTACTAATATCCTTCTCTCTAAACGCAGTTTGCAACTCCTGGTGATCTGTGTGGATAATAAAAGGTTTCTCGGAGAGTAGACAGACCTTAAACTTCTTAAACGCGAACAATACATCGAGCGCTTCTCTTTCGCTGTTGGTGTGGCAACACTATTGCTCGGTCATTGTAGAGGACGCAAATTGAATAGGTTGTGTCTTTCTATCCTCTTTCTTCTGAGCCAGCACGACTCCCAACGCAACTGAAGAAATATCAGTTTCAACTAGGCATTGGGATTTAAATTTGGGAAATGCAAGTACCAGCGGCGTTGTCAGCTTCTTCTTGAGATCTTCGAAAGCCTCCTGCACCTATTCTGTGCATTTCAAGGACTCCTCCAAGGATGTAGCAGCATGCAAAACTGCCGATCTTTGTGATAATCTTCTTTTAAAACATCACTATCATCTACCGGACCTGGCCAAAGCCGCCCGCCACCCTGTCATAGAGCCACAAGAGTGCCTTCACCGCATAAGACCGGATATTTAGGCAATGGGAAGCCAAGGGGAACCGATTTCTTCTACATAACATTTGTCAATCCTCTCGCGCCATCGAACAGGAGAGTCAACACGTTCAACCCCTTGACCTCCCTTAACGCAGCCCGAGCCGCGAAGCACAGAAATTAACAATCATTCTGATAGGGATACATTGGCGGAAGAAGAGATCCTCAGAACCAATTACCCCAAGAGGGAGGTGTTGCAGACGACATAAGTGCTACCGTGGTATAGTTGTGAGAACCAAAGGAAGTGGATGAGGACGACAGTTTAAGGGCGATGAGTGAGTATAAAAGGGGCAGAGTCTACCCCCTATGCTCAGTGAATAGCGTAAAATAAATGCTTCTTGGGTCTGAAGTTGACTCTCAACTTCCTAACTATTTGGGACTGGGCTTGAAGTTTTCTGACAACTTGCTTGACCTCTCAAGGATTGAGCAGTTTACTCAGCTTATATAGATTTTTCAGCTAATCCCAAAGTCTCAATAACGCCTACTTTATACCCTAAAATGCATTAAAACAAATAATTCGGACGATAGAGACTGGCAGTAATATACTTTCAGTAAATATCTACATCTACTCACAATCTTCATTCTCAAGGCTACAACCGAGCAGCTCCTGCAAAATATCCATGCTAGCCATACAGTCCACACATATCCTTTCGAGCGGGTCGCAGCTTCCTGTGGCCTCTCCTGAAATATCTAGACCACCAAAGATATCTTTATCCACTTCCACGACCGGTACCGCCTGATCCTCCATTCCTAGCTCCCATCCCGCCCCAAAGTTCTCGGAGCTGCGGTCCAATTCCTGCACTTTCACCTCACCTTCCATGGACCGATCTTCCATCCCACCCCTGTTCTCTTCATCCTTCTCCTGTGTCTCTTAAACAAGCTCAGGAGCTACCCATTTCTCGAAGGACTCCCCGCTCTCCTCTGCGACTTTCTCAGCCTCACCCTTACTTACCTCCCTCGCCTCTTCTTCTATTAAGAGGTGGCCAACAAACGCGATTATTTTCTTCTTAGTTTTCCGCCGGAGGTAGTCGTCGGCATCAGTTGGCCCGTAGGCGGCGAGATGTAGGCCATTGATGGGACGGAAGGGCATTTTTTGGAGATAGGGACGGAGGGGCGATTTGACGTCATATTTCTGGAAAAGGGGTCAGCGGGGTTGCAAATGTTGACGTAAAATTGATTTTGTTTATTCATTTCTTGATCAATTACGCCAGTTAATGACCATGGGACGATTCTAGCCGAATAGTACCCCTTAAACCATATTTAAGACGTTTTTTTGAAATAACTGGTCATATTTTGTGGGGTGATTATAAGTCTATGAGAAATGGGTTGAATATCGGTTAGTTCGAAGGAGTAAATGGCCGGTACGAGTTCTTGTCCTGAATTGGAAACACTCCATATAATAAATCAGGAAGATGTCAATATAACAGATATATTCTTAAAGCGTTAGAGGGATTTTTTTGTAATTTTGCATTATCATCCAAGATCTCTCACTCTTCTTTTTTATGGTCGTCCCTATCTAAATTTCGATTACAGCTTTGGTTGTATCACTATGTTAATTTTTATTCTTAACCCAGTCCTTATCTTATTCGGATGAATACGCAGCTCTCAAATCGTTATTATTGTTCTCAAATCCAACATTATCGCAAAATCGTACATGGTTGACCCCCAGTTTGGCCTTCAAGTCCCATTTTTGTCTTTATATTACTCAAAGTCGTAGTAGTTTCATGCGGAATTTAACATACTTTTATCACAAATATTTATTTTTTCGAAGGCTTTTTTTATTCTGAACCTTCGCTGTCAAAGCTAGAGATAAAATATTCACTGTCCATATCTCTCAATTTTTCCGGCCTTAGGGTTCTTCGAAGTCTAGGGAATGTTCACGTGTATGCCTCTGATTAAAGAACTGAGATACTTTTGTTTCCAAGATAAGTGCGCATCGCCAACTACTCCATTGCAGTACATACAATGATTGCATAGCAATGTAGCTCCAGCACAACATATGAACCTTTGAGTCCCCAAAGAGCACGGTGACGTTGTCAAAAGTGCTCATATATTTTTATGTCGTTATTTAAGCAACAGCTATCATTCTTGTAGTTGGATCTATTAAAGACGCGCATTCAAAACAAAATTTTCGGGAATAATATTTGAATATTTGAAGCAGTCTCCTAATTGAAATGTTTTGGGTCCTCACTACAAATATTTAGACTGGTACTAGCTTGAGACGTCTTGGTGCTATTGAGGCCGAGTTAAGCAATAGTTTCTTGCAACTATTTGACTTACTAGAGTGCATGATATTTTCAGCCGTTTCCTCGCATCGTATGTGCCCTTCTTGATACATAGAAAAAGTTTGTTTCAGTTACTGCCGAAGAGAGCTCACCTGACAAGTTGTATTTCTTTACGTTTCCTGATAAATCCCTTAGGGTACTTTTAACTCTTTCTGCTTTTTCAATTCCTTGTAGGAGAACTTTCTTCTCCCGTACAATTTTTTCAAATATTTTCTTCCGGAGAGATACATATGCTGGAGTACGATCAAGCATTAAATAATTCAGGCTTGGCGTCTTCGATAACACAATACCTTATGAATCGAATTTCTGCAAGTTCACTTGACCGATTTCTTTGGTGAAAATACGTTTCTGGCGTTGTGCAACTTATCACCGTATCTTTTTTGTAAATTTTAATATCATGCCTAGACTCCATTTGTGCCTCCGAGATAATTTTACGTATGTTATGTTGAGTCCAAGAACCGGTTTAAGATGGCCTTATCAACCGTATTTCCCACAACGAGTACTACAGTGTGAATTCCCTACGCATATATTTGCAAAATGTCTGGATAATGTCAGCAGGGGAAGACTTCTGTGGACTACTGGACTGGACTGGACTGTTTCTTTCTTTATGGTCATATTCAGGTTCTCCATGTGTGATTACATCGTGCACAGTCGATTGTCGCATCGGGTTTCCAGTCTTTCGTGGAAGTTTCTTAAATCGCTTCTCACGAAGTTCAGATCCACTAGGCTTATTTCTGGTCGTCAGTAATTCTTCGAGATGCACGAAGGGTACCTAATTACCTCTTTTCCTCTCTGTTTAACCTAATAAATTAAATAACTCCGAGTTCTCCACAAACCCCACAACCATACAATTCAGATCAGTAAAAGTATGAAGAACTTTGATGAGAAGAATCCTAGGGAGCCTTTATCCTCCAAGGACTGCCTGCCCTGTATTCTGTTCTTGAAATGGGGATTAAATCCATAGTTTTAGGAAAATTCAAAGGACTAAATTCAGGGATATAGCAAACTGAGGTTGAGGCCGGCCATCTCATTTGGCTCAAACTGATTTCAATGACAGATTGAAGACAATTTCGAGAGTTTGGAGAGTCATAGCGCTGAAAGAATGTAAATAGAACGGCCAAAGAAAGTACATAAAAAACTGAGATCGGTGAGCCTAATGTTCAGGTAGGCGTACGAAATTTGGAGAAGGAGAGAAAATCAGAGTGAAGCCATTAATCGTCAGCTATAGAGACAGTACCTTCAAAATGCCCGGGGTCCTCTTTAGATAAGCAGGAGACAAATGACTCTATTGATAATTGGTGGGCGAGTCATAAATCTGTATGGATGCCTTCTGTTTCGTCGTATCGAAGCCGAAGGACGACGTTGTGTATTTGCTGAAGAGAGCGTCTGCAGAGGTAAGCGAATGAAACAAAGTTTGAAAAGAAGCGTTGTTGATGATAGAACAGGCGTAAGTCGTTCAGGTCTTGAAGAGGTGCAAAATTGCCATCAACATTAGCTTGATAAGCATCGAGGTTATTGGCTACTTATTTGTCGGAACGGATGGTATAGGCAAAGATGTTAAACTATCTGGGTTAAGGAACGAGAAGAGAAGATCAATGGGAGGGTGACTATAGGAAAATACTGGGTTTGGATAAATTTAGTCGAAAATCGGACCCATCAATAATCCCAGCGCAGTGGATATGAGGGAGAGATATACAGCAGTGTTCCTATCATTGAAATATCGCTAATTAAAATTGCACCGAGGTAGATACTGGAAAAACAGAATGGAGGACGCATTTGGGAGGCATGCCGTAGAGGACAGGAAGGGTAACCTTGTCAAATACCAATAGCACTTGTAATAGTAAAAAGACTGGACCCTAGAGAAATATCATTTACATAGGAATAGTGTGCAAAGACAGCGAGCCCAGAGAAATGGTAAATAGGAGCACCAATAATTTGTTTTCGTGAAATACTGTTGAACACGTTATTAGTGAACATCCGTAATCAGAACGTGTCCGCGGTGCTCCAGCGATTATTAAAATTCGCAAAAAATGGATTTCACGTTTTTTCCCCTTTCCATACCAAAACTGTGAGGTTTTTATGTCGCATGAGCAGATTTCAAGCTGACTTGTGGTTGAAACTTGGGTTTAGAATAGTTAGAAATAGCCCAAGCTCCAAGCCATGGTTTGTATAGGACTATAATTTTCTAGTAGCTCATTAGGGCTTTAACTCGGCACAATTGACATATTCTGATATTCTGACTATATTGAACAAGTACATTGGTCCAGGTGGCATAGGATGGCAAGAAAACCTTTGAGTGGTAAAGCAGTGATATTTTATCCCAGTGTTCAGATCACCCTAAAATACTCCAATTGTACCACAGGGTAAAGCGTTGCTTCAAAAAAATGGTTACAAATAGTTTAATGACAGAAAATTGTCTAATCACTCTTGGTATTAGGTTACCGGTTGCTTGAGTCTACATTGTAGTAGATGCGGTACGTTCGTCTAAAGTCAATGAGACCAGTGGAAAATTATGTAACCAAAGAGGGTGAGCCTGTGGAATAAAACACCAAAACCAGGCTGATTGATCAGTAATTGAACGCTTAAGACCAATTAGTCTTTACAAACAAGACTCAAAGTGAGAAGGAGACTTTACAGGAGGCCAATTGATAGTAGGTGGAGAAAAGCATTGGTTTTGTGAAGAGCAATACTAGGATCTCCGCAAAAGTAGGTGGAACAGGCCTCAGGCACATATTTGTTCGAAAAAATGTCTTGAAACTTTGCAAAAATGCCGAGAAAATTGCGCATGGGGTCCAGCAAGGAGCAGGGAGGAGGATACAATGACAAGACTTGGAGGAGATGGAACTGGTGGTGAGAAATGGATAAATTTGAGTCTTTGAAGTTTGGCTAGGTTGACTGAGACTGGACAATGAACTTAGAGCACGGCAGATCCTGCTCGGGGGTAATTTCCGCACTAGAGATACATGCGATATATTTGTAGATTAGAGAGATGGATACAAAGTGAAATAGGGACTGCATGGAGCGTATCAATATAGAAAAAGAGATATTATAGCAAGTAGATCATCAAACCATCCATTATGAGGCATCCATTTCCGCTCAGCTAGGCGCTTATGTCGATTTTCGCGAAAAAATCGATATTAAGATAGATTTTCGCGACGGAAGTAAAGTTCCAGGAGAGCGAAAATTTCGCGGAACACCCGCTCAAATTTGACATTTGAATAAGTGGAAAAAAATTTTGAACCCACCTATAATAAGCATCATACATAGCAGGTTGGACAAGGCGGTGCATGAAACGAAGTATAGGTATATGTGCCGAGAGTATGTCAGATAACACAAAAGCAGGGGAACAGTGGACAGCGGCATGTTTCAGAAGGTATTAGACGAGTTTAAGAATTGACCATCTATTTAATTGGATGAAGAGATGTATATAAGGGCTCTATAGGCGTATATGGGATGGAAAGGCTTTTTAACTACGTAGTAGTAGAAATTCCACCAGAAAGCAAGAACGATGTCTTTCGGGACCACTGGGACTATACGAAGACGATTCTGTTCAGCACAGCGTCTAAAAGAGCAGAGTTCTGAGCAGTCGTATTGAAAATGGCGGAGTCTGTTCAAAGAATTGAATAGACAGCAAAGTAGATTGAGACGTGGGATTCTGTGAAAGAAATTACTGGTTTCTACTGGCACGAAAATGACTTGAAGTTGAAGCTTTGGTCTGGTCGACACAGAAAAAAACCAAGGTGATAGGTAACGCCCATTACAGGTGGAGGATATTTACCTAATGAAATAGCCAGAGCAAGGGCTTCGAATTTGTCAAAAGTCTTTGCGATTTTCTAGAGCAAGACATAGGTTGGTTAAAGAGCGAAAACATCAAATCCGGTACAAACCATAAAAGTGCTCACAATAAATGATCAGATGATTACGGAAGACCGTGAAATCCATGGTGGTAAATGAATTGTTTCAAATGGAAAGGATTGTTTCTATACGAGTCTGCCTTTCGATCTTTGTCGTGTCTCCGGACACATCCTCATCGAAGTTTATCGACAAATCCCCATCGACTCTCCCATCTCGGTATGTTTCGAAGCACTGCAGTCTCATTTCTATGGACCAATGCAGTCTATAGTAACAACTCGGCGACAACTCTTTGCGATTTTCATCCAATTTTAGACGGATACTAGGGTCTCTTTCCCATTATAATACAGCAGCCCGGGTCAAATAAAGTAACGCCTGGTCCCTAAGCTGGATACGGCTTTCCTCTTTGCCGGCTATAACAGTAAAATCCCTATTGCTAT
The DNA here is from genome assembly GCA_002205965.3 of Kappaphycus alvarezii. Classification (NCBI taxonomy): domain Eukaryota; phylum Rhodophyta; class Florideophyceae; order Gigartinales; family Solieriaceae; genus Kappaphycus; species Kappaphycus alvarezii. Next base: position 417,028 of record NADL03000750.1, read on the forward strand.
ACAGAAGTTGACTCCAACAGTTCCAATGGGAAAAATTAATGTACTGTATTTGCGCGAAGAATGTTTTTCATTTAAGACTTCTTTCTGTTTATTTTTTTCTTTTAGGCAATGCCAATACCATTTCTTCAGACTCTCTCCTTTACTTTCTCTTTTTTATATACAAATATCCCCCTCTACGACAGTTATTTCTTTAACCGTCTCTAGTTGCTCGATCTTTTTCGATCCTAAATATCTTTTCCCATAATCAAGATTATATACGTAATTTTTCCATAAATTGTGTAGTGAAATGCACCGAACTGGAACTAGAAAAGGTTACGCTCCCTATTGAGTAAAAAAATGACTATACGGTGTTCGACGCAGCATTCTCTTTATTCCTTTGCAGGTTAGTAGCTCAAGAGTTGTGAGAAACCAGGTGGTAGAGGCTTTTAAGAAGCAAACGAAAAGGAGCCAAGAGGTAAATGTGATATGCACTATGCGTCAGACCGGTTAGACAAGAGCCACCGATATCCGTCCTTCGTGCTACAGGACAGTTGGGATACACGTCCTCCCAAAGGACATAAGACACGAAAAGGGTAAAAACCTGAAATAAACAACAGGCTCCAAAGCCAAGCTGGCGGGCGGGGGCCGAAGGGTATAGTAGGTAATATAGCTGCAGTCGCGCGCCTTAGAAAAAGATAACATAATTTGCAGGAGCACCAACTAGAGTCAAACCAAAGGCTGTTGAAGTCATTGGTACCTTCGGTGCCGGTTTACTAGTAGTGGCACTCAGGCCAAGAATAAATACTAAGTTCATTTAGCTAGTTAGTCGAGCTCGAGCTCACTAGTTAGGACACGTTTCACTCTTTTAGGTGGTTAGCCATGAATAATATCAGGGTCAGTTAGTGGCCAGTGCCATGCCCAATAGGGGCGACTAGTGTAAAGGGACTATAATAGTGTTAACATGCTGGATGGCAAGCGCCATGTAATAGGGCTCGAAAATCGAGTAATAAAATTAAGGTCATGGGCGTTAATTCAAACTAATGCGCTATTGTACTACATCTCCCCTTTCTGAGAGCGCAGGCTCGGGAATAAAATCTAAGATGGACGACAGCTAACGTTTATCGCGTGGCGTGCTTGCCACATCAAATCACTTTAACCGTCGGCGGGAGTTACAATAGTTTTCCAGACAAAATTATGGAGGTGCCTGGGCAAGACACTTTTGACTATTTGCAGCAAATTGCCTACATAAGTCAGAAACGTGTGCAGTAATCCGCTCCTTTTTTCGAAAACAATTATTCCATTTCAGCTAAGGATCCCAATCCTATTTACAAGGCCTCTAGGCAAACTCGTACCTCACCTGTCGAAGGTTTGGGGAAAGGAAAGTCACTTACTAAAGGTTTTAACATTCCCTTGGCGTCAAAAACTGTCTCAATTACTCAGGAATCATCCTCCTCCGCCGTCTTGATACATCAGGTGCCTTCTTCTGATCACGACTTTTCGCACCGAAAAAAAAAGATATCCAAGAGGGGTCATTTAAAATTTCCGTTTGTCAACGACCTCTCTGTAATTCGTCCAGTGGGAACGAATAGGCGTAAAAAATTTGATTTGAAATCGGCATTTGACCTCGAGTGCCATCGCTCTGTTTCGCGCTTTCATCTTCGTGGTCACCAACGTTATCCTGCGGAAGGGTCTTTTCACAACCCACACCGCGTTTACACTAACGAAGGCTCTCCAAAGGAGAACACAAACAAAATGGCTTTAGAAGCCTACGATGTCGACGAGACTAATGACGTTCGTGACAGTTGGCCATATTACTCTGCAGCGGACATCGCGCAAAGTAACACTCGTTACTATTTTGATGCACATGTCTATGCGCCTTAATTAAACCCAAGAGGGGTCATGAATCGTACGCGTATTCAAAAGGAATACACTGATCATAGTGGGTTCTTGGCCTATAACATACCCTGCGAGGTGATTACAACTCGAGATTGGCTCGATCATATTGCTGTGCCTGTTGAAGCACAGAAACTCTCTCATACAGATTCACTTATGAGGGCGCGAGGCGGCTTCGTTCGTGCGGTGTTAGAGCATCTTTCTCCTTTGCCTGATGGTATTCCGATTCCTTGCGCCTTTGGCGCGGATACTTGGTCGTTCCGTAGAATTAGAGAGCGCCTTCGGGGCGATAATGTCTTCAGTCTCGCCACCGAGACGTCACTTCCGAGCGAAGTAATCGATCAACGTTGGAGCGATATTCGCGGCGTGCGTCAAAATGCCATGTTTTGCCAAGAAGCGATCATTTCGACCCACTTTCCCTTGAAAAGCGCAACTATAACCGTTATTCAATAACACAATGCGCTGGGAACGCCGCTTGCCTTACGAAACGGGATTTACGATCCCTTATCAGCAAAAGGAGGCCGATTATATCGGTCCGCAACATCTTGGCCGGCGGCTTAACGCAAATCCTGCTTGCTGGTCTCGTATTGAGGTTTGTCAGGGCTTTTGGTCCGAGTTGGGCCCTAGCTTGACCAATTTTGCGTCTAACTTTCTTGATCACAATCACGGAATTTGGTGCCAGTTCATAACTAAATATTTTGTTATGCATGGAGCTTTTCTCCTATAGGATGTGTATGACACATGGCTATTGTGGTTCCTACCAGAGAGACTCATCTCCTGGATGAAGGAATTGTAAATGAGTATTCCTTTAGGAGGAAAGGCCAATGAGAAAGAGGTAAAAAGGCTCCTAAGAAAGTTTGAAGAGATCTACTGGAACGATCCAAACGAAGTGCCTCTCCAATGGGGTTCTCGCTCAAAAGGCGGTTAACGCCACAGCTTCTTGCCAGACCGCGTACACTCGGATGCGGGTGACTTTGTCTTCTACAACCCTCGGAAGGACGTTCGCGTGATGGCCTTGAAGGCCAGGGAGGGGCATCTTTCTCCTCCCGAAGATGCGGCCACTGTAGCCGTTCATCATTCTGTTCGGAACCCACAAATTGGGATGATCACAGCTGCAACTGCCCTTGAGGGCGACAGTCCTCCAACCACTCCAGAAGTAATTACTCGGCAAAATCCCAATATGGGAGATGACGATGACTTTGTGGAAGTCGACGAGACGGAAACCGGAGGCCGAAGGGATAATGCTGAAAAGGACGGAGACGTCCAAATGAAGGGTTCCACGTCAGGCGGTGCGGGTAGTACCGTGGGTGCTATGTACAAAGAGGACTCTGTTCGCTCCATGCTGAAGTACACGGGAATGACGGTTGAGGAACATGAAGTTCTGCTGGCAGAGCTCAAAATGCTCTTGAAAAACGCCCTTCAGAGCCTCCGTTAATCCCGCACGTTGGGCATCCCGAAGCCGCAGTCGCGTTCAAATATCACGTGAATGTTTCTTCGGTCCCCCCATAGGAACTTTTGTGTTCGTCCCTACCCCTCATGGGCACTCGTCGTGTTGACCAGTAGGTCTTGTCGCCTCTCAAAGGCATTGAACTACCATTCAAAGGTAAATTTATTTGGTTAGAATTTGAAGAAATCTTTTGTTTGAAGCAACTCGATTGCCGCAGCGTAGCGTAGCTTTCGTAGATTTAGAATCTACAGCGTAGCTACGCGCGTGTCCTGGATGCTTGGTGCATCGAGTTTGCTGTCCTCCACGGATCACTGTACCAACAGTGAGCTCTGGCTCTCCACTTCACTCTTGCTGGGTTTTAACTCAACAATGGGTGTAGACACCCTTTTCATTCTAGAATCATGGTGGGTTTTTGATTGTACAGCAGCTCCGAGAGCTGATCTTTCATTTCAACTGACCGTCATCGGTCTGATCGAAAGATGAGTCATCTTTTCCTTTGTCCACAACGGACATAATTCTAACGAGAACTTCAAAAGCTCATTCGTTTCCTAGGGGTCTAACACCTTCTTTTTTATTTAAATTTCACCAGAAATTGGTGCGACTCGGGCTTTGGATAAGCATTTTCGCTTGGTCCATGATGGACTTGAGTAAATCATTTTTCACATGGAATAAGGTGGCCACTACTGTATTTCTGACTCTAGCAGTCCCTTGTTACATTGATTTCTAGAAGCCTTTACAAAGATTTCATAATCTTTGTCGTATGGTTTCCTCCCTTTTTTGGGAGGGGATTGCATTATCAGGACTCAACGTTTTTCGAATTCAATCAGGTCAAGAATGGTAGTTTTTCACCAAATTTGATGTCGGTTATCATGAAGCTTTGCTAGTTTCCACCATTTTCTTTCCATATTCCCGTCGTGGGAATCTACATCCGTTTGTGCTCTCCAGAGATCCTCTGTTGCCAACTATCATCATGAAATTCAATGAATACGGGTTTGTGAACCCTTTTTAACTATTGTACTCAGTTTGGATTTCTCTTTTACGGAGTATCTTTGTCCTCTTTCACTTCATAAGAGTATGCTGTGCTATCTCATGAAGATAATATATATTCAAGGGAACAAATTCCTCTTACAAAGAGCATAGGGCTCAACCACATCGTGCATAAGCTTTTAAAGCTTCCTTTCTCATCTGCTCCCTTCATAGGATAGTTCAATTAACACCAATGTTCTATAAAAAGAACTTTGATAGAGCGCTGCTTCATCGTGAGACGTAGCTCTTCGATCAATGATCAAAATACTGGATCTCTAACGGATTGTGCGACGCATCACTGCGTACTATATTGAGTTATCGAAACTCTTACTAACGTTGCCTCTTGAAGGTTTTTTTATATTCTCCTTCGGAGAGTGCCCGATGGATCTCAGGATCACTCAACCATGTCCCTTATGGACTATCTCTGGCATTTATGTTACCTGCGAGGGTACTAGGCGTTAGCTAACCAGGCTTTTATATTTAACATGCCTTCAGAAAAGGTTGACCAACGTCATGTGGCTTCAATAGCTAATCTATACTATACCTGATGGATATAGTGAGGTCATATCCAAGAGGATTGACCTTGTCTAATACAGACAATATCACTCAACGTCAACCATTGACAAAAGTCAAATGTCCATGGTGGACTGCTGTGTGGGCATTCCGTTAGAGAGTGAGTACGCAACTCACGACGTTGTGACTGGTCATGAACCTTGTGTTTAAGGTGTAAATGCTGTGGCCTGTTGACCTTAGAATTCTTCTAAAAAGCACTAAAATCACGTTGTCAATCATGGACACAGCTAATAATTACTGTATTTCACATTGGACTCACATATGAGCTGGATGTTGATCCTTATCAAAGGGACCCATTCAGATATGGAACTTCCAGAAAGTTCTCTAAGATTACAGTTCACTTTTTATGTGCGGGTTGGGGTCTTGACGAGATCATTATGCGTTACCATAACATGGTACTTGACTTTGAGCTTCAACACTCTACTGTGTTTTGTCGTTGAATGACCACGACGTCACCAGGAGAAGGGAAAGGGTCTCTCAAAAGTGGTGGTATCAATCCTCATGGACTCATCATACACTTTCAGTAAGTGTGGACGTGAAGTAAACTCATTATAATTTACTCGTAACATTTACATCAATTGTCATTGGTACTGCGCACCAAACTGGTTTACTTTTGGAACTTCCATGCTCACGTAAAGTTACCTCTCAAAGGTGTAATTAGAAACTATTAACGTGGTAAAACAACTCAAAGTCCTTTGTGGATCCGTTTGCAACCTTTTTCAGGTGCACATACCTCCACTGTTCATCAAGAACATCATTTCTGGCCACAAATTGGTCTCTTACCACTTGCCTGTTTTGAGAGAATGGCTAGACTTTATCAAGTCATTTTTGGTCCTAAAGGGGATGGGTATGCTGCTGAAGTATCTGGTAAAAATTCAACTCTTGATGTTGACTAGTTTGGCAATGGGATTTTATCTCCAAACCCCACCCTGTGTGTATCACCGTCTCCTTTAGACCTTGAATCAAACTGTGCATAGTTACTGTGCTCGCTCCCTGACGGAGTCTTGTGGCAAGGTTTTCGGGCGCGGGCAACTGTTTGAATTGTTAGAAAACTCATTATTGGCGCCACCTGGCAAAATGGCTTTGTGCATTGCTGTAACAGCATGATTTTTTGGCTGATTTTAAATAAATTTGTGTATGCTCACTATACAGTAGTGATTTACTCTCCTCCCCCTTCTGAAGGGTAAATTGCCCTCCTGGGCCGAGGTTACCCGTCCACCATGGGTTAAATTGACATGAACGTAAACGTTCGCATTTGACCTCACTCTACTACATAGGTAATTATCAACTCTATTGCAGAGGTTCGAATACATAACAAACCATTGGACTGCGCGTAGTACGTTCTCGTGAACGTACAGCTGATCCCAAGGATCCCCGATATTTTCTGAAATAATTTAGAAGTGAACTGATGTCTGATGTCGGACAAAAGCTTGGCCGGTGGCCCATAGACAATCACCCCATGGTGCACAAAGTCAAAGGCTGCCGAAACCGCAGCTGTCCTCGTTAGAGGTACAGTTCTAAATAACTTCGAATACCGATCAGTGACTACCAAGAGGTAACGATGACCACGTTTGGTCATATTCAATTCTCCGAGAATATCGACGGCGACAAACGCCAAAGGAGCACTCGGCGGAAAGAGCTTCAGCTCCTTACGGTTCTTCCGTAGGTTGACCCGATTTCAGGCACAAATGATGCAATACCGAACAACGGCAAAATAATCTATGGCTATGGAGGGCCAATAATAATCCTTCGACAAGTAGCTGTACATTCTTCTCTCTCCTGGGTGAGCTGATGTCATGGCATACTTCCCTATACGTAATACTCTGTTTTGTTAAGACTCGCGAGTGACAATTTTCATCCTATATGAGTATTCCCTACATAGGTACCCTTCGTAAGGTATGGCATCTATGCAGAATGGGATACTTCGTCCATCATCCATCTTAGCTCTTATAGCTTTACAGGACGGATCAGAATCCTGCTCACGTGTTAACTCTTCAGGAGTTATAGCTACCATCGCATCTATTCTTTTTCTTTGGACTGAAGGGCTCTCTCCCTGAGCAAGTAACTGGTCGACGACACCACCATATAAGTCGGTGTCCTCTTTGGGATCCTCTAGTCCCCTGTCTTCCTCACATGTAAGGAATGTGGTAGCTTCTTCACAAAAGGAGCATGGAATCTCATCGTTGCCTTCAAGAGTCGTTGCGACGGCAGTCTCAAGACGTGAGAGTGCACCTGCTTGGCTGTAAGCACGAAGCTTTTTGTATTTGACTTCAAAATCATACTCACCTAGGCGAAGACACCACATGGTTAACCTTCCTGAAAGGGAATTGACATTCATTGACCATTTTAATGATGCATGGTCGTTGTTTACGATGAATTTCCCCATCATGAAGGAAGTCCTCAGTAGGTCAAGCGCCAACACGACTGCGAAGCATTCCAACTCAGGTACTGAATACCTTGTCTCAGTATCATGCAGCATCTTTGAAAAGAACCCTAATCATTTACGTTTACTATTGGGGTGAGTCTGAAAGATTTCAGCACCAAGCTTTAATTTCGATGCATCTGTATCAATAGAATATGGTAATCCTGGCTTCAGAAAAGCCATATGGGTAGCGAAAGAATCGCATCTTTCGATCTTTGGATCGCTTTTTCCTCTTTTGGACCAAAAGGTCTCAGATTAATTGGTTCTCCTTTACTAAGTAGTTTGTTCAAAGAATGCGCTATTAGCGTAAAATAATTTATGAAACGTCTGTAGATGTTACACAAACCCGAAAAGCTTCGTAGCTGGGTCTGGGTCTTAAGCATCTTTGCCTCTCGCAGAGCTATTAGACGGAATTTATCTATCTCAAGCCTCTCTTGCTTAATACCATGACCAAGATGTTTGATCTCATCGATGAAAAAATTTCATTTTCTCAATTTGAGTGTAATTCCTGCCCTCTGTAGGGTTCCTAATATTTTGTCTACATGAAATATGTGGTCTTCCCCATTTTGGGAAAAGATGATCACATCATTTAGGTATACGAGACATGAGTTCCACTAGAAGGGTGACAATAGAATGTCTTGTGCATGTTAAAATGTGGCTGGGGCATTGCTTAGACGAAAAGGTATCCGTTTAAAACGGTACAGTACGCTGTGGCATGAGAATGCCGTCTTATCCGCATCCTCTTCGGCGACTGGTATCTGCCAATATCCCTTATTAGCATCTAATGCTTTGAAGATTTTTGCCTCTCCTAAAGAGCGAATGCACTTTTCCATACGAGGGGTAGGATATATATCCTTAATGGTAACTGCATTCAGTTTCTTAAAGTCGATACAAAATCGCATGGAACCACCTAGTTTTGGAACCACCAAAAAGAAGGAAGCCCACTCTGGCTGTACAAGTTTTATGATAACTGCCTTGAGCATCTTTTGGACCTCTTGTCCTTCGATCTCTCTGGTCTTTTGACTTGCATGATATGGTCCTTGAGCAATATTCCTAGTCCCTGGGACTAATTCGATACGATGAGTCGTAGTTTTATTTTCCTCAAGGTAACAATCCCACATTGAGGAATACTTCCTCAGCATTTCACGGAATAGCTCTCTTAGAGCTTCTGAAATGTGACTAAAGGCAACGTCGTCCACACCCATAAGTGTCACACTATCTGCGAAAGCCCTTTTGGCTTCTCTTTCTATTGGATCTTTTGGGTCCTTTTCATCTTTCTTCAGGGAAGTAATATCACCATGTACAATTGGGGTACCTTTCATAGGGGCCTTAGGCTCCTCGACTAACAATGACTCACAAGAATCTTTGGGTAGCTCCTTGGTAATACCGAGTATTTCTCCTGTCCTAAAAGGACATATCACTGGTAAATACGGTTGTGGCAACGTAGTAGCAACCACTTGATGTTCGGAAATTCTCTTGGGATTTTTTCCGAAGTTGGCAATCAACAACTTAAATGGGCGGTCCTTCTCGACCTGTACGAAACCGTTGTCTATTGCTAGCGCTAAATGGTCACATAACTTTGGCAATGGTTGAACAACCAATAGACCGTACCTATCGGAGGTAACTTGAATAACCATTTCGGATTCTGGTGGAATCGTGAACGATTGTACACAACGCTCCTTGTTTGATATTCGCTTTTTCGACTCTGGCTTCTGTTCATCGGGAACAGGGAAGTTATACCCACCCCTCATCAAAGGCCTTCGTGTTATTGGGACGGATGACCCGTCTTCAAGTTCGACTTTCCTAAGTCTGGGCTTTGTAGCATCGACAAATCTGTCGCAGTAATCCGCACCAAGTATGAATGGCGCTGCAAGTCTGTCACAGACTATTAAATCTACTATAGCTAGTAGCGAGCCTAGCCTAACAGGTAACTTAATCGTTCCTCTCATAGAGCGTGTGTTGTTATTCGCATCACGGATATCCCGCAAAGGACCTGCACGAATTTGATGTTCCATCTCCTTTGAGAGTTCACTCCTTTTTATGAAGTTGGGTCCAGAACCAGTGTCTAACACTGCAATGGTTCTTCTCATGAGTGCTAAAGTAATGCCAATGTCTATATAGATTTTTTAGTTTCTCTTTGCGAGAAGTTAGATCCGATCCAGGTGTTTCGGATTCTTGTATAGAACCCACGATCTCTTCAGTGTCACTTGTGTTGTAACCCTATTGATGATCTTAATTATCTTAACGGTTTCCCTCACAACCTCGCCTTCTACAGGGACATCTTCTTTGTCCTCTTGGACATCCAACGCCAATAACTGGTCAGGCAAGCGGGTTGGCGACACCCCAGAGCAAGGGACAACCGTCTCTCTTCCCACTATAGGAACTTCATCCTCTAGTTTTTCGATTTGGTCGTCATGACCGTGGGGCTTTGCTCTCTTGAGCTGTGTTGAGGAGCATACTCCTCCTTGATAAATTTTGCTTTTGTCGTTCCATATGTCTCCGACAAGGACTGGCTAGCCGGTGTGCCGGTCGACTGCTGTGCCAAGAATTGGCGAACTTTCTCATAGCTTTTGCTAGGCACATTAGATTTCTCCATTGGAGATAAAGCTTTATAGTTCTTGAGAACTGTAGCCATTTCCTTCATAGAATGTACACAGCCTGTGGACACATGTCCACGCTTATATCATTCATTGCGGAAGATGCTATGTAGCTTCTGTACCTGTTGGGGTGCATTTTTGGGTAGTCTATTGACCCAACAAGGACGGTTGTACCTGTTCCTTTTGTCTTGATAAGGAACTTACGGAGCTTTTGTGGATCCAAGCGGAGCCTTCTGAGGTTAGTGCCGGTTCTATCTACATCGATTTTTCCTTTGTCCCGTGAGAGACACTGGGTTCTTCCGAATAGGAAGGCTGTTTGGATACTCCCTCTTGCAAGAGGTGCATCCCTTCATGCGGCTGTTCATAATGATCTACAGAATGAGACTCTCTTGAGTCTTCCGTTGACTGAATAAGGCAGCAGAAACTCGGTTGCTCCAACTTTGTTGAAGTTTCCTAGGTTGGGGCGAAGACTCCCGTCTTGTAACTGATGGCTTAGCCATTTTACAATCAAAACCAACCCTTCGGGTTTGAGAAGGATCTCTTGCTCTCACTTCCTCGCCCTCCACTTGTGCATAATCAACAAGTGCAAGAAATAAAATCTTTCTATGGAGGTCGCGGTAAAGCGCGACTACTGAACTAGTGGTCTTGTCGAGACCATCAACAAACATTGTCATTAGTTCTTGTGAAGAGTGTCAATTCCCGCAACGGTTTGAACCGTCCGTAAGACGCATATAATACGTTTTATCATCTTCATTAGGAAGTTTTATAATGTCGTGCAGCTGCATAACAGAATTTTGAATGGAATCATTCGTAGCAAAGCTTAGAAGAAGCCATTGGACAGCCTCTGGTCAGGCAAAAATTTCTCCCTGTTCAGTGCTCGTCGTTTCCGAAACCGATCGGAACATTCTTCGAGCCATCTCATCAAGGAAATCGTGCAATAACCCAAATGCTTGCGCTTCAGACATACCTTGAAGGTTAAACCCAAGCACCAACTTCTGTAAAAAGTCCGAAATAGTAATGAAGTCGTCCCCTGTGAAGAAATCCTCCTTGTGGAGTTTGGTACTGATACTCTTTGCGTAATCCCTTACTTTCCCTGATTTGCGGGACGTTAAACGTTGGGATCTATTATCCAATCGTTAATTCCGGTAGGACACAATTCTTTCGAACAAATCGTTTGTGGGTCTGAGCTCACGGAGCCATTCCCATGATGGACCACGACGTTTTCTTGTCGTCAACCTAGAGGGTGCACTTATGTAACTAGTCCTCTCAGACTTACTCTTCTTGATCCTTTGTATCTTGCTTTCCTGGAGGTCCTACCTCTCTCATCAACAGATAGTTCCGAAGTGGAACTCTCTGTACTGGGCGAATAATCGCTGTCATCATCATCATCCTCACCATTTGAGGAACCTTCCGAGCGCGAAGAGAACTGGAACTGGGATCCGATAGATCATCGTACTTGCTCTTCCTAGAGATCTTTTTCTTATTCTTATGAGATCTTTTGTGAGACTTTTTGGAAGTCTTATCTTTCTTTTTCTCCTTGCGAGACTTGTTTTGGGCCGATCCATGAGGATCTCCTTCAGAATTGGGAGTAACAACTCCCTCTAAACGTGTTGTAGGAACAACTGTAACCTCGAGACTTGCGTCCTCAATCTTGGATAGCCTCTTAGCTACACGAAGAAACATGACATCGTTATGGCTCTTAACGTTTTTGATGCCCTCGAGGGCTTTGTTCACATACTTTTGGATAACCGAAAAATCATTCTTTAGAGAATCAAGAATTTCCTGAGACTCGGGTGAGCCTTCTTCAATTAACGAGATACGAATCTCTAATTATTAACCTTCTCTAAGGTTTATTCCTTAACTAGGGGTACTACCTCTTGTAAGCTGTTCACTTCTACAGTGATTATTTCTTTTAATTCCTCATGCAACACATTGCACATTCCCTGGCATCTTTCTATAGCAGAGAGTCTTGGAACGGATGTTTCAACAGCTTTTCTTGTTCTCCGAGCTGAACTTGCTCTGGGTGCGATCCTTTCTCGGGCCGAGGTACTGGATCCTGAACGTGTAACTCTTTGAGTCGATATTGTCGAAGATATTCGGTATTAAACAAATTGGGTATTAAATCTCTTAAGAATTGTGGTGGTTAAGAAAACCAAGCAAATTTCCAAAAGTAAATTTCTTTTGTAGGTCGCGAAGATCTTTTCGTTTCTAGGTCGGGAGACCAAAAATTGTAGTGCAATCCACCGAACTGGAACCAGAAACGGTTAAGCTCCCTATTGCTTAAAGCAGTGACTACATGGTGCTCGACGCAGCTTTCTCTTTATTCCCTTTGCAGGTTATTAGCTCAAGAGTTATGAGAACTCAGGTGGTAGAGTCTTGTAAGAAGCAAAGGAAAAAGGAGCCAAGAGGTAAATGTGATACGCATTATGCGTCAGAACGGTTAGGCAAGAGCCACCGATACCCGTCTTCCGTGCTACGGGACTGGTGGGATACACGTCCTCCCAAAGGACAAAAGACACAAAAAGGGTAAAAACCTGAAATAAACAACAGGCGCCAAAGCCAAGCTGGCGGGCGGGGGCCGAAGGGTATAGTAGGTAATATAGCTGCAGTCGCGGCGCCTTAGAAAAAGATAACATAATTTGCAGGAGCACCAACTAGAGTCAAACCAAAGGCTGTTGAAGTCATTGGTACCTTCGGTGCCGGTTTACTAGTAGTGGCACTCAGGCCAAGAATAAATACTAAGTTCAGTTAACTAGTTAGTAGAGCTCGAGATCACTAGTTAGGACACGTTTCACTCTTTTAGGTGGTTAGCCATGAATAATATCAGGGTCAGTTAGTGGCAAGTGCCATGCCCAATAGGGGCGACTAGTTTAAAGGCACTATAATAGTGTTAATATGCTGAATGGCAAGCGCCATGTAATAGGGCTCGAAAATCGAGTACCAAAATTATGGTTATGACCGTCAATTCAAACTAAAGTGCTATTGCACTACAAACTGTACTCTTCAGGGAGAATTACAGATATTTCCGCTGCAACGCTACTTTTCCTACTTTAAGCAATATCAAATCCTTCATTTTGAGTCTGTTTAGGCTATCGAAACCCACCAGGTGCGTGCTCTCACTTTTCCACGGCCCGAAAACAACAAAAAAATTGACAATTTTAAACCGGTTGTCATTTCTCATTGACTATTTCCCCCCTCTTTCTCCAATTACAAGTTCTGACGTCCTCATCTTTATCATACTTATTTCCTCGACGGCCATCCAGCGCTCATTGATACCTCCGTCAGCAAACCACGAAGAGCTTGAAGGAGCTCTTATCTCTCCATACTGTGTAGTTTGAAGCACAAGAGGCGGTGGTGAGAGATTCTGAATGAAAAGAAGACAAAGAATGAGCCAAGGGGCCAGAAACATGTCTAACGGGCAGAAGGAGAGGAGTTAGAGGACATTTATGAGGGAAAAGAAGCTAAAATCGGGGAGTCCTGGAAAGAAGATTGAGATATCAAACAGAATTACACGGAGGGGAATGGGATGAAATAGATGGATGCTGGACCCGTTGCAAAAAGTTTCAGATAATCAAGAGGCATTCATGGGTGTGCGTGCGGAATACAACAGATATAAGTGCAAACTACATGGGTACGTCTGACACCTTGAAGGAAGTACTAGCCTCTGATCAAGAAGATAATGATTGTGAGGAGCATATTTGCGAAGTTTCTGTCAGGTTTTTTCAAAATTAGCTCTGTCGACAGGAAGCGTTTTCATGCATTTTGGCGCCTTTATTAGATTTATCGAAACTTCCGTTTGGAAATAAGTTTACACAAGCTGAATGAATTTCATACTTCAGGAGGGGAAAGGTATGGTGAGAGTCAACTTCAAACAAAAAATGTCGAATAGGTCTCTGGCCCCTGAGCGAGGTGATTGAGCCTGCTCCTTTAAAACTGTTCAGTAGAATAGCAACTTATCTTTCATGTACACTCCTCTCCATTTAACGTTATTGTCTATTGAAGCAGTTCAGTCGCTACCAAAGACTCGCACCTCAGTTTGTTAATAATTTCCTCTCCGTTGACGCCATTTAAACATCCTGGATTGTCAATTGAGATGTCGGTAGACGCATTGAAGATTAAAAAACGTTTCCAGTTCTACTAAAATGACTGTATGAGGCCCGAGGATCATTCTCGGAAAAGAGAACTAGCGGCAAGGAAATTGTCAATATGATCAGTGATACCCTGGCACCGAGACCAAAAAGTTGATTAAGCAGCTTCGGGGAGGGTTTTGGAGAGGTCACTGCGCAAAGATAGGAGACCGTAGACGGAGGCGAAAAAGAAGAGGTCTGTGCTGAACGGATGAGTCTAGGTAGCCTGGTGTGACATAGGCGAAACCAAAAGCGGGGCCGAAGATATGCCGACCTTGTTCTAGATTGAAAACGGAAGGTAGTTTAGGGTTATTGTGAAGATAAAATACTAGCAGGGGCGATTAAAAATGTCAACGGTGAAAAAGAACTTAGTAATAGAGATGAGTTCGTCCAGGTTCATGTTCGAATGGATCATGAAACTACAAGATCGTAAGCGAGAAACTAGGGGAATTATCTTTACGCCCAGAAATATCCTCCCTTTTAGGTTTCTATCCTAATTCCCTTTTCCTTTGTTTCTACATTCACTTTCTTTTCTTTTTGCGTCAAAAATTATACATTTCTTTGTACGCTTTCCTTTTTCTGAATTTTCTTTTCATGAGCGATTGCCATCCCCTTCGATGGTAATTATTTTAGAAGTTTCCGTTTATTTTGTCTTCTTCGCCCCAAAATATATTTCTCCTCAGCCATATTTTCTATACATTGTTTTCGGCGTAAAGCACCCTTTGAAGGCGTTTCTCACTAAAATTCCACTGCATGAACAATTTTAGAATGGTCTTCTAATTCAGCGTTTTTGTCAATCTTAAAAGTTTAGCGCTATTTAAACACGTCGGGCGCCGCCTAAAATTTGTCTTCGTCCCTACAACAATAAAACTTCGATAATTCAACGGTTTCCCTGACAGCCATCATGCATTGGCTCCGTTCTTCTCGCCCCATTGCCAAAAGCCGCCACCCTCGCTTCATCACCGTCTCTTCTTTACTCCGTTCTGGCCTAACCGACATCGAGGACTATCTCCGTCGTCAAACCAGAATACACTTTGCGGAGCTCGTTGCACGTCACCTGGTGGAGATTGAAGCACAGGAATCGGTAGAAGGGACTCTAGCGATCATCTATCTTTTCTTAATTTCTGTAGTACCTCCCCTTGTCCTAAATTGCCTGTAGTTCTGGTCCTTCCACGCTCTTTCTCACTCTCAGCACCTTCCCAGGGAGAATATCTCCCTATATCTATCCTTTTTATCATTTCAGCGATCCTCTTCAAAATCACTGCCATTTTATCTGGATATTTTGAAATTGTATCTACTTCTCTAAATTGATCCCGGATAAAGTTCTTTGTCCGTTTTCGCTTGCCTTCTTCTCCAAATTCCTTTTTTTGAAAACGGGCGCAAAGATAGACTGAGACGATTATTTCCACGAAGAAGGTTTGTTACTACTAGAAACTACATGTTAGATTTATATTACCGATTTCGAATCTATAGAATGCGCCCTAGATAGTCTAATTGAACCCCATCATTCCAAGTTTCAAACCTCTCATATCATTCCTCTTACGACCCCTCTCCCCGTACTCATTCAAACATCCCTCAGTTGCCTGCCACTCCCTATAATCCATCAGAATGTACTACTTATGCACCACCAAAGTCATTTAAAAACTCGCCACCCTCGCCCCCTAAACGCCATTTCCCTGCTCACTTTCGGCCCTACTAACCGCGATGAGTATCTCTGCTTGAAAACGAAGAAGAAGGTGATCCAGTTCGTTCGTCGCTTGTTCATCGAGGATGAGGCCGAGGAGGTAGATTAGGGGCAGGGGCGGGAGGTTGAGGAGGAAGGTAGTGAGACTTCTGAGCGGTGGGCAGCCTTGGAACTGGTTTACAAGAATGAAGATGAACAGCAGTATGAAGAGGAGTACGAGGAAGATGAGGGGATGGAGACATGGACAGTTTTAAAATGGTAGGGCGGGGACTAAACAATATGGACCAGGCAGTCCCGACGCTGTAAACGGATGGGGGCATCTAGAGTGGTTTAGATATTTCCCTCGAGGCAAAAGAGAACTGTAAGCCGTTTGAGGAAATTTTTTGGGGACTGGTTGGGTAGCAAGGATATTTGTGAGGAGTTTTTTGGGTCTGATCGAAAGGATGGGAAAAAAAGGTGACTAGAGCAATTTTTGTTTCTTAAGTATCTCTTGATTAAATTATATCATCCAAAAATAAATATCTTTACGCATTTCCTGGTACCTCTTTTTTTTGGACTCTAAGGGTAGCCAACAGTCTTTATTAGCTTAGTAAACTGCTTTCTCCTGAAGATATGAATCAAGTTGACAGACAACGTCAAGTCAAGTCCCGGGTAGTAGGAGGTGGAAATTAAACTTCAGACTGAGAACAATTCTTCTCACGCTGGTCGCAGAGCATCAGCAGTAGACCCTGATCCTTCTGTACTTTCTAGAATCTCCCTCAACTGTCGTCCTTAGCTACCTCTATTTCTTTCCTCAACTATACCGCGGTAGCACTCTTGTCGCTTGCAATACTTCCTTCTCGGGGCATTTGGTTCTGGGTATCTCTTCTCCCGAAGATTTATCTGTATCAGGGTGGAATGATGGATTAGTTTACTTCTCCGTCACAGACTTCTATCAGGGCGTCTAAACGGAGTTTTGAGAGAAGGAAAGGAGGAAAAAGAAACGGGTCTGCGCTTTTGTGACCTTGTGACTACATCGGTGGGTCGAGGCAAGCGAGGAGGTATGCGGTATTAGATAGTACAGCTTGCGCGGCGTGTCTATGTTTGAGGACCATTTTGGCTGTGGAGAAGCTCTCAATTGCTAAGGCAAGGTAAATTGCATTGATGTAGAGAGGTAACACGATCAAGTTATTAATAGAATGTCGATTGGAGTCCAGCTAGTAGACAAGCACCGTTAGAGTTTACTCCCCCCTTGGGGTAGTTCGTTCTGAGTATCTCTTCTCTCGACGATTTACCCCTACCATTTAACCCTCAACAAGACTACCCTCTAAGAGAGTACGAAATGATAGGGTAAATCGTCGAGACAAGAGGTACTCAGAACGAACTACACCAAGAGGGAGGTGTTGCAAGCGACAAAAGTGCTACCGTGGTATAGTTGAACGAGCAAGAAGGAGTGGATATGGAAGAAAGTTGAAAGGCCTACAAGAAAGTATGGAAGGGGCAGGGTCTACCACTGATGCTCTGTGGCCAGAGTAAGAAAAACGTTTCTTGCGTCTGAAGTTGACTCTTAACTTCCTACTACTCGGGACTTTGCTTGAAGTTGTCTGCCAATTTGCTTGACTTGCCCATTAAGAAAGCAGTTTAATCAGCTTATATAGACTTTTAGCTACCACTAAAGTCCAAACAGAATTACAGAATATACCAGTAAATTCATACAAACTTTTTATGTGAATGATGTAGTCCAAATAAAAGATCTGTAAGAAACGAAAAATCGATATGGTCCTTTTATTTCCTATTTTCTACATCAGATCTAAACAACTCCTCCAAAATATCCATGGTGCCAAAGAAGTCCTCACAAATATCTGCGAACGGCTGATAGCTCTCTATTTTATCCTGGGGAATATCTAAACTTCTAAAGATATCCCCATCCGGCTCTAGCGTCGGTCCCACTTATTCCATAGTTTCCAGTCCTGGCCCCACTATTCCAACACTTCCCATTCCTCCATTTCCCTCATCCTTCTAGTCCTCTCCCTCATCCTTTTTCACGTCCTCGTCATCATACTCCTCTTCGTTAACCCTGTAGACCAATTCCTGGGCTGCCCACTCCTCAAAGGTCTCCCCAGCTCCCCCCTCGACCTCCCACTCCTGCCCCTCAAGTAACTCCTCCGCCTCCTCTTCGACGAACAAATGACGCACAAATTCGATCACCTTTTTTTTGTTTGTCGGTATCGGTAGTAACCCTGTTTAGTAGGTCCGAAAGAGAGTAGGGGAATGGATTTTAGGGGCGCGGTGGCGATTTTTGGAGATGGAGGCGGAGGGCCGAAGGTTGTTCATTTTGGGTGTAAATGGAGTGGAGCGATTGTGGATGGAGAATAGAGGGTGTGAGGGGGAGGTTAGTGTGTGTAGGGGTTGATGGATCTAAAAAAAGTTGGATAAAATGAATTTAAGTACACCTTTGAGGCGGACTGAAGTCAGTACTAAAAAGTGAAAATTGAAATTGTAGTAGCACAATTGCGTGAAATTTCTACATAAGAAGTGAATGTGGTGAAGTAGGTGGATCAAAAAAGTCGTAAAACGTTGATTTGGAGGAGATGATACAGTATTAAAATATCTAGGGAGGATGGTAGACAATTTTGGAAAGGACAGCAAGCGAAGCCAGGGGCGGGATCGTTGTGAGGTGCTTGATTACACGAGGGGGGACCATTTTCTGTAATATACGATAGGATGGCCATTTTCTGTCTTACACGAAGGGATGACCATTTCCTGAATTGCACGAGGGAAGGACCATTTTATGGATTACACTCCCCCTGCCGATTTTCGAACACAGTAATCCCTCATCCTGTCGAATTCTTCCACTCCTTCTCCAGTACAAGACGGGGGTACTACCCGCAAGTTTGCAGACAACTTCAAGCCCAGTCCCAAATAGCTAGGAAGTTGAGAGTCAACTTCAGACCCAATCAGAATTTATTTTACGTTAGTCACTAAGCATAGGTGGTAGACCGGCCCTTTCATACTTGCTTGTAGCCCATTAAACTGTCTTCCCTATCCACTCCTTTTTGTTCGTTCAACTATAACACGGTAGCACGTTTGTCGCTTTCAACTCCTCCTTCTTGGGGTAATTGGTTCTGAGGATCTTTTCCCCTGCAGAGTTATCTCTATCAGTCACAGTAACAACCATGGAAGAGTGTGGAGGTCTTAAATCAATGAATGGGTAGCACAGTTCCAGGTAGATCGATTGCTATTCGGCTATTGGTCAAAACGTCTTTAACCATGACTGCTCATTTCTATAGGATCATTGTTCTCATATGAATACAAAGATTGGGGCTAGGCTTGTAAGTAAAATTAATATTTTTCTGCGTTTTTTTGCTAACCCATACTTTCAAAAGTTGTGAAACTGTAAATGGAGGGTTACTTTACTGTGGTAGATATGTGGGTTGGTATCCAGTACATTTGCACCGGAGCGTAGATATCGTATCATTGTCAAGCCAATTGTGAAACCGTATAATGTGCTCAAAGCTGTGGATGGCACTCCAATAATGTGAAACTCGATCGAAAAAAACTTTTCATAATTTTAGTGATAGTCGGGGTGCAATCAATTTTAGACTACTTGATAACCTTCGATTTTAGTGCCAATTTGCCACAGCTTGTCCCACTAGTAAATACTTTGGCAGGCTGAAGGTCCGGCTGTTTGCCCCTATGTCAACGCGAGGAAGATGCGTATTCACTGGCCGAACACGCTCCTGCCGGACCACCCGAACTTCCTCCGCGACTTCTCTTTGTCCAAGCGGAAAAGGTTTGGGTGTTTTACTATTGGAAGATGTATCCGGGTGGCTGCGAATGGGGCTCCAGGGTAGGGTACCATATATGTCGGGGAAACCGACGAGAGCGAGGATGAGGTGCGAGGTGGGAGGATCGGCTGGGTGGCGTATGATGGGAGGACGTAAGGGGGTAGGTAGGCGGCCGTGAGATCTTTTTCTTCGAGACAAGAAGGGGACAAGTGAAACAGAGAGGGAGGCAGCCGGGGCACTGCTAAAGAAACTGTAGAGGCGATGGTAATGGGTTTCAGAAGCTTGGGGGCAAAGGGTGTATGGAGTGTACCTGGATTCCCACAAGAATCCATATGAGCCCCCCCTTTTACAGACAGTACGGTAACTCTACTCTAGAAATTCTATACTCTGTTAGCTCAGTAGAACTTGCTAGAAAGTAGAGGTGTAACTATAGAGTTGTACTATCTAGAATATAACTACGTAAGTAAAAACGATGACGTGGGGCTCCACGTCAAATAAAAACATTGAGGGAAAATCAAATTTCTAAAATCATTCATTCAAGACGATACAATTTCCCTGTTACACCACTGTGTAATAGAGAACTGGAATAGCGACAGCGAGCAAGTCTCTATTACACATTGGTGTATCAGAGACATTGTTACAACAAGGGCCGCCTGTTTGATTATTTTGGCTAATCGAAGATTTGGAGGCTGGATAGGGGTTTCGCAGGGGTTTGTGAATAGAGATGGTTGAGCGCAGGACTGGTGGAAGCGGTTGGAGGGGTGTGGTATGTGAATAGGCAGAGGTGGGCGTGGGACTGGTGGGATGAGTTTGAGGGGTGAGGTGTATGAGCAGGGAGGGTTGGGCGCGGGATTGGTGGAATGGTTGGGCGGGGTGAGGTGGCCGGACAAGTTTTCTTCGAGGGGGGGTTTATGTCAATAGGGATGGTTGCGGGCGGGGCTGGAGGAGAGTGGTTGGGAGAATGGATCGGGAGGGGAGGGGTGATGGATGATGGTTACAGTACGGCATGTGTGTACTGTACATGTGATATTGGCGCTTGGGGTGCGGAGTGGGGAGGGGGGAGGGGGGGGAGGGAGATTGATGGGAGATGGTGCGCCAACATTGAGCAGTGGTGACTTTAGGCAAATTTTGGATCAAGTAGGATGAATGACACGTTGGAAGGTGCTGAAAAGGAGGAAAAGGCGCAACTTGGATCCTTTGTACATTGTGGGGCGACAACGGCTGTCTTTTTCGCGGCAATTCCGTCACGGAGTGGCGCCACATCCCCATTTCGTCGTATTTATGTTCTTATCTTTTTATCTTTTTATCTCTTGAATACAGTAGACGCCCCCTCATGAACTAAAAACTGTAGTTGCACATCGCTCTGAAGCTCTTCGATATTGTTGCACAACTCTGTCGCATCTATCCCCCTTCCCTCTTCTCGTATCCGCCGTACTGACCGCCACTGCGTGCGTCTCGCACCAGCGCTCGCGGGTTCCTTTTCGCGAAACGCGTTCATCCTTCTTGTTTTTGTTGCCTTCTCTTTTTGTTTTTCAAGTATTTACTCCCGCGGGTAACACTATTTCGTGTCTGTGATCTCCCGACTACCCGAGTGATCTCGCGCCTGCACGTGCAGTCCCGCCCCTTCGGTCCCTTTCTTCATCGGTCCTGGGCCAGCCCTCGTCATACCAAACTATATGGCGCCGAAAACAAACCGTCCCGCTGCCACCCTCAGCAACCCCGTCGTTGCTACGAATGGATATTTACATACCCGCTGCATACGGGCTTCACAGTACCGATATCGCCGTCGACGTTACTGTTGCCCAACCCTCCGCACGCCGCCACATTTCGCTAAGTACGGTTACTGCCGGCGCCGCCGCGACACTCGCAGAGCGCGAGAAACATCGTCTTTACGGCACTTACTGCAACCGAAACGATATCCTCCTCTACCCCGTCGGGATTGATATCTATGGCGCCTTGGGCGACGACGGTAAGGCTTTTTTCCGCCGCATTGCTTCCTTCGCTGCTTCCCGTCGCGGTTCCTCCCCTCAAGAGGAGCTCCGCGACTTCGTTACCAGTTTTGCATTTAGTCTCCAAATAATGCAGGCGCGACAAGTTTCTACCCGCCGCCCGCATCCGTAGTTAATTTATGAATACCCTCCGCACGCCTCTGTGCGACATTGTACGGCAAATAAAGATCTACCACCAACCTTATGGGGCCTCATCTCTTGGATACAGTAGACGCCCCCCTATGGGCCTCAACTGTATTCAAGCCGTAGTATGTCGTTGATGGGGGGAAACGGGGGGTTAATTTACTGTGGTAGATATGTGGGTTGGTACCCAAGAAGTTTGTGGTAGTAGATCTTTATTTGTCGTACAATGTCGCACAGAGGCGTACGGAGGGTATTCATAAATTGAATAAATAAATAAATACTGCAATTGGACTAAGAATGAATAATGAATAGAAAATCAAATTTAATGATAGGTGATTAACGGGAATATTTCGAAAGCCCAAGGATGTAAAAATAATTCTAACAACCTAGACTACTTAAACTCTACACCAGGGTGAACCTGCTACAAATATCAGGTGAGCCGTTCAGTAATTTTGTTAGACATAATTCAGGCTCAGCAATAATTATTGCAGTATTTTCCAGGTAAGCAATCATCCAGATAATAATTTGATGGTAGCATAAATGCAATAATTATAGCCTTTATAATATGAAAACACAACTGTAGGACATAAAAATTATTTCACACTGAATTCAGCATAAAATAGCGCCAGTGTAAATAGATAAAATTATTCCTTGATGATTCACAATAAATATAAATTGTGGGCCTCAATAAAAGTATTGTTCCACAATTCAGCAACATTGTAGGACATTGGGACAGAGATTAAAATATTTGGCCAATTTTCACAATCTATCCCATGGTTTTCCAGACAACCACAATCGAGTCAAACAGGTTATACCGACACCGTAATGGGGAAGGAACTTCGCTCCCTAAAATGCTACCTTCAGGCCAGCCATCAAGCAGGCCGCATTGGACATGACGGCTGAAATGCCATCCACAGCTTTTGACGCATTGTATGGTTTCACAATTGGCTTGACAATGATACGATATCTACGCTCCGGTGCAAATTTACTGGATACCAACCCACATATCTACCACAGTAAATTAACCCCCATTTACAGTTTCACAACTGTTGAAAGTATGGGTTAGCAAAAAACCACAGAAAAATATTAACTTTACTAACAAGACTAGCCCTAATCTTTGTCTTCATATGAGGACAATGATCCTATAGACATTAGCAGTCATGGTTAAAGACGTTTTGACCGATAGCCGAATAGGAATCGATTTACCTGGGACTGTGCTGCCAATTCATTGATTTAAGACCTCCACACTCTTCAATGGTTGCTACTGTGACCACAAGGGCATTGAGATTCTTCATCATCGTGAGTGAACTATTTGGTCATGTGCAATAGTTAAGGAAGCACTGAAGTGTCATATTTTTACGTATTACATAACTAGCCCTTGGAGAGAGTGTTTCAAAACCTCTCATTCATGGAATTGAGAAGTTCTAAAATGACAGCTACGGGTTTCAGTCTCCTACTAGATTTGAGAACAAAAACGGCTTCCGAACAATATTCGAGAAGATTACTTTTCGTGATAAACATAGTTTCAATGTGTTGACGGGTAGGAAGCTTTCTACTTAGGTAAGCGTCTACTCTTTATTGATGAGATGAAGGGAAATGATTTCAAGCATACTCATGTCATTGGCGCTGACTACATGAGTGTAAAATTCTCCATAATATGAGAAACAGAAGCTACGCACAAGTGCATATAGATTGAAGGCCTCTGAGAACAGATTTTTCCTTCTATTAAAGGATAAGGAATATCTTCCTAGATGGCGACAATACCCTGTGCGTTAAAGTCGGGAACATTCATTGGATTCTGAATTTGAATTAAGCGAAGTCCACTTCCATTTCCAGAAACCCTAAACGCCCCGACAGATCCTCCAAACAGCTGGTATACGAACCTGCCATCGGATGAAGCCCAAAGATCAATTGGCCGAGGGCCGTTAGCAGCCTCCTCTCTTGCGAGCCTAGCCCTACCTCCAGTGAATGAAAATGTGGAAATAGTACCAGAAACTGTATTGGAAACCCAAAACCTTCTGAGATTTGACGAAATTTCCACCCAGCAAGCCGCAAACTGCCCCTTGGTGAACGATTGCCCAATCAATACATCAAGTTGGACAGGGACAAGGCGACCAGACCTGGTCAGTTGCCATATGGAGACAGAACTCGTTTGAGGCTCTGCGAGTTTACTATCAGGTCCAACAACACGGACTTCAGGAACGATGACAAACTGCTTGGATCCAATTCTAGTCATGTCGAAACCAATAGCTGTTGGAAGATTACGCCCAGCAGAGTTCCCAAATCTAGTTGAAGCCGCCACAGACACCGGTTGCAAGCTCAACAGACCAAACCTTGATACTCGATAGACCAGAATTTCAGCTAGTCTCCCGGATATCGCCGCGTTGAGGGGCGCAAAGGAGTCTGATGCTACAAGTGATCGACCGTCGGCAGAAAACTGAATGGCAGATGGGCGAAACGAGAGTCTGCGGACACTGCCGCGAACAGGTAAGAGGCGACCTGCGCTGTTCAAACGGAATCCAGATAAAACACCTTTTTGCTCAGTTGGGGCGTCAAACTCGCCGTCATCATCGGCGGTGGCTACATAGATCAGGTTTCCAGAATACGCAATGGATACGGGGCCGAATCCAGGAACTCGACGTACAGATTTAAAGTCAAGGTTGAAGTCAGGAAGGATCTCGAACACTGAGATAGAGTTACTTCCAGCGTTGACTGCGAGGACAAAGCGCCCATTCACGATAATGACGGAAAAAGCAGAGATCAAAGGATCAGATCCGGAGGTGCCAGTGTTTAAGACTGCTCCTCGACCGCCAGTTTTCAGTGCATTGTTCAAGAGAGACAGTGTACCATCCGGGCGACGACCATAGACGACTAGGGTGTTTTCGGTTATATTGTTCGACATTGCATACACCCCACCAACATATTCACGACTTGAGCGGCCCGCTATATCGTTGAGATCTTCAGAATTATCGCCCACGACTGCTTGAAGCAGGACTGTTGACAACAAAGTCGCCAGAAAGATGGTAGGATAGTTCATTACCTCTCTGTTTGAAATAACGGAAAAAAAACTTAGGAATGAAGAAAGGAGATTTTGATATTTGAAGAAAGAAGGTGGCGAAGCATAATCCAACAACTGATGTTTTATACTCTTTTCCCAGAGCAAATGCTGTGAGTTTAGTTCTGAGTTGGGACGAGGACTCTGCTTGTCTTCTCTTGGCGTGCAGCAATGAGACATTATTCTACAGATAAAGATTTCTACGTCGATTAGAATGCCATCTCAAATCGCAATTGTTGAATCGAAGGTCCTCTTTAGCAAAACGTCAACATAAAAGGGCTATTAAATGATTCAGAAATGGAAAATGGTGGTCTCGAGGTGATCTTTGGGTCTCGATCATTGATAAAGGTATCTCGTAAAAGAAAAACACGGGGAATCCATTGAATGTTACAGATACGCTGGCTGATACCCAGTGAGTTTAAATGGTAGTGTGCATGTGCGTGACATTTGCATTTTTGCGGGAATTTTGCTTCTACGCGGTAGGCACAGATGGCACTCCATTCTACGACTCTACTAAATCGAACATATCTTTAAACAGTAAAACACCGAAACTTTTCTCCTCTCCTCTACTGTATCAGCTGCCTACTGGTAGGAATCACGCTATCCCTCTAGGCCAAGTTGTGCTACACCCATTATCTTGAAAATTTTTAAAAAATGCCGAGGGATAGCCGACTCCTACCTTTCAAATGACAAAGAACCATAACATTTCTCGCTACCAGCAAGTGGAGGGGAGGCCATAGAGGGTATAAGTTTGGGTATTTTACTATTGGAATATATATTTGACCTATCGTAAAGGGGAATGATTTGGTTCTTTAATTTTTGAAAAGTGCGGTTCGGCCATCCCCTGGTGTATGCTAGACATGCTCAGGATAATAGGTAATGTGAGTCATTTGCTTAAATGGCTGGCTCGAAGCCTGTCAGCAGGCATAATGCATTAGACATCACTGCTGCTGCCGCATGCCTCTGCGTTAAAACCGCTCGAACCGTCCCGTATGTCTCCATTACCCTAACAGCCACGTTCCGCGCCACGTCGGTTAGCACTGCGTAGGCGTCTGGGTGCCAGCCCCCTGTCGTAAAGGTAAATCGTGTCGTAAAAATTTTTGGTTTATTTTAATTTATGGAAGATGGGGCTGGTTGTATCCAAGCCACTGGAAGTGCGTTGCAAAGATGCCATGGACCATACTAACATTGGTAAACTGCTTCTTCATTTTGGTTGTTCCACCTCTCCTTCGCCTCTCTTGAGTTCTTGCTACGCTACTCAAATCTAATCCGCTTGTGAGACATCACGAGGTTAAGCTGAAGAAAATAGAAATCGTACATATGGAATTCTGAAAATCACGTGTTTTGGATTGATTGCAAATTTTCCAGTGGGGTGGTAGATCTTTATGAGTCGTACAATGTCGCACAGAGGCGTGCGGAGGGTATTCATAAATTAACCAGTACAGTATTATTGTACTGTACAGTATGTGTATTATTGTACAGCGCCTCTATCCGGGACAAATACAGCCTCCCCGACAGTTTCTCCCTCCCCGCCGTCCTTGCTGGCCTCCGCGCCTCTTCTTTCCCCGGCCTGTCTGACTTCCAGACAACCGCTACTGCTGAGATCACAAAGGCGCTTCGCGCCAAGCTTCTCTCTTCCGTCGACCTCTCCTCCTCCGAAGGCTCCCGGCTACTCCGCCGCCTAGCTTCCGTCGCTTCTTCCCACACCCCCTGTCCCTTTCACAACCTCCCGCAGAGCCATCTCGGTACCCGGGCCGCTCCTGAAGTATGGCGAACCATGGTTTGCCTCCGTCTTGGTGTCCCCATCTTCTCTGGCACACAACCCTGCACCTATTGCGCCGCCGCCCACTTCCGCACTGTCCCCACCCTGGACCCATACGGACACCACGCCTCTGTCTGTCCCTGCGCCGACGGCTCCATTCGGCGCCACAATTGTGTTCGCGACCGCCTCATTTCCGAGGTATCACGCTTATCAATTGGGATTCGCCCTGTCCGGGAATGGACCTTCCCGCAAGACTTGCCCCGACCCTCCAACTCCCGCCGCCGCCTCGACATCTACATCGATGATTTCCAGTTCTCTCCCGTCCCGCAGGGCTACGACGTCACTGTCATCAGCCCCCACTCCGCTCCATACGCCCAACAGCGGATTCACACGCCCCTCGCTGCCCTTACTGCATCTGAGCGCGCGAAATCTCTCCGCTATGGCCACCTCTGCGCCGAACTACGTATCGACTTCCACCCGATGGCTTTCGATATATACGGGTCTGCCGGTCCCGGTGCCGAACGAGGTCTGTCCAGAATTGCTGAGTACATCGCACTACGTAAAGGCAGTAGTCCTGCCTTCGAGCGCGATCGCTTGTTCACGATTATCAGTTCGCTCGTACAACAACGAACTTCTGTCGCGATCAACCGACGACTACTCGACCGTTCCTGGCTCGGATAGATTTTTCCCCTTTTGAGGGCCGCTAGCCCCTCCTTTTCTGCTTGGTAAAGTCTTCTTCTTCTTCTTATTGTACTGTATAGTATGTACGATACAACAGTAAATGGGGGAACGTTTGGGTGTTTTACTCTTGGAAGATATATCCGATCTATCCATGGTTTTCCAGACAACCACAATGGACTCAAAAAGGGTATACCGACACGGTAATGGGGAAGGAACTACGCTCCCTAAAATGCTACCTTCAGGCCAGCCATCAAGCAGGCCGCATTGGACATGACGGCGGTAAATTGTACTGTATAGTATGTACAATACAACAGTAACCACCAATGCCGCTTGTTTAGCTGGCTAGCCTCCCTTCCGCTTTCTGGCAGATTGGAGTGCCATCTACAGTTTTCGAAGGATTGTACGGTTCCACGATATAAGAGAATGATTTGGTTCTTTAATTTTTGAAAAGTGCTGTTTGGCTATCCCCCAGTGTATGCTAGACATGTTTCACAATTGGCTTTGCCATCATACGGTATCTACGCTCCGGTACAAATTTACTGGGTACCAACCGACATATCTACCACAGTAAATTAACCCCCATTTTCCCGTGTACAATACTGTCGGTAGAGTTACTCAATTGATAGGATACCTTTCAGTTCTGAAAGTGAAAGGCGGAATTATCAACGCTGTCTTTTTTGATAGATAGATTTATTTCTTTTTTCGTTTTTGTCATGCTATGGTACGTACCATAACTTAGGGTTACGGTACATGCAGTACAGTATACCCTCCTCAGGCTTCTGTGCCATAATGAACAACTCGTTACCAGCTTGGGGGGGGATTGGGTAGTGCAATATTTGGAAACGTCATTCCCTGAAGCATACACCAGGGGATAGCCGAACCGCACAATAAATAAACTTTCAACCCACCTTTCAAATATTAAAGAACCACATCGGTAACATTCCCTGAAGCAATTCTACGTCCAAATTATAATTTCAATAACTTGCATGAGTGCAGAATAACCTTACAGTTCTCAAGTGGTGATGGTAAATCTTTATGGGTTGTACATTGTCGCACAGTTCTCAAAAGGTGGAAAGGTTTGGGTGTTTTACTCCTGGAAGATATATCCGATCCAAAAAACGCAGAGAGTTAGGCCTCCCTGCGTGGAAGGACGCCCTGGCTATCCGTCTCGGTATCGCGCCATTCCTAGGATACACTCATTGTACGGTGTGCTCCCGGCGCTTTTGGTGATTTCGCGCCCGTTTTTGATCCATATGGACAACATCTGTTGACCCGCAAGTACGAAGACGACATGACTCGCTGGCATCACGTCATTCGCAGCGTTCTCACCCTCCTCTGAGAACAAGCTGGCGTCGCACCACTTGTCGAATATACGCTTCCCGCCCAAGAAACCAATTCTCCTATTCATTAGGAGTCCTGTCCATTACGAATGCAAATCTACATTCCGGGTGCCTATTGTCTTCACACCAGTATATTGCTGTCGACATCACTATTGCCTATCCTTCTGCTCGCCGTCACTTCTCACAAACTGCAGTTACCACAGGCGCTGCCGCGACACTCGCAAAGCGAGTGAAACATCGTCATTATGGCGATTACTGCCATCAACACGATATCCTCTTTTCCTCCGTCAGATTTGATATCAATGGCGCCTTGTGCGAAGACGGCCAGAATTTTTTCAACAACCGCACTTCCTTCGCTGCTTACCGTCGTGGTTCCCCTACTCAGCAAGAACTTCGCGACTTCGTTACTCGTTTTGTGTTTAGCCTCCAAGTGATGCAGGCACGACGGGGTACCACTCGCTGCCTGCCTCCGCATTTGATCTCTGAATACTCTCCGCACATTTATGTTCCTTAGAACTCGAAAAGATTTTCCGGTCCGACAGTGACTCTACCTAGGTACTCCCTAGTCTGTTAATAAAGCACGAATTTAAGTAATGTGTAAATATCTTGAATTGGGGAACACGAGGGCTTCACTTGCTCTTACAGATAGATCAAATATATCTTCGAAGAGTAAAAACACCCAAGACTTCCCACATCTGGAACAAGTACGCTGGCTGATACCAGCAAACTTGTACTGTATGTTGGTAGTGAGCATGTACCCAAGAGATTGCGACAGGCGTTGATGGCACTTCACTCTACCAGCGGTTGTTTGGAAAACCGTGGGATAGATCGGATATATCTTCCAAGAGTAAAACACCCAAAGCTTTCCCCTCTACCAGCAAGTAGAGGGGACACCAGGAAGCAGGCATACCGCATTGGTGGCTACTGCCAATGCGGGGTGTCATTGTAAAAGAATAGCGTGCACCTTTCTCCCTCTTTACTTTGTCGGCGGGACACCGTTTTGAGTCGATTGGGGTTGCTTGGAAAACTCTGGGATAAATCGAATATATCCTGCAAACCCATGGGATATATCGGATATATCTTCCAAGAGTAAAACACCCAAACCTTCCCCCTTCTTTCAAAGTAAAGACACCCAAATTCTACCCTCTTCCGAACCCGTTCCATCGCACGGCTCACGACACTTCTCACAATTCCATGACGATTGCAAAGGCAGCCAGATGTCTGCCTTCGTACTTTGAGATGGGGACGGGAAACAGCCTGGGTTTTCCCGGCAATTCAGAAAGAAATTCTTGGTATTTCCACTTCTTCTCGGCGTCGGCTGTGTGGAGGCCCGTGAGTGGGTTGAAAATCTTCGCCTTGGCAAAGGAAGGCGCAAGAGGGTTGATGAGCCTTACATCGAAAACGTCCGTGCCACCGGCAGCTCCCACACCCGGATATCCGATCTGGTCCAGTGTTTATGGGTAGTCGGCGCTCAATGAATGGCCTTCGAGCGCCTTTTGCCAGGTCGTTATCGGTGAGGGTCACCTGGTTGCTATGGCAAGAACTGCGCTCACAGCCGTAACGAAAGTGCAGAAAGTAGTCGCCGTAGGTACCCAGCATTTCATGACACCCTGCCAATGGAAAAGGAGTATCGGGGAGAGAATAAAAGGGTCTGGACGAAGTACTGGGACCAAACAGAAATATCTTTGCTCTTGATGTGTCTCTTCAACCACCTCACGGTGCGCAGTAGACCTATCCTTTGGCTGAGGGCAGGGACATACTGGCGCGGAAGGCGCAGTGCAAAATAATTGGTATAGGTAGTTCCAAATAATAAGAAATAGTTCCAACTTGAATAAATAAATAAATAGCGCAATTGGACTTAGAATGAATAATGAATAGAAAGCCAAATGTATTGATAGGTGATCAACGGGAATATTTCGAAAGCCCAAGGATGTAAAAATAATTCTAACAACCTAGACTACTTAACTCTACACCAGGGTGAACCTGCTACAAATATCAGGTGAGCCGTTCAATAATTTTGGTAGACATAATTCAGGCTCAGCAATAATTATTGCAGTATTTCCAGGTAAGCAATCATCCAGATAATAATTTGATGGTAGCATAAATGCAATAATTATAGCCTGTATAATATAAAACCAACTGTAGGACATAAAAATTATTTCACACTGAATTCAGCATAAAATAGTGCCAGTGTAAATAGATAAAATTGTTCCTTGATGATTCACAATAAATATAAATTGTGGGCCTCAATAAAAATATTGTTCCACAATTCAGCAACATTGTAGGACATCGGGACAGAGATTAAAATATTTGGCAATTTTACACCACTTCCTTTGAAATTTATGAACCAAATTTATCCTGTTGACTGAGATGAATCCCAAGATAAAATATTACTCATATCCATAGGTATCCATCAAGTAAAGGAGCTTGAGCATGTCAGATACAGGACTGTCCTTTTTTGTGAGCGGGTCGGAGGGATTAATTGAACCAGGTATCCATAGCATTTTCTTGATTTTGTCGTTTCGAAATTATATCGAATTAATTGAACATCCGCTCTAAAGATTTGTCTTCAGGTACACGACAAGTAGATAGAGAGCTGAATAGATCTTTTGAATCAACAGCAACATGAAGAGGAATATTGATATCGAGAATTGTACTGTATGCTGCTGCAATAATTTTTCCTTCCTCAAGCTTCACCAGAGCCAATATTTCACCAGATGCAATAGATTTAACAGGAGCGACATAGATGTGAACGCCAAAAATTGTATGAAATATTGAATTACAGTTTAAGGAGCCAATTAGCAACCCACCAATACATCCAAGTTGCGCATTTGTCGATCCGGCTGGTTTTCCTGCATCAGAAAAAACAACTGATAAATTGAAATTTCCAGAAACTTCCGGGCGCCGATACGTGCTTGTAGAACCAAAAGATTTTAAATTCCGAAGCATAGAAGATTGGATAATAAATCTCGAACCAATGGATTTGACCTTTTCTGTTGTAAATAACTTGCTGTAAAAGCAGACACTGGAGATGCAACCATACCCAAATAACAATTGAACTATTTAATGAATTAAAGCGAAGTTTTCAAATGAGTTCATTTCTTCATCAGGTTGTTTTCGACGATTTCTTAATATTGAAGGTTCCGGTCCATTTAGTTTTTCATCAGCTGAGACATTAATTTTATAGTCGTCAAACTGCATGATTTTAACTATTGAAATTAAAAGATCTAGGACTATGTACGATGTACCAAGCTTACATTGCTTTCCAAGATCTTGGATAAATTGCTTCTTAATTTTTTTTGTCCAGTAATAAGTATATCATCGACCAATTTAACGACAAGCAGAATTAATGATCCTTTCAAACTCATAAAAATAATTGGGGTATATAACTACTTATTTCAATCCGAGGTCAAAGAATGTATTATCCGAGTGTATTTGCCATTTTGCATTCGCGTTGACTAACCATATGAAGCAGACAGTAATAACCAATAGAAGGATTTTCAGAGCATTCCCGAGGAGGTCTCACATAAGCATCTCGTAATGCTGATCCAGATTGTAAAAATGCAGACTTCACATCAACCTTTGACAAATTCCATTAAAAATTGTAGCAATTGATAAGAGAATTCTAATTGCCATCGGAGAACAAGATTCCGAATCAGTTCTCAAATTATTTTTCTCCTTGTCCTCATTTCCATGTAGAGCAATTCGAGCCTTGCAATATATTTTCCATCATCCAAAATTTTTATTTTGTATAAAACTTGACTGGGTATTACATTCGAGTCGGGAGGAATTTTTGAAACATGAATTTTTGAACAGGTAGTGAGAATTTTTTCCGTATTGTATGCATTTTAAATATTATGAGATGGAATTCAAGATGGTTGATGGAGTAAAACTTCTTTAGATCCAAACCTTTTATGATAAAAACTCAGACTTTTTTGTTCAGATGATTTCAATTCCGTTCCAGGTAACAACTCAATTTCATGCGCATCAATTCCACCATTTTCATCAATAGGGATATGAGTTAAATTTTCAAATTCGCGAGAACTAGAGCGTAAAGATACTGCTCGAAGATGAGATGTTTTTTGTGACATCGCAAAATTTGCAGGAGTCAACTATACTTGATAGATATTTTTTGCATTCATAGTCCCATATAAAATTTATTTGTAACAACAGTTTTATATAATCATAATTTGAGTGAC
This sequence comes from Kappaphycus alvarezii, assembly GCA_002205965.3. Taxonomy (NCBI): domain Eukaryota; phylum Rhodophyta; class Florideophyceae; order Gigartinales; family Solieriaceae; genus Kappaphycus; species Kappaphycus alvarezii. The sequence continues at coordinate 449,712 of NADL03000750.1, forward strand.
CACATACATGTTTGTGAACCTTATTACTTATTTTTTCTTTTCAGCCCAAGATGTATTTTTTGATGTATTGATATTGTTGGAACAAATTGCTGATGGAAATGAATTTTCAATAGGGTCGGATGATTGTATAAATATATGTCCGGGTACATAACAATGATGACCATGATCCACCAATGTTATCTAATCGATTGAATTATTTGCGGACTTGAACTCGATGCAGTTGTCAGTCATATGAATAATATTTGATTTTCTTGTGATGTTTCTTCCAATAACCCATTGACATTGTACACTGATTATTAGATGCCTTATTCTAACCTGATTTTCATTGTCTGAAATAGCTGATAAAAATATTGAACCGAGCATTTTCTTTTTTTGCTTGAGTGGTCGCCATTTCCGTATTGCCAGAAGGGTGTGCCCTTGATACATTCAGAAAGTTCATCAACAATTCCATTCCATTCCGGTAAATAAATTTGAAAGTGCTCGTAATTCAACAATCCCATTCACTATACGGTGCTCCATCATCAAGTAACGGACCGGGGTAAAACTTATTTGATGGAAATCAAGCCAGAATCATTTTTGTCTTTGATATTTTCTGCATTTCCCATTTTAGATGATGAACCTTTATGATAATTTTTGCACTCTTGCATTTATCTTTTTCATAGGCCCAATGGCCAATTCTCCACATCGGTCACAAGTTGATTTTGCCTTGAGGGCAGCAAAGTCTTCAGGAGATAATCTTTGCTTATTATTTTTCTTGAAATTTTCTTTTCTCCGTATGAAATATTTGATTGACTTGAAGAGATATATTTTTGAGAATTTCCATATATTTGATTGTATTTTTTGGTTTATCACATGCACGAATAATAGATGATATTTCTGAATATTTGATTAATTCTAGGATTTTTCCTTTTTCCAAATCGGCTTCTTCATGCTCGGAGAATCAGCAGCCAAAATAGATACTCGCTGGTTTGAATCAATTTTGGAATTAGCCAGGAGCAAAAATGATACCAGTGCTTCAGGTAATTTCGAAGTACCAGTAGATGAATGAAATCGGGCAATTTGAGCATCAAACCGTGATTCAAAATTTTTGAAATCATTATCACCACGAGTAGTATGTAATAGATCTAAGAATTTTGAAATGTATCTGATATAGATGATAGAGGATCCACCTTATGAATAGCGTTGGCAATCGCTAATGCACCATTTTCAGACTGAATTTCGGTGTCTGGAATTTTCTTACAAATATCAAGAGCTCGTCCAAATAATTGTGATTGTAAGACAAGACCTTGTACTGCCTTAGGAACCTTATTAGAATTTGATGCTGGTAATAAATCATGACAGATTTCCATTTGTGAACAGCATCAAAATATTTTTCTTGAGGTCCTTTACCATCCGTCCAAGGAGCCGTGCGAAGATCCCATGAAAATTCGGCCTTGAAGGAATTTCGGGGCGATCTGGGCCCATAACTGGATCCAAATAATAAATAGTTCCAACTTGAATAAATAAATAAATGCGCAATTGGACTTAGAATGAATAATGAATAGAAAACCAAATTAATGATAGGTGATCGAGGGAATATTTCGAAGCCCAAGGATGTAAAAATATTTCTAACAACCTAGACTACTTACTCTACACCAGGGTGAACCTGCTACAAAAATCAGGTGAGCCGTTCAATAATTTTGGTAGACATAATTCAGGCTCAGCAATAATTATTGCAGTATTTTCCAGGTAAGCAATCATCCAGATAATAATTTGTGGTAGCATAAATGCAATAATTATAGCCTGTATAATATAAAACAACTGTAGGACATAAAAATTATTTCACACTGAATTCAGCATAAAATAGCGCCAGTGTAAATAGATAAAATTATTCCTTGATGATTCACAATAAATATAAATTGTGGGCCTCAATAAAAATTGTTCCACAATTCAGCAACATTGTAGGACATTGGGACAGAGATTAAAATATTTGGCCAATTTTCACAATCTATCCCATGGTTTTCCAGACAACCACAATCGAGTCAAACAGGTTATACCGACACCGTAATGGGGAAGGAACTTCGCTCCCTAAAATGCTACCTTCAGGCCAGCCATCAAGCAGGCCGCATTGGACATGACGGCTGAAATGCCATCCACAGCTTTTGACGCATTGTATGGTTTCACAATTGGCTTGACAATGATACGATATCTACGCTCCGGTGCAAATTTACTGGATACCAACCCACATATCTACCACAGTAAATTAACCCCCATTTACAGTTTCACAACTGTTGAAAGTATGGGTTAGCAAAAAACCACAGAAAATATTAACTTTACTAACAAGACTAGCCCTAATCTTTGTCTTCATATGAGGACAATGATCCTATAGACATTAGCAGTCATGGTTAAAGACGTTTTGACCGATAGCCGAATAGGAATCGATTTACCTGGAACTGTGCTGCCAATTCATTGATTTAAGACCTCCACACTCTTCAATGGTTGCTACTGTGACCACAAGGGCATTGAGATTCTTCATCATCGTGAGTGAACTATTTGGTCATGTGCAATAGTTAAGGAAGCACTGAAGTGTCATATTTTTACGTATTACATAACTAGCCCCTTGGAGAGAGTGTTTCAAAACCTCTCATTCATGGAATTGAGAAGTTCTAAAATGACAGCTACGGGTTTCAGTCTCCTACTAGATTTGAGAACAAAAACGGCTTCCGAACAATATTCGAGAAGATTACTTTTCGTGATAAACATAGTTTCAATGTGTTGACGGGTAGGAAGCTTTCTACTTAGGTAAGCGTCTACTCTTTATTGATGAGATGAAGGGAAATGATTTCAAGCATACTCATGTCATTGGCGCTGACTACATGAGTGTAAAATTCTCCATAATATGAGAAACAGAAGCTACGCACAAGTGCATATAGATTGAAGGCCTCTGAGAACAGATTTTTCCTTCTATTAAAGGATAAGGAATATCTTCCTAGATGGCGACAATACCCTGTGCGTTAAAGTCGGGAACATTCATTGGATTCTGAATTTGAATTAAGCGAAGTCCACTTCCATTTCCAGAAACCCTAAACGCCCCGACAGATCCTCCAAACAGCTGGTATACGAACCTGCCATCGGATGAAGCCCAAAGATCAATTGGCCGAGGGCCGTTAGCAGCCTCCTCTCTTGCGAGCCTAGCCCTACCTCCAGTGAATGAAAATGTGGAAATAGTACCAGAAACTGTATTGGAAACCCAAAACCTTCTGAGATTTGACGAAATTTCCACCCAGCAAGCCGCAAACTGCCCCTTGGTGAACGATTGCCCAATCAATACATCAAGTTGGACAGGGACAAGGCGACCCAGACCTGGTCAGTTGCCATATGGAGACAGAACTCGTTTGAGGCTCTGCGAGTTTACTATCAGGTCCAACAACACGGACTTCAGGAACGATGACAAACTGCTTGGATCCAATTCTAGTCATGTCGAAACCAATAGCTGTTGGAAGATTACGCCCAGCAGAGTTCCCAAATCTAGTTGAAGCCGCCACAGACACCGGTTGCAAGCTCAACAGACCAAACCTTGATACTCGATAGACCAGAATTTCAGCTAGTCTCCCGGATATCGCCGCGTTGAGGGGCGCAAAGGAGTCTGATGCTACAAGTGATCGACCGTCGGCAGAAAACTGAATGGCAGATGGGCGAAACGAGAGTCTGCGGACACTGGAGGTGGGCAGGTAAGAGGCGACCTGCGCTGTTCAAACGGAATCCAGATAAAACACCTTTTTGCTCAGTTGGGGCGTCAAACTCGCCGTCATCATCGGCGGTGGCTACATAGATCAGGTTTCCAGAATACGCAATGGATACGGGGCCGAATCCAGGAACTCGACGTACAGATTTAAAGTCAAGGTTGAAGTCAGGAAGGATCTCGAACACTGAGATAGAGTTACTTCCAGCGTTGACTGCGAGGACAAAGCGCCCATTCACGATAATGACGGAAAAAGCAGAGATCAAAGGATCAGATCCGGAGGTGCCAGTGTTTAAGACTGCTCCTCGACCGCCAGTTTTCAGTGCATTGTTCAAGAGAGACAGTGTACCATCCGGGCGACGACCATAGACGACTAGGGTGTTTTCGGTTATATTGTTCGACATTGCATACACCCCACCAACATATTCACGACTTGAGCGGCCCGCTATATCGTTGAGATCTTCAGAATTATCGCCCACGACTGCTTGAAGCAGGACTGTTGACAACAAAGTCGCCAGAAAGATGGTAGGATAGTTCATTACCTCTCTGTTTGAAATAACGGAAAAAAAACTTAGGAATGAAGAAAGGAGATTTTGATATTTGAAGAAAGAAGGTGGCGAAGCATAATCCAACAACTGATGTTTTATACTCTTTTCCCAGAGCAAATGCTGTGAGTTTAGTTCTGAGTTGGGACGAGGACTCTGCTTGTCTTCTCTTGGCGTGCAGCAATGAGACATTATTCTACAGATAAAGATTTCTACGTCGATTAGAATGCCATCTCAAATCGCAATTGTTGAATCGAAGGTCCTCTTTAGCAAAACGTCAACATAAAAGGGCTATTAAATGATTCAGAAATGGAAAATGGTGGTCTCGAGGTGATCTTTGGGTCTCGATCATTGATAAAGGTATCTCGTAAAAGAAAAACACGGGGAATCCATTGAATGTTACAGATACGCTGGCTGATACCCAGTGAGTTTAAATGGTAGTGTGCATGTGCGTGACATTTGCATTTTTGCGGGAATTTTGCTTCTACGCGGTAGGCACAGATGGCACTCCATTCTACGACTCTACTAAATCGAACATATCTTTAAACAGTAAAACACCGAAACTTTTCTCTCTCCTCTACTGTATCAGCTGCCTACTGGTAGGAATCATGCTATCCCTCTAGGCCAAGTTGTGCTACACCCATTATCTTGAAAATTTTTAAAAAATGCCGAGGGATAGCCGACTCCTACCTTTCAAATGACAAAGAACCATAACATTTCTCGCTACCAGCAAGTGGAGGGGAGGCCATAGGGGTATAAGTTTGGGTATTTTACTATTGGAATATATATTTGACCTATCGTAAAGGGGAATGATTTGGTTCTTTAATTTTTGAAAAGTGCGGTTCGGCCATCCCCTGGTGTATGCTAGACATGCTCAGGATAATGGTAATGTGAGTCATTTGCTTAAATGGCTGGCTCGAAGCCTGTCAGCAGGCATAATGCATTAGACATCACTGCTGCTGCCGCATGCCTCTGCGTTAAAACCGCTCGAACCGTCCCGTATGTCTCCATTACCCTAACAGCCACGTTCCGCGCCACGTCGGTTAGCACTGCGTAGGCGTCTGGGTGCCAGCCCCCTGTCGTAAAGGTAAATCGTGTCGTAAAAATTTTTGGTTTATTTTAATTTATGGAAGATGGGGCTGGTTGTATCCAAGCCACTGGAAGTGCGTTGCAAAGATGCCATGGACCATACTAACATTGGTAAACTGCTTCTTCATTTTGGTTGTTCCACCTCTCCTTCGCCTCTCTTGAGTTCTTGCTACGCTACTCAAATCTAATCCGCTTGTGAGACATCACGAGGTTAAGCTGAAGAAAATAGAAATCGTACATATGGAATTCTGAAAATCACGTGTTTTGGATTGATTGCAAATTTTCCAGTGGGGTGGTAGATCTTTATGAGTCGTACAATGTCGCACAGAGGCGTGCGGAGGGTATTCATAAATTAACCAGTACAGTATTATTGTACTGTACAGTATGTGTATTATTGTACAGCGCCTCTATCCGGGACAAATACAGCCTCCCCGACAGTTTCTCCCTCCCCGCCGTCCTTGCTGGCCTCCGCGCCTCTTCTTTCCCCGGCCTGTCTGACTTCCAGACAACCGCTACTGCTGAGATCACAAAGGCGCTTCGCGCCAAGCTTCTCTCTTCCGTCGACCTCTCCTCCTCCGAAGGCTCCCGGCTACTCCGCCGCCTAGCTTCCGTCGCTTCTTCCCACCCCCCGTCCCTTTCACAACCTCCCGAGAGCCATCTCGGTACCCGGGCCGCTCCTGAAGTATGGCGAACCATGGTTTGCCTCCGTCTTGGTGTCCCATCTTCTCTGGCACACAACCCTGCACCTATTGCGCCGCCGCCCACTTCCGCACTGTCCCCACCCTGGACCCATACGGACACCACGCCTCTGTCTGTCCCTGCGCCGACGGCTCCATTCGGCGCCACAATTGTGTTCGCGACCGCCTCATTTCCGAGGTATCACGCTTATCAATTGGGATTCGCCCTGTCCGGGAATGGACCTTCCCGCAAGACTTGCCCCGACCTCCAACTCCCGCCGCCGCCTCGACATCTACATCGATGATTTCCAGTTCTCTCCCTCCCGCAGGGCTACGACGTCACTGTCATCAGCCCCACTCCGCTCCATACGCCCAACAGCGGATTCACACGCCCCTCGCTGCCCTTACTGCATCTGAGCGCGCGAAATCTCTCCGCTATGGCCACCTCTGCGCCGAACTACGTATCGACTTCCACCCGATGGCTTTCGATATATACGGGTCTGCCGGTCCCGGTGCCGAACGAGGTCTGTCCAGAATTGCTGAGTACATCGCACTACGTAAAGGCAGTAGTCCTGCCTTCGAGCGCGATCGCTTGTTCACGATTATCAGTTCGCTCGTACAACAACGAACTTCTGTCGCGATCAACCGACGACTACTCGACCGTTCCTGGCTCGGATAGATTTTTCCCCTTTTGAGGGCCGCTAGCCCCTCCTTTTCTGCTTGGTAAAGTCTTCTTCTTCTTCTTATTGTACTGTATAGTATGTACGATACAACAGTAAATGGGGGAACGTTTGGGTGTTTTACTCTTGGAAGATATATCCGATCTATCCATGGTTTTCCAGACAACCACAATGGACTCAAAAAGGGTATACCGACACGGTAATGGGGAAGGAACTACGCTCCCTAAAATGCTACCTTCAGGCCAGCCATCAAGCAGGCCGCATTGGACATGACGGCGGTAAATTGTACTGTATAGTATGTACAATACAACAGTAACCACCAATGCCGCTTGTTTAGCTGGCTAGCCTCCCTTCCGCTTTGGCAGATTGGAGTGCCATCTACAGTTTTCGAAGGATTGTACGGTTCCACGATATAAGAGAATGATTTGGTTCTTTAATTTTTGAAAAGTGCTGTTTGGCTATCCCCCAGTGTATGCTAGACATGTTTCACAATTGGCTTTGCCATCATACGGTATCTACGCTCCGGTACAAATTTACTGGGTACCAACCGACATATCTACCACAGTAAATTAACCCCCATTTTCCCGTGTACAATACTGTCGGTAGAGTTACTCAATTGATAGAGATACCTTTCAGTTCTGAAAGTGAAAGGCGGAATTATCAACGCTGTCTTTTTTGATAGATAGATTTATTTCTTTTTTCGTTTTTGTCATGCTATGGTACGTACCATAACTTAGGGTTACGGTACATGCAGTACAGTATACCCTCCTCAGGCTTCTGTGCCATAATGAACAACTCGTTACCAGCTTGGGGGGGGATTGGGTAGTGCAATATTTGGAAACGTCATTCCTGAAGCATACACCAGGGGATAGCCGAACCGCACAATAAATAAACTTTCAACCCACCTTTCAAATATTAAAGAACCACATCGGTAACATTCCTGAAGCAATTCTACGTCCAAATTATAATTTCAATAACTTGCATGAGTGCAGAATAACCTTACAGTTCTCAAGTGGTGATGGTAAATCTTTATGGGTTGTACATTGTCGCACAGTTCTCAAAAGGTGGAAAGGTTTGGGTGTTTTACTCCTGGAAGATATATCCGATCCAAAAAACGCAGAGAGTTAGGCCTCCCCTGCGTGGAAGGACGCCCTGGCTATCCGTCTCGGTATCGCGCCATTCCTAGGATACACTCATTGTACGGTGTGCTCCCGGCGCTTTTGGTGATTTCGCGCCCGTTTTTGATCCATATGGACAACATCTGTTGACCCGCAAGTACGAAGACGACATGACTCGCTGGCATCACGTCATTCGCAGCGTTCTCACCCTCCTCTGAGAACAAGCTGGCGTCGCACCACTTGTCGAATATACGCTTCCCGCCCAAGAAACCAATTCTCCTATTCATTAGGAGTCCTGTCCATTACGAATGCAAATCTACATTCCGGGTGCCTATTGTCTTCACACCAGTATATTGCTGTCGACATCACTATTGCCTATCCTTCTGCTCGCCGTCACTTCTCACAAACTGCAGTTACCACAGGCGCTGCCGCGACACTCGCAAAGCGAGTGAAACATCGTCATTATGGCGATTACTGCCATCAACACGATATCCTCTTTTCCTCCGTCAGATTTGATATCAATGGCGCCTTGTGCGAAGACGGCCAGAATTTTTTCAACAACCGCACTTCCTTCGCTGCTTACCGTCGTGGTTCCCCTACTCAGCAAGAACTTCGCGACTTCGTTACTCGTTTTGTGTTTAGCCTCCAAGTGATGCAGGCACGACGGGGTACCACTCGCTGCCTGCCTCCGCATTTGATCTCTGAATACTCTCCGCACATTTATGTTCCTTAGAACTCGAAAAGATTTTCCGGTCCGACAGTGACTCTACCTAGGTACTCCCTAGTCTGTTAATAAAGCACGAATTTAAGTAATGTGTAAATATCTTGAATTGGGGAACACGAGGGCTTCACTTGCTCTTACAGATAGATCAAATATATCTTCGAAGAGTAAAAACACCCAAGACTTCCCACATCTGGAACAAGTACGCTGGCTGATACCAGCAAACTTGTACTGTATGTTGGTAGTGAGCATGTACCCAAGAGATTGCGACAGGCGTTGATGGCACTTCACTCTACCAGCGGTTGTTTGGAAAACCGTGGGATAGATCGGATATATCTTCCAAGAGTAAAACACCCAAAGCTTTCCCCTCTACCAGCAAGTAGAGGGGACACCAGGAAGCAGGCATACCGCATTGGTGGCTACTGCCAATGCGGGGTGTCATTGTAAAAGAATAGCGTGCACCTTTCTCCCCTTTACTTTGTCGGCGGGACACCGTTTTGAGTCGATTGGGGTTGCTTGGAAAACTCTGGGATAAATCGAATATATCCTGCAAACCCATGGGATATATCGGATATATCTTCCAAGAGTAAAACACCCAAACCTTCCCCCTTCTTTCAAAAGTAAAGACACCCAAACTCTACCCTCTTCCGAACCCGTTCCATCGCACGGCTCACGACACTTCTCACAATTCCATGACGATTGCAAAGGCAGCCAGATGTCTGCCTTCGTACTTTGAGATGGGGACGGGAAACAGCCTGGGTTTTCCCGGCAATTCAGAAAGAAATTCTTGGTATTTCCACTTCTTCTCGGCGTCGGCTGTGTGGAGGCCCGTGAGTGGGTTGAAAATCTTCGCCTTGGCAAAGGAAGGCGCAAGAGGGTTGATGAGCCTTACATCGAAAACGTCCGTGCCACCGGCAGCTCCCACACCCGGATATCCGATCTGGTCCAGTGTTTATGGGGTAGTCGGCGCTCAATGAATGGCCTTCGAGCGCCTTTTGCCAGGTCGTTATCGGTGAGGGTCACCTGGTTGCTATGGCAAGAACTGCGCTCACAGCCGTAACGAAAGTGCAGAAAGTAGTCGCCGTAGGTACCCAGCATTTCATGACACCCTGCCAATGGAAAAGGAGTATCGGGGGAGAATAAAAGGGTCTGGACGAAGTACTGGGACCAAACAGAAATATCTTTGCTCTTGATGTGTCTCTTCAACCACCTCACGGTGCGCAGTAGACCTATCCTTTGGCTGAGGGCAGGGACATACTGGCGCGGAAGGCGCAGTGCAAAATAATTGGTATAGGTAGTTCCAAATAATAAGAAATAGTTCCAACTTGAATAAATAAATAAATAGCGCAATTGGACTTAGAATGAATAATGAATAGAAAGCCAAATGTATTGATAGGTGATCAACGGGAATATTTCGAAAGCCCAAGGATGTAAAAATAATTCTAACAACCTAGACTACTTAAACTCTACACCAGGGTGAACCTGCTACAAATATCAGGTGAGCCGTTCAATAATTTTGGTAGACATAATTCAGGCTCAGCAATAATTATTGCAGTATTTCCAGGTAAGCAATCATCCAGATAATAATTTGATGGTAGCATAAATGCAATAATTATAGCCTGTATAATATGAAAACACAACTGTAGGACATAAAAATTATTTCACACTGAATTTAGCATAAAATAGTGCCAGTGTAAATAGATAAAATTGTTCCTTGATGATTCACAATAAATATAAATTGTGGGCCTCAATAAAAATATTGTTCCACAATTCAGCAACATTGTAGGACATCGGGACAGAGATTAAAATATTTGGCCAATTTTCACACCACTTCCCTTTGAAATTTATGAACCAAATTTATCCTGTTGACTGAGATGAATCCCAAGATAAAATATTACTCATATCCATAGGTATACATCCATCAAGTAAGAAGGAGCTTGAGCATGTCAGATACAGGACTTTCCTTTTTTGTGAGCGGGTCGGAGGGATTAATTGAACCAGGTATCCATAGCATTTTCTTGATTTTGATCGTTCCGAAATTATATCGAATTAATTGAACATCCGCTCTAAAGGATTTGTCTTCAGGTACACGACAAGTAGATAGAGAGCTGAATAGATCTTTTGAATCAACAGCAACATGAAGAGGAATGTTGATATCGAGAATTGTACTGTATGCTGCTGCAATAATTTTTCCTTCCTCAAGAGCTTCACCAGAAGCCAATATTTCACCAGATGCAATAGATTTAACAGGGCAGCGACATTGATGTGAACGCCAAAAAAATGTATGAAATATTGAATTACAGTTTAAGGAGCCAATTAGCAACCCACAATACATCCAAGTTGCGCATTTGTCGATCCGGATGATTTTCCTGCATCAGAAAAAATATCAACTGATAAATTGAAATTTCCAGAAATTCCGGGCGCCGATACGTGCTTGTAGAACCAAAAGATTTTAAATGCAGAAGCATAGAAGATTGGATAAATAAATCTCGAACCAATAGATTTGACCTTTTCTGTTGTAAATAACTTACTGTAAAAGCAGACACTGGAGATGCAACCATACCCAAATAAACAATTGAACTATTTAATGAATTAGAAGCGAAGTTTTCAAATGAGTTCATTTCTTCATCAGGTTGTTTTCGACGATTTCTTAATATTGAGTAAGGTTCCGGTCCATTTAGTTTTTCATCAGCTGAGACATTAGTTTTATAGTCGTCAAACTGCATGATTTTAACTACATTGAAATTAAAAGATCTAGGACTATGTACGACTGTACAAGCTTCATATACTTTCCAAGATCTTGGATAAATTGCTTCTTAATTTTTTTTGTCCAGTAATAAGTATATCATCGACCAATTTAACACAAGCAGAATTAATGATCCTTTTAAACTCATGAAAATAATTGGGGTATATAAACGACTGATTTCAATCCGAGGTCAAAGAATGTATTATCCGAGTGTATTTGCCATTTTGCATTCGCGTTGACTAACCATATGAAGCAGACAGTAATAACCAATAGAAGGATTTTCAGAGCATTCCCGAGGAGGTCTCACATAAACATCTCGTAATGCTGATCCAGATTGTAAAAATGCAGACTTCACATCAACCTTTGATAAATTCCATTTAAAAATTGTAGCAATTGATAAGAGAATTCTAATTGCCATCGGAGAACAAGATTCCGAATCAGTTCTCAAATTATTTTTCTCCTTGTCCTCATTTCCATGCGGAGCAATTCGAGCCTTGCAATAATATTTTCCATCATCCAAAATTTTTATTTTGTATAAAACGTGACTGGATATTACATTCGAGTCGGGAGGAATTTTTGAAACATGAATTTTTGAACAGGTAGTGAGAAAATTTTTTCCGTATTGTATGCATTTGAAATATATGAGATGGAAGTCCAGATGCTTGATGAAGTAAAAATTCTTTAGATCCAAACCTTTTATGATAAAAACTCAGATCTTTTTGTTCAGATGATTTCAATTCCGTTCCAGGTAACAACTCAATTTCATGCGCATCAATTCCACCATTTTCATCAATAGGGATATGAGTTAAATTTTAAATTCGCGAGAACTAGAGCGTAAAGATACTGCTCGAAGATGAGATGGTTTTTTGTGACATCGCAAAATTTGCAGGAGTCAACTATACTTGATAGATATTTTTTGCATTCATAGTCCCATATAAATTTATTTGTAACAACAGTTTTATATAATCATAATTTGAGTGACCACATACATGTTTGTGAACCTTATTACTTATTTTCTTCTTTTCAGCCCAAGATGTATTTTTTGATGTATTGATATTGTTGGAACAAATTGCTGATGGAAATGAATTTTCAATAGGGTCGGATGATTGTATAAATATATGTCCGGGTACATAACAATGATGACCATGATCCACCAATGTTATCTAATCGATTGAATTATTTGCGGACTTGAACTCGATGCAGTTGTCAGTCATATGAATAATATTTGATTTTCTTGTGAGTTTCTTCCAATAACCCATTGACATTGTACACTGATTATTAGATGCCTTATTCTAACCTGATTTTCATTGTCTGAAATAGCTGATAAAAATATTGAACCGAGCATTTTCTTTTTTTGCTTGAGTGGTCGCCATTTCCGTATTGCCAGAAGGGTGTGCCCTTGATACATTCAGAAAGTTCATCAACAATTCCATTCCATTCCGGTAAAAAAATTTCGAAAGTGCTCGTAATTGAACAATCCCAATTACACTATACGGTGCTCCATCATCAAGTAACGGACCGGGGTAAAACTTATTTGATGGAGAATCAAGCACAGAATCATTTTTGTATTTGATATTTTCTGCATTTCCCATTTTAGATGATGAACCTTTATGATAATTTTTGGCACTCTTGCATTTATCTTTTTCATAGGCCCAATGGCCAATTCCTCCACATCGGTCACAAGTTGATTTTGCCTTGAGGGCAGCAAAGTCTTCAGGAGATAATCTTTGCTTATTATTCTCTTTAAAATTTTCTTTTCTCCGTATGAAATATTTGATTGACTTGAAGAGATATATTTTTGAGAATTTCCATATATTTGAGTTGTATTTTTTGGTTTATCACATGCACGAATAATAGATGATATTTATGAATATTTGGTTAATTCTAGGATTTTTCCTTTTTCCAAATCGGCTTCTTTTTCATGCCTCGGAGAATCAGCAGCAAAAATAGATACTCGCTGGTTTGAATCAATTTTGGAATTAGCCAGGAGCAAAAATGACCGTCGCAGTATTTAAATTTTGAAATCAACGTCGTTGAGGCCACCCCTACCATCAACTACCCCTTCCGCTCACCCCTCCTTTTGGCCCTTAACATGACCAACCTCGGCCCTTCCCTCACCATCACCAAGCCATCCCCAGGCCGTCGTCCACTCAGCGCTTTGCCCCTGATGGAAATGGTCCACCGACTTCGATGATCATTGTAGAAGGTTGGACCGGGAACGCATTCGGGAGTGGGTCCGCTGTAACTGCTTCTATCAGGCAGAAGAGGCAGACGACAAGGAGGAGTGAGTAGAGGAGATAGAGGAAGAGGAGAAAGAGGAGGAGGACTGGTTGGACCCGTGGGAGCCACAAGTGTATAACTACGATGATCATTGTAGAAGGTTGGACCGGGAACGCATTCGGAGTGGGTCCGCTGTAACTGCTTCTATCAGGCAGAAGAGGCAGACGACAAGGAGGAGTGAGTAGAGGAGTGAGAGGAAGAGGAGATAGAGGAAGAGAAGAAAGAGGAGGAGGACTGGTTGGACCTGTGGGAGCCACAAGTGTATAACGGTGGGGGGTCTCCCATGGACAACGAAGGGGAGACTGAGGGAGTAGTTGTGATCTCTGACTCTTTTGATGAAGATAAAGAGAGGATCAAGAGGAGGAAAAGGTGGATGAGGGGAGCGGAGACATGGAAAGTGCTGGATTGGTGAGGAAAGGGCCAGAAATATGGACCAGGTGGTTCCGAGTCTGGAACTGGATGGGGCGTCCTCATTGGTCTATATATTTTGGAGAAACAATGGGGAATTCTAAGCCGTTCGCGGATATTTTTGTTGACTGGCTGGGTGAATGGATATTTTGGGGGAACTGTTTGGCTCTGATATAGAGGACTAAGATATTAAGGAAATAATCTATATATTTACCCTGATAGTATATGCTGTTAGTTTTTCTTTCACACGATTCTCATGAATGTATTTCATGGTTATTAGTATGTTTGTTTGAAACTTTAAGGTGAGCCAAACAGTCTAAATATGGTGATTAAACTGCTTCCTCTTGTGGAGGTCAGGCAAGTTGGCAGACAACTTCAAGTCAAGTCCCTAGTAGTATGAAGTTGGGAGTAAACTTCAGACCCGAAAAAACTTTTTCCTACGCTGGTTACAGAGCATCAGTGGTAGACCCTTCCCTTTCATAATTGCTTGTAGCCCTCTCAACTCTCTTCCATATACATTCATTTTTGTTCGTTCAACTATACCACGGTAGCGCTTTTGTTGATTGCAACACTCCTTCTTGTGGTAGTTGGTTTTTAGTATCTCTTCTCCCGACGATTTACCCATATCAGCATCCACAGCGGCGGCTTAAGTTTCCAGAGACTTGATTGGCGGTAGCAAGAAGAGTCTAGCCAGGTTTAGCATTGCTGAGCTTGACGCAAGGAAGGCTGCGGGGGTGATAGTTTTCGCGGAGGTGAGTACTATTCCCAAGAAGGGCTTTTCGAGTTTTTTGGGCTTGACCGGCAACTAGAGCTCTCGTAATACTTTGTAGTCCAGAAAGAACTCTGCGATGGACCTTAGGAAACACTCCATTCTGCATCGAACTCCATCGTGACTGCTAAAAGTGTAACCACGTAAGCTCTAAACTGGGAAAAATTGGAGGTGCCTTTATTGAGACATATGGATTGGCTGGAACCCATTTACAGTTGCGAATGAGCTAAACTAAACTGGATTCGTAAGGAGAGGAAAGGAGGTATCTTCATCGGGAGGGGAACGTTTTGGGTGTTCTACTCTTTACTGATATGTCACACACGCCGCCATCATCCGTAGTTAATTTATGAAACCCTCCGCAGGCCTCTGTGTGACATTATACGACCCATAAAGATATACCACCATTGAGATGTATGGATTGGCGGAAACCCATTTATAGTTGGCCTCCTTCCACCTTCTGGTAGATTGGAGTGCCATCCACAGCTTTCGACACATTGTACGGTTTCGCAATTGGCTTGACAATGATACGATATCTACACTCCGGTACAAATCTAATGGATACCAAACCACATATCTACCACAGTAAATTAACCCCCTATTTAAAAAATTTATAGTTGTAAATCTGAATTTAATATAAAATACATGCACCTATTTTCAGTATTTTACTCATTAATTTTCGTCTGTAAGTACCGTTACAGAATTGGCGTGAGAAATCACAGCAAAGCAAGTTTAAAATTACCCTTTCAAAATTTCAAGGCCTGTTTCAGATCATTTACAAGATACGGATATATTTTTCTTCCAAGAGTAAAACACCCAAACCTTTTCCCCTTTGCAAGATGCTGGAAATTATTGGCGATAATTTGCCGGATCATATATGGTTTTAGTTGCCAGCGAAATACTCGCCACAACATTAATGTAGCTTTGTTAGACGATTGAAAGAATAGATTTTTGGAACGCGGGGCACTTCAGAACACTATGGGCGCAAGCAGTCGACCAGCCCAAAAAACGCACCGCACACGAGCTCGTTCCACTTCGAACCAGCAACTGGTCAATGAAAAAATGGCCACAAAACTGGCCAGAGAAGATGCGTATGGAAAGGCTGCACAAGCTTTGCACTCGCTACGCGTTCTACCAGCTACCAGTGATGTTATCGATCCCTTATCGATAAACATCCCTAGCAGGCCCGATGAAACAACTCTACCCAGGGGAACATCTTCTTCCGACTAAATGTTTCCACCCGATCAGTGAGTACGAAGTCCTTGGCGCTTTAAGGGCTTTTTAAACCAAGATCCTCTCCCGGAGGCTCAGGTCGAAAGCCTTGCCACCTGGTGGAATTGCTAATATGTCCATCCTCATCAGGGAATTAAGGTTTTGTGGGAGCTTTTACAAGAGTTGTTAATGTTTTAGCAACTGGGAAAGCACCAGCTGTTCTCGCTCCT
This sequence comes from Kappaphycus alvarezii, assembly GCA_002205965.3. Lineage (NCBI taxonomy): Eukaryota > Rhodophyta > Florideophyceae > Gigartinales > Solieriaceae > Kappaphycus > Kappaphycus alvarezii. The sequence continues at coordinate 465,905 of NADL03000750.1, forward strand.
TGGCTAGCTGGTGCTCCACTAACCCCGTTGGCGAAGAAGAACATGTCGCCCGGGCAATCGCAGTTTAGGAGACGCTGCGCAGGCTGGTCAGTAGTTGCTTAATGAAGTGAGTGTCCGAGAAGGCGTCAGACCACCTCCAACCTCTCCAAGTGGGTATCGCTACAAATTCGGTACCGACACAGACACAGTCATGCACGGAATCCAACAAGTCGTTCAGGAGTACGGCAGTGACCTAGCACATGTGTTACTGACTATCGATCTCAAGAAAGCTTTTAATACGTGCAGCAGACCCGCTTTTCTGACCGCGGTGAGACAACTATTCCCAGAATTACAGCCTTGGGTCTCATTTTGCTGTGCAAACGAGCCCGCATTCCTGTGGATAGGTATTCACACAATAAAAAAGTCTCCGGTACCCAAATGGGAGAAAAACTTGGAGGCCCCCTCTTCGACCTGGTGCTGCACCCTATTATCCTCAAAATACAAGAACTCTTCAGTTCAGAGGAACGGGAGAACAGAGATTTGGCAAAGTTGTTACTTCAACTGTGGTACCACGATGAAAGGTACATTATCGGGCGCCACGACCAACTCGTCAAAGCCATCGAAGTACTTCGCTACGTGGATGCTTAAAGCCGAGGACTGCAATTGTCGCTGCCGAATTGCACCGTCTGGTGGCCTACAGTCCCTCCAGGGTCAGTACAGAGTCTCTACCCAAACGGGATTAAGGAAGAGTACAGCGAGGGTACTTCCGTCCTGAACAACCCCGTCGGCAATATGGAATACACTACATTGTCCTTTACGAACAATGTCTCATCTCTCAGAACATTCCTCGAGACCACTGCTGACCTTGAGAAATAGGCAAGTGGCATTCCAGCTACTGCGTAACTGTTTTGGCGTTGGCAAAGTAGGCTATTTGTTGCGGGTAGTACCCCGTCTTGTACCAGAGAAGGAGTAGAAGAATTCGACAGGATGAGGGAGTGCTGTGTTCGAAAATTGGCAGGTGGAGTGTAATACAGTAAATGGTCCTTCCCTCGTGCAATTAATGAAATGGTCATCCCTTCGTGTAATGCAGAAAATGTTCATCCTTTCGTATAATACAGAAAATGGTCCCGCCCTCGTGTAATCCAGCAACTTAAAACGATTCCGCCCCTGGCTTCGCTTATCGTCCTTTCCATAATTGTCTACCATCCTCCTATATATTTAATACTGTATCATCTCCTCCAAATCAACGTTTTACGTCTTTTTTATCCACCTACTTCACCACATTCACTCCTTATGTAGACATTTCACGCAATTGCGCTTCTGCAATTTCAATTTTCACTTTTTAGTACCGACTCCAGTCCGCCTCAAAAGTGTACTTAAATTCATTGTATCCAACTTTTTTTAAATCCATCAACCCCTACACACACTACCCTCCTCCTCACACCCTCTATTCTCCATCCACAATCGCTCCACTCCATTTACAACCAAAATGAACAACCTTCGGCCCTCCGCGTCCATCTCCAAAAATCGCCACCGCGCCCCTAATATCCATTTCCCTACTCCCTTTCGGACCTACTGACCAGGATGACTACCGATACCGACAAACAAAAAAAAGGTGATCGAATTTGTGCGTCGTTTGTTCGCCAAAGAGGATGCGGAGGAGTTACTTGAGGAGCAGGAGTGGGAGGTCGAGGGGGGAGCTGGGGAGACCTTCGAGGAGTGGACAGCCCAGGAATTGGTCTACAGGGTTAACGAAGAGGAGGAGGATGACGAGGACGAGTAGGATTATGACGAGGACGAGAAAAAGGATGAGGGCGAGGACGAGAAGGATGAGGGAAATGGAGGATGGGAAGTGTTGGAATAGTGGGGCGAGGACTGTAAATTATGGAACAAGTGGGAACGGCGCTAGAGCCGAATGGGGATATCTTTAGTAGTTTAGATACCTCCCAGGAGGAAATAGAGAGCTATCAGCCGTTTGCAGATATTTGTGAGGACTTCTTGGGCATCATGGATATTTTTGAGGAGTTGTTTAGATCTGATGTAGAAAATAGGAAATAAAAGGCACATATCGATTTTTCGTTTCTTACAGATCTTTTATTTGGATTATATCATCTACATAAAAAGTTTTTATGAATTTCCTGGTATTTTCTGTAATTTTGTTTCCACTTTTGTGGTAGCCAAAAGTCTATATAAGCTGATTAAAATGCTTCCTTAATGGGAAGGCAAGCAAATTGGCAGACAACTTCAAGCAAAGTCCCGAGTAGTAGGAAGTTAAGAGTCAACTTCAGACGCAAGAAACTTTTTCTTACGCTGGCCACAGAGCATCAGTGGTAGACCCTGCCCGTTCCATACTTTCTTGTAGGCCTCTCAACTGTCTTTCTTACCCACTCCTTCTTGTTCGTTTAACTATACCACAGTAGCACTTTTGTCGCTTGCAACACCTCCCTCTTGGGGTAGTTCGTTCTGCGTACCTCTTCTCTCGACGATTTACCCCTATCATTTCGTACTCTTTGGGAGGGTACTCTTGTTGAGGGTTAAATGGTAGGGGTAAATCGTCGGAGAAGAGATACTCTGAAAGAACTACCCCAAGGGGGGAGTAACCTCCAACGGAGCTTGTCTACTAGCTGGACTCCAATCGACATTCTATTAATAGCTTGATCGTGTCAGCTCTCTACGGCAATTAAATATACACTGCCTTAGCAATGGAAAGCTTCTCGATACCCAAAATGGTCCTCAAACAGAGACACGCCGCGCAAGTTGTACTGTCTAATGCTACATGCCTCCTCGCTTGCCTCGACTCACCGATGTAGTCACAACGTCACAAAAGCGCAGACCCGTTTCTGTTTTCTCCTTTCCTTCTCTCCAACCTCCGTTTGCACGCCCTGATAGAAGTGCGAGACGGAGAAGTAAACTAATCCGTCATTTCACCCTGATACGGATAAATCGTCGGAAGAACAGATACCGAGAACCAAATGCCCCGAGAAGGAGGTATTGCAAGCGACAAGAGTGCTACCGTAGTATAGTTGAGCAAAGAAAAAGAGGTAGCTAAGGACGACGGTTGAGGGAGATTCCATCAAATACAGAAGAATCAGGGTCTACTACTGATTCTCTGCGACCAGCGTAAGAAAACTTGTTCTTCAGTCTGAAGTTTAATTTCCACTTTCTACTACCCGGGACTTGACTTGACGTTCTCTGTCAAATTGATTGATATCTTCGAGAGAAGGTATTTTACTCAGCATATATAGACTTTTGGCTACCCTTAGGGTCCAAAAACAAAAGAGGTTCCAGTAAATGCATTAAGACATTTAATTTGGATGATATAATTTAATCAAGAGATACTTAAGAAACGAAAACTTGATCTACTCACCTTTTTTCCCATCCTTTCGATCAGACCCAGACAACTCCTCACAAATATCCTTGCTACCCAACCAGTCCCACAAATATCCTCAAAGGGCTTACAATTCTCTATTTACTAGAGGAAGATATCTAAACCACTATATATGCCCCCATTAGTTTTCAGTGTCGGGACTACCTGGTCCATATTGCTTAGTCCCCGCCCCAACATTCTAAAACTTTCCATGTCTCTCTCCCCCTCATCCCCCTCGTACTCCTTCTTACTCCTCTTCATCCTCATTCTTGTAATCCAGTTCCAGGGCTGCCCACCCCTCAAAAGTCTCCCCACCTCCCTCTTCAACCTCCCGCCTCTGCCCCTAACCTACCTCTTCGGCCTCATCCTCGATGAACAAGCGACGAAAGGCACTTCATTTAGCGCTGCACACGCATCCGGGTGCCATTTTCCAAGAGTGGAGATTGGCACAGGCACGAGCCTACCTCTGGTGGAGATCGCGATAAAGGATTGATATCTTCTTTGCTTTGCATTTCGCGCTGCATTCAGAGAGGACATTGGGGTGAAGGCCCTCACTCTCAATGACGTGGCAAGGAACGTGGCTGTGAGGGCACTGGAGATGTACGGAGAGGTTCGAGGAGTTTTGGTGCAAAGGCATGCCGCAGCAGTCATCATGTCCAATCCGGCCTGCTTGATGGCTGGCCTGAAGGTAGCATTTTAGGGAGCGTAGTTCCTTCCCCATTACTGTGTTGGTATACCCTTTTTGAGTCGATTGTGGTTGTCTGGAAAACCATGGATAGATCTTATATATCTTCCAAGAGTAAAACACCCAAACGTTCCCCTCACTCTCCTGTTGGAAGGAGCGAGGGGATTTACGAGGGTAACATCAAAAAGTCAGTCCCTCCGCTGCTTCTCATTGCCTGTATGTGTGGTCTCGTGCGGTGGAGACCATGGCGTGGCTCTACGACAGGATGACGATCAGGTCTTGCCAGATCTTTCGCGAAAAGGTTTATTTGGCGATCACGTCCGAGTGCTCGCGCGACGAATTCGAGCTCCTGGGAGCGCCAATTGGCAACCGGGCCTTCACCGATGCATACTTGTGGGGCAAGGACGATGGGTGCCGCCGCACCCTCCGACTGCTGACCCACGTTCGTGACCCCCGCGCCTGTTTCCATATGCACCGGCTGTGCGTGTCGGCATGCCTCGTCACTCATGCGTTTCGGCTCGCCGACCCACAACACTCGGCTCCCGCTGCACAAGCCTTTGACGCCCTGCAGAGGACGTCTTACTCGGAGCTACACGGGATCGCCCTGACAGACACTGCATGGGACCAAGTCACGCTACCGATTCGCCAGGGAGGTCAGGGATTCACCCTTATCTCTCCACTCCTAAAGGGCGTGGCCGCAGCTAGTATCCTCGACGCGGCCCCGGCCGCGAGAGATCGGCATCGTACGCCCCGCAACGTTCCGCCGCTCTCTCCGGTCACCGATACCGGGGCGACAGGGCGTTCCTGGTCCGACCAAGCCTTGCCGCGAATTCGAGACTTCCTGCAATGTATCTGATGTGCGCAAATTCGCGCACGAAAAAATCTAGATGAGGACCATGATTGTATACAGTATCGGAATTGGGAAGATATTTTTACAGTTTTTGAATTTGCAAGATATTTTTAATTTGGGTGAGTGTGGCAAATTCGTCGCTGATTTTTTCATTTTAGGACACGCTGTCATAGTAGATGTCAGTACAGTTCCAGGTTGTGGGTGATACTACAAGTAGCTCTGAAAGGTCTATATAATGGCCACATCAATTCCCACCCCTGGCCGATGGTGGCTGGCATGGGTATGGCACCTAGATATTTACCTTGAGGAAATATCTTCTAATAGTCTCTCTGGTTCACACGATTACCGTGAATACATTTTATGGTTATTAGTATGTTTGTTGAGACTTTTGGGGTAGCCAAAAGTCTATATAAGCCGAGTAAACTGCTTCCTTTAGTGGAGGTGAAGCAAGTTGGCAGACAACTTCAAGCCAAGTCCCGAGTAGTAGGAAGTTGAGAGTCAACTTCAGACCCAAGAAAACTTTTTCTTACGCTGTCGCAGAGCGTCAGTGGTAGACCCTGCCCCTTTTATACTTGCTTGTAGCTTCCTCAACTCTCTTCTATATACACTCCCTTTTGTTCGTTCAACAATACCACGGCAGCACTTTTGTCGCTCGCAACACCTCCTTCTCAGGGTAATTGGTTCTGAGGATCTCTTCCCCGCCGATTTACCCCTATCATTTGGTACTCTTGTGGAGGGGGTTGCACCCGAGGTATTCGAGTTGAGCAGTAGTAAGGAACACTTCGGGGGGATTTCTTTTCTGTAATCATGGATCTCAACGCTGCTCGTATAACGTTCACAGGGGCAAGACTGAAGACGTTGAGGAGTTTCTTTACACATATGTCAACGTTGTGATGCGAGAGAAGGGCGATGAAGAGAAGGCCGCAAGTATCTTCGCCTATCTTCATGGTGACGCAAAGCACAAATATAAGTCCAAGTTTATCGACGGGTGGTCTCTTAACGGGAATGGGCGTAACTTCGGTGAGGTATGTGAGTGGCTTGTGAAAGAGTATGCTAAGGAGGTAGAACCAGATGAGATGATTCGTACGCCATAGAGGCCCGGCTCAACTTCGACGATTTGTTAAGCTCATTGGTGTACTTGTGTGATCTTTATGAAAAGGCTGGGTTCAACGCCCAAGCCAAGTACGGAATGCTGCGTAAGGCGGCTATGGGGGATAAGCGGCTCTCCGATTTCCTCCTCATCAAGGGCCCTCACACTTTTGATGAACTGAAGGGTACCATAGTAGAATTTGTCAAAAATTCGGAGACGTTTCAGTCACTGAGTGAGGTACCGAGGGAAACCCGCACATCGATGTCTATCGTACATCCTGAAAAGAATTATCAAAGGCCGGCTACTAGTGCAGCGGCATTAGAATCTGTCAGGAGCGATGTCAAAAACTTGGAAGAAAGGTTGGAAACCCGATTCGATAATCGACTTGACATGATAACCTCGCAGTTGGAAAGCCTTACTCTTACCATTAAGAAGAACCAGTCTGGGGCCCCTAAGGCCGCAGAAGTCTGTTCTTACTGTCACAAGCCTGGACACTTTGCAAACAGGTGTCCTGATAATCCACATAGAAACACTCGTTGTGCAAAGTGCGGTCGATATGGGCATCATGAAAGTAACTGCTGGTCTAAAGACAACAGAAGAGCAAATTTATCGGAAGCAAGGAGTGAGTCAGGACCAGAGGTGAAAATCTTACAAAATAGAAGGGATCAAAGGTTGACGGATGCCGGTAACGTATCCATCGCTGAAGAGATTAGTCAAGTCAATGTGACAAAAAGGGATGGGGAAGGGAACATTTTATCGAAGAAACCTAGGCTAGAGTATGGAATGCTGGAGCATATCCCAGCACCTGTACCTCCTCGAACCAAGAGGTCTGATCAAGTTGTTCCAGGAGTGGGAGTCACTCCGGCCAAGAAGACGAAAAAGAGTAAGAAAGTTAAGAGTATCTCTAAGGACGTACTAGAGTATGTGAAGAGGTACAATTTGGTGGCTGAGCTTGCATCGGCCCCAACTGGGATAACGTTTGGTCAACTTTTGAGGGGCGACGCAGAGGATGCGAGAAAAGAACTCAAAAAAATTATCAGGTCTAATAAGTCCGCTAAGGGTAAGAAACTGTTTCTTCAATCGGCCTCGACAGCACCAAGACGTCTTAAGCTGGTACCAGTCAAAGTATTGGGTATGAAAACCCAAGCTCTCTTCGATTCGGGTGCTGTTCCAAACCTCATTTCAGAAACTTTGGTGACAGATCTAGGTCTCGAAATTACTCCAACGACTCGAAAAATAACTGTAGCGGATGGAACCGTCTCAAAATGCATGGGCACTGTTGACAAGGTTTCCGTGTTCTTTGGGGACTCTAAAGTTGATGTAGACTTTCTTGTCATGCCGGATCTCCCTTTCGATGCAATCATTGGCTGCCCCACAATGGAAAGACTAGGACATGCATTGACTTGGGCAACCAAATGGTTTCAGTTAATATTGACGGCAGAACCGTGAAGATGCCCCTGGATTTCGACAAAAGCACGCATCCTGAAGATTTAAAAGAAACGGACAGTGAAGATTTCACTTCTAGCTATGACAGCGAAGATTCGGAACCAACTAACACTTTCGGAAGTGGAAAAGGGTACCCTCGGGGTTAATGAACATGGCATGGGACGATTATGATGCCGGGTTTGAAACAGATGACGACTGGGATTCTAGGATAAGTTTGAAACCCGAATGTGTTTCTTTTTGCGATGATATCGAATCAAAGGACAGAATTCGGAGCATGAAAGAAGATTACCTTTGCAAAGAAAATAAGAATACGGCGAATTCCATATATGAAGATGTGAGCACGACGGAAGAGGTCCTTCAAAATATTGAGGTTGAGGATCAAGAAGAAAAAGGGCGCCAAATGGCAGAAATCCAAGGAAAAGTGCAGCACCTTCCCGCCCCCGCCTCACTGAAAATATCCGACATGTTAACATCTTCCGAAGTAATTGCATGGAGCGTTTCAGATTTAAGACAAGCAAGTGTACCGGTTACTCACTCGTTCGAACTTACCGACACTCAACCGATTTACCACAAGCCTAGACGTCAACCGCCAAAATATGACCAATTTATCTCAGAAAATGTTACAAGTATGCTGAAAAATGATATTATTCGACCAGTTTCATCCCCATGGTCGTTTCCAGTTGTGGTCGCACCAAAGAAGGATGGAAAGCTGCGTTTTTGCGTCGATTACCGACAACTGAACCAGAGAATGATACCCGATCGATTTCCGATTCCGAACATGGAGGAGATCCTCGAGGACCTGAAGGATGGGAGATATTTCACCTCAATTGACCTTTACACTGGCTATTGGCAGATTCCATTGGATGAAAAATGTAAGGAAAAAACAACCTTTACCAGCAAAGCCGGTACGTTCAGGTTCGAAGTGATGCCTTTTGGTCTCATGAATGCACCAGCTACATTCCAAAGAATGATGAACGAGGTTTTGAAAGGACTTCCATTCGCAAGAGTCTATATCGATGATGTCGTCATATTCTCAGAAACATTGGATCAGCACATCTCGCACGTCAAGACAGTTGTGGAGAGGATATCGGAGTATAGCTTGAAAATTAAGTTGAGCAAATGCTTCTTTGCGAAAACTTCTATCCAATTACTCGGTCATATCGTCGACCAAGAGGGAATTAGAGTGGATCCAGAGAAAACGAAAAAAATAAAGTTGGCACCAAGGCCCGCTTCAAAGACGGAGGTCCGAAGCTTCTTAGGACTGGCCTCATATTACAGAAGATTTATCAAAGATTTCGCCAAGACTGCAGCACCGTTACATGCCAGCACTACGAAGAACGGAAAATTTTACTGGAACAAGGAAATGGAAACTGCATTTCAGGAGCTTAAAGATAAGCTATGTGTCCCCCCAGTTCTCATGTACCCAGATTTCAAGAGACCATTCGTTGTGGAGACAGATGCCTCAGAACGGTCTTTGGGTGCCGTTTTGTCCCAAAAAGATGAAAACGGAAGACTACACCCTGTTCAATTCGCAAGCCGAACTCTGAATGACGCGGAAAAGAGATACTCAGTCTGCGAGAAAGAAGCGCTAGCTGTCGTCTTCGCGCTGAAAAAGTTTCGCGTATACCTTTTATCACTCGAGAAATTTGTCTTGATAACTGATCACCAGGCACTTAAAACAGCATTCCAAAAGAAGGATGTACATCACCGCTTGGCCCGATGGCTCGACATTTTCGCAGAATATCGGTTTGAAATTGTGTATAGACCCGGACGCAATAATCAGCCTGCCGATTACCTATCCCGCTTGAGGGACGCACTGATTCCAAATGAAAAAGCTTCGGAGGACATCGTCGGAGTCGCCGAGTTGCAGTTGCCGAACGATAACGAGTACGAAGCTAATATTCACGGACTGATCAAATTCCTCGATGGACTAGAAATGAGAAAGGTTGATCTTGAACACCGAAATTGGGTACGCAGGAATCAAAAGGCTTTTACATTGTGGAATGGGAAACTTTCCGGCACACTAAAGCCGGTCCCCGACTAGTGGCCCCTTTGAAAGAAAGAATGAAGATCTTGAGGACTTTCCATGATGAGCTAGGGCATTGGGATCTCGAAACAACCAAAAAATTCGTAACTGAGAGATTCTGGTGGCCCGGTATCCATAAGGACGTCTATAACTTCGTGAAAAGCTGCGACAACTGCCAAAAATTCACTCCAATACGGAAGTATAAGACAACTCTAAGTTTTCCAGTTTCCGGTCTCTTTGAAACCTTCTCAATTGACTTCGCGGGCCCGTTCAAGGAAACTTCTTCCGGAAACAAATATCTCCTTATAGGGGTGGAACATCTTACTGGATGGCCAATAGCAGTTGCAGTCGAGGAGGCAAATGCTGAGGTGGTACTGAGATTCATCGAAAAAGAAATAATTGAACCGTTTGGTCTTCCAAAAAGGATCATCTCGGATAACGCCCTTTGTTTTACTGCAACTTCACTGCTTCGTTTTTTGGAAGAGAAAGGATTCAGCTGAAGACCGTTCTCGCATACGCTCCTATGTCCAACGGGAAAGCGGAGAGGATGGTTGGAACCATCAAACGAGCAATATCGAAAACTATGTTGGAGAATGAAATCCAGTGGGAAGATGCCTTACCAAAAGTGTTATACGGCTACCGTCGAAGAAGAGGAAGAAATGGACGCTCACCATTCGAGCTAATGTACGGAAGGGCTCCTAGAATGTTACAGAGAGACATGGAAACAAATATTATCGATGAAGAGAGTAGGGAAGTTGAACTACTGGCCACCGAAGGCTGGAGATCACACCGCGCGCTAACACAGACAAGAAATAAGGATGCAGAACCTGCAGTCAGAACCTTTTCAGTTGGCTCTAAAGTACTTGTAGTACATGGAAAAGCAATGCAGCAGGCTGTGAAGTGGCCGGCCTTCCAAACCAAGTACTCGAACCCTTGCATCGTCACGGAGGAAAGACACCCGCACTATCAGCTCTGTTCAAGCTCAGGGAAGAGATCAAGGAGGGCCATCCATGCACGTCGTCTGGTCCCTTACCATCAGAGGCCTGAAGAATTCCTTCTCACACAGGACTATGCGCAACCACGGGGCATACTCATCTTTAACTATAGAATGATTCCTATGGGAGGAAAAAGGGCCTGGGAATGGATCATCTCGGTTACGCGGGACTACTACGAACTCCACGTAATCATCCATTTCTACATTAATATATGCCTATGTTTTCGTACGTTGAACGGACCATTGCTACCTGAAGAGATTTCCGACTATTAATAAGAGTTCTATTTTCATTCCAAAACGGAAGGTTCACGGAAGCAGGTCCAGAGTTTGTGGAGGTAATATATCATTACTCTATAGGAAGATATGGAATGGTAGCTGCTGGAGACTTGTCGCAAACGTATCTGAATATTATCCGTCCAATTTACGTATTTCTCAAGAACAACCAAGACGTGCGACTGAGAGGTTACGCCTTACCCCCGGATATGGAATACAGGCTGGTCCCGTATCCTCTATGGGAACCTTACGTTTCTCCGCCACAAATTGGGAACGTTGGAGGCGGCGAGGATCCTCCTGAAGCAGTGATGATGACCAGAGGAGGACCTTCAGGAGACAACAACCCGCCCAGAAGAGGTTCCGGTCGTCCCCCGAGAGGACCTCGTGCAGGTCCCAGTACGTCAGGAGCTGGTCGCGGCCATTCATCGGGACCGTCCACCACAACTTCATCTCTAGCTCTCCTTCACAACCATGCACAGCATACAGTCGGAAGAAGAAGATTATCTTTTTGGCTGCGCAATATCTCCGAGGATGCGAACGATGCGCAGGTCATTTCTTATTTCATGATAAGCATCTGTTTATGTTTTAGGGCGCTACATGGACCGCACTTATCTTACGAAGATTCGTTCTTGATGATGCGCGTCTTCTTTTCTTATCGACATCCATTCCTCCGGCATCTTCCAGAAGAGTTTGCATATCACATATATTTTTTCACTCTTGGAAGATTCGGAAGAGTCACGGAAGAAGAATGTATTCAACCCCACCTCGATGTGATCAAACCAATATATGAGGCTATGCTACAAAGTGAGGTACCAGTAATGCGAACCTACTTTTTAGAGCATCATATTGGTAATCAGTTGCATCCGTACCCGTTTGAGAGACCATACATTTTATCAATAAGACAGCGAACACTAACGGAAGCAGAAGAAGAGCAGTGACGAGTCGGGACGTTCGTCTTGAGCGAGAGGGCGTGATGTGCGCAAATTCGCGCACGAAAAAATCTAGATGAGGACCATGATTGTATACAGTATCGGAATTGGGAAGATATTTTTACAGTTTTTGAATTTGCAAGATATTTTTAATTTGGGTGAGTGTGGCAAATTCGTCGGTTGATTTTTTTCATTTTAGGACACGCTGTCATAGTAGATGTCAGTACAGTTCCAGGTTGTGGGTGATACGACAAGTAGCTCTGAAAGGTCTATATAATGGCCACATCAATTCCCACCCCTGGCCGATGGTGGCTGGCATGGGTATGGCACCTAGATATTTACCTTGAGGAAATATCTTCTAATAGTCTCTCTGGTTCACACGATTACCGTGAATACATTTTATGGTTATTAGTATGTTTGTTGAGACTTTTGGGGTAGCCAAAAGTCTATATAAGCCGAGTAAACTGCTTCCTTTAGTGGAGGTGAAGCAAGTTGGCAGACAACTTCAAGCCAAGTCCCGAGTAGTAGGAAGTTGAGAGTCAACTTCAGACCCAAGAAACTTTTTCTTACGCTAGTCGCAGAGCGTCGGTGGTAGACCTGCCCCTTTTATACTTGCTTGTAGCTTCCTCAACTCTCTTCTATATACACTCCCTTTTGTTCGTTCAACAATACCACGGCAGCACTTTTGTCGCTCGCAACACCTCCTTCTCAGGGTAATTGGTTCTGAGGATCTCTTCCCCCGCGATTTATCCCTATCAGTATCCCCGGGCGTCCGTACTCTGTCGACCTGGGCCCTTTGACCTATGCCTGCTTGCTGCCAAACCATTCAACCTCCAAACCTTCCTAAATGGTGTGCAGCAGGAGGCACAGGCCAGGGTCCACTGGCGCGACGACTCGTGGGTGACACACCCCAACCCGGGTCAACATAGCACCCAACAAGTTCGACATCGGATCCGTGGCCTGGCGTTCCGGAACAGCCCCGCTGCCGCAATTATCGCCGCTTATCCCACAACCATGACGGTGTGTCCTCAGCCCACTGGCAGACCATGCTCCGCCGTCACCTCGGCCAGGTACAGTATGGCAGCCTCTGCACGAAATGCAGGACGTACACGTGTACGTGTATCTTTGTAAAATTGTGCAAGTCCCTTTTGATCGCCTGTGACGTTGCACCAAGGCGACCCAGGTTTCGGGTGGCGTTGCTGAAGTAGCGGCCGCGACAAGGTTACGACTCTGGAACGCAACCTCGCCCGACGCCTCCCCACTCCCTCAACTGGCCCATCTTCTGCGCCTTACATGCCGAACTTCACGTTTAGACCTCTAGCGGTTGATTCCCTGGGTCCCCCTTCCCTTGGTGCAATCGCATTTATCGAGGAGTTAGTTCCGCGGATCGCGTCCAAGTGTCACTCGACACTTGGCGTTATCCGCCGCCTTATCTACCAGCGACTGAGTTGCACCCTCTTGTTACTAACCCTCAAGCTATCCTGTCCCGAGCCCCGATGCGCATGGATGACGAGGTACATCCAGTTAGATTTTAGCCGTATAGTTAGGACGTGCTCAGTCCCTAGTACATACATACTGAAGGCATTAAACTTCTTCTTCAAGCATACTGTAGAAGATATGAATCTTTTATTGCAACCTCCGTGAGAAGTAAGCTGGTACCTATCCCTATATCTACTCTATATAACCGAACGCTTAAAGGGTGTTAACCGACGACGTCGTGCGGAACTTGGCCGTTAGGACGATGGCGGCATATAGCAAGGTCGAGCGGTACCTGCTCAGAGGCACGCTGCCGCGGCCGTAACGTGCAATGCAGCTTCTGCTGGGCGGCCTTGAGCCGGCTTTTTTAGGGAAATTTATGAGGTACTACTGGTCACCCTGTAGGATATTCTGGCCACAAACGACCAGACCTGCACAAGTTGCACCGTGGCATGATTGAGAAAGCGAGATGTAGGGATGGTCGGGACTTTGGGGTGGAAAAAGTCGGGCGAGTGAGTTTAGTACAGTGTGGCGGCCGTGCCAAAATGGCAGGCCAAATCACGCACTGTACGTTTATCACAATAACAAACAACAACAACAATCACAATAACAAACAATCACGACATGATACGATATTTACGCTCCGGTACAAATTTCTTGGTACCAACCCACATATCTACCACAGTAAATTAACCCCCCGTTTCCCCCCATCAACGACATACTACGACTTGAATACAGTTGAGGTCCCATAGGGGGCGTCTAACTGTATCCAAGAGATGAGGCCCCATAAGGGGGCGTCTACTGTATCCAAGAGATAAAAAGATAAAAAGATAAGAACATAAATACGACGAAATGGGGACGTGGCGCCACTCGTGACGGAATTGCCGCGAAAAAGACAGCCGTTGTCGCCCCCCAATGTACAAAGGATCCAAGTTGCGCCTTTTTCCTCCTTTTCAGCACCTTCCAACGTGTCATCCATCCAACTTGATCCAAAATTTGCCTAAAGTCACCACTGCTCAATATTGGCGCACCATCTCCCATCAATCTCCCTCCCCCCCTCCCTACTCCCCACTCCGCACCCCAAGCGCCAATATCACATGTACAGTACACACATGCCGTACTGTAACCATCATCCATCACCCCTCCCCTCCCGGTCCATTCTCCCAACCACACTCCTCCAGCCCGCCCGCAACCATCCCTATTGATATAAACCTCCTCTCGAAGAAAACTTTGTCGGCGACCTCACCCCGCCCAACCATTCCACCAATCCCGCGCCCAATGCAAAATAATTGGGATAGGTAGATCGAATAATAAATAGTTCCCACTTGAATAAATAAATAAATGCCACAATTGGACTTAATGAATATCGAATAGAAACACAAATTTAATGATAGCTGATCGAAGGGAATATTTCGATGGCCCGAGGATGTAAAAATTATTTCTAACAACCTGCACTACTTACAATCTACACCAGGGCGAACCTACTACAAAAATCAGGTTAGCCGTGCAATAAATTCGGTAGACATAATTCAGGCTCAGCAATAATTATTGTAGTATTTCCGGGTAAGCAATCATCCAGATAATAATTTGATGATAGCATAAATGCAATAATTATAGCCTGTATAATATGAAAACACAACTCTAGGACATAAAATTATCTCACGCTTAATTCAGCATAAAATAGCGCCAGTGTAAATAGATAAAATTGTTCCTTGATGATTCACAAAATATAAAATTGTGGGCCTCAATAAAAATATTGTTCCACAATTCAGCAACATTGTAGGACATCGGGACAAAGATTAAAATATTTGGCCTATTTTCACACCACCTGTCCTTTGAAATTTATGAACAAATTTATCCTGTTGACTGAGATGAATCCCAAGATAAAATATTACTCATATCCATAGTATACATCCATCAAATAAGAGGAGCTTGAGCATGTCAGATACAGGACTTTCCTTTTTGTGAGCGGGTCGGAGGGATTAATTGACAGATATCCATAGTATTTTCTTGATTTTGATCGTTTCGAAATCATATCGAATCAATTAGACATCCGCTCTAAAAGATTTTTCTCAGGTACACGACAAGTAGATAGAGAGCTGAATAGATCTTTTGAATCAACAGCAACATGAAGAGGAATGTTGATATCGAGAATTGTACTGTATGCTTGCTGCAATAATTTTTCCTTCCTCAAAAGCTTCACCAGAAGCCAATATTTCACCAGATGCAATAGATTTAACAGGCAGCGACATAGGTGTGAACGCCAAAAAAATGTATGAAATATTGAATTACAGTTTAAGGAGCCAATTAGAACCACCAGTACATCCAAGTTGCGCATTTGTCGATCCGGATGATTTTCCTGCATCAGAAAAAATATCAAACTGATTAATTGAAATTTCCAGAAACTTCTGGGCGCCGATACGTGCTTGTAAAACCAAAATATTTTAAATTCCGAAGCATAGAAGATTGGATAGATAAATCTCGAACCAATGGATTTGACCTTTTCTGTTGTAAGTAACTTGCTGTAAAAGCAGACAATGGAGATGCAACCATACCCAAATAAACAATTGAACTATTTAATGAAATAGAAGCGAAGTTTTCAAATGAGTTCATTTCTTCATCAGGTTGTTTTCGACGATTTCTTAATATTGAATAAGGTTCCGGTCATTTAGTTTTTCATCAGCTAAGACATTAATTTATAGTCGTCAAACTGAATGATTTTAACTCCATTGAAATTAAAAGATTCAGGACTATGTACGATTATACCAAGCTTACATTGTTTTCCAAGATCTTGGATAAATTGCTTCTTAATTTTTTTGGTCAGTAATAAGTATATCATCGACCATTTTAACGACAAGCAGAATTAATGATACTTTCAAACTCATAAATAATAATTGGGGTATAACTTAACTACTTTTAAATCCGAGGTCAAAGAATGTATTATCCGAGTGTATTTGCCATTTTGCATTCGCGTTGACTCAACCATATGAAGCAGACAGTAATAACCAATAGAAGGACTTTCAGAGCATTCCCGAGGAGGTCTCACATGAGCATCTCGTAATGCTGATCCAGATTGTAAAAATGCAGACTTCACATCAACCTTTGACAAATTCCATATAAAAATTGTAGGAATTGATAAGATAATTCTACTTACCATCGGAGAAAATGATTTGTCTCCTTGTCCTCATTTCCATGTGGAGCAATTCGAGCCTTGCAATAATATTCTCCATCATCTATAATTTTTATTTTGTAGAAACTTGACTGGGTATTACATTCGAGTCGGGAGGAATTTTTGAAACATGAGTTTTTGAACAGGTAGTGAGAATTTTTTTCCGTATTGTATGCATTTTAAATATTATGAGATGGAATTCAAGATGGTTGATGGAGTAAAACTTCTTTAGGTCCATACCTTTTATGATAAAAACTCAGATTTTTTTGTTCAGATGATTTCAATTCCGTTCCAGGTAACAACTCAATTTCATGCGCATCAATTCCACCATTTTCATCAATAGAGATATGAGTTAAAATTTTAAATTCGCGAGAACTAGAGCGTAAAGATACTGCTCGAAGATGAGATGGTTTTTTGTGACATCGCAAAATTTGCAGGAGTCAACTATACTTGATAGATATTTTTTGCATTCATAGTCCATATAAAATTTATTTGTAACAACAGTTTTATATAATCATAATTTGAGTGACCACATACATGTTTGTGAACCTTATTACTTATTTTCTTCTTTTCAGCCCAAGATGTATTTTTTGATGTATTGATATTGTTGGAACAAATTGCTGATGGAAATGAATTTTCAATAGGGTCGGATGATTGTATAAATATATGTCCGGGTACATAACAATGATGACCATGATCCACCAATGTTATCTAATCGATTGAATTTATTTGCGGACTTGAACTCGATGCAGTTGTCAGTCATATGAATAATATTTGATTTTCTTGTGATGTTTCTTCCAATAACCCATTGACATTGTACACTGATTATTAGATACCTTATTCTAACCTGATTTTCATTGTCTGAAATAGCTGATAAAAATATTGAACCGAGCATTTTCTTTTTTTGCTTGAGTGGTCGCCATTTCCGTATTGCCAGAAGGGTGTGCCCTTGATACATTCAGAAAGTTCATCAACAATTCCATTCCATTCCGGTAAAATAAATTTCGAAAGTGCTCGTAATTGAACAATCCCAATTACACTAACGGTACTCCATCATCAAGTAACGACTGGGGTAAAACTTATTTGATGGAGAATCAAGCACAGAATCATTTTTGTGTTTGATATTTTCTGCATTTCCCATTTTAGATGAACCTTTATGATAATTTTTGGCACTCTTGCATTTATCTTTTCATAGGCCCAATGGCCAATTCCTCCACATCGGTCACAAGTTGATTTGCCTTGAGGGCAGCAAAGTCTTCAGGAGATAATCTTTGCTTATTATTTTTCTTGAAAATTTTCTTTTCTCCGTATGAAATATTTGATTGACTTGAAGAGATATATTTTTTGAGAATTTCCATATATTTGATTTTTATTTTTTGGTTTATCACATGCACGAATAATAGATGATATTTATGATATTTGGTTAATTCTAGGATTTTCTTTTTCCAAATCGGCTTCTTTTTCATGCCTCGGAGAATCAGCAGCCAAATATAATACTCGCTGGTTTGAATCAATTTTGGAATTAGCCAGGAGTAAAAATGATACCAGTGCTTCAGGTAATTTCGAAGTACAGTAGATGAATGAATCGGATAATTTGAGCATCAAATTGTGATTCAAAAGTTTTGGAAATCTCATTATCACCACGAGTAGTGTGCAATAGATCTAAGCATTTTTGAATGTATCTAATATAGATGATAGAGGATCCACCTTATGAATAGCGTTGGCAATCGCTAATGCACCTTTTTCAGACTCAATTTCGTGTCTGGAAGTTTTTTCAAGTATCAAGATCTCGTCCAAATAATTTTGATTGTAAGACAAGACCTTGTACTGCCTTAGGAATCTTATTAAATTTGATGGTGGTAATAAATCATGGGCAGATTTACATTTTGTGAACAGCACCAAAATATTTTTCTTGAACTTCTTACCATCCGTCCAAAGCTGTTCGAAGATCTCATGAAAAGTTCGGCTTTGAAGAAATTTTGGGGCGATCTGGACCCATAACTGCAAAATAATTGGGATAGATCGATCCAAAAAGCAAATAGCTCCAACTTGAATAAATAAACAAATGCCACAATTGGACTCAGAATGAATAATGAATAGAAAACCAAATTTAATGATAGCTTATCGAGGGGAATATTTCGATGGACCGAGGATGTAAAAGATATTTCTAACAACCTAGTACTAATTATACTCTACACCAGCGTACAATAATTTTGGAAGACATTATTCAGGCTAAACAATAATTATTGTAGTATTTTCCAGGTAAGCATTCGTCCTGATAATAATTTTTTGGCAGCACAAATGCAATACTTACAGCCTGTGTAATATATGAACTCAACTGTAGGACATAAAAATTATTTCACACTGAATTCAGTATAAAATAAGTCCAGTTAAAATAGGTAAAATTATTCCTTAATGATAAATTGTGGGCCTCAATAAAAAATATTCCTTCACAATTCAGCATCACTGTAGGACACCGCTGTAGGACAACGGTTTGCGAAGGTTCGAGGCATTCTTCTACAACGAAACTCGGTGTTGGTAGTAACTTCTAACGCTGCTTGTCTGCTGGCTGGTCTCCATCGACTTTTTGGGAGACTGTTGCTGGTGCTAGCATTCGACAGCAATGATTTCTACATTGCCTCGGCCATCTGTACATGTATTTAATACGACATGCAGATTTGCAACTCCAAATGGGTTCCAGCCTATCCATACATCTCAATAAAGCCCCCCCTTTTCCTCTGTAGGACACCGGATAGAGATTAAAATATTTGGTAAATTTTCACAGTTGGTGGCAGTAATCGCCATAATGACGATGTTCCACTCGCTTTGCAAGTGTCGCAGCAGCGCCTGTGGTAACTGCAGTTTGTGAGAAGTGACGGCGAGCAGAAGGATGGGCAATAGTGATGTCGACAGCAATATACTGGTGTGAAGACCATAGGCACCCGGAATGTAGATTTGCATTCGTAATGGACAGGACTCCCAATGAATAGGAGAATTGGTTTCTTTGGCAGGAAGCGTATGTTCGACAAGTGGTCGCGACGCCAGCTTGTTCTCGGAGAGGATGAGAACGCTGCGAATGACGTGATGCCAGCGAGTCATGTCGTCTTCGTACTTGCGGGTCAACGGATGTTTCCATATGGATCAAAGACGGGCGCGAAATCACCCAAAGCGCCGGGGAGCACACCGTACAACGAGTGGAATAGAGCGATACCGAGACGGATAGCCAGGGCGTCCTTCCACGCAGGGGAAGCGTAACTCTCTGCGATTTTTTGGATCGGATATATCTTCCAGGAGTAAAACACCAAAACCTTTCCCCTTTTGAGAACTGTGCGACATTGTACAACCATAAAGATTTACACCACAACTTGAGAACTGTAAGGTTATTCTGCACTCATGCAAGTTACTCAAATTATAATTTGGGCGTAGAATTGCTTCAGGAATGTTACCGATTTGGTTCTTTAATATTGGAAAGGTGGGTTGAAAGTTTATTTATTGTGCGGTTCGGCTATCCCCGGTGTATGCTTCAGGGAATGATGTTTCCAAATTTTTAACTACCCAATTCCCCCCCCCCCAAGCTGGTAACGAGTTGTTCATTATGGCACAGAAGCCTGAGGAGGGTATACTGCACGTACCGTAACCCTAAGTTATGGTACGTACAATTGTTGCACAACTCTGTCGCCTCTATCCCCCTTCCCTCTTCTCGTATCCGCCGTACGGACCGCCACCGCGTGCGTCTCGCACCAGCGCTCGCGGGTTCCTTCTCGCGAAACGCGTTCATCCTTCTTGTTTTGTTGCTTTCTCTTTTGTTTTTCAAGTATTTACTCCCGCGGGTAACACTATTTCGTGTCTGTGATCTCCCGACTACCCGAGTGATCTCGCGCCTGCACGTGCAGTCCCGCCCCTTCGGTCCCTTTCTTCATCGGTCCTTAGGCCAGCCCTCGTCATACCACACTATATGGCGCCGAAAACAAACCGTCCCGCTGCCACCCTCAGCAACCCCGTCGTTGCTCTATCACATGCTGCGCTGGATTTCTTGGTTAAATCCGCCTCACTGCTTGACGGAGCTGTGAACCTTGCTGACCCCGCATCTACCGATCATTTCCTCGCATCCGCCCTGCAAACCTCTACGTTCAACGCGCTTAAGCCGTCTTTCCAGAACAACCCGCAGTTTAGGTCTGTCCTGAACATTCTTAACGCGCTTGTCGGCGTTGACGTTTCCGCACCCCGTTCTCCTTCCGCTTCCGACGCCAACTCGCCTGAAGAGGATCCTGCGGCCACAGCCCCGGCCCCGTATCTGCGAGCAGTCAAAGCTCCGGCGGCCCCAGCCCCGGTGCGGACCCACCCTATTCGGCGGCTTCCGCCACTCGGTCGTCAAGGCTTGACTGAGCATCGCGATCTCGACGACGCCCGCCTAGCCCGTAAGTTTGCAGGCACTGTTCGCAATGCCACCCGCGGCCTTTTCGGAGGTAATCAGAAGCGTTTCGTTCGCGTTTCTGTTCCGTCGACCTTCCAGATCCACAACCCATCCCAGTTTCGCGCCGCCATCTCTGCCGGGGGATTCCCTGGTTCCTGCTCCATTATCCAATCCGCAGATCCGAACCACTTCTATATCTGTGCGGCGGAGCGCGACTTATCTACGGTCAACGCTGCATACGACTCTTACCGCACCCTAGCGCAGCATTCTGACAACTTCGACGCACCAAAGCTTACCTTCTCCGGCATAATGGATCTAGAGAATGATCTCTCGGCTGATGACCTCGTTGCAGTATGGCAAGGTCTGCGTTCTGAAATCTCTCGCTTGGAAGACGACAATTGCAAATGGTCTCCGGCTCGATCCTTCGCCACCGCTCTCCGGGATATCGATACGAAAATACTTGCCAAACTTTCGGACCTCCCTGGTTTCCCTGGAGCAGTCCCTCTGCCTCCCCCACCAGCAGCGGCAGGTGGATTCAAACGCCGCCGTACCCAGACTGCCCCTGTTCCGCCTCAAACGGATGGCTGGATTACAGTCGGCGCCCCGAATGCCCAATCGCCCATCCCTCCGCTCCCTACTACACCAGCAGACACCAACCCCTATGGTCTCCTCGAACACATTCCTGCCCCCGATGCCGACATGGATCCTAACGCATGAATCTCCCAGCTGTGAATCTAGTTTCAGGACCATCCCAGTCACCCCTCACCTTCCGCTCCCTCCTCTCCGCCCCCTTCCCTGTTCTCACCTTCATTCCTCGCCCGGTCCAAGCCGCGGCTTACGACTTATACTTTGCTGCCTTGTACCGCGTTATATCTGCTCCATCGCCAGAGCACAGGACTCGAGCCCTTCTGGAACTTCTTGCCATCCCGAAGTTGGTTTTCCGACACAACCCCCCGCGCTCTTGGCCGCCGCCGCAGGGAAAATTGCTCCAGCCTTGTCGACCGCATCCGCATGGCCTCTAGCCGCCTCTATGATGACCTCTTCGATGAGGCCTCCTCGTTGTTCATCTCCGCCACCCCCTCTCCGATTCCATCCCCTCCCACCCTCGCCCGCCCTGACACGGCCCTTCGCAGATGCCGTCGCTTCCTCTCCCGGGGTAGCCCTTCCCGGGCCACAGCAGCCCTTCTCCAAGTCGATCCCCCACTCTCCCCCAGCGAAGCTACCTTTCAATCCTTGGCTTCACTTCATCCCCCCCCCCATCCCAATCACTCCCATGCCCCCTCACGGTTTGCCTCCGGCGCTAAAGTTCTCGGTCTCGGATGTCCGCCGTGCCATTCACAGCCTGGATCCTTCAACCGCTCCTGGGGCCGATGGTCTATCCCCAGTGTTCCTGCGAATGCTGCTTCGCCCGGCAGGTGGGGTCACGCCCGCGAGGGATTGCCTACATGCCCTGACAAAGTTCCTCAACCTCTGTTTGAACAGCGATCTGCCGGCCGCGTGCCGCCCGTATTTCTGCGGAGGCCGTCTTATTGCGCTGCCGAAGCCAAACGGGGGAATCCGTCCGATTGCGGTTGGGCTTCTCTACCGGCGCCTAATTTCTAGGCTCGCGGCACACAAAGCCGCCCCCGCCATCCGCTCTTACCTTCTGCCCCATCAGGTCGGGGTAGGCGTCAAGAACGGCATCGATGCAATAATTCATTCTGTGCGTCGTCTTTCCCAGAGACCCGAGTTCCACGATCACGTCTTGGTCCAGATAGATGCTCGCAACGCTTTCAATTGCATCTCCCGCCAGCGCATTCTGGAAGCCGTACAGACACATGCCCCAGGCCTCGCACGGTGGGTACACTCTTGTTACGATGCTCCTACAGAGCTTGCTTTCGGACCCTACTATGTCCGTAGTTCAGAGGGCACTCAGCAAGGTGATCCCCTCGGTCCCTTGCTCTTTGCCCTGGCTCTCCATCCGCTCTTGCTATCGTTACAGGAGAAGTTCTCACCTGCCCTGAACGCTTGGTACGCAGATGACGGTAACATTGTTCTTCCTCGATCCCAAGCCGCTGCTGCCATCCGTTTCATCCAGCTTGAAGGAGGTCCACTAGGGTTCCAGCTCAACCTTGCCAAGACCCAAGTTTACGGCTTCTCCCCTTCCCACTCCCCTTTGGCACTTCCTTGCCCCTTTTCAACCCCCCTGGTTTTATCGTGCTGGGATCCCCGATTGGCTCGGACGCTTTTGTTTCCCAATTTTTCGCAGGCCGCCAAAACGAAGTTGACCGCATCTTCCAATCCCTTCGAGACTTGGATGATGCTCAATTGGCTTTCCACTTACACCGCTTCTGCGCGAACGCCTCCAAGGTCATGCACTTGCTGCGTACGCTTCCCTCCACTCAATCTGCGGTTTCTCGCCGCTAGCTTCATCAGAAGCAGAGGGAAGCGTTCCACCAATTGCAGCTGCCCTGTCCAGAGCGAGCCTGGCTCCAAGCCTCTCTCCCCTTCTTGGGCGGTCTAGGTCTCCTGCAAACTTCAGACATTACCGAGGCTGCATACGCAGCATCTGTAATTGATTCTTTTCGACTTATCTCCGACCTGCTTACCCTTTCCCAGGACCGCCACTTGGAAGAGATCCCTCGGTCTGCCATCTCGCTCTTATCCTCCCGCCACCCGCAGCTGTCTTCGTCGCTTACAGCTACGGCTCTTTTCGAGCGTTGTTCATCGCCGGTCCCCGGCGAAAGGCTCCAGTCTGCGATCACAACTGAACTCATGCTATCGAAGTCCGATAGCTTGTTCTCGTCCGCGGCAGCCCACGACCGAGCACGGCTCCTCTCCGTGCGCACATCCTCCGCATCGACTGTTTTCTCTTCGCTTCCTCACCCCACCGCGGTACGTACATGTCCTCTTCCGCCTGGAAAGTCGCTCTGGCTCTACGTCTCGGCATCGCGCTATTCCCTGGATCTACTCGCTGTCCGGTCTGCTCCCGCCGCTCGGCCGACATCGCACCCGTCTTAGATCCAAGTGGTCAACACGCGTTGACCTGCAAATACGAAGACGGGATGACTCGTCGTCACCACATCCTCCGCAACGTTCTTGCCCGCTACTGCAAGGAAGTTGGGATCGTCGCCCTCGTCGAACATCCGCTCCTCCACCAGGTTCCCGACTCATCTGGGCATTCGGAGTCCCCCGTGCTACGAATGGATATCTACATACCCGCTGCATACGGGCTTCACAGTACCGATATAGCCGTCGACGTTACTGTTGCCCACCCCTCCGCACGCCGCCACATTTCGCCAAGTACGGTTACTGCCGGCGCCGCCGCGACACTCGCAGAGCGCGAGAAACATCGTCATTACGGCACTTACTGCAACCGAAACGATATCCTCCTCTCCCCCGTCGGGATTGATATCTATGGCGCCTTGGGCGACGACGGTAAGGCTTTTTTCCGCCGCCTTGCTTCCTTCGCTGCTTCTCGTCGCGGTTCCTCCCCTCAACAGGAGCTCCGCGACTTCGTTACCCGTTTTGCATTTAGTCTCCAAATAATGCAGGCGCGACAAGTTTCTACCCGCCGCCCGCATCCGTAGTTAATTTATAAATACCCTCCGCACGCCTCTGTGCGACATTGTATGACAAATAAAGATCTACCACCACGTACAATAGCATGATAAAAAAAAATAAATCTATCTATCAAAAAGACAGCGTTGATAATTTCGCCCTTCACTTACCCATCAGCGAGGACTTATCCCGCAAAACGTATTAGCCTCGCGGATATAACCGACCACATCTTCCATGCATTAAAATAACCCAAAAATTCCCTCTTTCAGAACCCGCCCTGCTTGATGGCTGGCCTGAAGGTAGCATTTTAGGGAGCGTAGTTCCTTCCCCATTACTGTGTCGGTATACCCTTTTTGAGTCGATTGTGGTTGTCTGGAAACCATGGGATAGATCGGATATATCTTCCAAGAGTAAAACACCCAAACGTTCCCCCCTTTCAGAACTGAAAGGTATCTCCATAAATTTAGTAACTCTACCGACAGTATTGTACACGGGAAAATGGGAGGTTCGTTTACTGTGGTAGGTATGTGGGTTGGTACCCAGTAAATTTGTACCGGAGCGTAGATACCGTATGATGGCAAAGCCAATTGTGAAACATGTCTAGCATACACTGAGGGATAGCAGAACCGCACTTTTCAAAAATTAAAGAACCAAATCATTATCTTCAATTGTGAAACCGTACAATCCGTCGAAAACTGTGGATGGCACTCCAATCTACCACAAGGTGGAAGGGAGGCCAGCCAACAAACAAGCGGCATTGGTGGTTACTGTTGTATTGTACATACTATAGAAGAAGAAGAAGACTTTACTAAGCAGGAAAGGGGGGGCTAGCGGCCCTCAAAAGAGGAAAAATCTATCCGAGCCAGGAACGGTTGAGTAGTCGTCGGTTGATCGCGACAGAAGTTCGTTGTTGTATGAGCGAACTGATAATCGTGAACAAGCGATCGCGCTCGAAGGCAGGGCTACTGCCTTTACGTAGTGCGATGTACTCAGCATTTCTGGACAGACCTCGTTCGGCACCGGGACCTGCAGACCCGTATATATCGAAAGCCATCGGGTGGAAGTCGATACGTAGTTCGGCGCACAGGTGGCCATAGCGGAGAGATTTCGCGCGCTCAGATGCAGTATGGGCAGCGAGGGGCGTGTGAATCCGCTGGTGGGCGTATGGAGCGGAGTGGGGGCTGATGACAGTGACGTCGTAGTCCTGCGGGACGGAAGAGAACTGGACATCATCGATGTAGATGTCGAGGCAGCGGCGGAGTTGGAGGGTCGGGGCAAGTCTTGCGGGACGGTCCATTCCCGGACAGGGCGAATCCCAATTGATAAGCGTGATGCCTCGGAAATGAGGCGGTCGCGAACACAATTGTGGCGGCGAATGGAGCCGTCGGCGCTGGGACAGACAGAGGCATGGTGTCCGTAGGAATCCAGGGTGGGGACAGTGCGGAAGGGGGCGGCGGCGCAAATAGGTGCAGGGTTGTTTGCCAGAGAAGATGGGGACACCAAGACGGAGGCAAACCATGGTTCGCCATACTTCACCTTCCAAGAGTAAAACACTCAAACTTTTCCCCTTTTCTACTTCAGGAGCGGCCCGGGTACAAAGATGGCTCTGCAGGAGGTTGTGAAAGGGCCGGGAGGCGTGGGAAGAAGCGACGGAAGCTAGGCGGCGGAGTAAGCGGGAGCCTTCGGAGGAGAGAGGTCGACGGAAGAGAGAATTCTGGCGCGAAGCGCCTTTGTGATCTCAGCATTAGCAGTTGTCTGGAAGTAGGACAGGCCGGGGGAAGAAGAGGCGCGGAGGCCAGCAAGGACGGCGGGGGGGAGAAACTGTCGGGGAGGCTGTATTTGGCCCGGATAGAGGCGAGAGGCGTTGAGATCAAGGGCGAGACGTCGAAGCAATCACCGAGGAGGAGGCGAAGAAGTAGGTAGGAGGAGAGAACAGAGCCAGCGTAGCATGCCTCTGCGATGGTTTCGGTTAGGGGAAGTCCGAGCCCTCCCATACGTAGTGGAAGCTGTGCGGTGAGCCAGGCACTGTCTGGGAGACGACGGTGCATGTCTTCGAACACCCTTCACATTCCAGAGTCAAAGGTTTGAGCTCCGGAAAGAGTGAGGTGCTGCGGGATGCAGCGAAGAGCATGGATCAGGCGGCATGAACTGGCACAGTGTCACAGTAGTTGGTAGCCCAGTTGAGGGTCATTCAATCCGGAGATGCGCGACCAAACCTCGGAAATGGCATGTACGCGGGAGGCAAGAAAAGACTGCTAGCTTTGAGGGGTGCCGATTGGGGATCCGAGGACTGTCACGAATTTGTCGGAACATATCGTCCAGGGTATGGCACACCGAAGGGACGCGGGGAGGGGATCGGACCAGGACGCCATACCGTTGTTTTCGCCATGTTGATAGAGAACCCGAGTGGCTTTCCACGGTCTGAGATGAAGCGGAGAACCTCAGAAGCGAGGTTGACAGGGACGATGACGGTACCGTCGTCGGCGAACCAAGCGTTTAGGCGTATGGCGGGAAAGCGTGATGAGAGCTGGTGACCAATGGATGGATGCCAAGGGCAAACAGTATGCTTCCGAGCGGATCTCCTGGTTGTGGGTTCCTGTGCGACTGTGCAGGATGTGTGAACCGAACATGAGCGTGGAATCACCTCCATACAAGTAGTGCACAAGCCGGGCGATCGGTCGGGATATGCTTGGCCGTCTCGAGCAGAATGTTTGTGGCGCTCGATTTTGTTGAACGCGTTTGACGCGTCAAATTGAAGGAGAGCGAAGCTGGCGCTGTCAGGGCGGGTGGAGAAAAGCCGTGTCGCATGAATGATGGCTTCTGTTCCGTGGCGGACTCCGACGGCGAGCTGGTGAGGAAGGAAAAAAAGAGACGACGGGGGTTGTGTAGACAAGCGCCGAACGACGAGGCGGCAGATGAAGCGTCGAAGAACCGTACCCATGGCGATGGGGCGGAGACTGTCGCCGCCGGGCCTTTGGGATGCGAGAAGGGTAGCCCCGGCGAAGAAATGACGGAGCTCAGTTGGAAGTCGGCCGTCCACGGCAGAGTTCACAAAGATTGTAAGCTGAGACAGGCGGAGCGATCTGCGGTATCACCGCCTGGTGCATGGGAGAGGTTTGAAGACGGATGGGCGGAGGTCGTCAGGGCCCGGAGAGCTGTGGCGTGGTAGGAAGGCGAGCTGACGGCGAACCTCGGCCTCCGTAAAGACAAAGGCGGCGGGGGCAGCAAGTGGCGGGGAGTTGGGGTAGCCGGGACACTTGGAGAGGGATGCAGAGGAAGCAAGGATGCTTTGTTCTGGAGAGTAGCCGGTGCCAGTGAGGTGGTAGAGCAGAGTGCGGCGACAGCCTTAGTGAGGGCCCCCTGCTGGATAAAGCGGCGGCAGCGGGTGGTGGGAGAGGGGTGGGAATAGGAGGTAGATGGCAATGGGGAACCGAAGGCGTCAAGTGCATCTGAGTAGAGCGTCTGCCAGCGTCCTTCCAGGGCCATGGAGATGCGGGATCGGAGAAGCCGGTGGACGGAGGCGCGGTTGCGATTACGGGGTTCCCGCCGGCCGTTTTTCCGAAGGACCAGCTTACCAACTGCGAAGAGACGGGGTGAGGCATTCCACGCGATATGCAGGGAGTGGGCGTGGTTGTAGGCATGCAGAAGGCAATAAAGGAGATTGTGGAAATCGGAACGCAGAGAATTGGGTAAGTAGGAGATGGACGGGATCGGAAGTTGAAAGGTGGAGAAGGAGGGCGGGACAAGATTCGGAGTGGTAACTGGCGGGTCGGCCGGTATGAAGGTTCCACGCGAGGCCTACTCGTCATCATCCACAGACTCCGGAATCGGAACGTGTTCAAGTACGGAGTATCCGGCGCCTGCGGGCGGGGCAACAGGGCCAGGTGGGGCGAAGGTACGGTAGAGGCAGCTGGAGATGAAGCCCCAGCCCGCGTCACTTGTAAGCCCGTCAGCATCAATCGGAGTTGGGGGGACACGTCGGCGCTTATTCGAGGCGACCGGGGACGGGGGGGGAGGAAGGGGGATGAGAAGTGGCAAAGGAGGCGTCTTGACAAAGAGTATTGTAAACCACCGATTCCATTTCGCGGAGAGCGTGAGCGAAGGCAGTGCGGGGTACCACTGGCAGGAGGAGGATTCCAGACGAGCGATTTCGGAGCGAAGGCCAGGGAAAACGGAGAGAAGTTTGGGGGGGCGGGAGGTCTGTACGGAGGTCGAGAATTGCGGAGAAATCCAGGGTAGGAGGATCGAAGTTGTCAGAGGTCTTTGCCAAGGCGCGAAAGGCGGAGTAGGCTGGCTGTAAGGAGAGCAGGTCACGTTCGGCGGCGCATACAAGGAAGACGTTCTGAGAAGAAGAGGTCAGGATGGAGCAAGAGCCAGGGAAACCGCCATTAGATATCGCCCGGCGGAAGGCGGAGGGGTCATGGACAGGGGCGTCAGGCGGACAGTGACGACAACAACGCGTTTTCGCGTTGCCCCCGAACAGGCCGCGGGTGGCGTGGCGGACTCTGCCCGCGAATTTTGCGCAGAGGCGCTTGTCGGAGAGGTCAGCGTGGTGGGTGAGGCCGTGGCGACCGAGGAGGGAAGGCGTTGAAGCGGTTTCGGAGCGGGAGCTGGGTACTGGCGCCACGGAGGTACTGGGCGGGGGACGGAGCGGTCGGAGGGGGTAGGGCAGGGGCGGACGTCGAGGGCTGCGGAGAGCCTGCAGGTGTGTTTGGTTGAGCGGAGACGACGGCGAAGAAACCTGTGGAGAGCCGGCAAGGGTGTTCAAGATGGCTAGAATAGAGCGGAATTGGGGGTTGTGCTGGAGGGACGGGGATAAGGCATTGGCAACAGGAGACTCGGAGACGCAAGATAGAAAGGAGGCTGTAGCGGTGGGATCGGTGAGGTCGACGAGGCCGTCGAAGATGGAGGCACAACGCCCGAGGTAATCCATGGAAGCGTGCGTTAGCGAGCCGATGGCCTCCGATTGCGCAGCACGGAGCGGAATGCATGGTGCAAAGGAAGGTAGGTTCGGGAGATCGAAAAAAAAGGGTCTCAGCCAATAGGAAGCAAGGAAAGAGATAATGAAAAAGGGACTGGGAAAAAAACTCGTTACTCGGAAGAACGGGAGAGACTTGGAGGGGAGGAGGGTTGAGATGCGACCAGCCGGTCGCGCGCGCGCCGCAGCGTAGCCGCAGCAAGGCGACAAGGAGATGCGGGGGCCCGGGGCGAAGGGGGAGAAGACGGGAGGAAGCGGTACGAAAGGTGGGAGAGAAGAGCTTGAGCTAGAGCAGGAGGTAGAAGTGAGTCTGTACAGTACAGTAATACTGTACTGGTTAATTTATGAATACCCTCCGCACGCCTCTGTGCGACATTGTACGACTCATAAAGATCTACCACCCCACTGGAAAACTTGCAATCAATCCAAAACACGTGATTTTTCAGAATTCCATATGTACGATTTCTATTTTCTTCAGCTTAACCTCGTGATGTCTCACAAGCGGATTAGATTTGAGTAGCGTAGCAAGAACTCAAGAGAGGCGAAGGAGAGTGGAACAACCAAAATGAAGAAGCAGTTTACCAATGTTAGTATGGTCCATGGCATCTTTGCAACGCACTTCCAGTGGCTTGGATACAACCAGCCCCATCTTCCATAAATTAAAATAAACCAAAAATTTTTACGACACGATTTACCTTTACGACAGGGGGCTGGCACCCAGACGCCTACGCAGTGCTAACCGACGTGGCGCGGAACGTGGCTGTTAGGGTAATGGAGACATACGGGACGGTTCGAGCGGTTTTAACGCAGAGGCATGCAGCAGCAGCAGTGATGTCTAATGCATTATGCCTGCTGACAGGCTTCGAGCCAGCCATTTAAGCAAATGACTCACATTACCCATTATCCTGAGCATGTCTAGCATACACCAGGGGATAGCCGACCGCACTTTTCAAAAATTAAAGAACCAAATCATTCCCCTTTACGATAGGTCAAATATATATTCCAATAGTAAAATATCCAAACTTATACCCCCTATGGCCTCCCCTCTACTTGCTGGTAGCGAGAAATGTTATAGTTCTTTGTCATTTGAAAGGTAGGAGTCGGCTATCCCTCGCACGTTTTAAAAATTTTCAAGATAATGGGTGTACCACAACTTGGCCTAGAGGGATAGCATGATTCCTACCAGTAGGCAGCTGGTACAGTAGAGGAGAGGAGAAAAGTTTCGGTGTTTTACTGTTTAAAGATATGTTCGATTTAGTAGAGTCGTAGAATGGAGTGCCATCTGTGCCTACCGCTTAGAAGCAAAATTCCCGCAAAAATGCAAATGTCACGCACACGCACACTACCATTTAAACTCACTGGGTATCAGCCAGCGTATCTGTAACATTCAATGGATTCCCCGTGTTTTCTTTTATGAGATAGCTTTATCAATGATCGAGACCCAAAGATCACCTCGAAACCACCATTTTCCATTTCTGAATCATTTAATAGCCCTTTTATGTTGACGTTTTGCTAAAGAGGACCTTCGATTCAACAATTGCGATTTGAAATGGCATTCTACTCGACGTAGAAATCTTTATCTGTAGAATAATGTCTCATTGCTGCACGCCAAGAGAAGACAGGCAGAGTCCTCGTCCCAACTCAGAACTAAACTCACAGCATTTGCTCTGGGAAAAGAGTATAAAACATCAGTTGTTGGATTATGCTTCGCCACCTTCTTTCTTCAAATATCAAAATCTCCTTTCTTCATTCCTAAGTTTTTTTCCGTTATTTCAAACAGAGAGGTAATGAACCATCCTACCATCTTTCTGGCGACTCTGTTGTCAACAGTCCTGCTTCAAGCAGTCGTGGGCGATGATTCTGAAGATCTCAAAGATCTAGTGGGCCACTCAAGTCGTGAATATGTTGGTGGGGTGTATGCAATGTCGAACAATATAACCGAAAACACCCTAGTCGTCTATGGTCGTCGCCCGGATGGTACACTGTCTCTCTTGAACAATGCACTGAAAACTGGCGGTCGAGGAGCAGTCTTAAACACTGGCACCTCCGGATCTGATCCTTTGATCTCTGCTTTTCCGTCATTATCGTGAATGGGCGCTTTGTCCTCGCAGTCAACGCTGGAAGTAACTCAGTCTCAGTGTTCGAGATCCTTCCTGAGTTCAACCTTGACCTCAAATCTGTACGTCGGGTTCCTGGATTCGGCCCCGTATCCATTGCGTATTCTGGAAACCTGATCTACGTAGCCACCGCCGATGATGACGGCGAGTTTGACGCCCCAACTGAGCAAAAAGGTGTTTTATCTGGGTTCCGTTTGAACAGCGCAGGTCGACTCTTACTTGTTCCGGCAGTGTCCACAGACTCTCGTTTCGCCCATCTGCCATTCAGTGTTCTGCCGACGGTCGATCACTTGTAGCATCAGATCCTTTGCGCCCTCAACGCGGCGATATCCGGGAGACTAGCTGAAATTCTGGTCTATCGAGTATCAAGGTTTGGTCTGCTGAGCTTGCAACCGTGTCTGTGGCGGCTTCAACTAGATTTGGAAACTCTGCTGGGCGTAATCTTCCAACAGCTATTGGTATCGACATGACTAGAATTGGATCCAAGCAGTTGTCATCGTTCCCGAAGTCCGTCTTGTTGGACCTGATCGTAAACTCGCAGAGCCTCAAACGAGTCTGTCTCCATATGGCAACCGACCAGGTCTGGTCGCCTTGTCCCTGTCCAACTTGATGTATTGATTGGGCAATCGTTCACCAAGGGGCAGTTTGCGGCTTGCTGGTGGAAATTTCGTCAAATCTCAGAAGGTTTTGGGTTTCCAATACAGTTTCTGGTACTATTTCCACATTTTCATTCACTGGAGGTAGGGCTAGGCTCGCAAAGAGGAGGCTGCTAACGGCCCTCGGCCAATTGATTTTTGGGCTTCATCCGATGGCAGGTTCGTATACCAGCTGTTTGGAGGATCTGTCGGGGCGTTTAGGGTTTCTGGAAATGGAAGTGGACTTCGCTTAATTCAAATTCAGAATCCAATGAATGTTCCCGACTTTAACGCACAGGGTATTGTCGCCATCTAGGAAGATATTCCTTATCCTTTAATAGAAGGAAAAATCTGTGCTCAGAGGCCATCAATCTACATGCACTTGTGCGAAGCTTCTGTTTCTCATATTATGGAGAATTTTACACTCATTCAGTAAGAACCAATGACATGAGTATGCTTGAAGTCATTTTCCCTTCATCTCAAATAAAGACTAGACGCTTACCTAAGTAGAAAGCTTCCTACCGTCAACACATTGAAACTATGTTTATCTTGAAAAGTAATCTTCTCGAATATTGTTCGGAAGCCGTTTTTGTTCTCAAATCTAGTAGGAGACTGAAACCCGTAGCTGTCATTTTAGAACTTCTCAATTCCATGAATGAAGGTTTTGAAACACTCTCTCAAGGGCTAGTTATGTAATACGTAAAAATATGACACTTCAGTGCTTCCTTAACTATTGCACATGACCAAATAGTTCACTCACGATGATGAAGAATCTCAATGCCCTTGTGGTCACAGTAGCAACCATTGAAGAGTGTGGAGGTCTTAAATCAATGAATTGGCAGCACAGTTCCAGGTAAATCGATTCCTATTCGGCTATCGGTCAAAACGTCTTTAACCATGACTGCTAATGTCTATAGGATCATTGTCCTCATATGAAGACAAAGATTATGGCTAGTCTTGTAAGTAAAGTTAATATTTTTCTGTGGTTTTTTGCTAACCCATACTTTCAACAGTTGTGAAACTCGATCGAAAGAAAATTTTCGATAATTTTAGCGATAGTCGGGGTGCAAACTATTTGAGTCTACTTGATAACCTTCAATTTTAGTGGCAATTTGATGCATTTTGTCCCACTAGTGAATACTTTACCCGAAGTGGTGTGGAGTTGAAGCAACTGGGCACCTCTTTACTGTAAGTCTATGTTTTTAGAGTATACGTTTTAGTAAATATTTACGGGCTCAAAATTTTTTAAGTTAATGTATATTTCTGTAAGATTAAGAGGTTTGTTCTTATATGAGAGAAAAAGAGACCTTTTATTTCATGATTTCTAGTGAGTCATATGAAAACAGTACTATCGCGGATAGACACTAACGGAGCATCAAAAATCCAATAAATTATTGGCTTCCCTTTCTCTGAAAATTAGTGTAGTCAAAATTTCGAGATATTGTTTTAGGATTCTGTGCTGGATGAGCAAGAATTCTGCACTGGGTTGATATTATTGGCCCAGAAATGTTTTTTAGGTTACTGTATATTTCTGCATGGTAAAGAGGTTTGTCCTCATATGAGTCATATAAGGACAAAGTTCTTCCACGAAATTTTTGAGAGGAATACTCTTTCTTTGTAAATGGTCAGACAAAGGTTTTGGACGCCAAGAAATTGGAGCAGAAAGAAACAATACATCAGAGGAGCAGGGCATGTGACAGCAGAACAGAGTTCGATCTGTTGGATTTGCGATGGTGATATTTTCTGACTAAAAATTACTGCTTAAAAGTTAACCGCGGCTAGCGGAGCGTAGTGGTGTGTTTGAGCAAAGCTACGCATCACGCTTGAACCTGGACCCGGTGACGGTTAGAAAATTAACTGAAAAATATTATTTTAGGGAGAGTACGGGAAGGTATTAATCTCTTTATACAGAATACTTGTTTAGGTCACCAGCTCTCGTTGGTGCAAACAATGCAAAGACAAGTGGTAACTCTCGCCCTCGGGGAAAGTGAGGGGCCACGTGTGGGCGTGTCCCAAAGTAAAACTAGGAATTGTAAGGGGAGCGTACTTTCCAGCCCTGCTAATAGCATTCTTGGTTTTACGAGGACCTTTCTAAGTACGGAAAGGTTGACTGGCTGTGCTATTTAGCTATGCGGCAGCCGAGGGGCAGTCTTTCTACACACCACACTTTGCCCGTG
This sequence comes from Kappaphycus alvarezii, assembly GCA_002205965.3. Lineage (NCBI taxonomy): Eukaryota > Rhodophyta > Florideophyceae > Gigartinales > Solieriaceae > Kappaphycus > Kappaphycus alvarezii. The sequence goes on from NADL03000750.1 coordinate 500,050, forward strand.
AAGCACATGGGATTGGAATGAAGGTTTGAGCTGGACTTCAATTCCTAAACTATTCGGCTTCCAAAAAATAACTATACATTAGAGTATGGCATACAGACGTTGGACGGGCACTAGGAGGATCTGTTAGAGGGGTTTTGTGGGAAATGTTTTGGCAAAGCTCAGAGCCTCAGAGTATCGAAGCCCGATGAGCGGGAAGAGCGCGGAAGTGGAGTTAAGTAGGCACCTTAAATTCGAAAGATGGTATTAAATGAGGAACGTCAGGACATTTTCGCAATATCACTGCCTAAACCTTTCATTGATACGAAAATATTTTCAAAGAGTAGTCGGCTGCACCAACGACAAGTAGAGAGACGACAAATTCTAAAAGAAGTACGTCGACTGTTTCGTCCTTGTTTTGTTTTGTTTTTGCATGACCCAGACCTGTATTTTCTCGCGGCGATGAAAGATGACTCCCTCACTACGAGATGAAAAGAAAAAGGCACGCTGGTTCAGGAACACTTCGCTGTCTATCTGTAAAGTAGATGCCGGAAATTATGGCACCGGACGCATTGGTTCCGTGTGCCGTACTCACAAGCAGTTGATTATGGAGAACTAGAAGTCGCAGATGCGAACTTTATTGAGATGAAAGAGATTTCCTTACCTCTGGTCGACGGCGTCGGGTGCGTATACCTCAAAGATGTTCCTCCTGAGAACATGATTGCGCAATACACAAACCCGGAAGATGGAAGTATTTCACGAACCCATTCCGCAGGAGAACTGACACTTAATAAACGATGCTTAATTGTTAAGCCAGAAAGTTAACCAGCAGTGTAGCTGGCTTATTAGAATGAAACATTATCGAATTAACGGACAAAGATCCAAAGAATATTAAAGTGATCTTTGTGGTACCAAAGGTCGGCAATAGGCAACTACCTATCCTAGATTCAAGAAGGGGAATCTTCATTTTCCGCCTTTCCCGCAAAAGGCATGGTATATCTCGGTTTGTTCACTCAGATAGTAGCCACACCTGAAAAAGCACTGCATACAGGAAAAATGGACATTGCAACCACTATCAACTCCTGTCACTTCCAACACTTTTGCGAACATTCTTTGTTCTGCCTTCTGTGGTAGTGGATGGCGGCGAATGCGGCAGCAGTACAAGGTTCTGTCTATGGGCTGGTCATAGTCAGTATTGGTTGGACACTTAATTCACGGCGAGTTATTGCGTCGTGCAGGGCTTGATCCAACCATGAAAATTTCCGTGGAAAACTCCCAATAATCGAACCGCCCGATTTGGGCGATACATAGGTGATTTATTCATCGTTGGCTCAAATAAAAAGACCGGACGGGACATCTACGACAAAGTTTGTACAGCCTTTGAAATCGTGCAACTAGATCAAAAACCTTCAAAGTGTAAGGCACCTAGTCGTCGATAAATATCCATCCTCGGAATTCAATGGTATTTTAAAGGCACATTGGAGCCAGATAAGGATAAAATGACAAAATTATGGGATCAAATGGAGACGTTACTCTCTTCAAGGTAATGGAACATTTTGGAATTGCAGAAAGTCTTTGGTAGTTGAAGCTGGTTTTATTGCTCAGTAGAGTCGCTTTCGCTATTCTCCACGACTTTAATATGCTCAGCAGATTCACTTCTGAAAATTTTGCCGCATAGAAAGGAGCCTATCTAGAGCTCAAGCTTTCCATTTCGTTGCCGCCGTTGTTGCTTTATGACCTCTTTCTTCCGATCGAAGAGTAAAGGATTGTCCTTGATGCTTCTAGTAAGGGAGGAGCCATGTTGTACGTCACTTTTATGGAATGGAATCTCAACCGGAAGCTGCTTTTGTTTCGCTTCTTGAACGGTATTCAGCCTCGTACCACTCCAATGCCAAATTTTCCTTCGAAACTCATTTTAGCCAAAAACTGGGTTTACCCGCAGCACATAAACGCTCATGAAGGACATATGACGTTAACTGATCTGCGCTGGTTGGCTCATCAGACACGAAAAATCCTGAAAAAAACTTCTCTCTTGACTGATTCGCAAGTAATTTACCAAATGTTGGTGAAGGGACGTTCCAGTGCACCGAGTCTCCGGCGTACCACCCACAGAGTCGCCGCTATCCGTTTGTCTTGTGCCATTCGTTTTTACCTATTTGCATCCGTAGTGAACAAAATTCTGCGTATGGCCCCTCCGATTGTACTAAACTCATCTTTGTGAGTGTAAGTCCGGAGACTACTAAAAAATATCCCTCTGCCCTGGAAGCTTTCATTGACTATTGTGTCTCTCATGATCATTCCTTAGATTAGTTCGAGGATGTCTAAGATATATTGGGGGAGTACACTCACCACATCTACTATTTGGATTCACCTTTGGAGCACAAAATCCTCGAGGGAATAACAGAATCTGCACTAAAGTTCTTCGTACCAGAACTTTTTCATCGCCTGCCGGTGTCGACCCGCGCCAATAATGGCTGGGATCCCTGCACACCTAGCCAGAAACTCTTACCTTGCCCGCAAGAACTCATACTTGGTATTGCATACTATATGTGGAGCGCAGACAACTTCTCGATAACAGTAGCTGTATTCCTATCAGATTAATGCTATCTGCTTCCAATTGGGTGCCTTCGAATTCGTCTACACCATATCATCTTTGATCCTGGTCCGGGATATCCGTGTTTTAGGACGCTTATGCTCCCTCACACCAAGTCCCGTAAGCCAAAAAGTTTCAATATTCGTTCTCTGTTTGTGTATTCCCTCTTTAGGGGCCTCATCTCTGCTTTTAAGCCTGCACCTTCTGGTAGACTGTTTCAATTCAGTCAGGAATCATTCCGTCATTCTCTGTTTGATTTCGTTCGGCTCCCTATTAGCTTTGATTTACCTGGTTTCTCAATCACGCCGCATTCCCTCCTCTACGGAAGTGGTACTCATGATGCTCTGTCTGAAGGTTTTACTATGCTCGATTTTTATTATCGCGGGCGATGGGTCCGCTTTGCTACAACCAAACATTATATCCGTGCTGCTTCTCTGGCAGTGACTCGCCTGAAGTTCCCATCTGCTGTTCTAAATCGCCTTGCTTGCCTTACGGCCACTCCGGGCCGGTTGATTAATGTCTTGGGTGTGAATGCGGTATGCGATAGTCACAGTGAGCAACGGGGGTCTCATCGAAGACCCCTGAGAACGCTCAAGCGGAGCTCCTTAGAATGCCCCGCGTCTTCGAGGAGCAGAAGAATGTTGGCACTGTAATTCAAAAAAATTTCGGCTTTTCGGGGGACGATACGTACTGTACTGTGGCGATGCAGATTTTGCACAGATACTGCCTACGTGCCAAAAATATCGCGATTTCGAAAAATTACGTTAGGGGGGGAAATAATAAAATGGTAGGAACACTTAGGGACCAATAAACCCGAGTGGGACGGTCAGAACAATAAGGCGCAAATAACTAAAAACATAAAGCAATCAGAAGACGATACATTGTCAAAACCAAGGAGTTTCGAATTTTATTGTCATCTTTCTCCGAAGGAATCTTTTCCCTGAGAAAACGTGGTACACTCTGCTCTTTCTATACTGTACCTTATTACAGGCCCCTGGCCCCCATTCATACTCATATCTTTCCATTCACAAAACTATACTTCTGTAGCACTTTTTTTCGCTTGGAACGCCTCAGTCGTGGGGCAATTGGTTGTTAGAATACCTTCCTGGGGAGGCCCACCCCTAAAAACTACAAATATGGAGAGCAAATATGCATTTCCTATGTATTGCACTTTTACACAGTTCTAGTGTGAAGATTCTGTATAGTAACATGGCGAAATACACATTCATTGGTATTTATACGATCCCGTTTGATACAAATATATTCTGTGCTTCATATAAAGTTGTGATATTTGTCATCCAACAGCTCACTTTCGTTTCGTAATGTATATGTATAAGCATTCTTTCCCGTCGCCACAAGAGTAGAGTCCGAATGACGAACAAGGGTGACTGTATCGTTATGAAAGGGCGTCTCAATTCCAAAATTTGCCATGAGAGAGCGGTTGGTAGTGAAGGTCTGGAACGCTTCATGAGTTTTTCATTAAACACTTGACAGTTTCTCTCTTCCATCGTAACGTGAGAGCAACTTCACAGAAGCCAGTAATCATAGTCGTAGAATCTGCCCCGAGGTTGAGAGTTGAAGGGCATGTGAGAAGTTTATAATTTGTGAACGCTGAGCGTAGTAAGTGACATGCGAGGTACATCCAGAGTCGATGGTCCATTGCATAGTTGAGAGAGGAGGGCCTCCGGTAGATTGAAGTGCTACTTTTTTTGCAGAGAAAGTCAACGCAAAGAGACAAACGACATCTGGGTGTTCGGTAGTTTCAGCAACCTCCGTAGCATTGAGGGATTTCCCTAAATTTCCCTTAAACTAATCAAAATGAGCTCTAGCTGGATGATCTTTGGGAGCGAGATGAGGGAACTTCTTGTAGCATCGGTTGCTATCCGATGCCTGCCGCAGCGTATGCAAATTTCTGCGGAAGTTCCTGTTCGAGGCTTGGAAGACTGGGTTCCCAGGAGAGCAGCCGTCTCAGCGACTTTAAGTGCGTCTTGATCTCGCTGAGCATAGCGCTACTCTTCTTGCAGACATGTACTCTGTACAAATTCGAACAAAAGCTTCCATCTTCGATATTGGCAGCATCAAGTGATGATATGAGGCTGTCAAAGCGATCGGACAAGCCATTGAGGAAGTCAGCGTATGTCGAAGACAGCGAAAGGCCATGGAAATTTCGCTGTCCTCGAAGTATACAGACGTGGATTTTAGAGTGACCGCAAGTTGGCGAATACGGGCAGCAAATAGTAGAATTTTCTCATTGAGGTGAATCTGTGCGGTGTAGAAGCGACATCTTGCGGCGAGCTTGTTTAGCAGAGTATGCTTTCCGAAAATATCACAAATGAGTTTCCACATTTCTTGGCCGTTTGCATGTTGAATCTGCTCAAGGTGAGCGTCCGAAAGTGTGAGTACAATGATGGCTCTTGCCTTGGCATCTGCCTTTTGCCTTGCGGAGCGAGTTGACGAGGAAGAAGTCCAGTGCATTAAGTGTAAGATGATTGCAAACCTCCCTGAGAGAGAGGATGAGTTGAATTCGAACTTTCCAAATGCGAAAGTTATCATCACGGAGCTTCTCGAGATTATCAATACAAGGTCCGGCAGAGGAGTCCATGATGAGTATAATGGAACCAAGTGAATCAACATTTAATTTTGTGTTTGTGGTCAATATGCTTGTTGCGGTCGTGTCTAGTTTGGAAGAAGCGCTGACAATGAACACAACAAGTAATAGCATACTTCCGCTCAGATCTGTTGCGGCACTTCCTATCACCTCTGTTCTGATCAACTAGCTTCGGACCAGATACTTTGAGCTGACAGAAATCACAGGTGAAGAAAGAAGACTTGGGTTCCGAAACAGAAGGTATTATAGGTGCCACAGGAGGTGGAGGAAAAGTTACAGTGGACGAAAGAAGTGGAGCCGGAGAGAGAGGTTTGACAGTTAGCGGGGTCGATATTCTTAGCGCTGGAGGTTCAACAGGAAGAGTGGCACCGTAGGCGACAAAGGAGACTGGGTGATAGTGACTGTAGCAGGAGCTGGATGTGTCGGAGGTGCTTGAGTAGGAGAGATCAAGCTAATAACTTGAACTGGGCAGCTACGTTTGTAACCGGTTTCTTCTGACCCTTTGTTTCGACACACGGCTTGCAAAGACAGGTAGAGGCTTTGAGCGGAGCTTGAATGGATTATTGGAGTTTTTCCCTATTGCGAGCATTTTCTTTGTACCAATGCCCAGACGTGTTTATGAAAAGCCTTCTTCTGAGGAGAGATAATCTTTTTGTGAGAGTGAGAACGAAGAGATACGACGTCCGGAGTGGTTGCAGTGGAGGTTATATCACCGCCTTCACCTTCAAACTCAATAGCGGAGTCGTCGATGAAACGGCACTTTGGGCGAAGCTGCGATTTCTCGGATAGAAGCGGGGCTTGAACAGAATCGTCGTCGGAGGTGAAATTGATACGGCGGACGACAGGGTCGCTTGGAAATATCTTGATTCCTCGAAGGAAGACGGAGCGGCAGATGAACTCTGGAGGAAGGACATTGCGAGGTTAGGCGAAGGCTGAGGAAGAAGCGTGAAAGATATAACGAAGCATGAGGTTTCAAGGGGTTTTGGAATTACTCTTGAAACTAGACACGGACTGTGAGACAAACCGAGGTATTTGACACAGAGACGAGGCGAGTAGCAACGAGTTGTCGGGCCCCAAAATGGACTTTGTTCAATGGTGCAGTGATGAAGAACGACGACGGAACGCAAACCCAACCAAGGTAGGTAGTGCAGAGACGACGGGCGTTAGACAGGCCACAAGACCGAAGGTCAGTAGATAGTGCAGAGACGACAAAGAAGTCAGATCAAAGCTTAGGCGCTTTCTTTTGGAGCTTCTGTGTTTTGCTCCTACACGGAGTGTAGGCTAGCCTCTACGTGGTTCGCGACGAACAAGAAGCGCAAAAATGACAAGTCGGTGTGCAGCTCTAGCGGCCTGGGCCCATAACCTTATGGACAGAACGAGAGAGGGGGGGCGAAGGAGCCAAGCAGGAGTGAGGGAGAGAGCGGGAGAGTAGAAAAGAGAGAGAGTAGGGTAGAAATAGTGAGGGACCAAGAAGGAGAGAGAGAGAAGAAGTTGGTGAGGAACTTTACTCAGGTAGAAGATGGAGAGAGACCGGGGTTTCTATAGACTTCAAGGCGATTCGACTGATGCTTCTGTTGATCAAAGGAATTTTCCAGAAGAAATATAGACGACGGAGAGTGTCTAACCCTAAGCTTACAGCAATGTACAGTGCATAAACATAAGGGTCAAGTTCTAGGTTGAACGGCAAAGTATAGTAATAACTTTAAGCCTCATTGCGAGTTGTCAGCTGTTAGAAAAAAGGCAAAGAAGTAAAATTACACAAACATTTTGGACGAGGGTCGTGAAAGAAGCAAATAAATTGCCCTGTTTGAATTTCGATAGGAACTTTCCTGAAGTAAAACTCCTATAATCAACCACTTTCTGCTCAACCACACAATCTGTCAGTTTAGCATCAATATGACCACCTTCTGTTAGTCCCTGACCGTTGATAGTTCACATAAGCCCGGAATTCCACCAGAGACCTGATCTGATGGCCAATATGGTAGTACATACGAGTAATACCGTAGTAGGAAGGACTGAGAAGCTTTCAGGAGTAGGTTGAATGTCATTTTGTTGAAGAATTGAAGGACTCAGAGGAAGTAGAGGAAACGGAGTATATTGAGGACGGCCTAGAGGCTGATGCAGGTGTAGAGGGATCCGAATATGAGGAACGCTTTGTAGGTCGGTGAGTTCCATTGGTGTATAGCCCTAGGTAATTGCTGAGATTTCTGAGCGGAGAGTTAGGGTAAAAGAAGTATCCTCGACTCCTCTGATAAGGATCTTATGGAGTTTAATGGTATCGAGGATAAATTTAAAGAGCTTGATATATCGTAGAACGCTATTTATCATAGCGGGTAATTTGCAGGGACTAAAATTGGGGTAAGGTATTTGTAGGGTTTTTTTGGCTCCGGTTCTGAGAAAAAACCTTTAGTAGTATATGTATACATTATCCCGGGAGTATCAACTGGCACTTCGTCGTTCTTAAGATTACTTGAGTGCATCTTGATATTTTTATTGTTTGTTGAGACTTTTTGCCTAAAGAAAGATGAAAAATCTGAGTAAATTGCTTCACATAGGAGATTTCGGGCAAGAATTAAAATATTATGGAAAGCAAGACCAAAATAGTTGGGAATTTGAAAATATGTTCCGGCTTTGGAATAGTTTCTTTTAGATTAGTCACTGAGCATGGTTTGTAGAAGTGTTGTCTCCTTCACACTCACTTATAGGCCCCTTGAAGTTTTTCGTTATCAACTACCGCTTCATTTTTCCATGACATATTCGGCATCACTTTTTTTCGCTGCAAATGCATCTGCGATAGGATAATTGATTCTTAGAATCTCATAACAGCGGAATTATTCCTATCCCGTAACATTGAACTGGTCACAAAAAATTGGTATTGAGCATTATAACAACTTTCCTGATGCTAGTAAAATATGTGATACTGTTACACAGTCCTGCAATGGTAATATCTCGATCAATAAATTTTTTATGTACAAATTTACAACTAGATCGCGATAAAATATTACCTAGTATTACAAATGATAATATTGAGTCAGAAACGAAATTTGATTATGTTCGTGATCTACATAATCAAATTTCACACCTTCTTACAGCACATAAGCATTCTCCTAGGGCTGAATACTACAGATAGATGATGTTAGCGATGGTAGCGCACAACTTGACCCAACGCTTAAGAGTAATCTTTTGTCAAAGAATACTGAAACGGGAATCCTTATTCTAATTGGGGTATTTCAAGACTATTTTGCTGCTGTAGACTATCTAGAAAAGTTCAATGGAAGTTTTTGGACACTGATTTGTCAATGATAAACTATGGGCGAGGATTCTAACATACCGAAAGGGCATAAATCGCGCCTTCCCAGAACGAAGCATTGACTGAGCCAATAAATCACACTCTCAGCGGGCTGATTTGCATTATACTTGAACACGCGTTTTTGTCTAAAGTATGAAAGCTGGAGTAGAAAATTCCCGTAGAAGAAACTTTGTGACACATTCAGCTTCTCATTGTTCTCTATACCAAAAAGCTAAACAAAATAATGCTTCAATAAAACTCAATAAGGTATATAAGAGGTTTAATATCGTCTCCTAATGAGAGTATTGCAATACCCATGAATCTATGAACTTATTGTGGAGCTATTGTCAAGTTCTACAGCAAAAAAAGTATAGAACTTCCACTAACTAAAAAGTAACTGAAAGCGCAGATAAGAAACAGGCCACATTATAGGTGAACACCAAGCAGTATGCCTACTATTATATGTTGTTTCCTCCTTGTGATTCCATGCCATAATGGTACTACTAAAAGGGTTTTACTTTCTTATTGGCATATTTCTCGCACTGTGATGATATGTTAATCCTCAAAAAGCTCATCAATACCACTGGGGCCTGTCACAGGTCCCATTCAACAGAATTACAGAACGCAAATGAGTTATATTTTTTGTTATCTAGTCACTTTTAGAGCGATTATATGACAACTAAGGTATCACCCAAATAAAAGCTGTGCGCCAAATTTTTTTGTCATTGATCGTTAATGTCCTATTTGGCCCATATGAAATCGTAGAGCCATTAGTTTCTTCAAATATTGTAGATATTTAAGTGCAGTACAGCTTCGCAGGGTGAATTTTAGATTTTATATTTCGAGGCCTCAAAAACATAAATATTAAACACAGAATATTTTCTCCAGTCTTCCTCTCCCACAATGGAAGAGGTGTACCTTTCCATAAGATTACTATAATTAAATGTTCTCTTCTGTTTTCAACCTCCAAATGAAAAGCAGGCTAAACCATCAAGAGATTTCTTAATTCTGAGCTTGGGGATCGGTTATCAAATCCCTTGAGTCCAGTGCTACTTTGATATAGTGGTGCTCCAAATAGGCCATTTATCACTACAGAAGGGGCTCAAATCCCTTACTTGGCTGGTATTTTTGCACCTTTTACGTCGCTATGAATTTATAATTTAAACTTTTTAGGTGTTATTTGCCTTTTTACTCAATTATTTGAAGCCACTTGCTTTGAAAATGAAATATTGGTCCAACGGTTTGAAAATGACAAGCCAAGCCATCTTATTGATGCAAGTTTCCGGCTTGTGGTTTATTCGTTTAAAAATACTAATCCGAACCCAAAATGAATTCAATGACGCGACCTCAAATGTTTAAGAATTTCCAATACAATGTCATCGACGCAATAGAGTGTCCATGAAACTAAAATACACCAAAAATTGTATCTAGCATTCGTTCAGATGTCCTTCTGCAGTTTTCAAAAAAATGTAAAATTAATCTGGTGAAAAATTGAAATAATGGCGAAAAGATGGCGAAAATTTGACTATAAACTATTCACTATGTTCTCTTCAGCAAAATATGAAAATAAAGAGAACTATAACGAGAAAGCGAATGGTCATAGACGAAGAGAAAGAGTAGTACACAAGTTGATGACTTGAACAATGAACTGTCACCTCCCAAATTGTTTAGAAAAACAATTAGCCAGAAGACTCTGGGATTATACTATGAATCCACAGGCAGTGAAAAACCATCTTCTGCATCCTAACTTCGTCGTCCGGTCGGGCCACTAGCACTTTAGTGATGAATGCAACAAAAAAGAGAGACTGAGCTGCGAAATGAGCATTTCTTCTTGCGTGGCAACCTAACGAAGTACAAGAAAAACTTGTTTTGGGGAAAGCGCATTCCGTACTCTCTTTTACAGACTTAAATAAGCCCCTGTGTCTCTATACGAACAATCTTACCCAATTGCATCTGTTGCGCTTCGTTGAAGCCCTTGTCAATTTACTGCCTCACTTAAGCGTACAGCTTTAGCTTTTAGTTTCCTAGCATACGTCTTGTCCAAACAGGTCTCTTTAACCTTTTTGGCAAAAAAGCCTAAAAATAAGCTATTTCAGATCTCTTGTACTCCACAATCAACTTCCTGTGATTTGTTTACCGTAACCTTTTTTATATGTGGTTAATTTCCAAAACGCCGCCGATACATATCAGCTCTTTTGGGGAGAAATTTCTCATTTCATTTAACTATAATTCTCGTACTATTCTAATCAACAATGTGCCAACATTTAGTCAATGTGTTCATCTCATCACTATGGTAAAGGAAAAGATATATATATATATTTTGAAATTTGATTGAATAGTATCATGAAATGATCCAAAAAACCAAAATATTTAGCTCTTTGATCATATTTTAAATATCGATCACTCATGAGATGTTGAAATTCTTTGCGAAAAAGCCTGAGTATGTAAATCCCCCCTACGTCCGAAATGAACCTTTTTATCGATCCTTTTCCATCTACTGCTGGCCTACTACCGATGAAACCCATCCATTTTCGTTCAGAGCTCTTCTATTCACCGCATCATATTCATGGCATGCTTTCACACCATTTTGAAGTTTCTGCATTTATTTCAAAAAAGGCTCGATCTTTGAAATTATCTTTGTAGGCAAATAAAGCCGTAAAACACACAGAATTGAGACTTATTCGCATGTAGAGTAAATATGGCGACGCTGCAGTGATTTACTCCCCAGAACATGAGAACGGAAACAAATTTTACGGTCACAGTCCCCTCTTGGCTTTGACTCGCATTACTAATCGCAATTTTAAACAGCAGTATCTACGGAAGTATTTTCTGCTCTCATTTTATTTTTATTTTTCATAAGACACCCGGATGTTTTTTCGTGTGCGCCAGTAAATGAAATATTTTCTCAATCCATTCGGACTGCGAATACACCGCGTAGATCTGCATGTTTTCAGATAAATTTACTGCTAGCGCAATGTAGTTCCCTGCTTTCACTGACATTGATATTTCGTGACATTTCTTCGCTGAATTTTTTCTGAATCTGCTCTATATATCAAAAATCGACTGCCGAAAATTTCATCTTTTAGGACTAGTTATGCAAGATTCCAGTAAAAACATTTTGTCCTGGCACCAAGATTCATCAAAGCTCCCTTTTTTGATGAGCTAAGCTCTTCCACGAAGATTTTCTCGTCGCCAAATTTCATCCTTCACGAAATAATTCAGCGCTTTCGAACTTCTTCATGTTTCCCAATCTGAAAATATAAAGTCAGCCTGGATGGCATTCAGAGAATCAACTGCTTCAGAACGGAGATGATGCAGGCAACAAACGTGCTACCGAAGTATAGCTGTGGAGAAAAGAAGAGATGAGAAAGCTCGGAGGTTAAAGAGGCTCCTAATAATTATCGAAGGGGTAAGGTCCTCTACCTATTCTCTGTGATTAATATGAAAGAAAAGACTTTTTGGTCAGAATCGTACTTTCAGTTTCTTCTTCATCTACTGCACTTGTGTTTGTCTACTAAATTTTCTTAACCTACTAAAAGAACAGGATTAACTCTTCTATGCAGGCTTTTTGTGATACCATAAACTCTCTAACGAATATAATTAATGAAAAAACACTCAAAAGAAAGGTTTGGACGAGAATGTCTAGAAGAAAGATATTTCTTCGAGGTAAATATCCAGGAGTCATTCTCAGGTTCCCAAGTTACCAGCCAAGAGTGAAAAGTAAGAGGGCATACATAGAATTTTCAGTATCTAATTTGGTATATTTAAGAGAGCCGAAATTCACTGATACCATTTACTGCCAGGGTGTCATAAATTATTAAAAACATTGAACTTATCACACTCAATGTAATTAATAATATCTTGCAAGTTCAGAAAAACGACGTATCCTTGGTTTCCCGTGCTGAACTTCCGGTATAAACATTTCAATGCACATAAAGTCCGCATGTTAAACACAAACATCCCGCCTCTTCATGGCTGTAACCTAATTTTCCTAAAGTTGTACACTGATTTCTCGTTGTCGTTCTACTGTCCTTTCCACTGAAGTCCGTTGCTTATTTCTTAAATATATGGCATTTCAAACACCTCGGATGAGATTTATTACCAATGCGATGTTTCCAAAAGTATTTAATTGTCAGAAATTGTACATTTTGGTGTTTCAGGGGTTTCACGGGTTCTTCTTCTTATTATTATTATCAGTATAATAATACTAATATTATCAGTGCGAGGTAAAATATACTTCTTTTCAGTGAAAGTTATGTTTATTTGAACATTTTATAATATATGTGATATGCAAACGTATCTGGAAGATGTCAGGTAAATAGATATACGAAAGAGAAGAAGACACGAGTCAAAAAAAATGACTACTTGCATGAGAGATGGAATCCTGGTAGCGCCTGAATACATATGAACATGCTCATAATGAAAATAAGAAACTACTTGTGCATTGTGTGAGGTCTTGGCGATATCAGAGAGCCAAAAGTATTTTTCTCCAGTTGTGTGCTGTTAATGATTATGAAGGAGAGTTAAAGATGAAGATGAGAGAAAAAAATATCTCGATGGCCACTTTTTAACTTTTTTGCTGTGTACTTTTGCCCGCAGGGGTCTTCTTATGTGCATGCGGAGTCATTCATTGAGGTTTTCGGCCCTCTGATAGCCCTCCCGAGTGTTCAATACTTCATCAGCTGTATTTTCTTCTTTTCTTGCGTTTACATTGTGGTGAGCTTAGTGTGATTTTATCATACCACGTACGATACTAATCGATATTCCACATCCGGGGGGGTATTTTTACCATCCAATATAAAAATCTTAATATGTCTTGAGAAATAGGGAATCTGGACGCATAAAATTCAGATAGGTTGCAAAAGGGCCCAAAGGAGCTACATCTTAACATCTTCCGAAAATAATTATCCAACATTTCCTTGAAATGTGAACCTCCCTCTACATATTTTACCTTTTAGACGTCTTAGAGAACATAAATTCTACTCATAGTCGGTATTTGACATAAGTAATGAATGGGCTGTTCAACTTACCTAAGAATAGGTAGATTTATTGTAGGAATACATAGCGATATGGAGCTCTTAATAATCAATATTAAGTATCTAAATCCATTCATAGATTATAAATAAATATAATTGATTGTTGCAAATATATATGCGTGGTATCAAATTATTCTGGTCCTGGATGTTACGTGTTGATATAGCATACGTAAATAGCCCTTCTTGATCTCTTCCGTGAACTCGGACAGAGCTTGCAGTGCAGTTTTTTCTCCTCTGTGATAGTGTTTAGTGGAGCACTTTTCCTGGAAGGCTTGAAACTTCATATCTTGCTGCATAGCTTCTAAATGGACAACAAGAACTTTTGAGAAGTTTACAATGTTCTAAGCTTGGTGACTCGGACTTTAGTTTTTTTGGCTTTCATGCCCCTTGGTTTGATCTAAAATTTTATCTGGCCCGAAACTCCACACCTTATCACTTTTCTATAGACCAAAATGGGTGTCACTTTTCCATTTATGTTTGTAGTTTTTTGTACATATTTTCGAGTGGTGATCGACCAATTACACCCTTCCTTATTCAATAACTATATCATACATTTGCTAAAGCATTATCTAAATCGATTTATCGCTCTTCCATAGTTTCAGCTACCGCCTGTTTAATTATGCCTACCATTTTATCATATATGTCGTTGTACTGTAATTTGTACGGTAAACGAGAACCTCCATCTATTGAATATATTTTCCTCTCCCAAGGTGAAGAAACTTCATTGCATTGAAACAGAAATCGCTACATGATATTATAATTTTCCTTTAGGTGGCTTATTTATTTCTGGATGTACAAAAACAATAACCAAATCTGAAGTACCCTTTTTGACTGTGTCTAATAATGTTCAACCAATAGGCTGCTCAACTTTTATGGTACGATATTTATTTCTGGAAAAATGCGCTCTAAGGTACCAGGAAAGTCAACTTAAAATGTCTCAGTAAGGGCCGAAACTGGGTGCTTATTGTAATCTGCATTTTTTGTATTGAGGTGAACTTTTCACAAGCCTCACAGTTTTTCATGAAGTTGGGAACATCCTTTTCATGTTTGGTCACACAAATTATCCCATGTTGAATTGATTCAATGTTCAGAGATCACATAGATCAAGCTAAATATACAACTGTCTCCAGATGTTAATATTCTTTCAAAGAAGCTAATAATTGGAGACTTGCTTTAATGAGCTGAAAATGCTTTCCGTTCTACTTAAATAAAAGAAGTTTTGGTTCGTATACACCTATTTTGTATTTCTTTTATCCAAAAAATTTAAACTTGAAATTCTTCAAAGAATTGAATGGTCTCTTTTATTCTGGCCTCAAAGGTTTCATAACGCAAAACATGGCATCTGAAAAACTTCGGCGAGATTTCAGATTAAGAAAATACGCGGAATTGATAGATGTACGACACATGATAAGTAAAAAATGGAAGATTACTGCACCTAGGTCTGTAAGAGATTTGAATCTGGTAATTTGCTAAAATTTGCAGCCAAATGGCCGGCAGTTGAAGTGCGCTTTTCTTCTCAGATGCTGATCGTAGCGCATGATGTTCATTTATGACCAAAACGTTTTCGAGTAATTGCAGACAGAAGCGAAAGCTTT
Organism: Kappaphycus alvarezii; assembly: GCA_002205965.3. Taxonomy (NCBI): domain Eukaryota; phylum Rhodophyta; class Florideophyceae; order Gigartinales; family Solieriaceae; genus Kappaphycus; species Kappaphycus alvarezii. The sequence goes on from NADL03000750.1 coordinate 515,147, forward strand.
CGCTGTAGATGGTGGGGCCAATTTTCATTCTACCAGATAGATTTTTTCCTTTGAGTATCATTTAAAGTTCGAATTGCGTATTTAACGTAAAGAAGCCGCTCTTTCCAGCTATCTTGGTAGAAGAACTCACAGGATCTATCAGGTGCATCCGTTTCCACCACAATTTTTCCTTGATTCCTGGATAGATAACTAAGAATTCCGCATATCGTTTTGTTCTGCTCAACGAATGAGATTTTTGACTTTTTTCAGGACAAGTTCCGATTTTCTTTGTTGAAGCGTGTAACGGTGCGGCAATCAATGCGAAACTTTCGCTGAAAATCTTGGGTTATAGGCCAGACCAAGGGAGCTTCGAGATTTCGTCTTCGAATAGGTTTTTGTGTCCACCATATTTTTTCGTTTTTCTTTCTTTATAGAACTCGACTACTTTTTGATCTGCGACTTGAACTAGAAGCTTTATTTAATCTTGTGAAAGACTTATTTGCTCATTCCTCCCTTTATTTTTTAGCTTCACTCCGATATTATTTCAATTAGAGTCTTTTCACCCTATACGCGCTCATCATTTTTTGGTAATATCCAAAAAAATCAATATAATTCCTCGCAATATACATACTTCTGAAAATTGGTTTCACTCTTTCTTACGTAGCAAGTCAATTCATGATAATGAGCGGCATCACATCGAATCTCACTGTAAAATATTACCAGTGATAAATGTTTTGACCCCACATTTTTCATCAGGAGGAATCATGTGATGTCCTTTGTACAGGTCAATTGATGTAAACAACTTCCTTCTTTCAATTATTCGGATAGTTTCTCTATGGCCGAAATCAAAAACCAATCCAATAAATTCACTTGATTTAAGTGTAGTTTATCGTCTAAAAATATAAAATATACAATCTTTTTGTTCAACCACTGCAGAAAATTATCTCAATTACTCAACTGGTCAGAAACTGTATTAACCAGCAAAAATGAAACATTTCCAGAAATAAATTACTCATGCACTGGCAGTTGAACTCCGAGCTTATTGTAAACTATTTTAATATCTGAGAGCTCAATAGAGTGAGAGACCGGTATAATTTCTTGTACTAAATCGGAAGAAATACAGGCAATGGCTAATAAATATGAAAGCAGGACAGATATTTTAAAGATAAATTTGAGGGTATTGATCGCACTTATTCTTGAATGACCAAAATGTTTCGATAATTTCTCTATACTCTCTGTTATTCTTCTTTTTACCTATTGCACAGACCTAAACCCGTTGCATCTACACTTTCAAATTCGACACCCGCTGAAATTTGTTTACTCTGATAATTACCATCTTTTGACAACAATATTTCAACTCCCGATGCGAAGATACACGCGTATTACAGAACTGACTGTGGAAAGTTTGGGGGCACAACTGAGGAAAATGTCAAAATTCTATCAACCAGTACAACCATTACTGAGACATGATAAGTTTATATCTCACGGATAAGACCAAGTTTGTCCAACATATGCCTCGAGATAATTCACTTAGATCTTATTATTCGGACTTAGTCAGTATAAAGGACTGGCCTACCATGGTAAATGGATTGCAACGACGTTTCAGCAGAATGTCTGGGATAGCTCATATAGAAGAAGAGGTTCGAGACTAAAAATACGACAATTTATACAAGATGATGTGAATGATGGTGTTTCACTTCAGCGACTCGCTCGTCGCATTGAAGACTTGGTCCCACAATTCTCTGATGGTCTTAATGACCACCGTTACGAGCAGAGAGTATTGTACCAAGCAGCTCGTCTAAGAGACTGGGCCGATGCTCCTATTTCTAATAATCCTCAAAACGCTCTGACATGCAGCAGGTTTCTTCATGATCTTGTACCCGCTGAAATCTTATATAGATCAAAGCATATGCTCCGAGGAGGGGAAACAGTGAAGCCATCACTACTAACCAGAATAGCAGATACACCCCAACAGCGCACACTAACTCATCCTACCTTTTTTAAAACTTGCTGTACATCTTTTTGCTACAAATTGGTTCCAAAAACAAGCACGACACGGAAGTGACCCCAAGCTTGGCGACAACGCGACCCCAACCCAAAGAAGTACAACAAATGTTTTAACTGTGGAAGCGATAATCATGTGGAGCGTCGTTGCAGCAAACCCCAAGATGACAATCTCATTTTGCAGAACAGGATCAAATTCTTACTTCAAAAGAGAACATCTAATAACCAAGTGGTCATACTCACAATTATGCTCTCCAAAGCATCCAAAACAAACAATATTGTATCTGACAACTTGTGTAATATCATGAATACGCACCTATGCTATAGTAACAACTTCGAAAACCTCAATGTTGGTCATAAAACTGTTTCTTTCTCAGGTGTATATCTTCTGCACAAGTCACGCTTTCAGAGCTACCACTATATCCTCAAGACATGATGTTAATCGACTCGCACCCCTACAAATCTACCGCGCGGTCCCTTATCAACTATACTCCGGTTTCAAACACCAGTAACTCCTCGGAACTCCTAGACGGATCTGTTCTGTCACTTCTTTCAGCACCTCCTTCATCCTCTCCCTCTTTTGCAACAATTTATCCATCCATAACCCCTCCGTCTGTCTTCCTCAAGTCTTCCTCAAACAGGTTTGCGTACTAAGAGACCCAAGCCTCACTAATACATTACCTATTACTCCTTCAGGTATTGGCAACAATTCCTTGTTAAAGGGCATTCGATTTTCTACGCAGAATATGCGCGTGTTGAAATCAGAAAATAAACTACTCATTCCCGTTTCACCGCCGCTTGCAGACATCTTGAAACAGAAGAAACTCCCCCTCTTAATCACCGCATTGTCAGACTGGTCAATCTTGTGCAACACAATTTTACATGTCTAACCAAGACAATTTTAATGGTGCATGCCTTGATATATGCGCACAAAAACATACACAGGACGCAATAAGGCTAAAGCACTCTGTGGCAAACGCAAACCATTAATTTTGCCTCAAAAGATAGGATTACAGTTCTGTTTGGTGATAATATCTCTATGAGCATTAAATAAGTGCCATTACGAAAACCAACCCCGGATGGCACATTCAGCGAACTGAAGTTTGACTTGGTTGACGCCGAGGTTTCTACTCATTGGATAGAACATATTGCGTGAACACAAATTGTCGCATAAAACGTCGAAATACCCCCCGCAGCCGTAGCTATGGCTGGAAGCCCGTCCTTGTTCGACGCGAGCGCCACATGTTCCTCTAGTGGGATTTCTCAATAGCACTCTACACAAAAACCTGAACTTAAGCGATTACACAAGCGTTTCTGGCAACCATTTTGCAAGAAAACTCTAAAACTACTTCAACGAATCAAGCCGACGATACTTCAGCTGAAAAAATCCGTACACTGAAATAAATAACAAAGGAATTCCATATGTAACAAATACAGCCGTGTTCCTCATCGCTTTCCTGTCACTCTTCCTTCCGAAGACTGTATTTTTAACCACTAAGTATTTCTTGACCTGGTCTGGCTCGAGAGCCAACCCGCCCTTCATGTTGCTGACCTTTACACAAAAGTTTTCGTTGTGATGTTGCTACCTGAAAAATCTACCATTAATATCTGGAAAACATTTCTCGTGTGTTGATTCGCTACATGTATTAGCTACCCTGAAATCTAAATTGATCAAGATTGTGTTCTTCGAAGCGCTGAATCCGCCGCATTAGCCCAGTCAGCCGACATCGATGCTACAACTATCGGTAGTTCACTCCCATAACGCACTCGGAGCCGGGAACCGTTATCATGTCCCTCTAAGCGGCATCGTCTTTAACATTATTGGGGAGGTTCAAGAAGTGGACTGAAATATTTATTGCCTTCCAGCTCACCGTTAAAGCAATGAACGACACCGCCGGTCCAGAAGGGCTCGTTTCATCCATGCTTGTCTTCAGCGCCATTGTAAGATTCATCCCGCACAAAACACCACTGTTATCCCATTCAGACTGGATGCGAGCCATGCAGAAAACACGCCTCAAATGGCCGAACATTCTGCTCATTTGAGAATGCAGCGTGCCTTACGGGACCACGTTCCGGCGACAACACACTACCTCGTGAACCCCGGCACTTCTATCTACATTTTTCATAAGGACTCTAAATAATGGTGTGGACCATTCACAGTAACTCGAAAATTTGAGAGGGCCGTATGGGTTTAGAGACCATACAAGGAAGCTCAATATTCCATTGATCATGTACAACCCTTCACAAAGGCATGTGTAACTGGACTTCTCTCTCATATATGTTGCTCTCTATCTAATCTGGTTATACCCTTAACGATCTATCGTGTACATCTAACAGAAGTTCTGTCAACCAAACGACCCACGCAAGAACGAACTCCTTTTTATGGATGCTCTAGCAAGAGAGATAAAGGGACTATTGGGCCACAATATATTCAAAGTCGTTCTCCGTGAAGAGCTTCCATCTGATGCCAACATAATTGGTAGCCACTTCACCCTCTCTATAAAGCATAATGGTACAGATAAGGAGATATAAAAGGCGCTATATTTTGTCCGGGCTTCAAGGACAAAGACATCCACAAGTTTTTTCATCCAGTTACCATGCTAGGGCTCAGTTCCGTCCGGCTAATCCTGGCCCTCGCTTCCACTTTCGGATTCCAAATAAGGTCCCAAGATGTGAAGCAAGCGTACGTCCAGTCCGCTGGTCAACTATTGCGAGATGTTTTCATCAGGCAGACGGAAGAACTAAGTTTCGTACCAAATCAACTAATCTAGTTTCTCAGCCCACTCTACGGCCTCACTGACGCATTAGACTACTGGTGCTCAACGATTACAAATCATTTTCGTCACGAACTTGACAATCAAAAATGCACTTTGGGTATCCGTCTTTTTATCATAATGATTCATGGGAAATTAGCTTGCCTGTCCAGGTACTTCGTTGACGACATCTTCCACGCAGGTAACCATAAGTTTTTGGAACATACTAAAAAACAGAATACAAGTTTGATTACAAACCTCGTGACTTTGATGCATTCACCATCGCAGGAATGCAGGGGGAAACAACACTGGACATCATTAGACAATTTCAGACTGAATTTTTGCAACGTATCAAGCCTCCCTCTACTGATGCGTCATTTCAAGAATTTTGCTCACTACGACAGAGACTTCAGTGGATTGTTCATAGCTGCCCTGATTTTGCTTGCGCAGTTAATAAGGCTTCGCAAATCACTGCTGACAATTTTGGACCATCCTATATCACTTTCATCAACAAGAGTGTCTGCCAAGGTCAAATTTACCCCGAAAGAGGAATCCGCCCAAGCCAGATAAAAAACTACCTTTACATCCGCGTGTATACTGATGGCAGCTTTGGAGATTACGACGACTTGTCTACCCGAGTATGCTTCATCGTTTTTCTCTGTGACAAGAATAGGAGATGTAACATTCTACATTTCAGTATCCACAAGTCTCGCTTTGTGGTGTATTCTGATCTCGGAGGCGAAAATTCGCATTTGTTGATGAAATTGATTTCGCTTTAGCCGTGCAAAACGATCTCAAGAAGACGCTGGACTACAAGCTTCAAGTACGTAGGCTCATTGACTCCAAGCCTCTCTTTGATGTGATTGTTAAGAACACGACTGCAACTGAAAAGCGACTCATGGTGGATATACAAGCTCGACGTGAGCTTTATGCAAGATTTGAAATCAGCAACGTTGCTTGGATTCGGATTGAGTTCAAGCCAGCATATGCTCAAACTAAGGTCAAAGAGAACTCAAAATAATTGGTAGTGGAACTGTGGACCATGCCATCAAGCAATGCGTCATACGCCATGGTTTGGCATTCGCTGACTAGTATCTTTCGCAGCTCTGTTTCTATCGAAGGAGAGGGAGTGTGGAGAAATAAATCATTCTCCGTAGTTATCAACTCTTGCTCTCTACTAATATACTGTATATTTTAGAAGGGCACTGTGTATACAGTATCTTTAACCGGGCCTTATTTCAATTGTGGGCCAGCTCCTTAGCAAGAATCCCTGAATCAAAGGAGTCATCACTTGTTACACAGCATGTTTAAAGAGTGCCACCTCTATCTTTGTAGCTGAATTATCAACTGGAACAACTACACTAGAAGCATCAACATTGAGCTTCTATAATATTTTAGCTGGATCTAGTTCTACTAATGGCCCCGACTCCTCAGCCGAAACCACTGCTCTCGGAAGGTCACTATCAGACTCAATGTATTGACAGGCGATGTTTTAGGACTTTTGAATAGGTATTAAAGATATTCTCAAAAGCTGTAACTCGGCAATTGAGAGGCACAAGATCAAGTACATAAAAAGCAGCCTTTTCAACCAAACCACCCAACCAAATCAATTTAAAACCAGAATATTTGACCACGTACAATCCAATGCTGCAGCAGCCAATTCAAACCGTGAAAATAAATACTGTCAGATATATGAGAAAGGGTTTCATGCAATTATAAAGTACTTTTGGGATATTAACGACCCTCGTAAAAAGCTCCTCCTAAAGTACAACAAGAAAAAGAAACATCCAAGGAGTGACGACCGGAAAATGATGTTGAAAACGGAAACCCGGGGAAAAAGGATAAAAATGTCGCAAATGTCGATTGCATTGTAAATCGAGCGAGTATGATGCTCGATTCCGGAAAGACTGCTCATATGGTCGACAATGTTGAGAAGCTTCGAGACAGGAAAAATGCGATGTAAGAATTTGTCTCAGAGACTGATAGGGATGAATTGGCAGGGGAAGAGATCTTCAGAACCAACTACCCCGAGAAGGAGGTGTTGACAGCGACAAACGTGCTACCGTGGTAAAGTTGAACAAATAAAAAGGAGTGGATAGGGAAGACAGTTGAATGGGCTACAAGAAGGTATGGAAGGGGCAGGTTCTACCACCTATGCTTATTAACTAGCGTAAAATAAATGCTTCTTGGGTCTGAAGTTGACTCTCCACTTCCTAACTCTTTGGGACTGGGCTTGAAGTTGTCTGCCAACTTGCTTGACCTCTTCACGAGGAAGCAGTGTTCTCAGCTTATATAGAATTTTGGCTACCCCTAAAGTCCGAACAAAACTACACAAGGTACCAGTAAGTGCACAGAAACAATTTGTGTGGATGATATACTCTAAACAAAAGATACTTAAGAAACTAACAATCAATGAGGTCCTCTTATTTCCCATTCTCTAAATCAGATCCAAACAACTCCTCTGAAATATCCATGCTGTCGAAGCAGTCCCCACAACTTTCTGCGAGCGTCTCATAGCTCTCTATTCCCTCCTGGGAGATATCTAAACTCCTAAAGATATCTCCATCCGGTTCCAGCGTCGGCACCACTTGTTCCATACTCTCCCGTCTAGGCCTCACCAGTCCAACACTTTCCAAGCCCCCTGTTCCCTCATCCACCTCTTCCTCATCCCCGTCCTCATCATCCTCCTCCTCCTCCTCTTCCTCCTTTTCCTCCTCTCCATCCTCCCCATCCTTCCCCTGAGTCTCGTATACTAGCTCAGGGGCTAACCATTTCTCGAAGGACTCCCCGCTCTCCTCCTCGACTTTCTCAGTCTCATCCTCACTTACCTCCCTCGCCTCTTCTTCTATCAAGAGTCGGCGAACGAACGCGATGATTTTCTTCTTTGTTTGCCGTCGGATGTAGTCGTCGGCATCGGTTGGCCCGTAGGCGGCGAGACGGAGGCCATTGATGGGACGGGAAGGGCAGTTTTTGGAGATAAGGACAGAGGGGCGATTTTACGTCATATTTCTGGGAAAATAGTGAGCAGGGTGTGTGGGGGGGGAGGAATGATGAGCAAAATGATCGGGGACGTTTAAAACTTGGAATAAAGGGGTTTAAATAGGCTCCCGGGGCAGGTTCTATAGATTAGGAATAGGTAAAATAATCTGCAAGGGATTTTGTAGTAGTGCATTTGCGACCTTTTCTCAAAAAAAGCGAAGTTGGAGGAGGAGGTAAGCAAAAAGGGAAAAAGAACTTGATTCGGGATCGATTCAGAGGAGCAGATATAGTATAAAATATCTAGATAGAATGGAAGTAAATTTGGAGAGGACCGCGGTAATGATAAGCGAGGTTCAGGGAGGACGAGGAAGGACCGGAACTATAAGCAAATTTGGACAACGAGGTAGTACAGTAAGCTAAAGGTCTGTAGATGACGGCGACAAAAAATCCGTTTCTTTCAGCACGCGCCTAACACAATCCTCACTAAAACCTATAGTCAAAGAAATAGAAGCATTTAATGGTAAGAGCGAATCCTAAGAGTCATCTGTGAACAGAGAACCCCTTGAAACTTCAGAAAATTATGATTGTAATGGACGAATTTTAGTTTCTGAGAGAGCAATTGATACGGAAGCAGGAATTGAATTTGCTTCTGACTGTGAAAGCGCTGGAAATGTGAGCAAATTACTTACATCATCTCTGCTCTCAACAACATCTCGACAGTGCGACGTATGGCATCATCGCCTTGCTCATCAAGGGTCATCGGCAATTATCAGGAAAATTATCACGCAAGGCACGTTGCCAAAGGCTTCTATATACTCCAAGGCTGAGCCATGCGTCCTTGGGAAATATCGAAAGTCCAATCCTGGCAGTATCACAAAGATGGATAAACCAGATCATTTACACGTTGATATTAAAGGCCAGATTAAGCATACTTTTCCCCGTGGAGATAATACATTGTTAAATTCGTTGATGAGGCTACGCGTTTCGTTTATGCGAATCACACAATTCACAAGTCTGATGCAAACCAAGCTCTTCTGGACTATATAAAATGGTTCGGGCGTGAGGCAGAAACCACTATGAATTCCATACATTACGATGACAGTAGGGAGTTTTCCCACGGATAGAAGGTCCCAGAGGTGAATGGAGCTAACAAAGCTCTAACTTCGAGCCACACTCCTGCATCAAATGGCCTTGTAGAGCGGACTCATGGTGTCATTTTAATGCAGCACGCGCTTCTCTATCAGCGTCAAAAATTCCTCTGGAAAAATTCCTCTGGAATTTTGGCCATGTACAGTTAAGCATGTTGTGGAAGGTAAGAATGGAATCCCTCACAAAATGGGTTTATAACCGCAATAGGCTTTATTTACTTTAAAATCTCCATCTATAACGCACATGCGTGTGTTTGGGTACCCAATGAGCAACTTAGTTGATCCTGTGAAGAAGTTAAAACCTGACAAGTTCACTTCTTAATAGCTAATAGGATCAAGCTTGGTCATGAGAAAGGGGGAGTGTATTTTATTCTTATCCAATCGAATTTAATCAGGACAAAACACGTTACGTTCTTTTCGAATGAATTCTCCGGATTGGATTAATTGAAAAATCTAGCGGCAAGCTCTCAGAACCCTCTGCCTAAAAAGGAACAATGGGGAGAGCTGTGGAAGATTCATGCTGGTTCGGACTCAAGAGATAATAGAGAGATGCGAACGGAAGGGTCAAGTAACTGGACTCAAATAACTACACATCCCTCGAATATTTTCAGGACTCGGAACAAATTCCTTTTGGTGATGATGCCGCAAATTCGTAGAAGAAAATGTAATTCTTGGTTCCAAGCGCGCGCTTTTTCAGGGGAGTACTTCCCTGGGGTAATGGACAAGCTCGGTTGTCCACGGCTCATTATTTCAGGGAAATTGTTCCCGGAGTAATCGGCAGCTGGGGACTTGCACGAATCAACTTACCGAACGGGGTAGAGATCATACCCAGGTACCGGGAGGAAGAGCGTGGTTGCGTGGTGCAAGGTTGGTATTTGGGTTGGTTCTTGTTATTCAAATCGTTGCTTCCTCTGCTCCCGTAAGAGCAGATTGATGTTCTTTTACAGTTTAATATCTAAATAGGGATTACTGTATGAAATTGGGCACCCGTGGAGAGGATGAGGTTAGAATGAAATGATTTGATGCGGGGACTAAATGAGAAGAGTGAGACACCAAATTATTTCATCAAAGTGAATCAAGGAGTGTCAATTTGGAATTTGATTATTATGGCGGTGATTCACGACAGATGACGTAGCGCACAAAATAAGGGAGAGCTTTCAGACAGAGATAAGAATTCAGGTCTACGACGGTCCATATCCACCAGTGATAAGCCAAAGCTAGAGGAAGCAATGTCAAGTGAGGAATGTGAGTTCGGGAAACAGGCAATCGGGGAAGAACTTGAGCCTTTAGACAGCAGTAAAGCTTGGAAACCTAACCCAGAGATCCCACCTCCGGCGAAAGAACAACTTCCGTCGGCATTTATTCTCAAATTGAAACGAAATTCATAATTTTTGTCTGCTCGCTTCTGCTCGCTTCAACTCCTGACTGGTTGCCAAAGGTAATATACAGCGCGCAGACGGGATTGGATCCTCCGAGTATTACGCTCCTGTCGTCTGCATAGGAATAGTCCGTGTGGTGTTTTTTATCTGCATCATTTGGCTGTCATCGGCAACAAATGGATGTCAACAGGGTGTTCTTATATGCAGACCTCCCATTAGATACGCCCTTATGGATCAAACTCCCAAATATTAGGGGAATTCCTGGGGCTGATGGAAGTATATTAAGATTGCTTAAGAGTCTCTTGGTCCTAGACAAGCTCTAAACTATGATACAGTAGGTTGCGAACATCCTTCAAATAGATTGGCGTTACACGCTGCAGCAGCCGTCATGTCCAATGCGGCTTGCTTGATGGCTGGCCTGAAGGTAGCATTTTAGGGAGCGAAGTTCCTTCCCCATTACCGTGTCGGTATACCCTTTTTGAGTCGATTGTGGGTGTCTGGAATCCCATGGATAGATCGGATATATCTTCCAAGAGTAAAACACCCAAACCTTCCCCCCGTTACAGAGCTGCAGATGTATGAGTTTGTGTTCATTTTGAAGTGGAAAACACAGACCTTTGTCTCTATAACTTATGCTACGTTGATGATATGGCTTTATTTGGATCACAACTGAACTCATGCCATCAAAGTCCGATAGGTTGTTCTTGTCCGCGGCAGCACACAACCGAGCACAGCTCCCCTCCGTGCGCACATCCTCCGCCTCCTCTGTTTCTACTTCGCTTCCTCACCCCAACCGCGGTACGTACATGTCCTCTTCTGCGTGGAAAGTCGCTCTGGCTCTCCGTCTCTGCATCGCGCTATTCCCTGGATTTACTTGCTGTCCGGTCTGCTCCAGGCTCTCGGCCGACATCGCACCGGTCTTAGATCCAAGCGGTCAGCACGAGTTGACCTGCAAATACGAAGACGGAATGACTCCTCTACACCACGTCCTCCGTAACGTTCTTGCCCGCTATTCTAAGGAAGGAGATCGTCGCCTTCGTCGAGCATCCGCTCCTCTACGAGGTTCCCAACTCGTCTTGGCATTCGTAGTCCCCTGCGATACGAATGTACATTTACATACCCACTGCATACGGGCTTCACAGTACCGATAATGGCCGTCGTCGATGTTATTGTTGCCCACCCCTCTGCACGCCGCCACATCTCGCCAAGTACGGTTACCGCAGGCGCTGCCGCGACATTCACAAAGCTCGATAAACATCGTCATTACGGCACTTACTGCAACCAAAACGATAGCCTCCTCTCCCCCGTCGGGACTGATATCTATGGCGCCTTGGCGATGACGGCAAGGGTTTTTTCCGCCGCCTTGCTTCCTTCGCTGCTTCCCGTCGTGGTTCCTCCCTCAACAGGAGCTCCGTGACTTTGTTACCCGTTTTGCGTTTAGTATCCAAGTAATGCAGGCGCGACAGGTTTCCACCCGTCGCTCGCATCCGTAGTTAATTTATGAATACCATCCGCACATTTTGTGCAACATTGTACAACCCATAAAGATTTACCACCAATTTTTTCTCCCAATAAAGGATGCACTATTGATTTAGCATTAAACATTGCTTTCGCTTTCAAAGATGCACTATTGCGTTAGCATTTAAACATTTCTTGTAGCTGGGACACATCGAGTATGCCTGGACAGAAAAAGCACAGACTTGAAACTACTATTTCAACTTGGAGAAAAGTAATTCTAGCTCTTATCATAGCTAGTCTGGAATTGTCGGAGTCCAAAATTTGGTTTACTTAAGTTTAGCTCTCAATTGGCATGCCCTAGATCTACGCAGTACTCCCAGGCATTGGCGCATTGGACGCACCCTAGCTATGTGAATCGATGCACCTGCTAGCGTTATAATAGTCCAAAATGTGCTTGCTTCCGCCGCTTGTATTACAAAATTTACAAGGTCAATAACCAGTTTTGGACTACTAAAAAGAACGGCCGGACATTATTAGCCCGTGAAAGCCCTTGGTTTTTAATCTCTTCCACAATCGACCAGCTTAATATCTCGAGAACTGCTTCGTATTTCATAGTACAATACAGATGGAATGTTCTACATTGAAATTCCATGTACACAGAAATTGACCATGTATCATTTTCTGGATGGAAGCATTTGCATTCGACGGCGACTTCGACCTGAGCACTTTCGCTACTAGTCGAATCAAGCGGAATCTGGTTAGCGATTTAAAGGCTGCTGCTCGCAAATTTTGAGCGGACAGGTAACGAAAAGCTATTCTGCTATATGGGGAAACGCCGGGTTTATCTTTTAACGGATGTTTGGCAGAACCCAGTCAACTTTTATTGCGGTGTGCCTGTTTGGTACGCGTGTTGGGTTAATTCAGAGCACTTTGTGCGCAGTCACAGGCGAAAGATGCTTGTGTTTGATTCTAGCGCTGCAGGCGAAGGCCATTAAAAAGCTTCAATTGTCCATATCTGGGTATCAGCCAGCTTATCTGTTACAGTAGCGAACTCCCCGTGCTTCCCCCCTCCATTGTCTACAGCGTCACCTCTTTTGCTTTCGTACTGTTAATTAGTGTTCGATCGTGCGATCGTGCCATTCAGCACTACGCAGACTGCCAAGGCCAAACAATCATAAATAAATGAAAGAAAAGCCGACGAACCAAGTACATTTAAATGGACAACATAAATTCATCGCAATGATGTAGAGCTTTTCCTAACGGCGGCATACGGGTAAAACGAACCCTCTGTCACACCTTCCACGGCAGGTAAACTTATTTCCATTACAAATACGGTACTTTGCGAAACTACTCGCTATGGCAGATTGTCCAACCAGACCCCCTCCCATACACCTCACTGGGGAGCCACGCCTTACTCGAGCTGGACAGGTTGTAGGAATGCTTTGGCCGGGGAAGCATTGAACTCCATCTCTTACAGTGCAGGGTGAGAGCAGATCGTCTGCTGTCCATGACTAATTGGGCAGAACTTGAACCTGGTTGTTACGAGCCCACAAGTTTCTTCATCTAAAATCATTGACCCTGTATCGACATAACATTCAAGCACTCGCCCACACCGAATACATTCTACATCCGCACAAGCAGGCACAGGAGGAGTGACTGCTGCACATAACATATCCACAATATCCAGAATAACGTCTGAAAAAGTCGAAAAGTTCGCGACTGGTATAAACAACGAGGGATCTGAAGCAATCATCATGAGATCAGCGGTGTTGACTCCATCACCAACTCCAATTGTCGCAATGGTCGTATTGGACGCAGTAATGTTGGGGCAGCGATCACACCTGAACCATCATCTACACCATCCGTCAACAGCACTATGAGACCTGGATCATCCCCCATCGCTGCCATAACAATATCGTTGCAAAGTTCAAGGGCAGGCCCAGAAGATGTACCACCTCCAGATTGCGGATTGTTCTCTATAGCAGGATTGAATTCGCCAGTAACATTTGTGGTAAGACTTTGGATAGCGATACACTTGAGTCAAACCCTACCGCTGAGAATGCAGATCCAGGGGCACGGCTCAGAATTCCAGCAGTGATATCGATTACAGCTTCGGTTAGATCATCAAATTCCGAAGAGGAAATGGACCCACTTTCGTCGAGAGCAAAACAAACATTCACTGCAGTGCACCCAGTCGTGGTAGGTTGGCCCCGAACAAAGCATGAAGAGTAAACCAAGAACAGCGTGAGGATGATTGGAACATTCATGATTAGTCGCTTTTGCTCCGCCCGATTGAACAAATCCCTGTAGAAGAGCTGGCTGGCCGAGATCGTTTATTCTTGAGCAGAATGCAATGGCTTATATATTGAGAGCAAGTGAACTTAAGTCGCTCGACACTCCTCATTCGAAATCTCTTCTTCCTTTATGATTAACAGTCATGACTGTGCGGAATTGATGAAGTATTTCCTCTTTTCAATCTTGCAGCAACTTTTCACCTTACTGGCTAGCACTCCATCACCACAGATATCTTTTGGCAAGGAGTTCGTGCTGGAAGACTACCATCAAGTTTACGAGAGTTCTCGATTCAATATTTTTACAACCGGTAGTATACAGTTGAGCACTCTAATGAGCTTGTCTCAGCGAATTCATCTCTATCTCAGTGGTATTAGTGATATGTGTTTTTCTATGGCTCGGTATGGAACTTTACTCAGCCTGATAGAATACAGTGGAAATTGATTAAAAAAATTTCCATCGAGACAGTGATTTCGAGAAACTCGAAGCTTCCCTTAACAAAGCCTAGCGTCTAGTCCTTGAACGAATTGTTCCGAAACGTCGCTCACATGTGATAGCATGTTGCAGACTGTAGCATTGCAGGCGAAAAGTTGTATCCTAGATTTTTTCTGCAGAACGCATCCAAAACAGGTGACGCAATCGAAGAGTGCAATTGGGTCAATGCAAGGTCGGCTGAAGGTTCTCCCATTAATGACCCTTTAGTTCCAAATAACAATGTAGGTAATGCCAAATCTGATATATTTTTCATCCTAGGATGAAGTTTATGTCATGCTAGGGTCTCCGTTTCGGGAAACCTTTGTTCAGCAGCGCAAAATACCCAGTGTTGACAATATGTTGATGCAGTCCAAAGGAAAAAAGCTTCAATATTATTTGTCATATTTCGTGATGCTACCTCCAGTTCTGGTTTGTACGTAATACTTTTATTTACGCATTAATTTTGTAACTACCTGAGGTGCTTGTGCTAATGCACTTGTATCAGCTACGATATCTACGCTTCGGTACAAATTTACTGGATACCAACCCACATATCCACCATAGTAAATTAACCCCCCATTTACTCTTGTATCAGCTTGTCCTTGCTGATACGCCTGTTGCTGATCAATTGTCGCTAATCGCAAGCATTGTTCTTTCATCTAATAGGGACAATCAATTACCGGAAAGCAACAAAAATACCTTGTGCAATATCCCAGAATCAGAGATATTCCCGTAACTAATCCCAGTATGTGAAGAACGTAATGATGGAGTTTCTCGAAAAAGTTTCGCCTAGTATCTTTGCTGATCACTAAACTCTTCATCAAAGATATCCTCACTATTCACAATTCTTGCAAGCAATAGATTTCTGTGGAATTTCATGCATCTACTAGATGAATTAAAGATCGGCTCTTGGCAAATAGATACCAACCCACATATCCACCACAGTAAATTAACCCCCCATTTACCCAATAGATATTTGGGCAGCTCCCGACGAGATCGAGCAATTACATCTAGTCAACTAGTAAGGTAGTGGGCATTTATGTGAGATGTCACTGCATGTGCAAATGACACGTCACTGTACCAGCAAACCCATGGATAGCTCGGATATATCTTCCAAGAGTAAAACACCCAAACCATTTTACCCTGTACCAGCAGGGATTGACAATATTTTCCAAATATTAAACTACCCAAAATTTTCCCCTCTCAAAGCAAGTGAAGTGGAGGCCAGGAAGTAAACAAGCCGTATCAGAGGTTACTTGTAATACTTACCGATGATTTCGCTAAGACATCATATGACTGTCAAAGCCTTGTGACAAGTTGTGTTGCGGTAACAGAACATAGTACAGTACTGCACTGTAAGATATGCCTGCCTGTCGGGACACACCCGTCAGTGGACGCGAAGTAAAGAAGTATCACCACTTTCCTCCCTCTACGATGCGGCATTTCCCGAACATCTTGTGCACACATTAGCATCCTCGGCAAGACAAGTCTCGTGTTACTGCAGGGGTACAATATACATCTGAACGATATACAGGGGATACTGCAAAGGAGCCAGTACAATTTCAGGACCGGGGATGGATACAGCAACAAGCACGGTTATTACAAAATAGGGGTAAAGTGTTTACTGGAATGGGTTGGTATATAAAAATAGGGGTTGCTTTACCGTGAGTGATGCGAGGGCTGGTACAGTGCTGTACAATGGAATCAAACCCATTTCTCCATCATAGTACTGTACAATGCTGCATTCGAGTGTCTTGGTCTCGGTATCTGAAGTAAACTCTGTGATTGGCTGCACTACGAATTGCTACGTAGATGATAAAATGCCTCTACCTAAGGGGGGGAGGAAATTGGGGTGCTTTACTGATTAGGATGCAGGACGGCTATTTTCCGAAAACTAGGGGGAGTCTACGTAAGGGGAATTTTTGGGTTATTTTAATGCATGGAAGATGTGGTCGGTTGTATCCACGCGGCTAATACGTTATGTGCTAAGTGACATTTGCTCTTGGAAAGGCCCAGCTGTTACGTCAAAGTGCTCTATCACGCCGAACTGCTCAATTCTATAAGCTTACAATTATTCCGTAGATCGAAATGAGACTTTTCTTCTTTGAGAAATCTGATGATTTTTACTTTGCTGGAAAAGTGAATTTCTAGATACTGTCTTCACATGTCAACTTCCATAGCGCTTTGAATTTGGTTACTTTATCAGGCTCAGGTAGCGCATTAGACCAGGACAAATTCGTAGCCCTAAGAATTCAATATCGAGAAAAAAGATCTACAAATAAGTAATGATCAGACAACCCAGGCTGTGATATTTATCCAGGGCGGTGATTCAGTCGAATGGGTACAGATTCAGCCATGTGCCACAAATGACAGACATTGCAGTAGGAATCAAGCATGGCGCTAGCTGTCTGCTTACATCTGAAAACTATGGAGCAGAACAAGTTGAGAATCGACGATTCACTGTCGAATAGTGCTCTTGAGACAACCCTTAGTTTGAGGCCTGACTGTCACAGTTAAAGCCACTGCGAAAATTATAAAATTGTAGCAAAACCCACAGCCTCTGTGGAAACGCAGTTGAGAAGCTTATCCCCTTCCTCATATCCCTATACACAGTTTCAAAGATTTAATAAAGCTGAAATACATTTGGTGTTGATTCGAGTGGTGTACTGGGCCCCGGTAACACCTCGTGAGCCATCGTTGATGTCACCCAATCGCTCCCAACTATATCAGTTGCATTTTGCATGTAGAGCGGGAAATGGGGTGGTTTACTTAATTTTCCTGACAACAGCAATCGCAGCAGGGGGTTGATTTTCCGTAGTGCAGATAATGGAAATCCTATTTTTCAATCAAATTTTCCCAATCTTCTGGAATGTCTACAGGAGGCCAGCCAGTAGACATGCCGCGCGTAACAGAGAAAGTCTTTGTGGTTCCACGTGTGAATTTCGTATTTGAGTAAGGGAGAAATTTTGGGTTTTTGTAAGGTGTGGAAGATGTGGTCGGTTTATCCATGTCGAACTGTGCCAACAAAGCAGCGCCGTTGTCCTGTGCTGCATGGTTGGCATGCGTGGACTTGCGGGAACTAACGACATTGCGTTGCATGTAGTTGCATCTTGGTACAGCACAAGCGAACCTTACGGACATTGTCGAGGATAACTGACTCTGCAGCGCCACACAGTATTGTATGTGCCATGAAAAACTAAAAAAATAGTTTTCCTTTCTCCGCAATTTCTTGCTCAAGGTTGACTTGTGTAAATGTGTATGTCAAATCTTATTACAGCCTTTCAATATCTCTTAGCGAGTGTAACCCAGTTCCTGCATGGTTCAGCTATTTTAAACACATTAGAAGATTCCCCACTTTATGCAAACTATTAACGTGGAAAGATATTATCAGCATCAAGTTTTAAGTGCAGGAGCATTTCTCAAGAATATTGGTGCACACACACAACCCCCCAAGTTGTTTCGTATGAGAGGCAGTTTATGACAAAAGCATAGATCGAATTTAAAGTTTATCGTCCAAGAGTAAAATCCTCAAGCCTTTCCACCACGTTGTTACAAACGCCGTGAATTTCACGTTGTACGCATCTGCTGCGGGATTGAAGTGGGATTTTTTCAATAGCCGAACAGCTTTTATTACATTAGACTGAGACATTTCTCAGTCCGCGGGACTTCCATAGCGCTCTTTGATATGATTCTCAATCGCAATCTCCATCAAGTACAGTACAATCAGTTTCGGGATGCTCCTGACAATATACAGTGTACAAGGTAATTTATTAACACATTGTTTAGAATTCAGTACTGTACAGTAATTCTATTGCGATATACAGTAGTGTAAGTATATGTTAAACACTCCAATAACAAGTCTAGAATGAGCAGTGGAATACAGCTGATCACTCCTGTGAAGAGTAGACAACCTTTCCGTTACGTACGATAATTTACTAAAAAGGACGCAAGTATGGGTTGCTTTAATATTAAAGGATATCGTGCTGTTATCCGTATGATAAGCAGGAGAGCAAAGACGAATAAAATTTACCCTTGAAAGAGATATTCGACTCCACAAACTGACTTTCGTTTCTTCCGCTACCCGTCAAGTAGCTAGGGCCCACCGCTAATTTTCGATTCAACTGTATTCCGCCATAGCCCTGGAAGCTCAGATGCTTGATCATACATGAGTTGCTAGTTCAGCATTATGTTTCTCATACAACTACCGCTGCGACAGATTTTGCCTGATCAAATTGTAGAAATTTGGCAGTTCCTGCTGTATTACCATCTCGTACTTTGCGGTTTGATTTTGGCTTCGGCTTCGATCAAACCATGAGTCACGATGCTCAAGTCACATCTCCGCTGACCATTCCGTACACTAATTTCAATAGAACTATGTGAGCATGTTTTCTTTATGAAAAAGGGGATATTATGGCCGTAGATGAAAACAAAGCAGATTCGGATAAAATTTTCCCAAGGCCTGTTCACAGTGTTATTGAAAACATGCTGATTCAATGAAATTAAGGATGTCAAGAATAACTGGATTTAAAGCTGACCTAACGTAGTGACGTCCTGAAAACACAAAATAGAAGAATAAAATTGTCGTCGATCAGGTTTTGTAAGCAAGCAATTAGTGCTGTCCACTACGATATTATTGATTGAGGCAACATTTCACGTAAATACACACTACCATCAAGTTTGACTGGGTATCAGATAGCTTAGTTGTTGCCGCAAATGAGCCCCATGTGTTCCCATTTTACTGATTGCGTAGCTCTGTACAAACTGACATTTCTGTAGGCCACGCTCAAATCTCAACAGCCGGACTTGCGATTTGAACAGATAACTGGACAATACATCAAGAAAATGTAGGTATTGCTTCCAAGCAGTAGGGAAAGGCGTACGAAAAAGCTTTGCCACAGATAGCATATAGTTACTCCTTTTCACTTTATTAGATTGCCTTGATCCTCTTTACGGAACGATGACTGAAAATTCTGACAATCAACTTATTTATTCTAGTGCAGTACAGCATTTATGAATTAGAATTTATTGAATTTATAGTTTTGTAGGTTAGGTTTTTGAAGCATTTATTACTCCAGCCCTCTTCTAGCGCGAACTTTGGGTAAATGGGGTGGTTTACTTAATTTCCTGATAACAGCAATCGCAGGCGAGAGTTTGGATTGGTTTCCTGCGAGTGGAACATAGGGTGAAATACCCATTAGCCTGTGCAGTATATTGGCTGCGGAGAAAACACTATGGCGAAAAGGGTCGCGCTATGGAATGGCGACTAAACAGTAGCTGTGAGCCCTGTCAGCGGGCATCCCGCGTTCAAAGCAACAATTAACTCAGAATGCCGCTGGACGAGTGTGTCCTGACCTTGGGAATTGGTCCTTGGCACGTTGGCGGCCGAGTGTGCCACTACGTAATGCCACTACGTAATGACGTAGTGGCACACTCGGCCGCCAACGTGCCAAGGACCAATTCCCATTAGGGAAACGGCCTCTTGTTGCCAGCCGCCGAGGGTGGAGACTGTGGCGGGAAGCAGCTTATTCCTGTCCGGCAATCCAGCAATGAGCTCCTGCTATTTCTTGGGCTTTTCCGCGTAGGCGACGTTCAAGCTAGGTAAGGTGATGAAGGCACGCTTTCAACCTCTTGCTGTGTAAGGTTTCGCCCACTCGCCTCAATCCCAAATGGAACATCTGGCCTCATTTCAGGGAATGACATTACTTTCCAAATATTAAACTAACCAAAATTTACCCCCGTTTCTGAATAACAGACGCAATATCTCCCAAAATTAAACCACCCCACACTTCCACCCTTGTTTCTAAACATTTTGTGCCAAAGTGACGCACCATCTGGTGCCTACATCGGAGAAACATTTCAGACTGTAACCGACGTCAATATGAAACAAGTCTTCACCTCTTGAAATCAGGAGGTATCTTCTGGTTTGCGTAAGCTACACTGTACGTATAGTTCATCCCCCATTACTGTGTCGGCATACCTTATTGAGTCGATTGTGGTTGTCTGGAACACTTTAGGACAGATTGAATATAACATCTAAGAGTACAACACCTAAACCTTTTCGCTGTACATATATTACTGGTTCTCTAATGGGAAAGAATCTTAGGTACACAGATATCTAATACGAAGTTGGACTGATTTTGTTTCACATTTACATCAGAAGTACAATGTGATTCAAGCAATTACGTGGAAAGTACTGTACAGTACACTGATGTCAGCCATCCTTTCCTTTTTCAAAACGCCCACTTTAAATCTCCCTATTTTAAACCCTCAAAAATCTCGCAGCAAACACGCATACTGTTTTCAAGTTAACTGACAAGAGGGGGGAATGTTTAGGTGTGTGAATAAGTGAAGATATAGTCGAATACAGATTATCCTTACACAACTTACAATCACATTCTTTAAGGAAGTTTTCCCAGCGAAAGGCATCCCACCCTATAGTATTTAATTATAGTCATACTGTAGAGTTTTACAGCGCCAGTAAAAGTCATCTCGTTCATTAACATTTCCAAATTTACTGGATACCAACCCACATATACCACAGTAAATTAACCCCCCATTTACACATTTGGTATTATTTTGTCTACAAACTGTTCTCATGTCCCAACTGTTCACAAAGAACCGGATATCCAGTTCAACGCAAACCTTATTCCAGAGATGCCAACCATGCCGGACCAGACAAAGCCTGAGCTGCATACTGACCTACACACAGCCAAGAAGCATCATGCTTGAAGCTCTCGTGCTGACTAACGTACAATAGTGTACTTACATTGTCGCTAAATTAAGTGAAACTGGCGAATCCATTATTCAGCACCATTTTCTATGACTTTCATAACAATTTCGTACACTGCAGTACTCAAGCGCTATTGACTTTTTGGCTCTGCGAGTTACAAGCACCTCAAACCCCATCTCGAAATATGGATTGATTATCACTCCCAACGTTTAAGTCGATTGTTATCGTCTAGAGTACTTTTGGATAGAGTCGAATATGTCTGCCAAGAATAAAATACCCAAACCTCCTACTGCGAACGTAGCGTATCTATTGACCAGCCATCATCTGCTTTCAGTTGGCTGAAAAATACCAACTGTCTGCACTGCAGATACTACAAGTATAAAAACGTAGGATTCTTAACCTCTCGCACTTGCATTAGCCATCACCATTTAGGCCGATTGTCTGGAGCAGACTGGAAAATATTACTTTGTTACTCTTGGGAAATTCATATCTCAGCGAGGAGACAAAACACTGCATATACTCCTGTATTGGTTACTATAAGAAGTGAGCATCAGCATTGTAATGCAGAGCGATTTACTTTGTCTAAAAAATCTCATATTAAGATTAAGTACTAATGCACATAAATCGTAATATTAAAAATAAAGCCTTTGGAGTTTGCTTCACTAACCCCTGAAAATAGAGTGTAACGCTTTATTCTCGTCATAAAAATCTGAACTAGCAATACCGGATATTCCAATCCATTGAAGGAAAAGAGCTTTCCTACTCTTTTGAGAACTGCAAAATAATACTTCGTAGAAGCAAACTTCATCTTTGGGGAAAAGCATCAAGTTAATCAGAGCACCTACGGTGTTCATCGAAAGTAAACTCTGTACAGATCAACTGCTCATCTAGATTGCGTCAGCAGCTTTCAGGTTGCATTCTCCTGGAAAAATCCAGGAAGAAATTTTTGGTCTGCAATGCAAAAGCCTGCAACATGCTATCACACGTGAGCAACGTTCCGGAACAATTCGTTCAAGGACTAGACGCAAGGCTTTGTTAGGGAAGCTTCGAGTTTCTCGAAATCACTGTCTCGATGGAATATTTTTTTAATCAATTTCCACTGTATTCTATCTGGCTGTGTAAAGATCCATACCGAGCCACAGAAAAACACATATCACTAATACCACTGAGATAGAGATGAATTCGCTGAGAAGCTCATTAGAGTGCTCAACTGTATACTACCGGTTGTAAAAATATTGAATCGAGAACTCTCGTAAACTTGATGTGGTCTTCCAGAACGAACTCCTTGCCAAAAAGATATCTGTGGTGTGGAGTGCTAGCCAGTAAGGTGAAAAGTTGCTGCAAGATTGAAAAGAGGAAATACTTCATCCAATTCCGCACAGTCATGGCTGTAATCATAAAGGAAGAAGAGATTTCGAATGAGGAGTGTCGAGCGACTTAAGTTCACTTGCTCTCAATATATAAGCCATTGCATTCTGCTAGAATAAACGATCTCGGCCAGCCACTCTTCTACAGGGATTTGTTCAATTGGGCGGAGCAAAAGCGACTAATCATGAATGTTCCAATCATCCTCACGCTGTTCTTGGTTTACTCTTCATGCTTTGTTGGGCCAACCTACCACGACTGGGTGCACTGCAGTGAATGTTTGTTTTGCTCTCGACGAAAGTGGGTCCATTTCCTCTTCGGAATTTGATGATCTAACCGAAGCTGTAATCGATATCACTGCTGGAATT
Source organism: Kappaphycus alvarezii (assembly GCA_002205965.3). Taxonomy (NCBI): domain Eukaryota; phylum Rhodophyta; class Florideophyceae; order Gigartinales; family Solieriaceae; genus Kappaphycus; species Kappaphycus alvarezii. The sequence continues at coordinate 538,076 of NADL03000750.1, forward strand.
CTGAGCCGTGCCCCTGGATCTGCATTCAGCGGTAGGGTTTGCCTCATCTGCATCTCTCATTCAGAATCTCACTTCAAATGTTACTGGCGATTCAATCCTGCTATAGAGAACAATCCGCAATCTGGGGGTGGTACATCTTCTGGGCCTGCCCTCGAGCTTTGTAACGATATACTTATGGCAGCGACGGGGGATGATCCAAGCCTCATAGTGCTCTTGACAGATGGTGTAGATGATGGTTCAGGTGTGATCGCTGCCCCAAACATTACGCTTCCAATACGACCATTGCGACAATTGGAGTTGGGGATGGAGTCAACACCGCTGACCTCATGATGATTGCTTCAGATCCTCGCTGTTTATACCAGTCGCGAACTTTTCGACTTTTGCAGACGTAATTCTGGATATTGTGGATATGTTGTGTGAAGCGATCACCCGATCCCTGAATGCGCACATGTGGACTGTATTCGTTGTGGACAAGTGCTTGAATGTTACGTCGATACAGGTCAACTGTTCTAGACACCACGACTTGTGCCTAGTCATGACAAGATTCAGGTTCTGCCCTATCCGCCGTGGACGTCTTACGGTTGTGGACAGCCCTGCGCAATACCTCAAGGCGTCAGTGCTTCCCCAGTCAGAGTATTCCAAGTATGTGTCCTCCTCGAGTGAGGCATAAGTCGCCGGTTAGGTGTATGGGAGGTGGGCCGGGAGGGCGTCAGCAGCTGCGAGTAGCTTCGCAACTTACCGTATTTGCAACAGTACGAGGTTTACTTGTCGTGGGAGATGTGACGAGGAGTGGCTATACCCACTTGCGGTCCGTGAGTACAACGATACTTCTGTTGAGGGTAAATACTGTCCCCACTCAGTCGTATTTCGTTTGTAAGCACCTCTCTCCCTTCGTTTGGTAGAGTGTTTAAAGAACCTTTCTTTACTGTGAATGATCTGTAAATCTCTACAGCGTGCACCTTGAAGTACTGTACTAAATGTAATGCCCCAAGGGCGATTTGAAACTCTTTGCATACTATCTCTCCTAGCATAGTGGGGGAAGCGAGGGGTTGGTTAACTGCGACGGTAATGTAGATTAAGACCTTAGGAACTGATGCAGTGTAACTATATGTGAGGAAACTTTTATTATCATCAAATGTGTAGGTTCCTCAGTGGTAGAGAATTCAGTACTAGTCGCTTTCAAACTGGGGAAAAGGTTTGGGTGTTTACTCTTGGAAGATATATCCGATCTATCCCATTGGTTTCCAGACAACCACAATCGACTCAAAAAGGTATACCGACAAAGTAATGGGGAAGGAACTACGCTCCCTAAAATGCTACCTTCAGGCAAGCCATCAAGCAGGCCGCATTGGACATGACGGCGGCTGCAGCGTGCCTTTGCATCAAAACCCCCGAACCTCTCCGTACGTCCCCGGTGCCCTCACGTCATTTAAAATTGTGGTTGTATGGAAAACCATGGGATAGATCGGATATATCTTCCAAGAGTAAAACATCCAAACGTTCCCACTTTACAATTAATGTGGAAACGACTTGAAATCCCTCGAAAGCTGTCTGGAGGACAGGCAGTAGGAAACTGCATGGGGTGTAGCATCAGCTGCAGCTTATGTTTGTGCGAGTATATGAACCTTCCCGTATTATCCCGTAGCCCTGAATGCCATGCATTTCCTGAATCTATACTAATGCTGCAGTTAAGACCGAATATATCTTCCAAGAGTGAAACACCAAAAACCCTTCCTCCCACACGTCCAAAACAGTTGGTTTAGATGTAGATACTCGAGCTTACTTCACAGCAGCTACAATGATTATAGTGGTTCCTACACCTCCTAATTTTTGATGTATACGTGTGGTAGATCTTTATGGGTCCTACAATGTCGCACAGAGGCGTGCGGAGGGTAATCATAAATTAATGTATACTTCGTAATATAGCATAGAAAGAAGAAGAAGAAGACTTTACCAAGCAGAAAAGGGGGGGCTAGCGGCCCTCAAAAGGGGAAAAATCTATCCGAGCCAGGAACGGTCGAGTAGTCGTCGTTGATCGCGACAGAAGTTCGTTGTTGTACGAGCGAACTGATAATCGTGAACAAGCGATCGCGCTCGAAGGCAGGGCTACTGCCTTTACGTAGTGCGATGTACTCAGCAATTCTGTACAGACCTCGTTCGGCACCGGGACCGGCAGACCCGTATATATCGAAAGCCATCGGGTGGAAGTCGATACGTAGTTCGGCGCAGAGGTGGCCATAGCGGAGAGATTTCCCGCGCTCAGAATGCAGTAAGGGCAGCGAGGGGCGTGTGAATCCGCTGGTGGGCGTATGGAGCGGAGTGGGGGCTGATGACAGTGACGTCATAGCCCTGCGGGACGGAGAGAACTGGCCATCATTGATGTATATGTCGAGGCGGCGGCTGGAGTTGGAGGGTCGGGGCAAGTCTTGCGGGAAGGTCCATTCGCGGACAGGGCGAATCCCAATTGATAAGCATGATACCTCGGAAATGAGGCGGTCGCGAACACAATTGTGGCGCCGAATGGAGCCGTCGGCGCAGGGACAGACAGAGGCATGGTGTCCGTACGGATCCAGGGTGGGGACAGTGCGGAAGTGGGCGGCGGCGCAATAGGTGCAGGGTTGTGTGCCAGAGAAGACGGGGACACCAAGACGGAGGCAAACCATGGTTCGCCATACTTCAGGACCCGCCGGTACCGAGATGGCTCTGCAGGAGGTTGTGAAAGGGACGGGAGGCGTGGGAAGAAGCGACGGAAGCTAGGCAACGGAATAGAAAGGGAGAAATGATTTTTAATATCATTCACCGAATTGATTTTTTATGGAAGGGCAATTCTTAAAAATACTCATAAATTTAATCAATTTAGTATATAAGGTTATTAAAAGCATATTTATTATATCATTCGTAAACAAAACCTAAAGTTGAGCATGGAGGACTGTAGTTAAGGTAAAATCGGTCTGAAACTAGAAGAATACACTGAAGTTGAGAATACTTGTCGACATTCTCTTTACGTTTGAGAAGGAAAATTTTGGGTAGCTTAATATTTGGAGATTAAGATTATTTCATGAAATGAGGCCAGATTTTCCTCTAGGTAAGTTCCTTTCCCATTACTGTGTCGGTATACCCTTTTTGAGTCGATTGTGGTTGTCTGGAAACCAATGGGATAGATCGGATATATCGTTCAGAGTAAAACACCCAAACCTTTCCCCTTTTCGCATTCCTCTACAACTGTCTCAAGCCTGGTGACGTACTTGGAGGAACACAGCTGACCCAAGTTTTCATTCGCTTAAGCATACCAAATTATCACCTTAAGCTAATTGATATAACTGCCACAGCAGTTAACATTAGTTGGCATTAGTTGGCCGCCCTTCCACCTTCCGGTAGATTGGAGTGCCATCCACAGCTTTCGACGCATCGTACGTTTCGCAATTGGCTACAATGATACGATATCTACGCTCCAGTACAAATTTACTGGATACCAACCCACATATCTACCACAGTAAATTAACCCCCCATTTACACACATTAGTTCAATTTTAGAAAGTAACTGAACATGATTATGTTTGTGTTACAAAGCACTATTTAGAGACACTACTATACAAATTGATTGAGTATGAGCCAGCTTATCTATTACAGTACTGTACATGAACCCCCGTGTTCCCCATTCTTAGAGACGAATAAGGAGGAAAGTTTTGGGTGTTTTTTACTGTTGGAAGATATATTCGTATATCCTGAAGTTTTCCGGACAACCACAATCGACTAAAACAGGTGTGCCGACACAGTTTTTTGAGAAACAAATAATAGTAAGTGTACTTTCGAGTTGCGGACGACACTTATACCTCGAGGAACGCTGCCGCGGCCGTCATGTCCAACGCGCTTGCCTGCTCGCTGCATTGAGCCCGCCCTGTAAGGAAGGTCTTGTACTGTAGTGTTACCCATTAGCGATGACTTATCCCGCATAACGCATTAGCGGCGTGGATATAACCGACCACATCTTCCATGCATTGAAATAACCCAAAAATTCCCCTTACACCTCGAAGAAGTCCGAAATGGTTCGGTCTTTTCATGAACTCCAAAACCGGACCGGAACGAAAAATCTCAGGGACAAAAAAATGTACCATCAATAAAATATCAGAATAAAATTTGAGAAAGGGAAAATATTACTCTTAAAAGTTTTCTTCATGAAAATCTAAATATTCAAAAATAACATAACAATTTGGACACTGAGAATATTGGTTCACAAAGTAACAGAAATTTAGGAATGTTTTTAGAAGAGGGAGAAAGTTTATTTTTGAAAGCAGGAGCCAGTAAATGTCTTTAGGGATACATAGAACTTTTATTTGCACAAAAAAGAGATTTCGCAAAACTGAAATAAACTACTGGATAGTAAAATGGAGTTTTTTTTAGTGAAATAAATATCGTCAAAAACATGTTTACAATATTTATTCACGAAAAAGTTGTTTTCTCCATTCCAAGTCATAAAATTGATGACAGACCGGTAGAAAAAGAAAAGGCTAAAGCTGAACTAGGTCGAAAGTTTCATCCTCAATTTCAACTACTTAGAATTGTATAGGTGAGTATGAATATGACTTTCAATACATTACACTCATGTACCTTGGAATTATTGTCGTTTGTGTACCGAGTTGCTCAGTTTATGCTGGTAGTCAGTTTTCTGATATTTATTAGAGTTTCGGCTACCGCAAAAGTTTGGATATTTTCATACTTATAAACATCAATTTCATTACGGGATACCAATTGAAAAAAACTTCCAAAAGATATGTATATTGAGGTTAAATGTCTAAAACATTTACTTAGTATACCACAGAGAATTTATAAAACATAAATGGCGCCAAATTTATTCGAACACCCGGATGAAGAGTCACTTAAAAAGTATACGAAAAGTTGAAGCTCTTGATAGCCTCTTTTGAAGTATCTTCAAACTTTTCTGGACTCTTATATAATTTTATCGACCGTACACGCCCTAATTTACAACTTTAAACACCTACGTTCATTTCAGAGTCCATACTCAGGGGCTGCACCCAATTTTACTGTGATTAGACATCTTAAAATACTTTGATTTTAAAATCATTATCTTTGTCCATGTTTTAGTATGCGTTTTTCAACCGTGCTCTATAACTCTCGTGGATATGAGCTAAGGAGGACTTTCAGCAACCAAAAAAGCGACTCTTAATCAACCCTTATCTATTATTTCCCTTGTTTCTTGCTTGAAGGCCTTTTAACTTAGAATAGGATTCCTCTTCAATTAGAATATCATTTAAGAGGTCAGATAGCGGAAATACTCTACTTTTTGGTAGTATCCCCATAAAATAAGTCAGGTAGGTCTAAATGATAGAGAGTGGTATTTGTGATTTCGGTTTATTTGAAGGCATTGATGGCTACCCGGGTGGGATGAAGTTGAAATTAATTTGGAAAGTTGACTGGAAATTGGTTTCGTATATTCTGGCTTTCAGTAGATTTCTAGTAGGCACTGGTGGATTTCGTAATTTTATTGCCAATATTTGAAGAGACATTTCACGTATATGTGTCTTAATAATCAGAAAGCACCAAAACTATGAAAAATTAGGATCAATTCAACATAGAAGAAGGCTTGTAGTAAATTTAGTGAATTTGGAAAGAGTTAGCACACTTTATTTGAATCTTTTAGTTTATTTGCTTCACTCAAAATTATTTATTACCTGGGAAAAGCCAACGCAGAGAAATAATTCTAAAATTTCTTGGATAAATTATATATGTGTGTAGTTAATTACTTTTTCTTCTTTGGAAGAAATGATAGATTAAAGATTAAGAATGAAAAAAATGTATAATTGTAACCTTTTCGAATTTTGGATGCATTTTCTTTTAAACTTCCCCCGTAATTTCACCGGAAAAATTTTAAACCCAACCAATTCAGGCCCATGAAAACCTGAAGTTTCTTAGTATTTATAGTTTTTTTGAGATTTATACGGATTTAATGCATACAGAAATAACTGCAGATTGCTTTTCTCCTGTTTTATTTAATTAATTCTTTGATATAATTTGCAATCAGGTAATTTGGAAAAATAGATACGAAATCGACGCATTTATAAATATGAAACAATTTGTGAATAAAGCTACAAAAATAAAAAAGAAGCTGAATACAGAATCGAATATAAAATGTGTAATTCAGTACGAAACTTTAATGTATGTACTAAGCAGAATGATTAATAACCCAGGAGGGCTAATAATCCCTTCCGAAAATAGAAGAGAAAATAGGCCTGGAAAAATGTCCAGGGATACTTAGAGAATATCGGAGCAGTCGAGATCTTATTTCTTCGGTTCTCATATTTTGATCTAAATGAAAGCTCATCAGTCCAAAAAACTTTATATTCAACATGTTTTGGATTCTAATTCACGTTCCTGAATCTTTGAAAATATTTTAGATTACAATAATTTCTAATAATGCTGAAATATGCATTTTAATTTTTGCAAGAAGTTGGATTTGATTCTTGATGAAATATAAACTAATTTTACTATGTACCGTACTGCTACTCTGGATTTAAAACTCAACCATCTGTTAAAATATATACGAAAATCAATTTTCATTTACTATAACGAAGATAAAATGACTTTCTTGATCGATGTCATGTGAGATAAATAAATTTTTTGTAGCTCAACGGACTTTCTTGTATGTAGATGGTGTAATAACAAACAGATAAGGAATTTTATATGTAAACAATGCCGTCAATACACCAAATATAAGCTATATTTGTTTGGTCCATATATTATTAACAATGGGTGATTATTGCTCAAGGTCTGGAAATTACACCCGCGATTCCACTTCGGCCTAAATCCACATCTAAATTTTTGTACCTTTAAACCCTTAACTTTTGAGTCTTTAATCTTTCAAACAGAGAAATTTATTCGTATTTAGATGTCCTCTCTCCCTATACTCTGAGCGAAAATCATAAAATTTAGCTCAAAGTGTGAGTTTGTCTCGCTAATGTAAAGATCATACGATATGATGAAAAATATTGTCTGATATAACTAAATCATGATTCATAATTTCCCTAAAGTCCAAACTTAAAGAATTTTATGATCATTAAAAGAAATTAAGTAGACCCACTCTACTTCATTATGTAGCGAACAGTTTCAAATTAATGATTCAAATTATAACAACGGATTTTGAGATAGGCAGTACAAATAAAGTATCTCCAACAGCTTTCAATGTAATCATGATTTTAAAACTGTCTTTTTGACAGTCCTAATCGAATGGAAAAAATTCTACAAAGAAAACTGGAAGTTTCATTCTGGTTTCAACTATTTATTTACAGAATAAATCATCACTCTGTCTGACAAAAGTCGGTTCTCAAAGTCTCAATTTTCGTTTTTTTGAGACGCACAGGTATTTCTTATCATCATTCAGATGCAATTTAATTAGGTACGTAGCACTTATATTTCATCGATAATGTCAAAAACACAGTTTATTGTCCTAAGTGACATTTTCTAGTCTAATGAATGTGTAAAAAATGCTCCAAAACCCTGTCTGAAGTTCTACTTAATGGAATTGATAGAAATTTTTTTGTATTCTCAACAAAATTAACGCGGAAGCCAGCATTTAACATTGAAATGAATTACGTAAAATTAATTCTCTTTTCATTTTTTTGATCAAATAAACATGGAATTCTAGATATCACACGTTCTAGTCTTCAGTTGAATGATTATTCAAGCCAAGATAAGGTCTTATTATTTTTTTCAAGACTCATTGCAGTCTTGAAAAAGAGTGAAGAGTAAAGGGAACCACTTAAACCGACTTATAAGCAGCCTAGTGAGCTATCTGTTTTTCAAACTCTCATTTATTTGGAAGTTAGTGGAAGTTGTTGACGTGACTGCACTTGAGAGTTGATTATGGCTCACAGCTTTCTTTAAGTTCTTTTATATAAATCCCTAATATAAGAGCTCAGGCTCTTTGAACCGCAGAAAAAGTCTGTATATGTGTAGTCATTCACTTCGATGGATTATTGGTGGTATAAAGGTAATCTTGAAAACTAGATATGACCAATACATGTAGGCCCTAAGCTGACAGAGGCACTAAATTCTTAAAAATTGTGAAGAAAGGAATCAGTACCCAGTGATGTGATGATGTGGAATATAGAGAACATGTAAAAATGAAAAGTTTGAGAAAAACTCAATATGAACCGTCATTTTTCTCTAATGGCTTTATATTTAATTTTTATGATCTTAACACCGAATTTCATCAACTGTAGCCATGGTATTGGGCCAAAATTATTTATTTCAAGATTTATTTGATTGACTTCAACCTAAACATGTAAATAATGGAATTTAAATAGAAGATGTTTTCTTGGTTATTGAATGAAAAGGTAAACATTTTTTTCTCTATTTTCTACCGTTTAAGTGCTTCTTGTATGAATGATCCGTGAATAATTTGAGATTTTTAAAAGTTACGGAAGGCGTTTATTTCATTTTATTAATTCATTTAAAATACATAAAATAATGAAAACACTGAAAATCTAAAGTGTCAGTTGAAGGGCCATCAAAATTTTATGGTTAGAGTAATTTTGACTTTTATTTTTAACTGGCAAAACTTTGGACATCTTTGAATTACTTCGGATTTACATACTCGAGATAAATTTGTCCTTAATTTTGAATTTGATACATTGATTATCCTATTAAACAGATCTTCACACATTCTGTTTTGAATACATCATGTTGATCATTATTATTGATCAGTTCTCTAAATCAAAAGAAAATATTTACCAAAAAGATTTCAAAAGGTATACTTTGATTACAGTTATCTTTCCTCGGTGTCCAAACTCGCATTTTTAAGACGTGAAAACATTAGAATTCAGAAAAATATAATAGTTTCCTGTTACGACTTGTCTATTTCATCCTTGAATAAGCCACTAAAACAAATTTTCGAAAGTATGCCTTTATCTTTTATGTAGTCTCCTTGTCATGAAATATTCATTCAAACCCGAAAATCATTACTACAAAAACCCGGAGTTCTTCCCCAGAGAGCTCGATCAAAATGGCAAAGACATATAAAGATTTTTCTCGCTTAGCTGGCCATAATTATTATATATTTCAGAAGTTGGAGTGGTACGGTAAGCTGTTTTCTAACTTAAGTAATTTTACTTTTTTTGTACAATTACCTACCTGTTTGATAAAATTACTCGCTTCACGAACTCAGAAGATGGGGTGATGCATGTAGATGCTGTCGAATACTGATTAGTCATGATTCACCTCGTAGTTGACATTTTTCATGTATTTCTAGCTTCCATACTACTGCATAAATTCTATTCAGCTTTGTTAGTTATAATAAAAGGGGTAAGCACATTAGCAACGAGGAAACGGACCTTTTCTTACTTGTTTGAATCCATCAAGCTGATGGAAACTCTGACGCATTTCAACAACGTCTTAGGTTATCAAATTCTTTTAGACGAAAATATATTTAGAAACAAACAGAAACAATCAAATATCCACCCAAAGCGTACAATAATAGAAGCAGGTTCTCTTAAGAAGGTTTTAACAAATTCATGAAATCAAAGTTACTTCTAATATTCATACACATGTATTTTCAAAGTTGCTGATCAGTATTTTACACTGGCGAGCTGTACCAGGTGAGTTGCTGCAGATTTATATTTCTCATATTATCCTATTTTTTCTATTCACTGCATTCAGTTGGTTATTCAATATCGTCAATACTCATCATAAACACTTTAAAGTCTCCTCAGCAATTGATCCCAGTTGTTGATCTCATTTCCAAATGCAAAAGTTTAGAAACTCTATGAGGATTTGGTGGCTCCAGGTATTCCTACCGTTTTTTGGGATGCATTCTTGTCTCTTAGTTTAATTGAATCCACGACATTAACTCCTCAGGTAAATATCTCCTATTAATGGCCATATTCTCCTCTACGCGCCTGAACCTGATTTTTATTGGTCTCACACTGACCTAATATAACCCTAAATTACAGTCATAGTGTTCTGTAGCTGTCCTATCATTTATTCCTGTCCCTTTTTCATGAATGGAGACCTATGGGAAGGTTAGAGCAGTGCTTAGTTAAAGCCATTCTGACAGGCCGTTATATCTAACCCAGCATACTTGCCCACTGACACTGAGTCCATCCTGTGGGTAATATTATTCAGTGCTTATCAATGACGAACTATCCCGCAAAACACACTAAAGACGTGGATTCAACCGATCACATCTTTCATACATTAGAAAACCCGAAATTTTCCCTCTCTTTTCCAAAACAAATTTACCGAACTTTTATTCAAACATGAATCTTGTATCAAACAGAAGTCACACAACTAGTCATTATCGAAAATTTATTGGAAGTTTTACAGCCACAGGAACAACTCAAAGACAACCAATGCGCCCCAGAAGCAATACCGACTACCGACAACAGTCAAAAACAAGAGATGCGACAACCATTTGCAGCGCACAGCAATATTCCGGAACAATTACTTGATAAAGTCATCTGCACTCTTGTTCAAAGATTAAGAGTTTTGTAAAGTGAATGTTAAGTGCGCAGACGGGGGATGTTTTGTTTGCAGTTTTCAGTAGATTGCCCTATTTATTTCTTTTCTGAAAAAAAACAGATAGAGGCAACAGAGGCACTGCCAAAAGAGTAGAGGTATAAATTTTCAAGGACGAAAAGTGAGCTGCCCTTTTGAACTGTCTCTGGATTCTCCAAGAACCCTTGGATACTCGCTGATTGTTTTGTCAATTACTACAGTCCTACTTTTATAAATATCGATGTTAGCAAACGTTCTAAAACTAATGGGAAATAGGCACTATCTAAAGAGTAACTAATTAAAAGAACCGTTGAACGTTAAAACTGAAAAACTATTTTAACCAATATTACAAAAATATTTTAATTTATTTTCAACATCCAATACAGTGATTAAAAATTGTGGAGCAATATTCTATTAGGGGCCCACAATTTTTTAATTTTTGTGAATCATCGATATGTATATATTTTTTTTCACTGGCCCCTTTTTTAAACTGTACTACACGTGAATCAATTAAAATGTGTGTCAGTTGGTTTTTAAATTCTGTAGATATAATTCCTGGAATTTTACTACAGTAAATTATTATTTTGGATTAATAATCCTCATTTGGAGAATTGTTCTATAATTATTACTGACCGTGGATGTTCCCTACAAAAAGACATTATACTACTGTAATAACCTTTGTAGATTTTCTAGTCTGATCTATAGTATAATACAGTCTTGGACTGTTAGAAAATTTCCATAAGCCTCGGGCGATCGAACCATCCCCGTCGACCAGCTATGAGAAATATTTTTTCTTTTTATTATTATTTTCATTCCTATTTAAATTAATTTATTAATATGTTAAGTTATTTAGAATCATCTAATTTGTATCTACCTATATCATTTAAATTTTACAATGAAGTTAGGCTCCAAAAGGTTCCACGTCAAATAAGAATGCCAATGGAAATTGGATTAAAATAAACGACTCTTCCATGCCTTACGTCGTCCATATTCTATATCCTGCCGCACCAGTGCTTTTGCGAAGCACACACATAAGGACCCCCCGCGGCACCTGATGCTCCGCCCCTCCCGGTGCATATCCATGGAAACCCTTGCCAGATACCGCTGCTTGGCGTCCCTCCTCCTAACCTCACGACTGCAGCTGCCCTTGCTCCTGAACTCCCCACCTCAACCGCCCCTGCTATCTTCCGGTGTGATCCGCGCTGGAGCATGTCCACTATGCACCCCTCAACCAGCACTCTGACCGCATCAGCCTACCTCCTAGTACGCATGCGCAGGCGTCCACCGCAGGCTCCTGATCGGATCTGAATAGCGCAATGCAGTTTATTTATGGACTTCAATAAGCCCCTCGCGCATGGGGGAATATATCAAATGCGATATTTATATGAGCTTAGTTTCGTGGCTTTCACAGCTGGCCCGTCCATCTAAGCGAACTGTAATCAAATAGATCAGACCGTAACTTACCTCCTGGTATATGTGGACGATCTAATTCAGTCAACGATAACGGAATGATTTCTCATCGAAGATGTATCAAAAACTTCCGGGAAGCCAGAAATTAGAACTGAAAAAATGTTGGGAAGTTACTTGGGATAGTAATTACAAGAGAAAATCTCACAAGCAGAATAGAAAAATCAAGGGCCAACCTCATAAAGCGAACCATGCATGTGTTTTGAATGGCAAAATGCAAAGATCTAGCGTCTCAATACCATCAATAATTGATCGGAAAATCAGGAAGGTAGGGAAGAGGGGGATTGTGAGCGCGTTTTTAATTTTTTTTAAGTGTTTACTCAGATCACTACTGTGTCTGGAAAATACACCGAGTTCGAATATAGCATTTGCACGCTCTTTGCTGTTTGCTACATGCACGATCGTCGCTATCACTAAAGGACGGCCATGAATGTCCTGAATTACTCGAAGAGGCATATCAAGCTGGACATTATCTGCGAAAGGAACGGAACTTCTCTTCACGGATTCATTGACATAGTTTTTTAGGGACAGCCAGCATCGTAGTTAAACAAGTGGATACGTATATATCAACTATTTCGAGGAGGAGCAAGAATCACATCGTGGTCTCCCGGTCAACTATGAAGGCAGAGTATGGAGCAAAAATTGAAGCAATTTCATTTTTCGAGGATATACAAGGTAATCATCAGTAAAATGATGAAAATAATCTAGAGGTCCAAGTTTGTACAGAAAACAAATGAGCGATATTTATCGCTTTTAATGAAGACGTTACAGCAAAAATCAAAAATATAGAGTTCATGTGCGGTTTGTAAGAGATCACGATATTAAAGGCTCGATTAAGTTGTAATTCGTCGAAACTGATGAAACGGGGGAATGTTTGAGTTATTTTAATGCATGGAAGATGTGGTCGGTTATATCCACGAGGCTAATACGTTATACGGATGAAACTGCCGCCTTATCGCCCTTGCGCACACATGAGGCTCGAACCGTTCAATTGGCACGTCTTACAGCGTCACGTAGATCTCAGGGTAGCGGGCGAGTGGGTAGTAAAGGATCGGGGATCTGGGGCCGAGTGACGAACGGCGGATGACAGAAGGGTCGAGTGGATCGAATGGCAGTGAGTTACCGCTACATATTTGCAGACCTAGAAAAGAGAAACCTATGTGCCCTCTGGGAGCGAGGAGAGCGATTTTGTTGTCATTACAGTATTTACAGTATACGTGCTAAAGGAACCGGGGCTGCCCGAACGGCGGCGCCGGGGCTTGACGAGACACTACACTGTAAGGCGTTATGTACAGTAATTACACACACCCCGTCAAATCCGTTGCATTTGGTCATGGCTGGGACTTTTGAAAAAAAGTCCCGATAAAATGATTCGCTCGTGCATGGCGGGAAATTTCAAAGAAAAATTCCCGGGCAAAACAGTGTGCACGTGAAAAGCAGTAACTGCGATGATGTTGTATTTTTCCGACACCATGTGCAAAACAAAAATTTGGGACTCCAAACACTATATAAAGAGAGATAGGTTGCTCTTGATTCTGTCCGGGTGCGAGTTTCAGCCACATCGGCTGGGTTGCTGTCAAAATGCTTGCCTTTAAACAGTAGCTGCGTGCCACTTTAGCGAACCACGGCTAGATCCGCTACAGGTCAGGCGCAGTGATCCGCGGCAGTGGTCAGAAGTGTAAGAAGGAGGTGTAGGTCTCAGCTGCCTTATGGAATTGTAGGGAGTCCAGCCGGGTGCCTAGGATGAATGAATAGACGCCCAGGCAATCCCCTGATTTTCGCTGTCTCTTAGGATCCATTTATCAATGACCAGCTCGATGAAGCCGGATGAGATCACTGTTTGAAGAGAAGCTTGATAAATCTGAATTGTGACGCCATTCTCTAGTTTTTTGTTGCTACGCGCAAATCTAATGTCTGAGCTGATGCGTAACTGTAATGCCTGTTGTGCGGCAGCAATTTATAGAATAGTCCGCTTCTCAGATGTACGGGACCCTTTTGAGATCACTTCGATGAAGCAATTGTTGTCAGTCAGAAGCTAGATTAGGGTCTTGTGAAGGAGAAAATCCTGCATGTCATGTGAAATCGGGATAGCTTTGTAAAATTATCGGCGAATGCTATCAACCACCTGAAATCGCGGAAAGTGTGATCCATATGCATTTGGAGGCCTTAAAATAAGAAGAACCGACCTTTTGTGTTTGTAGGTACGGAAAATGATGAATCCAAGCTGGTTCGGTATGTAAAAATTGTTGGCGAAAATAGAATAAGAGTAACCGAGTCTTAGAGAGCTCTTATCAAGGCGGGGAATTTTGAGGCCAGGACGATTTTTAACAGCGTACTTGGTCGCCTAGTTTAAGCGGCGAGTGGTTTCATGCTGGCGTTCATCCTACACTGATTCCGTGATCTGGGCAAGTTGCACGATCTCGAGGCAACAATAGGGCCGAGAATTTGAAAGCCAAGCGAGCTTAATTCGAGCCGAACGAAACTATAATTTTGTCGAGGCAGAGAGAAATTGAAGCTTCTGTAGGAACTGTGCTTGTTCTATCACAAAACGACCATCGGGAGTTGATCCAAACAAAAACTTGCGAACTTGGTAGGGAAGTAGAAATAATCACAGATATTGAAGCGCATATCTGTACTATTTGTGATCGTTCTGAAATCGGAGTCACTAGCTAGAAGGAGATCATCGAAATAGGCCGCACTAAGGCCTTTAAGAGTTCCGTCTTGCATGAAATAATACAAAACGGCCGTTGAAACGACTAGGGTTCATACCAAGTTCTTTGGGTGATGCTTCTCGATTGCAGCGTTCCAAAAGTCGCCGGCATCGCCTAAGCCGAAAAGCTTTTTAAATAACTTGAGAAATTGGCATGGTTCTAATTCGCACTCGGAACCCTGTATGTCTATTTATAAATCTCGTATAAATGGATCCCACGATAGGAGCTGTGCCTACGGAACATCGGCGGTCCAGACCTTGAAATCAGAAAAGACGGCAAGGGCGAATAGTAAGCGCACGGATTGCGGTTGTAATGTTGTTGATGTGTAACTAGTAAATTCTTCATGTGTTCGTGGTGCACCCCTATCACGTATCGGGATACATCGACTGTAGATTTGATGGCAAGAACCAAATGACCAGGTAGTAGATTTCCTTGTGTGGGTATATGTCTTCACGAAGCATGACCTTAAAGAATATTTTTTGAGAAAATACTTTATTTACTTTCGTTTTGCTTCTGATATGGCCGGATATTTGGCTATTGGACCATGAACATGAATATATTCAGTCTTAAACACATTGTTTTCAGCACGAGGGTGAGTTTTTCACAATGGAGATGCGATGTCGCAAAGGAAGGAATGGGACGTTTCGGAGGAAGAAAGATGAGGCTTACTTGGGCCAGGTTGGATGGAAGGATATTTCTGGAGGTGCGTAGACAGATGTGGATGAGTCTCTTGTCCAACCGAATAGGATCTACAACCTGAGGACCAGTCCACTCACCAATGTGATTGTTCACAGACGTATCTCCCCAGGAAAGAACCTTATCACCGATCACATGAGTATAGTCGCAGGGGGCGTTATCCTTTGATTAAGTGACCTTTGGATGTATAAGGACGCCATTTGGGAGCACATTTCTTTGCGAGTCAATTCAACCAAGCGACACTTATCTTGAATTATGGGTCATCGAAGAAGAGGGGAGATTGGGAGCTTGGAGTATTGGCCGAAAAAAGAACAGAGCTGCAAGAACTTCGGGTAGTGCTAACGTTTGAGGGGATTGTAAGGTTTCTGTGCCGACGGATGAAATAAGTGCTTATGCATATCTGCTAGCTGATGGCGCGTGAAAAAAATATCTGCAAGCTGTTTCTTGATGGGCATGTGTATGTTTTTTCCGCTTGAACGCATTATTGGAATATGCCCCTCGTCGAAGTGAAAGGTTTCGTAGTGAACCATCGGGACAGGAACCCGGTTCATTAACCTGCTCGATACTGGAAACAGTGTGAGGGATTCACTTTCCAGTGTGTCCATTCCTAGAAGAACTATAATGTAAGCCCAAACTATGTCGAAGTACACTGAGATAACTGGGATTCCAGGAAGTTTTTCCAGTGGCAACGAGGCTCGCTCAATAGACGTGTAGATGGCATCTGCGAAACGAAAGCTGTGTCTCGAATGTTGCAATTGATGTATGGGTAGCTGGAGGGCGTTGAATATCTTTTTCGTCTCTTTCAATCAGATAACGGATGCAGGGGCCCCAATACCTCAGATTGTACCGATAGGCCTTTGCATTGTCGTTTGTAAAACCTGAGCATTGAAGATAGCACTCATGTTATGTACTATTAGCAACAATAGTCGGAGGGTTATGAGTAGGTATTGGCTAGCGACGCTGATGCAAACGGTTCCCACCCCGTCACTGGGATGAAGATCATACACTAGATGATTCGTCGGAGTTTTCAAAGCGGCAGAAATACGTTGCGAATACATTTCTTGGTCAAGGCTATCCAATGAATCCAACAACGCAGCGTCTCCTGTAATAGAAGGTTTTCTTATGCTGGAAGTATCGGGATTGTTTGAAGCTGGTGCGAGAGTGAAATAGAAGCATATTTCATCCAAAATAGACAATTTTGCCGCGGGTATTTCTGGGAATATCGGTGGGGGGCCGAATGCTCCACCGAAAGGTCTTCTTCTCTATAAGTAAGTATTTCTCTCCATTTTCAAGTCGAGAGCGAGCGTTCTGGATGACGTCCAGCTTGACACGGCGATGGCCAGGGTACCATTCCCTTTTGCACTTTACTCAAAAGTCCCTTGGCTCTGGCTTTCTGAAATTCCTCGAAACTGGTGGGAGGGTAGGATGGCATTTTTTCATGACGCCTCGTCTATTGACTATTTACTATCTTCTATTGACGTCTGAAGGGTCGAGGGCTGCGCCCATGCTGCATTTTTGCAGTAACAGTTGGCTGATTTCCTGCCATGTGAGTGTGGAAAGTTGAGTTTTCGCTAGTCGTTAACTTGATCTGCCGCAACTGCTGAACTGATTCGTGAGGAGATGTGACCAACATACAGAACGAGTATTCATAGAACTTGATGCTTTGTATAGGGATTCGCGACCATTCCCTGTACACGGTTACAGTCTTTCTGAGATAATCATTCTTATGGGTGTCAGATCTAAAATCTCTGCGCCACTGCGGATCTAGAATATTGATGTGTTCAACCAGCTTCTTGACTCTGGTAAAGACGTCAGGTATGTCATTATACAGCATGGAGAAACGTATTCGTAGGGTTTCGACAGTACCTTTGACTCGCATTCTCCTAGCATCGCTACTATATCCCTCTTTCATGATTTTATCATATCGGGGAAAGAAGTGACACCTCTGTCGAAACAATGATCCAGGAATATCTGCGAAAAGGTCCTGAAAGAATATAAATGAATAAATCAGCTTTATGAGTCCAAGAGATTTTGTTTTGGCGAGCGCGAATGTCATACAAGCGAAGGGTCTCTTTTATACCTTCGAAAATCTCTCCTGAGAACAGAATGTCGCGAAACACCTATTCACATAGTTGGACTTCAGTGAGTCTTCATAATCACTTATTGAAGACTATTTGTGCTGGCTCGGGGGAAGCGCAAGGGATTGCGGGCTGAAACATACTGTAACAGCCTGGAGTAAAGGGGGTTTACTGCTGCTCGGTGAGTCGGTCTAAGGTCAAGTGAGTCTGACCTGATCGGGTGAGTTCAATGGCTCGAACTCGAGGGAGAGACGGGAGGCCAGAGGCCGGCGTTCTAAATCTAATCTGTATAGCCCTGAGCTCTGAGAGACAGTCTATCCGACAGACTGTCCCTGAGTCTCGAGACGAGACAGGCGTAGATACGACCTGAGGATTTTGATAGGGGAAATTCGTCGGGAGAAGAGATACTTAGAACCAACTCCCCCAAGAAGGAGGTGTTGTAAGCGACAAACGTGCTACCGTGGTATAGTTGAACGAACAAAAAGGAGTGGATAGGGAACACAGTTGAATGGGCTACAAGCAAGTGTGGAAGGGTCAGGGTCTACTACCTATGCTGAGTGACTAACGTAAAATAAATGCTTCCTAGGTCTGAAGCTGACTCTCGACTTCCTAACTATTTGGGACTGGGCATGAATTTTTCTGCCAACTTGCTTGACCTCTCCGCGAGAAAGCAGTTTACTCAGCTTATATAGAATTTTGGCTACCCCTAAAGTCCGAGCAAAACTACACAAGGTACCAGGAAGTGCACAGAAAAAATTGTGTGGATTATATACTCTAAACAAAGATACTTAAGAAACTAACAATCAATGAGGTCCTCTTATTTCCCATTCTCCTAATCAGATCCAAACAACTCCTCTAAAGTATCCATGCTGTCCAAGCAGTCCCCACAAATATCTGCGAACGGCTCATAGCTCTCTATTCTCTCCTGGGAGATCTCTAAACTCCTAAAGATAGCTCCATCGGGTTCCAGCGTCCGCACCACTTGTTCCATACTCTCCAGTCCAGGCCCCAATAGTCCAACACTTTCCATGCCCCTTGTTCCCTCATGCAACTCGTCCTCGTCCCCATCATCCTCCTCTTCCTCCTCCTCATCCTTCTCATCCTCCCCTTCCTCCTCTTCATTCAACTCGTAGACCTCCTCAGGGGCCAACCACTCCTTGAAGTTCTCCCCAGCTCCCTCCTCGATATCCCACTCCCGCCCCTTACCTACATCCTCCGCCTCATCCTCAATAAAGAGACGACGCAAGAATTCGATGAACTTTTTCTTGGTTTGCCGGCGCAGGTAGTCCTCGCGGTCAGTAGGTCCGAAAGGGAGTAGGGGATAGAGTTTATGGAGCAGGGATGGCGATTTTTGGAAATGACTTTCAAGGGGAATAGATTGGTCATTTTGGTAGGCTTTGGTGAGTGGGAGGTAATGGAGGGTGTTTTGGGTGTGTGGGGAGAGAGGGATTATTAGTAAAATGATCGGGGACGTTTAAAACTTGGAATAAAGGGGTTTAATAGGCTCCCGGGGCAGGTTCTATAGATTAGGAATAGGTAAAATAAGTATGTAAAGGATTTTGTAGTAGTGCATTAGCGCCATTTTTCTCAAAAACACGAATTTGGAGGAGGCGGTAAGCAAAAAGGGAAAAAGAACTTGATTCGGGGTCGATTTAGAGGGGTAGATACAGTATAAAAATTTCTAGATAAAATGGAAGTAAATTTGGGGAGGACCGCGGTGATGATAAGCGAAGCTCAGGGAGAATGAGGAAGGATCGGAACTATAAGCAAATTTGGACAACGAGAGGTATTACAGTAAACTAAAGGTCTGTAGATGACGGCGACAAAAAAATCCGTTCCTATCACCACGCGCCTAACAGATTTAACGCAGATAGAGGCCATACTGGACTTGGTGGCTGTGCACGCTCAAGTGCTCAGCATCACACTCCCCTCTTTCAAAGAGCAAGGACGTCGCGCGCCTTTTGGACCAAATGGGCGGGCATGTTCTTGCGCATGAGCAGGCGCTTGACCCTCTCAGGGACGTCTTCGTAGATGGTCTTGATCGGCTCTGGCGACTCTTCGGACTTGTCGAGGCCCTTCCAGCGGACTATGACTTTCAGTCCATCTTGGTCTTCGCGCAGGCCCATGAGTCAGGCGACAGAAATGCCCAGCTCTGAGTGTAGGACGTGGGATAGGATGACCTCTTCGCCTAGTTTTTCGTCTCGATAAAACTTGAGACGGGTCCCGCGGATGTCGTCCAAATGGCAGTCCGGAGGTCTTCGACTTGAAGACATAGTCGCTTAGCGCCTTTCGAATGCGGCGGGGACCACGCCAACGAGTCAAAAGCTTGTCTCCAGCGCCGTATTCATCGCGGGCCACTAGAACATAATCGCCCTCGTCGAAGTTGGCAAGCTTGCCTTTCGACGCAGCGGCGCAGGACTGTGCACGGTGTTTGGCCAAACTGGTCTGGACGAGAGGGTGGATCTTGTCGCGGATCTTGACGAGTTCTTCGACGTTGACGCTGCGCTCATCTGCGCGTCGGTCAACGTGATTGCCTTAGTAGTCCAAATGCGGATGAATGTCTTGATAGGCGGCGTCGCTTGCGGCCAAGAAAGGCCGTGACCGGAAGGAATTCGCTCTCGCCGGAGGGCGAATTGTTCAAGACCGATTGGACTATTGGCAGGATGTCGGGCCATTCCGTGTGGCGGATCTGGATCTCGACAAGACTGAACGGCAGACGCGGATCAACTCCTTGCCCAGCCGTTCGACTTCCCCGTTGCTCCAGGGGCAGTACGGCAGCGTGAAGTGGTGCGGCACCTTCAGGCCCTTGCAGACCAGACGGACAGTATCGTTGCGGAAGCGTGCAGGCCCGTCGGACATGAGGCCATTAGGGACACCGAATCAGTGCGCCAGTCGATGATCGCCGTCTCGGCGTTCTGTGCGTCCGTGGGAAGGGTACAAACCACTTGTAGTCCGAATGGTCATCACGTAGCATGAGCACGTACTTGAAGCCGGACACGACACGCCGAGGTCGATGTAGTCGAACTGAAGCAGCTCGTTGGCCGCAGTGCCGTGGATGGCCGGGCCGAATGGACGTGGTACCTTCTCCCCTCCGACTGTCGACAGACAGTGGATGCAGGAACGGACAAAGGTCCAGACGTCCTCAGAAAGCATAGAACATTTAAAGGACTCGGAGAGAGACTGCTCAGTCGATGCCGCGCCACGGTGGCCAAAGACGGAGACGCATGTCGTCGGCGGCGTCTGGGATCCAGATGACGTCGGACTCCGGGTATGTCCATACGTGGTCGTTGAGGACGAGGTTTGCAGGACGCGAAGCGGCGTGGTCCTGCTGGACTTTGGCGAGCGCTGGCCGGGACGGCCAGTCAAAGTCCGAGGCGGACTAGGACGGAAGTTCGGGCTCGCGCACGATGCGGCGCAGAGTCGCCGGTGGCGCTGACCAGCGGGACATGAGATCCGCCCAGACGTTGTCGTCGCCTTTGATATGAAAGCATGTGTAGTTGTACATGCTGAGTCGCACGGCCCATCGTAGGATTTTGCGGAGAGAGGTGGCTGATAAGTCGGGGACGACAGCCAACGGGTCAAAAAGGAAGACAAAATTGTTATGTTCCGTATAAAGGTCGAAGCCGTCAGGAGTAGCGACGATCCAATGCATGCGGTCCAAAGTGGTCATGACGTCGTAGGCTTTTTTTCCAAGACTGACCGCCAAGTTGGGTCGCGTCGAAGCGAACCGGAGAGGAACGAGCGGAGCGTGTGACTGCTCCACGTGAGGCCGTTGGACTTGATCGTGTGGGCCTGGGTGAGGATCCCAGACCAGCCGTATCGGACATGTCAGTGTACACGCACAACCGCTGCGACTTTCTTGGTGTGCGAGCGTGACCTGATGGGCTAGTGCATGTTTGAACGACTCAAAAGCGTCCAATTCGGCCTTGCCCCATCCGAGCGTTGAAAGTTGAACGCTCGTGACGGCGCGTTTCGTCCGTTTGCCCGAATGGTCTTATACGCGTTCCATGAACTCATGCAGCGGGGCGACGAGTTCGGTGAAGTTGGGTATGCCCTGCTTGACCCACTGCGGGCCATACGAATTGCAGCAGGTTGGCCCCTTGGTCATCGGTTCCATCGTCAGAAGGCCTTCCAGACGGGGGGGTCGTAGCGGACGCCCTCAGCGGACAAGTGGCGGCTGCACCAACGGACTTCGGTCGCGAAGATCGTGCACTTCGTGGGGTGCAGCTTGAGGTTGTACTCCGCGCAGACCTTGAAGAACTTCTCTACGACTGCATCAGCCCGTCGGCGGTCGGTGCGTGGGGAGTATGTTGTCCAGCCAGCTGAGCAAGTTGGCCTTAAGGTCGTCGGGGATGATGCCCGAGATGGAAGACTGGAGGTGAGTGACCGCGTGGTCGTTCCGTGCAGCACGGGCGTCGGGGTGAAGATCCCGTCTGGCGTTATGAACAACTGGCACTCTCTCGACTGTAAAGCCAACAGCAGCTGCCAGTAGCTGTGAGAGAATTCGAAGGTTGCGAAGAACCTCGACAGGCCACTTTGGTCAGCACATGCACGATGTTCGTCATCGGGTACATGTGCCGGATGGTGAAGAAGTTCACCGGGCGGTTATCGACGGTGAACCTAAAGAGGTCCGCGAGCCAGGCTTCGGCACGAATAGCGTGGGTGGCCACTTGGACGTAGGGTTCGGATACGCGAGGTCGTGTGGACAAGATCCTTGACAAACTTGTCGAGGAATTCGCGCTGCTCTTCCGAATAGTTGCGCAGGCCGACCTTCACGGGCTTGGCATCCGGGTGTGCTCAATCTTGAGCGGGGGGAGGCGCGCAGCCGGACCAGAAGAGAAAGATGTGCGGAAGATGTCCGTATGGCCGGCCAGGAGCTTGGCGAGCGCGGGACGTCTGTCTTCAGCCAGGCCGTTCTCGAAGGACTTTTTCTGCATCTCGTCCAGTGCGTTCTTGATGTCTTTGTACTGGTCCGAGTCGATCGGTTCCAGCAGGACGGATCTGGTAGCGGATTGTCATCAGCACGTGCGCTGAAGTAGTTGACCCTCGGGCGATTGGGGTCGGCCGCTGGCGGAACGCCAAATTCTTCATTGCTGATCGGTTGAGTCGCGCGAGCACAGTCGGCTGACTTGTCCACATGGCCGTTGGCAGCAGGTCGGGGCTGCAGTCGGTCCCGTCGAGGGACGAAAGGCGCTCCTCGAGAAGAGTCTTTGTGTCGACACGGAGGTGGCGCAGGACCGGGCGGCCGATCAACATGTCCTCACAGGCCAACGCGTCGTCGGGTATGATAAAGCGGAGGTTCTTGAGCGCGAGGCGACCAGACGCCAAGTTGAAGACCGTTGTAGGGACACTCCAAGCGCGGAAGAACTCGTAAGTCTTCGGCTCTTCGTCCTTTTTGGTCAGCGCAACTTGAAGTTTGACCGTGTCGATGGCTTGGATTTTCCCAATGCCCTTGAGCGCTGCGCGTTCGGCGACGGGCGGCGTGGCGATGTTTTCGTCGCTGCCTTCATCGCAGCGGCCGACGAAATCGAGATGAGTCTTGAAGTCCGAAACGGTCATGACGCACGACGGTTTGTCGTCGCTGGCGTCTGTCCCTCGGGTCTCTTTCGAAGGGCGTGCAACGCCCCTCGAGCTAGACGACTTCGCCTCGGCGGCGAGGTTCGTCTGACTGCGGGTTGACCTAGCCGGACCGTCACGGGCGCGTGCTGCGGCGACCTTGCCTTGAAGGCTTTCTTCAGACTCTGGTGAGTGTGGGCAGTCTTCTGCCCAATGCATGCGCTCTTTGCCCTCGCAGGACTTGAGCGGACAAGGAGAAGGGAGCTCCCTTTTCTTGTTTTTGGTCTTGAGGATGAGCCTGATGACGCGGAAGAAGATGCGGCCTTCTTCCCTTTTCTTGACATTCCATCGTCCGAATCGCCTTTTGTGTACGGAGGTTCCCTTTGGCGAGCTTCTCAAATGCTTCCGAGAGCGAGATGGCGTGCTTCATAAAACCCTTGAAGTCGGCCTTCAGGGCTGACTTCGAAAAGGCAATATCTTGCTCGAGCCTCGTCTTGAGTTGAGCAGGCTTGACACCGAGAGGACATGGCGGATTGCCGTCTACTGGTTGGTGTCTGTAACCCAGCTCATGCCGTGTTGGCGCAAGAGCGACTTGTAGCCCATGAAAAGAAGCTTCATTCGGCCCGTTGCACTTGACCGACATCTCCATGCGTAGGTCTTCTCAACCATGCGCGTGAGGTCCGTTTCGGTCACTGTCGTTGTGGACTCTTCGGCTTCTTTGTCCAGATAGGCCCTTAGTTCAGTGTCCGTTAGGTCTTTGATGTCTGTGCAGCCGTCAACCATACCGAGGTCCACGGCGGACTCGATCTTCTCTGTGTTGACGCACACAGTAAGACCAACAGGACGAACAGCTCAACAGGAACTGAGCCCTCTTGGACGAGCTGCTGAGCGCGTGCCTTGAGCCGCGCAGTACTGGTCGTGCCGCTTGAGAAAGACGCGGATCGATATCGGTCGAAGCAGGCGAGATACGGTTGGTCGGCGGAAATCGTCATCCTTGCGACCTTCGTTGGCCGAAGAACCTTGGCCTTGATTGCCCGTACCGACTGCGACGAAGTGTCTTCCATAGTGCTTTTTGTGTTGACCTTTTGGACTGTCTCTTGACTTTTTGTCTGTCTCGGTCAGTTGTGTCTCACAATCTCTCGAGGATAGCGAAGTGATCACTGTGCTGGCGCGGGGGAAGCGCGAGGATTGCGGGCTGAAACAGACTGTAACAGCCTGGAGTAAAGGGGGTTTACTGCGGCTCGGTGAGTCGGCCTAAGGTCAAGTGAGTCTGACCTGATCGTGTGAGTTCGATGGCTCGAACTCGAGGGAGAGACGGGAGGCCAGAGGCCGGCGGTCTAAATCTAGTCTGTACAGCCCTGAGCTCCGAGGGACAGTCTGTCCGACAGACTGTCCCTGAGTCTCGAGACGAGACAGGCGTAGAAACGACCTGAGGATTTAACGCAGATAGAGGCCATACTGGACTTGGTGGCTGTGCACGCTCAAGTGCTCAGTACCACAGTAGTTTGGACTATGGCCGCGGTCTTCAGCGTCTCTGGTGACTTAAAGTTCCATCTAGTACTGAACTCGATGTCCTTGGTGAGGAAATCTGGTTTACTGGTAGCTTTTTGCTGTAAATTTGCCCTGTGATCTAACTATAATTTATTCTTGATCAGAATCTGTAGATGGCTGTTGGAAGTTCATGCTTACACCTGCAGAAGCAGCTTCATCGAGTTTTGCGGTACTGTGGGTGCCTGGGCGTTCTCAGTTTCCTTCGAGGATGAAACATTCGCAGTTCCAGAATTTTGATATACCTTCTGATTATCCTTACATGGACTCGCGCAAAGTGAAAGTGACATGAGGCTGACCATACCACAAGTCTTTAGGAAATCATCGACCACTATCTTGCAAAGATCGGAGCTATCGCCGATCAGGTAGCACATACAGACGTGGGAACTCAATCTCTTTGTTCTTATCTCTTCAGACGCAAAACAGCTGACCTAGAGTAGTATTCTGGGATTGTGCAGAGCGAGAATATTTCAGCCAGGCTACGTAGAGCCCGAACAGGAAACAGTGCAATTTTGAGGAAGTCCTCGGAAAATAATTCCACAATGAGGGTTGAAGGTCCTCAAGGAAATCCGAGACCGTTTCTGCGGCCGGTATGTCAAGAGACCCATCTTTGTCCAAGTTGTCTGGGGAGAAAATGTGTGTGATCTTTGCTATCTAAAGCACCTGAAACGGTAGTCCATCACTGAATTTAGATGTAGTCGTCATCTCCGTTAGTCGATCTTACTTGGCCTTTAATTGAGTGCGGGCAGTTGGAGGCATAATGTGGTAGTCTTATAAGTCTTCTCTTGATCGAAGAGGGTAGATCTAGAAACGTGTGCAAGCTGAGAAAACGAATCCGGATTGTCACATTAACTCCCTTGCGCACACGTGAGGCTCGAGCTGTACAATTAGCACGCCTTACGGGGTCACGTAGATTTCAGGGTGGGAAGCAAGTGGGTAGTAAGGGACCGTGGAGTTGGAGCCGAGCGGACAAATGAAGGATGACAAAGGGGACGAGTGGATCGAACGGCGGTGAGTTCCGGCTACTTTTATTCGTAGACGTAGAGCAATGAAACCTCTGTCCCCTGGGAGCGAGGACGTCGTAACTTTACAGCATCAGTAAGACGGGTGTCCGCAGGATAGCGATTTGGTTGCCGACACAGTATTTATACTGTTCGAGCCAAAGGAACCGGGGCCGCCAGACGGCGAAGCGGGGATCTGACGAGACACTACAATGTAAGGAGTTACAGTAATTTCAGAAATGGTTGCATATGCCATGACTACAGTCTTGCGAAAATCTAAAAATGAGGGCTTTTGCAAACTGATTGGTATGGCTTGTTGGTGGTTGAGCTCGTGGGGGAGTATTGCAGTACATGTTTTCTAGGGTGACGCGGCTACGCTGCTAACCTCGCACTCTGTATGTTCACACCCATCACCTCAATCCCTAATGGAACATGTGGCCTCCCTTCAGGAAATGACATTACTGGCCTCCCTTCCACCTTCTGGTAGATTGGAGTGCCATCCACAGCTTTTGACGCATCGTACGGTTTCGCAATTGGCTTGACAATGATACGATATCTACGCTTCGGTACAAATTCACTGGATACCAACCCACATATCTACCACAGTAAATTAACCCCCCACTTACACTTTCCTTCTCTACAGACTCTGTTTAGATCCCCCAGCTAGAAGTGTCAGACGACGAAGTAAACTACCCCATCATTCCCCCCTGTGGCAAAAGAGGAACTGACAGAGTTCGTTTATTGTGGCAGATGTTTTGGCTGTAATCCATTCACATTTCATATCTGAGTGTTATATTGGATGCATTTACTTTTGTCAGAATCCTTCAAAAGGAACCTCAAGGCCACTCAAAAGACAGGCCGCATTGGACATAAGTGCTGCTGGAAAAGTGCTCCGCAAAGACCTATTCAAAGGTCGTTGCCGAGCATAGGATAGATCGAATATATTTTCTAAGAGTGAAAACACCCAAACCTCTCCCCCTAATCAAAGCCGCTGTAGCCCGCGTCCACTGCCAAGATCCTTATTTACTTCCCAGAGTGGACGCCCGACGCGTCGACATCCTCGTCCACCCGACTACCTCTGCGGACAACCCACGCCCCCTCTCCCGATAGCGTATGGCACTACATTGTCCTCCCCTTTCCAACAGTGCTTCCTTTTCAAGGGAGCCCGGGAAGTGCGCGTCGCCGGCAATTCTGTGGGACAACGGAAGCTGAGGGACTTTGCGACCAAATTCGCAGCCGTTCCTGGCCAAGCAACGCCAATTGGGCCACGTGTGTAGCTGTTTGCCTCCCCCTCCAAAGCCCATTAATTTTAGTGGTCCTGCGCGGTGCACTTCCCACATACCTTCCTGAAAATGCTCGCCCCTCTCGTATCGTCTTCAGAGTCTGAATCGTGCACCAGCCGCTCGGGCTTATGTCACCCTTGTTCACAGCTTATTCAAGAGAGCCGTTTGCTGTTACGGCTTGGAAGAGCCTCAGAGAGTACATGTACGATAGGATAGATGGAACATATCTTGCAACAGTGAAAACACGCCAAAATTCTCCTTCCTCAGTCTGCTGGTAAGGCACGAAAAGTACTATTAGCTGTACATATCTCGGTGCTCTGACACCTGGCGGAGTGGGTTATCGTACACTGCCCAAATGCTCGCACACCTGATTCATCCGACAACGCCAAACGCTCCCGGCGAGCCGAAGCTCTCTGCGCTGACGCCCGCTACGGCAAGCGATGCGGTCCCTTCACAATGCCCCATGTGCCGACGTTAACTCGCCTACCACATCCAGCGTCTACGAACTTCACCCGTCGCCGCTACAGCCCATCGCCCCGCTTCCCGAGGAAAGCCTCCCACCTCCTCCGCAACTTACGGAGCCGCTGTTGCGCAGTCCGCGCGTCGCATCCCACGGGATACCACCGCGGGTCCGGACCGGACGCCCTCGAGGTGGTTCCACCTGCTTGTTAACACCGCTCTTAGCCCCGAGGCCGGTGTCACTGGCATCGGAGTTCTGACGAAGCTGGTCAATCGCATAGCAAAGGGAGACCTCCCCGATTCGGTTCTTCCCCTGCTCTCTGCAGCACCCTCCTCCCCCTGCAGCCCAAGCCTGGGAAGATCCGTCCCATCGCGGTCGGCTCTGTCCTCCGGCGCCTGGTCACGAAGACGCTGCTCCCATCGGCTATTGACGACTCCCGTGCATTTTTGGCCCCCTTCCAAACTGCCAATGGCATCAAGGCAGGCATGGATGCGATCGTCCATGATGTTCGCACGATGCTGCGAAGGGTGTCGTCGGATCCAAACGTTGCCACCGTCCTCATTGATGCCCGAAACGCTTTCAACTGCGTCGATCGGCAAGCAATGCTCGACATGCTGCCATCCCGTGCCCCCTCACTTGCCCGATTCGCAAAATGGTGTATGGTCGATCCCGACCACCGCTAATCGTCCCAAACCGGGAGCAGACGATTCTTTCTAGCGCCCAGGGAACCCAGCAAGGGGACCCTGCCAGTATGCTGTTGTTCTCGTTGACGATACAACCGCTCATCAGGCGGTCGCCGACGAGGAGGGTATCATCTTAATCAGTGGTACGCCGACGACGGTACAATCATTGGGTCACTTGAGGGCCTACGGCGAGCACTACGGTCCCTCGCGCTCTACGCCGTCTTACGGTCTGTTTATTAACCTCGCAAGACACGCATCTCCTGGCCGCACACTTCGCCAGCCGACCGCCTGCTTTCCTGGCCGAGTTCCGCTTGCAGAATGCGCCGGCGACGGTTTCAGCTCCTCGGGGCCCCGTTGGGTAACGCTGCTTTCACGAAAACATTCTTACGCAGTAAGATAGAGGGATGCCGTCGCACCCTGGCGCTGCTGGAAGGGGTCCAAGACCCCGGGCCCGCTTTCACATGCATCGCTATGTGCATCCGCATGCCAGGTGCTTCACGCGTTTCGGCTTGCTGACCCTCAGCGCTGCGGAGCCTGCAAGGGAGTTCGACTCCTGCAGCGAGCCGCTTACGGTACGCTGCATAAGTCCCCCTCACCGACGACGCCTGGGAACAAGCTTGTCTCCCCTCCGTCTTGGGGGCACGGGTTCTCAAGGATTGGCCCTGCGCTGCACGCGGCTGTCGCCGCCAGCATTCTGGACGCTGCCCCCGCCCACTTACGCACCGCACACTATGCAACACCCCGCTCCGTCGCCGTCCTTGGGAAACAGGCACGGGGCGACCGACACTTCCTCGTCAATCAGGCACGCCGGCCCCTGCGCGATTTCGTCCGACAGATCCAAGATGACCGTTTGCCACCGACCTAGGCCCCTTTGAACCCGCCTCCCTTGCTGCCATGCCCGTCAACCTGCAATCTCATCTAAATCGGCGCAGCAAGAAGCCAGGGCAAAGGAGTTTGGGAGGATGACCTATGGAAGAGAGTGCCTCATCCTAGCTGCCACTCCGACACGTCCACACGTCGCCGGATTCGAGGCTTCCTTCCGAACACCGGTGCGGCGGCGTTCCTATGGGCCCACCCCACCACCGCGACAAAGGTGTCACAGCACACTGGAGCATCATGCTGCGCAGACACCTCGGTCTCCCAGTCTACACAGACTCGGTGCCATTGAAATGCCACCACTGCCAGCAAGACATGGATGTCCACGGTGACCATGCCGCCGACCGCTGCGTCTCAGAGTTTGGGCGCGTTCACCGCCACAACTCCGTTGCAATGTGTTCGCGTGGCACGTGTTCGCGCCGCCGGCCTTGACTACGAGTTCGAAGCTGAGAATCTCCTCCCCGGGACGGACTGCAGGCCCGCTGACATTCACCTGTGCATACCCCCCGTGACACTGAAGCTGATCTACCAGACCGAGCCATTGCATGTGAGGTCGCCATCACGTCACCGTTCAAGCAGACCTCCATCACCAAAGCGACGCAAGTCGCCGGTGGGGCTGCCGCCCTCATGCACCATCGCAGATCCAGGACCTACAGCGCAAGCTATCAAGGCGCCTGGTCCCCCTCTCTGCCCTCCCGCGACCCAGGTTTCCGATTCCAGGCTCTGGTTTTCGACTCCCTCGGTGCCCCTTCTCCGTATAGCGCATTATTTATCGAAGAGTTTGTGCCACGTGTAGCCAGGAAATGCCACACCTCGGACGCTACGATTCGCACACGGATCTACCAGCGTATCAGTTGGACTTTGTGGTCGTCGGTGGGTATGGGCATCATATCGCGGGCCCCAGTGCGCGTGACCGATGTGGTCCATCCAGTTGGCTCTTAACTGAATAGTCGGTCAGTCGGTGTACACTCAAGACAAGTACTGTAAAGATTAAAAGATTCTCTCATTGAACTATTAGCAGTATACTGTACTGTACTTTAGGTACAGTAGTCGGATCTTGCAGCGGACACCCGTTATACTACTGTCTACTGCACCGTACTGTACTGTACCGTATTGTACACCCCATGTGCATCTCTGGAATGACTCTGTCGAATACGGGTAGTGAAGATTCGGCTTTGTTACTGTAGCAGCTTACAGTTTTCCATTTGCTCAGGTGCGTGACCACTGTGAACCTAATTTCTTTCAAGGTTTGTTGCTGTTGTTTCGCCCCGCTGTTGAGCGGGGGGGGGGCGAATATGCGTCCCTTCAAGCGCTTCTCTGGCGCAGTAGTTGAGGGGCACACTTACGGTGTTTCCTCGGGTATTTTGGGTCAGCTTGTTGCTGCGGGTGAGGAGTGTGGTTCGGGTGTTTGATGTTTTTGATGATGTTGTTGGTGATGGTGCGGTGAAGTGCAGCACCATCACCTCTTTATACTGTAGAGTTTCCTGACTTGATGTGTTCAAGTCAGGCGTGCTGTACTGTCGGTTGTATACCAACTGACAGTATACAGTATAGTAAAAATAACCTAAAAGTAACAAATTGAACCGTAGCCACTTAATTCGTGTCAGTAGCAGCCATGTCTAATGAAATTCAACTACTGTAGATAGACAGTAGCTTTCACTGTCCGTCTTGGGAAGCTACTGTACATGTACTGTACGTTTCTAATTCTAACATTCTCACCTTCTTCAGTTCGTTTCAGATCGAAACGAATTCAGTTTTCTCTGTCAATCCATTGTTCGACTGGGTGCCTTATGCGTCCATCTCTAATGACACGGTGTAGAATAGAGTCACTTTTGAACTTAGTGAGGGCGTCGGCGGGATTAAACTCAGAGCGAATAAAGTTGATGTTCTGAAGCTCTTTTTGACTTGCAAGAATTCTTAACTGTAGCAATATCTATCATAATCGCTTCTCTGTAGTTGTAGTAGCCCTAGTAATAACATCAAAAAGTGACAAGCTGTCTGTAAACATGATAATTGGGACAGGACGTAACAATATCTTCTGTAGATCATGTTTCAAAGCATAAGACATCTCGAAGGCGTCGGCTAATGCCATAACTTCACTACCAAGAACAGACCTAGTAACGCGTTTCGACTTATGAGATGACCAGTAGATCGGTTGACATTTCTCAGTGTTATCTGCCAAGAAAATTATGTATCCAAGTTGTGAGGACCCTCGATGTTTGTCGCAAATATGCATCGGAATAAACTCGTAGGTGAAGTGTGTTGACATCGAGCTTTGGGAACTTAAGTCGCATAGAGTTATCATTTCTGGCTACACTTAGGGCAAGGTTGATTCTCTTGATATGCTTCTGCGATCCCTTTTGAATACATCTCCGTAAGTTGAGCGGCTTGAGCGACCCGAAATGAGATTCAGGCCTCGTGTACGCTATCCAAGCCAGTTTAGCCTTCTGAGATTTATAGGAACTAAACGGAGCATCAGAGGGAAGTAATTTAAGCCTCTGTAGTAGTCGGATTGATGTACTTCGAAGCCAAAGGGTTTTCTTTCGATTTGCGCTCCGGAAATTGGATGTTTTCATACTCTCTACTTTACACTTGAAGCGATGCTCGGTTTTCCTTGAGTATTTTTCAAAGTGTTCATTTCCAGCTTGTAGTAAATCGTCGACGTATGTCACGCAAAGGCCAGAAAGTTTCTTGTCAAGCATCTTGAAGAAGAATGATCCGTCGTTAGTTGTGGATTCCATTCCAAGATCAGATCGAAGATGCTCGTAAATCGTTCTTCCCCAGTAATCACCGCTGTCAGGGGTCCATAAAGTGGTTTAAAAGCTTAGCATTGCATCAGGGCCAAGCTCGAACTCCTTGGTAGGCTTAACATAAATGTCTCTGAGTAGTTTTCGGCACTTTGGAGATATTGTGTAACGACCGTTGAGAAAAGCTTGAAGCCAAAAATAGATGCAAGTCCTACTAGTACTCGGATCGAATGTTGACGAGCAGTGCTGGTGTCATGGACAAGTAATTCTTTCATTTTATCCCTATGACCTTGTATGACGAATCTAGCTTTCCATACTTCACGATTTGTGCCAGAATCTTTGATAGCAGTACAAATCTTCCACCAGAACATTTGCGTTAGCGGGTACCTCATCCTTGCATACTACTTTATGTGCCGCGTTCAATCAGTCCCATTATTTCTTTTCGCTTAGCTGTACTGAATTCAGCTGCGCGGGATCTTTGGGATGAATAATTTCTGTGAGGTGAGCAGAGAAGAGAGGATTAGGGGGAGGCGCGTTCGGTCTTAATGAAGGCTCTGAACGAAATGAAGTTTTTGCATCCCTCTGATTTCCTTCTATTTCTTCCTGATTTATCATCCAACTGGAATCCAGGGAAGTATATAGCTGTTGAAACCCCACTGGGGTTTTGCCGATAATGCATTCGCAATCGATGCTTTAGCCCAGGGTGCACCAATGACGGCTTTATAGAGGTATTCGACTTTATCTTCCTCAGATCTGTGCTGCGGGGACCCTGCGGAGCAAATTTAGTGATTGTCTCCCTTAGCTCTTCCAAAGCCTCGGGCACAGTACAACGCTTGCTTTCGATTAAGCGATAATTTAAGCTTTGCAAGTGTTTAAGAATGCGATTCTGACGAGTAGAGCTATTGTACTGGTCCCTCATTATAGAACTGCTGTTGCAAATGTTCCACATTGTCCAGAGATATGCTCACAATAAATCTTTTCGCTTCACCTTCAAAAACGTTATGGAAGTATTGTAACTTCTTGTCATTAGGGAGTTCGTAATCAGCGGCGGCATCGAGGTAGTAGATATGTACTCATTGATATCTTCTCCAAGTTTACCACTAAACTTTTCCGTGTATTTGAAACGAGTTGCAAGATTGTGAGCAACCTTCGAATCATCAATGAAGCGGGATTTTTCATTAATGTGAGGGTGTAAAGGGGCTTCATTATGCCTTTTCGCGGTAGTGAGTACGGCATACGCTTCATCCTTATCCTGTTCTAACTGATAAAGCATGGATGGGATTCCCCACGAAATTCGCGAATTTTCCTGATGCGGTGTGTATTGCAAGCCTTTTAGTTGCAAATAGTCGCGGAGAAGCCTGAACAATACGGCAGGACCAGAAAGGAACTCTGTGTTGTAAAGGATTTCCACAGGGAGATCTTCGCGGAGGCCAATTATCGCATCCTCGTTTGATGGCTGCGGGTCGGCATTTATGTAAAGAGAAAGGGCAGCTTTAACATTACAATGCGACTGAAATCGGTTTATACGCGTTAAGGCATTTCTGGATGTATTCCAGAGTAACCATCTTGAGGCGCTCCCTTCAAAGTACCGAGTTGGTAAGCAAAAGTACTTAATGTAAGGAATAAGAGAAAGGTTCTCTAGAATGTAGAAGGGGCTTTTAACTACTTTAACGAAGTCCTAAGCGGATGCGCTCGTTCTTGACGTGCTTCGTGTGAGGTTATGGCGATCAGCGTCAGGTTTGTTGTGGATGGTGATCTTGCACAACTCGCAGTGGAAACCCCTCGGATTTTCAAGCTTCCAAACCTTGTAAATGTGACCTTTTCCTTTCTTGTGGACGTTGAACTGCAAGTAGGATGAAAACTTGCGATCGCTCACGGCTTGCAAGAGACTTCAGCAGACTTGGTCTTCTTCTTCTTTCTTATACGGTCGTTGGCTACGCGGTAGATGTGGTGCGAAAGCCCTTCTTCTATAGGTTTCAGCTGACGAGAGCAAGAAGCACTACTGCGGAGCTGCAGGCGTCGCGGTAGGGGCGGGGAGCTTGCGAATTCGGAGTGGGGCGGAGGGGCGATTGTCACCGAGCGTTGCTGCAGGAGAGAAAGGAGTCTCTCCTGGTACTACCTCCGCGGCGCTCACTGCCTTGTGGTCGATGAGAGCAGGGGCCGAGTTCGGTTCCTCGTCAGAGTCAAGCTTGGAACGAAGGACGTCCTCCAAGTGTTCACGTAGCTAACGCAGCGTAGACACTAAGAATCCACGGGTCAGTATGTTAGATACCTTTGTTTACCTGGAATAAAATTGTAGGTTAACTTACTAGTCTTAAGATACTCTGCAATGACACCCAGAACAGCTAGGTGACCAAAGCAAGCTAGAGATTAAAACAAAAAGGCACAAACGAGTAAACCTAGGTAGCAAACGTTCCACAACAGAGTAGCCAAGCCGAACTTCCAACACAACCAGCGGGTCAAAACACAACCAGACCGGCACACTAGTTCAGAGAGGAATCAATAGAGGTCAAATTTGCAAGTGGGGAAGAGGGCGAAAGTTGAATTCCGGAATGTTGCTTCGCCCCGCTGTTGAGCGGGGGGGGTGAAATGCGTCCCTTCAAGCGCTTCTCTGGCGCAGTAGTTGAGGGGCACACTTACGGTGTTCCCTCGGGTATTTTGGGTCAGCTTGTTGCTGCGGGTGAGGAGTGTGGTTCGGATGTTTGATGTTTTTTGATGATGTTGCTGGTGATGGTGCGGTGAAGTGCAGCACCATCACCTCTTTATACTGTAGAGTTTCCTGACTTGATGTGTTCAAGTCAGGCGTGCTGTACTGTCGGTTGTATACCAACTGACAGTATACAGTATAGTAAAAATAACCTAAAAGTAACAAATTGAACCGTAGCCACTTAATTCGTGTCAGTAGCAGCCATGTCTAATGAAATTCAACTACTGTAGATAGACAGTAGCTTTCACTGTCCGTCTTGGGAAGCTACTGTACATGTACTGTACGTTTCTAATTCTAACAGTTGCAGTAGGGTATTCAGGACTTTTTGCATGTTGTTGCACCTAGAGTATGATTCAGTTTTTTATTCATGTTGGTGGCAGAAGGTACACGTGGCGATATTATTTTGAGTGGGCCGATTTGGACCGCTTGTTGCGGAAGAAGGGGGTTGAGGTGGAAGCTATGCTAATTTCAGTTGCCTACTGTACCCAGTGGAGGGTGCGAATGGGATGGCCGTGGAATTTAGAGCAGAGGGATTTTGCGTAAACACAGGATGTACAGTACTGCGACTCACAACACTGTTTAAACGTGTACGGTATATTCACCTTTATGATTTATGAACGGCAACAACTGTACCGCACAAATTGGAGTACACTTTCCCATGGTGTAACACTAGACTGTAATACTGTATTCCTGGCAAGTTTAAGACTGTTCGAATAGAGTATCTCGCTACAAAGTCTCGATGATTCCGTGCCGTACTTGTCTCAACCTAAGACTTTGGTTTGGCACAGCCTAGCTCCCGCACCAACATTCCCCCCTGTCCAGTAACTCACCATACGAAAACCTAGACAACCACACAATTTCACTCTCCCATCCTAGCGCCCATACGCTCCTCCACCCCCATACACCTCCATACACCGAAACCTCTCTCGCCACCGCCCTCCCAATCGCAACATCCATCTCAACCTCCACCAACAACCCCTCCAACGCCAAGCTCGTAACCCCCACAACAGTCCCAGCCGGACTCCCAAACCCCGCCACAACCGCCTGATACAACGCCAGGTCCTCCGCGGGTGTAAAATCCACAATAAACCCACGTACAAACAACACGTCCCGATTCATCGCCCCACCACCTTCATCGCCGCTCGTAAATTCACCGCCACTTGCCCCAATTGTTCCGACAATGTGGTGCCAATGATAGTGCCGTTCACGGATATGGAGACTTGGCCTGCGATGTGCGCCACGCGGGTTTGAGTGTCGATGGTGAGTTGTGTGAAGGAGAAGGGGAGTGCGTCGAATAGGGTCGGCGGATTGAGGGGTATGACGCGGCGGCAGATGCGACGGGCGGGGGTGGGGGGGAGGGTGAGGCTCAGGAAGAGGAGGAGGAGAAGTGTGCGCGGCATGGTTGTTTGGGGGGGAGGGGTGGTGGCAAGGCGCTGGGGTGTGCCGCTGTCTTGATATGCGATGCGATGGTAAGGGAGATTGCGTTTCTCCGGTGGCTTTAGGTGGATCCAATAAGAGGATGCCATTCTATTGGTCGCCGCCTTTTTGCACCTCCCGCATTCCGTACCTTTTTGCTCGCAACGTGAGAAAACCTAGATGTTACGTTTACCCAATTTACAGTACGTACAGTACAGACAGTACTGTACAGTGCATTCATGTACCGTACTGTACTGTTCCTCTCCTGTACCGTGCAGTACAGAAACTTTACTTCATTGAATATCTATCGCGTACATTACAGTACACTGCAGGTCGGACTGTAAGTTCCTGTACAGTACAGTAATCAGTACCAGATCAGATCTTTACTGTACTGTACAGTATGGTGCAGTCTGTGGAGCGAGGGCCAGCCTGGCCAGCTACTAGTTTTGAAAAAATATCGTACTGTATACTGTTGTACGTGGCGTAATGCACTGTACTTTAGATTTAGTAGCTTAGTGCAAGTTAGCGTACAGTGTATGTCTCTAGACATGTACTAATTGAGCTACCAATGGGATCTATAGGCGCATTCAGAAAGTCTGTATAAACGCGTGACGGTGCCGGTCTTCCAATCGGGACGCATCAGGTTGAAAAAAACGCTTGGTCACAGTGCTTACAACTTCCACAGAGGGAATTTGAAACATAAAATCGATTTTATCGCACTTCCGACAAGTGGTGAAGCAATCCACGGGATAACAGATTACCGACACTGGCCCATCCTACGAGGTGTAGGGTCTTGAAGAAGAAGATTGATTTCCAAGAACGGCCCACTCCAATTAGTGAAGGTTCTTGAAGACTAAGAGATTACCGAGACCGGTCCACATTCGCGAGGTGTCGGGTCCTGGAGACTTCCAGAGAATACCACGGCTGGCCTATCGAGACGTCGGTGTATCGCCTTGAAGATTTTTGATTCGCTTGAAACTAAGAAAAGCCTTAGTTATCCAGGGAACGTTCAAGAAAGGTACAAGTGAGTGAGTGAGTAAGTAGGTAAGCAACAAGTCGACCCAGTGTGAAAGCCGTCATGACACCCCCGAGAACCAGGGAAAACCCTTATAGTGTTGGTGAAGAAGCCCCCGATGCGGGCCTACCTATCATGGAGACCTAAGCTATTCCTGAGTTTTCCAACCAGGAGCAGAGTTCAGAAACTTGCGAAGAGAAGAATGCCATCTATACTCTTCAAGAAATGATGAGAGAGGTTACCGCAAGTTTGCATAAGATAACGGTTGTAACAACGCAGATATGTGAGTCCTTAATAAAGAACACGGGAGCCGCGCAGTTACGAACCAGTGAAAATTTCGAGGCGAAGAAGGAGTCAGTAGATATGGGGACAAACAACAAGATAGAACCGAACGAGGAGAAAGAAATAAAAGAGCCTTGTCTATCCAAAGGAGAAACAGAGCCGGAAAAGAAGAAGGAAGAAATAATCCCAATCCACATGGCTTATAAGTTATACAAGGCTGGTCTGGAGTCCAGCAAGTGTCGTCGAGTCGGTGATGGGTCTTTTTTCGATGCGAGACGCACCTGGTCCCGCCTTTTTTACGAATTTCCAGTTCTTGTGGAAGAAGAGAGAAGCCTTTTGCCCTTTTTGTTCGACCAGGAGGCCAAGGCTATATACGAAGACGTTTCTAACACCTTCGGGGGGCTCCTGAAATATTTCTGTGGGAACGGCTAGAAGAAAGACTCTGCATTGAAGAACAGCTCGCGGATTTGCAAGAAAAGTTCTTCACAATCCAGTGAATTGAATGCAGAGAAACGCTCGCTATGTACGCTGAGCGCGTAAAAGCGGGAGCGAGGATGCTCCAGATTCCGATCACTAACAACATCCAGGTGAATCGGTTCAAGGCGGGTCTACCACCTAAGCTGCACCAACAAGCGATGGTTCTCACGGGCAGTTTTGATACCTTGGTCAGTCGGGTATCTCGATTGGTAACGGAACAGAAGCGTACATCCAGAGAACCATTCTGCGAGGTCAGGGAACCGACCTACTAAAGAAGCTACTCTGTAGAACCTGTACGCGAAGTAAGAGAGCAGAGGGTCACGGGACGGGTCCATGGGAGTGCTTGGCTGGCAGCTGCACCCAAAGGCGATGCGGAAGATTGACAAGCCCGGGAAAAGTGCTATTATTGCCATAAGATAGGGAAAGTCTCCATGAATTGCCGAAGGATAATTGTGGATATGGAGGCTAGGTAGAGGGAGGCACTTAAGCAAGAAAAGCGAAAGGGGGAGTGAAGCCCCCGTTGAAAAATTAAGCTCTGTTGCACCTGCACGGGCGGAAGGCAGCCACGAGAATTTTTGTGCCTGTAGCGAGAATAAATGGCTGCAAAGGTCGGATGAGGAGGTGGTGGCAGTGGAAATACAGGCCTTCGGGGAAACCTTGACTGTTCAGATGGATACAGCGGCACTGTCGATATGGGTATATCATGCTTGGTTCCAAAATAACGGTGGGAGATCCGGCAGAGTGGCAAGGAGAAAGCAGATGCGGTTGATGGTACACCGGTACACGTCACTGGAAGGGATCTCCTAGACTTTGGGTTATGGGCCTTCATTCGCGATACCAGTGTGGGCACAATCAGAGAGGACGAACATCTAGAGTCCTTGGCTGGTGTCTTGTATAGGCTCTTGGAATCAAGTGTTCTGTTAAAATTGTCCAAATGCAAGTTCGGTGTCCGGACTGCCGAAGTGCTAGGCCATCGTTTCGAAAAAAGAAGGACTCAAAACATCGCATCACCACATTGAGTCGATAAAAAATCTTGTAGAGTCTGCTTTCGGGAGACCAGCTAATGCGTTTCCTGGGTCTGATGAACTTCTTTTCCGAATGCGTGGACCACTTCGCAGATACCTCAGCTCCTCTATACGAGGTACTGAAGGGCACTCGGTTCTCCGAGAAGAGAAAGCACGGGCAGCGCCTTCTTACGCCCGACTGGCATCAGCCTTGGGGAACCCCGCAGCGGCCGGTCTGGAAACAGCTGAAGGACTAGCTGAGCAACCTTATGGTACTCGCGGCCCCAACGAGGGAGCAGGGAAGAAGATAATGACGGACAAGAGTGCATGCGGGCTGGGAGGAGTATTATTGCGGAAGGGAGGAACCGGAAAATTGCGTCCTGTATCATTCACGAGCAGAATAATGCGCCAATCAGAACGCAATTATGCCTCGACGGAGCGAGAGTGTTTGGTAGTAGTCAACACGTTAACTAAATGGAGGCATTACTTGCATGGCAAGAAGTTTTCGGTGGTTACAGACCATTTCTCCCTTAGGTGGCTTCTGAAATTGAAAGAACCACGAGCAAAGCTGACCAGGTGGGTTCTGGAGATACAAGACTAAGACTTCACCATCGAACACAGGGTGGTCCATAGTTGGTCGTTCTAGGTACCCTTATTCGTGATGCCGTCCCAAATGTTGTTCCAAAGATGCTACGGGGAAATGACAAAAATCAGTCTCGACTTGGCCTGCGAAGTCGAGACAGAACGGGTTTCCGCGATCGTCGAAGAATGGGGGATATTGCAGAACCCTCTCAAGGAATGCCAAGTGACGCGGAAATAGGTCGTGAGCAGCGGAGTGAATTTGGAGATCTTCAGATATGGCCCCGTGAAAACAAAAAAATCCTGGTTGATGATGTAGGCCTGCTCAGTTATAGCGGCCGGGATGAATTACCAATCGTCGTTCCGAGGTTCTTATTGAAGCGGGTACTCATAATGGTACCCGTATCACGGCTCATAGGTCATTAAAGGTTAAGGAAAACCCTCACAAGGCTGCTACCGAGATACTGGTGGAACGGATTAGCCAAAGAAACGGCTTAATACATCAGGAACTGCCTACTATGTACGGTTTTGGAGGACTGCCAGCCAGGCAAAGAAGCCTACTTGGAAGTCACACACCCAGATAGGAGGTTTCAGGTTGTAGCCTGTGATGTCCAGACGATCACTCCTCGCTCAAGTAAGGGTAACTTGAAGGTCCTTGCCATAGTGGATGTGTTCACACGATTTTTAGAGCCCTTGCAATTCCAGATGAGAAGGCGGAAACAATCGCTACCGTGTTGATCGACGATTTAATATCTATTTTCGGCCCGACAGAATATTTCTTGTCTGACGGAGGTCCCAACCTCACTGGAGAGGCGATCAAAAACGTAGCAGATCGATTAGGGATCGGGCGAATGCAGACGTTCGCACTCCACCCACAGGCAAGCGGCACCGTGGAACGGTGGAATTGGACTCTGATTAGGGACGTTGCCAGTTTCGTGTCACAAGGAGAAGAGGATTGGGATGACCATGTCACGCTTGCATGTTTACGATATAACAAAGGCATATGTAGCACGACGGAGATAAGCACGCACAAGGCGATGTTCGGTACAGAAGCCTTTGAAGCTTGGGGGGAAGTTGACACAGCTTGTCTCTAAGATGAACCAGAGGATCTTGCGAACCTTTTGAGCCTTTTACACAAGCAGCTGCTACGGAGAGGCAAGAGATCCAGAACGCGCGCTAACGAGGGGTACGATAACCGTGTGTATCCCCAGCAATACAAGATTGGGGACCGCCTTCTTCTTTGGTCCGTTGAGCTCAGTAAATCGGAGGACAAGAAGATAGTAAAGCCTTAGATAGAAAGCCTTAGATTGGTGCCTATGTCATCAAAGATCCTCTTAGGGATATGGGCTTCGTCCTCAAGTCGGAAGTAGGAAATAAGGTGGCCCGAGACCACGCTAACCACCTACAAAAGATAGGTGATGAGGTAATTGAAAGCAGGGATCGATTCAAAGAAGTATTCTCCGATACCTTTCGGATGGTCGAAAAGATATCGGACGCAGAGTTCCGGGAGAACAAGGAGATAGGAGATGTGAAAATAATTTCAGGTTGAAGCTCACTGGGAGAAAATCCCCAGAATAGAGACCGGAAGCCGACTTTCCAGAAGCAGTGGGGCGGCTTTATCATCACCGAGGAACAAAGTGTGTCCTCTTGGATTCGCAAAACGAAAGAGAGGTTCTTGACTTTTCGAAGGTGGAGTCGTAGTACAGGTCCCTGCCGACCCTGTAGGTAGGTCGCGACTTTATCACTAACCTCCCAATGTGCGAACCAAGGAGAGGCCGCAGGTACCCTCAAGTAACCAAAAGGATCCCTAGGTGTCGGACACTCGACTCCCAGCATGACCCGCTAGGTAGGACGTGATTCCAGCTGCCTGCCTCATCCCTGCACGGACCAAATGGGTGTACATAATCCCTATGAGACGTCCCAAGAAGGTTACTAGCGGCAAGCCGTTTTTACCTTCTAAAGCCAAGCCATTCTCTTGTAAGAAGATGTGGAGCCAGATTCAGGCAACGCAGGGACTGTACGCCGCTACATCCTGTCTGTCAGAAGTACTCGCTTGAACCCACCGTTATTCGCCCCGCAGGACCGGTAGAGGCAGCACGTCAGTACAGGCATTAGTTCAAGTCGCCACGCTCGCGTCCGCGATAAAATCGCATCAACCGCTCGTCGTCCAAGCCTTGCTGAAGCTGAGGATACGGAAGCACCAGGCGGGTCGAGAGTGTTAATGGAGGACGCCGAATGTAGGCCTACAGTAGCCGCGGTAACCGGGCCTCAATGGATACTGTAACCGGGCCTTAATGGGTGTTGCACCTTGTGCCCTCAGTTCTACTGATGCCATAAAGTTATCATCATCACCTTGTGCCCTCAGGGAACAGCTGACCATATGTGTCATGCATTAAAAACACCCCAAATTTCCCCCTTGTGCCACTGTAAGGAGGGCTCACTGTAATTTATTTCTCGCGATTCACGCAGTTTCGTCGCTCGATGCACTGCGGAATTAGGAAGCAGACTCGGCGTCTCAAGTACAGCGACATCGGCAGTATATGCAGTGGTGTGGGAAGGGTTCACTGATGCCGGGCCAGACTGTGATGCCGGGTCAGACTGGACATTAACGCGAAGGACTTCCGGCATACGATGCAATACAATACGATGCAAACATGCTTTGTTGGGGGTTTGCTTCTGCGTTCTCCGGGCCAAGTGAGATAGTATCGAGTTCCAATGCCTTTCCACCGTAGCACTCGGACCGTGCTTCTTCAAATGCAGCGGGTCAATGTGCATCTTCATGGATGGCTTTGGCCCAAATTTTTGGTCCCGCAATGTGCACGTCCGTTTCTTCGCACCACGATCCGTGGTGGTAATGGGTAGTTCGAGAGAATCTACTCGATTGAAACCCGCTGAACAACCCTGACATTGGTAGCCTCGTCGTGCGCGGTGCGTTGACGACAATTGCACCTTCAAAATGTACCGCCGCCGGAACACACCCCTCCAAATCGGGCAGGAAAACCCGTGCAGCGTCACGAAATAGGGTGAGGATTCCCCACCAAGCGTCCCGGGCGTCACGCTCGCTTAATAAGTAACAGTGTGGATGGCGGTTGGATGTACGAACTGACGTTGGGGGGCTAATAGCCGCAGAGGAAAGAGGGGAACGCAGGCGAGAACTGTCCATTATGAGCAGCAGTAGAAATTGGCTTCGCCTTCAGATGGGTGAAATCCGGGATGCACATTGCAGTAGACGTGGCACATCCACGATAAGCTTCCTCCAACTAATTTAAAAGGAGTTCTGGTTTTTGACCCCTTCCCTGCTTGTGTTTCGTCCCAAAGGTGGTGAGACTGACCGTCAGCAGAGTTCCGCCCTAACCATAACATCGGAAACGCCGGAATGATGACGTCCCTGTATCATAACCTGCGGGCGGTGCATTGCTTCGGGCTGCGCCCCGTATGACCGGGGAGCCAATGGTTGCGGTACTTGTAGCGGAAGGGTTGGGGGATTGTTCGGCAACAATGCTGGTGTCTGCTGATGCAACAACGCCGATGATTGCTGATTCAACAAGCAGTGCAGAACGATCTGGGATGGATCCAGGATGGGATGGAACCATAACTTTCCTCTCAATTGCTCGTTGCGGTTTGAGCGGGATGGGCATGGCAACATTGGCACCCGTATTCAATGCATCCTGCTCTGCATCCGGCAAAGTTGAATCAAGGACAGAACGGACCTGGACACCCGGTGTTTGGTGATGGCAGGAATGTCGACGAAGCGGGTGCGGCTTGCGTATACTGAGGTCGGCTCATCAGCCTGGGCAGATTCATAAGGTCATCCGCAGCATCGAAATCTGTAGCTTTGAGTTGAGTTTGTGATAAACCCAGGCAATAGCCCCGACTGACTTGGGTTTTGCAAAGGCGGCTACAATGATTGATGCGAGGAGGCATGGCTCTGCTGTCGCGGATAAGGGATAGAACGCGAAGGTTGATGAAAAGATGACAAGGTGGAAGGTGAAGTTGGGGCAGTTACAAGGGCTGCACAAGTTGCCCGTGACGTGTTGGGAATTCACCTTAGCAGCGGATAGGGACACCGAGGGGGATTGATCATTGTG
The DNA here is from genome assembly GCA_002205965.3 of Kappaphycus alvarezii. Lineage (NCBI taxonomy): Eukaryota > Rhodophyta > Florideophyceae > Gigartinales > Solieriaceae > Kappaphycus > Kappaphycus alvarezii. The sequence continues at coordinate 581,259 of NADL03000750.1, forward strand.
AGCGGATTGGTTGCCTGGAAGTGCAGAGGAATAAGTCTGCTGTTGAAGCTGGGAAGCTTGAGACGGAAGCGAACTGTGTCGGTTAATTCACAGTGGGAGATGGAGCTGAAGCGGTAGGTAAGGTGGGAACGTTTGGGTGTTTTACTCTTGGAAGGTGGGTAGGTAAGGTTGCCGACGCGGTTTGGCTTGGATAGGGTGGTGCTGCTGAACTTGATACAGCCGGGGGCTACATTCCGAAGGGTTCAAATAAGCTGCGGAATCTGCTGACTTCGAAGGCAGGAATTTCAAACGGGTGACAGAAAAAATAAATTAGTACCCAGGAAGAGAGTGGACTGGTTGTCGCAATTGGGTCTAAGCAGCTAGACGCGAACGGGCGCAGTGGACGAAGTGCGGAAAGGGTCGCCGAGGCGTTAATTGAAGGTAGGGTGCAAGAGCGGGTGAAGCGCAGGGAAAAGTTGCATATAGTCCAGTGTTACGCCTGCACTACCACTGCCATCACTACCGCACCACCGCAACCCTCGCAACCGCAGTATCGCCGCCGTTGCTACCACCAAATCCGCCGGTATGGAAACTACAGATCTCAACGTCGCTATCGCGGCATGCCACGCCGTCGCAGAGACATACGCTCTGTTGGAAGAAATTCTGGTGGAACGCCAAGCGGAGCGGGTCCGAGCGAAAAGGGAACACAGTGCTCAGGAAGCAGGTGCAAGGGGTTCGGTAGACGAAGTTGAGAATGGAGGCCCTCTCAACCAAGCGCGCGGAGCTATGGAGGAAGGCGAATGCAATAGCTCGCAGTAGATCCCGATGGTGGTCAGCGCCGCCGCCTCGCCGCGAAAGGTGCGTCGCAGTCGCCTCATTCGTCGCAGTGAGGGACGATGGAAGGATTCTGCAAGGCACGTGTTGTACGTGGCAAGTGTACTGTAGACTTAGTAGCTTAGTGCAAGTTAGCGTACAGTGCATGTCTAGACACGTACTAATTGAGCTACCAATGGGACCCATAGGGGCATTCAGAAAGTCTATATAAACGCGTGTCGGTGCCGGTCTTCCAATCGGGAGGCATCAAGTTGAAAAAACACGCTTGGTCACAGTGCTAACAACTTTCATTGAGGGGATTTGTAACAGTGCAGTACTGTACTGTACATGTTGCACACAATTATTACATATGAGAGGGCAGTTGCGGAGCACATTTCCCCCCCCCGATTAGGGAGGCACGACGGCTATTTTCCGAAGACTAGTCAAGAGAGTCTGAAAATGGGGCCAATTCATGAGAAACGACCTCACAATGCTGGTGTGAGGCCAGCAGTAAGGCATTCTGCGTTGAAAAAAACTGTCTCCACAGCGTATCTTTGCATACGGACAGATCGCACCCGCCCGAAGTTCTCCATGGCTCGTACGACGACGTGCCTACCCACGTCTGTCCAGCACCGCGAATGCGTCCAGCTGCCACCCACCAAGAGTGGATATCGGCACTGGGATTAGTTGGGGCCTGGCATGGGTGGTGGTCAAGTCTTGATAGTGTATGGCAATAACAGATGGGGAAGGTTTGGGTGATTACTTTTAGAAGATATGTCCGATCGACACATTGCAGATCTAACAATGACAGTGCCCCTAAGTTTGTAGTGCATACACTGGCACAACAGTAGAGTCTACCTGTGAAAGCACTGTTATCGTATGAGGCACACTTTGTCCTCATATGAGGACAGTTTCCTTACATTTTGGAAAGGTAGATGTTTTTGAAATCCCAAACTTTTACTGCAAAAAAGACTTTTTATGGTAACTTGCAGAACAGTAATTCTTACTGTACATGCGCCCTTGTTTCTGAAACCCTCCACGGTAATACGAACTATATTCCCTTCCAAAATGAAGTTTTTTTCACAACTTCTTGCGAAGAGAGGAAGCTGGTAAGAGAAAACTTTCTAGCCTTAACCGAGGTCAGTAATCTTTAAAAGTTTGATTTGATCGGCTATCTAAACTCATGACCTAATGCGGAGGGACAAGAAATGCGGTGAGGTAAAAACATTTTGTATTGAAAAAAAGTGCTAAAAGTAGTCCTCATATGAGGACAACGGTACAATAGACACTAGCAGACAACTCTAGCGGTCCCTAGCTGCCAGTGCTCCCTATTTAAAAGTTTCTTCTGGTCGACCTTACCCCCTGGCCTCCTGGGGGGCCTGGTGAAGTCCGTACTGTACAGTATCGTTCAGTGCAAGCTACACTTCGGATCTGACACAACTAGGCTTTTAGTGAAATTACTCTTCTCACACCTATACAATTCTTCATATACGAATGAAATGGGGGTAATAGCGAAAAAAGAAAGTGCTTACATGAGAACCAGACATAACCTGTAGGAAATTTAAATTTCAATATGAAAAAATTGTTGTTAATTAGAAGAACGAATCTCAAAATGAGTCAGTATCTCGGCAAAGAGTAAGATCCAGTCGTGGATGCTATGTTTTTCGGAATTAATTATGTCATCTCACAATATATGAGTATGTAACTTATATACCAAAAGTAATTAACTCCCAAAGTCGGTTGCTAGCAAACTAAATGTGCCCGCACGGACCAAGGAAGGCTGGTTTCACGAAAAAGAGTCTTCCATCCTAGGGTAGTGTCCCAAGAATAAGCCACATATCAGTTACTAATTTAAATACTTTTAAAGCAGTTGTCCTTTCCGCGTCAAAATTATACCTGCAAAATGATGCCACATCTTTCAAATAAGTTAATTAAGAACGCCTCGCAGTCGACCCCCTTCTAATTTAAAAGTTAAAAAGGTTGTAGCAGGCTTGGCGAACTGAATGCACTGCCAAGTCGTAACAGTAAACAGGAGCTGAGGTTTCTGTTGCGGTCTCTTCCCGCCAATTTCAAGGGACGCAAATATTCTTAAAGATAAATGCAAAACGGTAGCTGAAGTCAAAGTAGACGAACTATACAATCCAGAACCCAAAATGGCCTCCAATGCACCCAGCGTATCGAATTTGCTAAGGATCATGGTGAAAAAGGGCGGAAGGGGAGCAAAATTAGCGCTACTTCGCGGTCGAATCGCAGAAGCAGAGTCGGGATCAGAAGCGTAGGAAAGCAATTCTCCAGTTTTCGGCACATTTCTAGAGAAGAGGGGTACTTAGGCTGCAATTGAGATGACAAACTTTTCTTTCTTTGAATTTGATGCAGTTTGGAACTTGCTAGAACCGAAAATTGGACGCAACTGGAAAGCAGAGAGAGGTGAAAAGCCGAAATACAAGCCGAAGGACGTCTTTTCCATGACGTTGGCAACACTCAAGTATGGAGGGAGTTGGGATTTTCTTGGAAAAATGTTCGGTTTGAAGGATCCTACGTTCGAAAGAATGGTACTTGGCTTTGTTGATCGCATTACGAAGCGTCTGTATGAAATTTGAGTAGCGAAAGTTGAGCAGAACAGTTCATTGTCGCGCCTCATAAAAAAAGAGACTATGTTCGAGAATTACAAGTTTGCTTTATACGCAACGTATGTAACATTTCAGACCGCAAATCGCCCGATGAGGAATCATGATGAGGTCAGGTCCTATTTCAGCAACAAGCACAAGTTATACGGGCACAGGACAGAAATTTCTGTCTTGCCCAGCTGGCTTGCTATCGCCTGCACAGGGCATTTTCCGGTGTCTTTCGCCGACTTTACAAATTTTCGGAATAACTTCGATTTCCATGAAAGGGCTTTATCAAAGAGATCAGAAGAGAGAAAGGACTTTGCAGATGTCGGCCTTATTTCTGGTGTGTACCCAGAGCATTGGGCAGTTTTGATGGATAAGGAGTATCAAGGAGCGGCGGAGGTATGCAGGGAAAATCACTCTAAGAAGAAGCCTAAGGGGGGGTGCTGACGTGCGATGAGCTGCGAGTAAACAAATAAACTAGCTCAGATCGCACCGTGGTCGAGAACTATTTCGGGTGCATTTCTTCTCTATGGGCAATCTCGTCCCATCGCTGGAGCTGGGATGAGAAAATCTATGACGGGGTTTTTACGCTGTGCCTTTCGTTAACCAATTTACACATCAAGTGGCATCCTCTGAGAGATCAGTAGGGCTGCTGCGCGAAGATGTACCGCAAGAAATTACTGTAAATTGGCTTAAATAAGTCTGAGAAGCGTAGAATCTCCCAGAAGAAGTATCGTGCTAAACACAGGGCACGGATGGATGCAGAGCTTGGAACGGCAGATCTAATCGGGAGTCCGGGCAGGGGCTATGCTTGACTTACTTGATGACTAGGTTCTCATGTTTTAGTTCCCTATTATGTGTAATGTCTGTGTTTTTCTTTGCAAACTTGGGTTTTATGTATAAAGCATGCTTCGTATACATTGATTTCATGTTTTTTATATATCTTTTGGGTTTTGGAAATTTCTTAGTTATTCCCCGTAAAAACCTGCTGGTAATTACATTACAAAGTAACTGAAATGGAGATCTACTGTAAACATCCCGCAACTCATAAGGTCCCGCCGCGGCTGTTGGCTCAACATCAACTCGCTTCCTTAAGCCCATATCTACACTCCCTCAGCTGTGCCCCTACCTATGTCAGCGGCAGCGCAACTATTAGACAAAACCGTTGCCGACTACAGCAGTGGTCCTATTCAGACCAGATCAGGCACGCAAAGGGCTATAAAAACTACTGTGGTGATGTGATGCACACGAAGATCAACTCTTTGCCCACCGAACTGCCTTTTACAGTTCGGGTAGCTCGATCGATTGCACAGCTTAAGTAGAAAAATTAATAGTCGCAGATCAACGGAAGGGAGGGAAATAGGGGTGTTTTAATGATTGAAAAATAGGTTAGCCTGTGTTCCAAAACGCATCAAATAATCAACGGAAGTGTACGGAGCTATTGGCAATTCGGGTTCAACTGGCAAATACAGTCGTTCCGCGTTAATTGTAAGCTTCTTGTGAAAATGCCTGTTTACAATAATTAGGGAATAGAAATTATGTGAGATATCATCCAAACCCATATAACCACAAGTACGGCATTTTGTTTACTCTTGCAACATGTATAGGCTTACTTTTTTCGCAAAAACATATCTATTTTGGTCTGACATTGACTTAAAGCCTCCTTTAAGCGGATCGCGCTCTGCAAAGTACTCAGAGACTGACAGAGTATCAAATAAATAGGGCTATAATCATCTGGCACTAGCTTGACACAAGACACGGCGGCACGCTGCTCCTTCGCAGAAGGCATGCAATCAAATGGAGTATCTTTATTCGCTTCATCCACTATCTCAGGCAGGATGCTACTGAGGACTTTTTCGGCGAGTTGATCGTCTGACATTGATCCTAAAGAATCCATTTCTCCCTCTGTATTTGAAAACTGCTCAATGGACATTCTGTTATCCCCTAGGTTAGTCTTGAAATCATCCCTGTGCTCTCGATGCTCGTCTCCTCATCAGTATTCAAAATTAAACTGACTGCCATTGCTGGTAGGCCATCTCACTTGACTAAACCAGAGCGTCTCCAACAATTAAAAACACAGTCAGCGTCAATAATATTCCATAATTCTGTCACCCAAAGCATAGCGGTTAGCTGGTCTAGCTTATAAATAAACTTCGGATTGCAGTCAACTAAATACATTGCACGATCTAATTGACGCTTGCTGCACTGCATTTTAAAGCGACAATAATTACAGCGTCCAGTGGTTGTAGCTTCGATGTAGTGTTACGAGGCAAAAGAGCACTTGAAAAGAGGTCAATTCCGGAAGATTTTCTACGTTTCCATGCGCACTGCAATTTTCAATGAGAAATAGAACCTTTCCACATCCGGATCTTTCTATAAAATTGTCATATCTGTTAATTTGTTCAAGGAAGAGGGAAGCTGTCATCCATGCCTTTTTGTTGGTGTTGAAATCAAATCCAAGTTCATGTCCACTCCTTTTTCCAAAGCATCTGGGCTTCTTAGCTCTGCTGATAACCATCAAGGAATACTTCTTTGATAGAGTTTCATTACAACAGGCCACCCAGTAATACGGATTTATCCTTTTTACGACATGCCAGTTTGTTTCTCGAAATGGATTTGTCTGGTCCCATATTGTAGAAAAGACCAAACTCGTCTGCAATCCAAGCTTTATCCAGTGGGAATCTTCCTATCTCTTCAACGAGGTCTGGAAGCGCCCGGTTCACAGCTTCATGATCTTCATAACTCCCCTCACCTCGAGTTAAGCGAGATTTCAATTTCTATCTCGCCTGAAATCGTCAAAGCCACCCGGTGCCAAGTTTTAAATCAAATATTTTCTCGATCGGCAAACCCTTATTAATCTTAGCTTGTAAGAATGGACTTTTGAACATATCATTGAACCGCCGAGGCAAGTGCGTCTATTAAACTGATCGCATACTTATGCATAGAGAGCTTCTTCTATTACGTTATTTTTGCCAGTGCGTTGACGCTGTCCGTGTGCTGTGAGTTGGTTTGGGTATCATTTTTTGTGTTTGGCAATCGTCCTTGAGATGGTTGATATATATGGTGCCTGGGTAGTCCGGTAGGTGCCTTTGAGCTAGGACTGAATGTTCTCCAGTTTGGTTGATTCACCAAAATCATGACTTCGTTTGTGCTCGATGTAAATTGTTTTTCTATACGGTGGAGTTAAACTGACGTTATTTATTTTGAAATAGGTATGACGCTTAACAGGATTTGCTTAGAAACATGTAAATAAGAGTCTTTATTTATAAAATCAGATATACTATTGGGAGTGAAAGCCATTGGTTGATATTTCTTTAGTGTAGTTGCATATGAAGCGGACTTTCCGTTCGCACAGCTTTTTTTGGGCGTTTAAAGTCGTCAATAGTGTCTCTGCAGGTTTGATCAAACTGCATTCCTTTGTAAATGTATTCGCTCTCGAATTTGATCATTTTTAATATTCAGAACAACTGCTCATGTTCTGACCAGCTTGTGATTGTTGATGTTGATGCTAATGGTGAATCAACATCAACAGAAGACTTGATCAAATTCCATGGGCCCGCTGTTACGTCAGCCGTTGATTGTTTAGTAGCAGTCAGCTGTTCACGTTATTTCATCAGAAAGGGAGCCTGTGAAAAGGTACCGAATCAGTGTACAGACCTGCACAAATGGTGTGCAGAACGCACCAAGAAGAGTACCCTACAAATGGTGTGCAGAACGCACCACGAAGAGTACCCTACCGAGCCAATGGAAAAGCTGACCGGGCTTATGACAACTCCATCATTTTTAACTAAAATTAATGTATTTTCATACGAATCTGCAAACGTTCGCGGGAAAAGTGCTAGTTTTATACACAGACCAGAAACGGACTTTGGGCTGACGAGAGAAGAAGGCCGTTGCACCTAAGCGGGATTTTCAATTATCGCGCTTGCAATTAACGCGTAATGACTGTACAAAATTTCATTTAAGGGAAAAAAGGGGGCTTCTTTATTGAGATGTATGGATTGGCTGGGACCCAATTGGAGTTAAAGATCTGAATATCATATTAAATACATGTACGGATAGTCGAAGCAATGTAAAAATAATTGCTGTCGAATGCTAGCACTAGCAACAGTCTACCGGAAAGTCGATGGGAACTTCAAATAAAAACCCAAATTGTATCTCATTGTAAAAATGATAAAAGTCAACTTTTCCTGCCCATGTACAGTAGTAAATTTGCGCGACAGCTTGGCGTACACAACTTTGCAATCACTACTTTATGGCCCGTTCAGGTCCCTTGTGGAGGTATTCAATAAACGTTAAACCCACCAGGTCCCGTCGAGGTAAGTGGAATTTTTTGTTGTGAAGGACCAATGGGACATGAGGTAGAGCTATAGAGTTTACATAGACATGGCATAATATGCGCAGCGACTGATATACCATTAGAACGGAGGCACTCTAGAACATGCTTGCTGTGGAATTAAGATTCGCTCAAAACACCTTCCAAAAGACAACTGGCATTATTCTGGGCGAATCTCGCGCATGACGAGGAAACTGTGCTTACAGTACATCAGAATTCGTAACAGCTGCACATGCAACAATGAAAGTCGCAACCAGGTAGGCAAAGTCCCAAGAAGCTGGGTGAGAGTTCCCCAAGGTGGAGAGTAGAAGGTCAATTGAAGCGATGGCCAGGATTTTGGCTCGAATTAATCGGAAAAGCGAGTATCCTTCCCAAGGCGACAATATTAAAGGGGCTTGAACAGGCATCGTGCAAGGGAGGGGAGACATGCCGTGGTCAAGGGATGGATGACGGGTGCATCAATTATTCTGTACTCCTGTTCTCCCCAAGCGCATTGATGTACCTGTGAATTGCATGGCCGCATTGTAGAAGCTCTAGAACAGGTTACCACCCGGCTTTAGAGTGGCAAGCAGCCATGTTTTTGAGTCATGTCGCCACCAGCAGGTGGATCCATGGTGTCAAGTTTTCATCGGAGCAACCATACACAAACTGCTTCATCATGTATCGTCAAATTAATTTTACGATTTAGTTGCGTGGTTCTAATTTTTTTACCTGTAATTATGACTTCGAAAGCATCAATGTCGCGTTGCAATTGTGATTTGCCTTCTCTATTGTGTTTAAGTTGGCGAAGACCTCTGATACACGAAACTGCAATCAAGTCATTCAAGCGTATTAATCATCCTCTAAATGGATGGTCATGCTTTGTAATTATTTGCCTTTTCAAGCTCATTTGGCACTTATTCAACTGAGGCTGGACTAAGACTACGTGCAATTTAGGAGACATATAGACGCTGCCACTAAGAGCTGCAATCCAAATTAAAAAAGAGCAACCACCATATCATCTTACCAAGAATTTGCTGTCCAGCTCTACATTGGGCACAACACAGAGAACGGCACCATACTGATCCATAAATGTCTTGCATCCTCCCTTTTGGTATTTCGAAGCGGGAGAAAGCAGCGTTACTCGGCAGTAGAACTGCGATCACGTCTCGTAATTGTGTTCTGAGAAGTATATACCCAAGCCTAGAGCCAGTTGATATGAAAGCTAGCCACTGCACTCGTCCCAGTAACGAGGCTCGGAAAGCACCAAAGCTCTCTTTGTTTATTTCAATCTGTATTGCTTTTTGCAACTAACCCAGAGTTTCTTGTCCTGCTCTCAATTATCAAAATCATCTGAAAGCTTACAGAAAACTCATTAGGGCGTCTGTTTGATCTAGTTTTCTGAGCATTCTTCGAATTTCATAGATTTTTTCGCATTTTTTCAGAACAAAGACATTTCCGGTCTTTTAGTTGCTCTACGAATATTACAGAAGAGTTAAATGTGACTTCTCTATAAATAAGTCGGAAAAAGAGCTAGTGAAATTTTAGTACAAATCTTGTTCTCAAAGAAGTTTTTTCACCGTGTTTGTGTCAGTGCTTTAAGCTAACACTTAAATAAAAAACCTATGATTCCAAAATGCTGTAAATCTCTCTTTTTTGTATGTTAATAGTCCGCAATCTGGACAAAAAATTGGAACATAGTTGAAGCACAATTTGCATGGCGACTTAGAAAATTCTTTTCAAAAAAATACAAAATATAAATCCTAAAATAATAATAAAGGCGCGTAAAGGACTCAGATTCAAACAGAAGATAACTTTTTTCATTGTCGTAAAATTTGCACGTGTATCTATGTTTCAACGACGAGTGGTATTAAAGAGCAATGAGGTAAAGGTACTAAAATAATGTATTTTGTTCGATCCTTGAGGAAGCTGCAAATTTTTTCCATAATTTTAATGATAGATCAAAATAATCTGTTCTTTCCACCATTTTCCTAAAGTCATGTTTATAAATAGACTACCTGTTTCAGAAAAGCTTGTAAATCAATTCGACTCACAGTATTTCTGAATTTGTAATGTTAATTTTTATATATTCACTGTGGTTGGCGTACTGGGCGCCCTGCGATAAGGTTGCTTGTGGGGCTAGGAACTCGAAGAAGCAGAGGTGGTGTACAGTGCTGACTCACAGCTACCATAATTGACTGTAGCTAAGTACATTTTGAAACTGCTTTTCAATGATATCTTTTTGTGCCATTAAGGTTTTTTGCAGTGCCATCAAAACGCAAGGGCTGCGATAGCAAAAAATATGACAAAAACCAAGTGAAGACCTTTTTGGTAAGAAAAAACAGATTTAATGACGCCTCCATGTCAACATGACCCCACTGGGCGCATAGTACTATTTCAACACTCTTTCATTCTTATAACGAAAGAACACTGTACCACCATTAGATATTGCAAACTTCTAGATTTGCACTAGATTTTTTGCTTGGTAACTGCAATTAGCACTTTAAATCTAACCAATTTTTTTTGTAATTGTACATGTCGTATGAGTTTAGGGTAATTATAAACTCTAAATATTTGCTTCATAAAGATACTCAGGGTGTATTTGTGAATCAAATTTGAGCTGACTTTTGTGACTAAATATTCAACTTTAGGGCTTAAACGCAAGCGGTGACCCTCAGTCACGGCACAGTATATTTTAAGGTGAAAATTAAAGCTCCCTGTGGAAGAACTTAGTTAAGGATTGTGTCTCATATATATGAAATAGCTAATCAACCATGCGAATATATCTATAAACTGATATGAATTGATTTTCTCTAAGAGTCTCATTTGATTGAAAATACGTGATGTTTAAGTTTTCAGGCCTAGATGAGAACTTCCATGTTACATATTTTAACCATTGAAAGAAATTGAGTAATGTTATATGTTGTTACTAGTGCAAGAAACTCATACATATTGCTGCCTCAACCTTTATCACACTGTCGAGAAAAAGCTGTGGTTCTCTACAGAAGTCGAATTTGTCTTTGATGATATTGTTATACTAGATAATTGAAACTTTCAAATATTAGGACAGCTAAAATAGATCTTTACTTCCAATGCATTTCAAAATTTTAAATATATACTTCTGATGATGTAGTGTTGGGGAATTTTATCGTTTCTGTTAAGGTCTGTTTACGGCAGATATTGTCCAAAATCGTAAATATGAGTACACCAAAACACACACTGGCACTTGAGCTCTCTATAAAAGTTAGATGATTTTTTACTTTTAAACCTGCATAAAATTTGGGGAAATGAAATCAGAATCTTAACTCATTAGCAAGTCAGTATTTACCTCAGAGGAAAAATTTTAAGGCACTATAATGGTCCCATTAAATATTTTTTAGAGGCAGTATTTGTTAATTTACAAGAAAATTACTGGATCTATTTCTCAAGGAGAAATTATAAACACGGTTTTTGTACACAAACATTCAATCTTAAAGTCACAGAAAGGTCAGATACGGTATTTTATCTTTTTTAATTCACTTAGCTCTCCAGAACCATTAAGGGCAAGTTTGAAACATGAGCCAATAAAATTTTTAAAGCTATTATTTTTGATTATACAACTGTAGAAGTATTAAAAAGATTGAATGATCCTAATAATATTTTTAAATCCATCAGCTGCAGAATCTTTATTTAAAAATCAGCTACTGAAAGACTGAGTACTTATTAAATGTCGTTTGAATAAATGAGGGATTGTAAAAAGAATCCAAGGCTATTGATACTCCAAATGGGTTGCCTCTGGAGTAAATAGAAGTTAAATATGTGATTGAACCGGAAAAATAGATAAACTTCGAAGATTAAAAAGACAAAAATTGAACCGTATGTAAAAATAATGCGTTGTCTATTTCAATCTCTACTTGATATATTGGTTTCAATTTGGATTGAAGATTTTCCAAATATACCGGGAGCGTAACATCCAAAATATTAATTGGTGATTTAAAAATCGCATGTAGCCATGAAGAAATTCATCATGGAATCATTCATAGTAAAATATTTATATGATTTATTGTAAATATTTTGAGGATAAAAAATATTTGGTATGTCTGTACTTATTTTCGAAATGGAATGATTACATAATGTGGAAACCAGTGACGTATAGTATCAAAGAAGTCTGAAATACTTACGAAATATTTATAGGGTAGAAAAGCCCATTTTTTGAAAATTGAGTACTTTCATGAACGAGAAACAGAGCTGAAACAGGATAAAAAGAAGTATCAATAATAGAACAAAGAAATTGGAGTATTTTGTTAACCAGAAAACCACAGATATTAATTTGAGGTAGGATAACAGTTAAAAAAACCGAAAAAGAGAAAAGACTCACCACAGGACATTAGGAAGCAAAGGAAAGAGACTATGTGGGTCAGAATATATCAAAGCTTTTAAATATTTCGCAAGTTTAAATTTAAGGATAAAAAGATAACATGTCTAACACGTTGCGCATGAAAAGGAATAGAATCGGGGAGACAGTTCAGCGAGATAACCGCAATATGAATTCTCTTTTAAATTCTCACTAATGTCTTGATTATTACTATATCACGTATTTAAATTTATTAACTGTGCCAAGAAAAGCATTAATCTCGCCTAGTGTTACTGTGTGGCCGCTAAAACAGAAAAAAAAGTCGCAGCTTACTTTCTTAAATATTCCTCACATTTTGGATTGATTTTTCCTGCTATCTGCAAAGTTTCAAACAGTTCTGGGCAAATGGAAGACCATTAAGGAATAACCGATCGATACGGATATATAGAACTACCCTCACTGTAGCTTATGTGCAAAGTCTGATATTGATCGTAAGTTTATAATTACGTTTAATTTTCGAAGTAATTGTCGACAACGACGAAAGTGAAAGCACATTTTTTTCGAAATTAGTTTCACTCCAGTCAGGTATCTATTACCTCACATGAAAGATAAAGCCACGAAAAGACTTTCTGTAACTTAAATTATAGGTTATTTTGACCTCAAAGTTTGGTATACCCCTTTCAATGTACCAGTACAGTTTTTTCACAGAATCTTTCAGTCTTGTACTGCTTTTAAACGCCCTGAAATCTCATTTTTTCTGTAAATGGACAAAATCCTACCAATATCTTCGAACGTCATCTGTCTGTCTGGAAATATTTATATATAAATCGCAAACGCTTAAAGTGAACTGCTTGAAATGAAATCTTATAACTTTTCCAATCATTATAGCTCCTTTTATCGGTAAAAAAGGCATTTAATTTTCGAAGAACCCTCATGGATGCTAAATTTCTGAAGTAAGCCACAACATCTAAAGTATATATTGAATAAAAGAAATCATAGTTATTGAATGAAAGTTTAGAAGACTCAATTGGTAAAAAACGTGCAGAAGGATGCATTTAAACAATATTAGTTATCTACAAGCCACTCAATATTGATATCAACGTGAAAAGCCTTTTCTTTTGGCGTTAAATCCTAAGCGAACATCAATAACTGCAATATTTCTGTAATTATTTATTGCTTAAATTTAGGAAACATCCACTGAATCTTAAATTACAGACTGAAAATAAAAACCTCCAAATAAAATTCTGGGACTGAAACAGACCTTTAAACACAGCATTGTAGAAACACGAATTTATAAGCGAAAATATCCTCTTTTTGTCTCGAAGGTGAAAAAAAATATACACTGAGGGTAAAATGTATCTTAGAAATATAATCATGTAGTTTTTCAATATTTTTGATCAAATTTGGGAAGCTTCTAGTGAAAAAAGGTTTCCTAAGATAACGATTTTTGTAGTTTTTCAATTTAATGTTTTAGCCGCTTTATGTCATTATTATAAGCAAGATGGATTAGTCATTTGCAGCTGATACTTAATATAAATGGATTGATTTATTTTCTTAGCTTGCTGTTAATCTTTGCTTCATTTATAAAACATGGATAAATTCCTTAATCAACAAAAGATTGGGTTCCTCTACTTATGTAATTAAAGTTTTCCCAAATTGTAGTATGGGATATATCGAGATTGATATTTTAAACTTCTACTAACTTCTACAGATGCTCACTGCTTACCGGAATTCCCAGAAGCCTTTAGCAGTAAAATTATTAGTGCTAATTATTTCTGAAATACAATACTCGAGATTATCTTCATTTATCTCTAAAATGGTAGAAAATTCCTTCCATTTAGAGAAAATCTCAAGTATCTGTAAACCTTATGCATTTATTTATACTTAAATTCTGCCATATACTAAAAAATCTTGTCTTTTGAGAGACGCTGAGCTACTCAGGTTAAGTATATTACTGGTTTTCATAAATCCCGATTTATTACACCCGATCAATGCAAAAAATGTTCTTATCTGACACTTATTGCAATACCAAAAAGAAAATTCAAAGATGACACTGATGAGTTATTTCTATTCTTTGTCACCTTACAAGTATTCAATGGTTTACATTTATTGTTAAGAAGGATTATTAAGGTACTATTTCGTGCTCCCGTGACTACGTTTGAGGCTTATAGATAAATATTTTAATATTATGCAAAACATGTTCTAATATGAAAAGCCAATAGACATGAACCCTGTTGCATCTGCGTTATATTGATTTCCAAAGCAACATACAGAATAATAACCGAAATATTATGCAGTACCTCGCGTATCATAAGTTTTTTCCCTCGCTGAGTCTCGGTTTTTCATTCAAAGTTGTGTCGAAGTGAAAAACAGATTTCGGACTTTTCTAATGCAGAATAAAAGTTGAAAAATACCTACTATTCGTTATTTCATCATTCTTAGAAAAAAAGTACCAATAATGTGATGCGCGCTTCATAAAATTCACTGAAATACTTCTCTAAAGATGAATTGAACAAGTAGAAGTCCATTCCAGGGATAATACTTTTCTTTCCAGCAGTTATGGTTAGCAGTAAGAGAAACTTTTTAAGATCTTTTAGGTATGACCCATCATATCTTTGTTCTTCTCCAGGAAAAAATTCCTAAGGAGAAAAAGAATTCTTCAAAGGCTTCAAACTGGTTTATGTATCAGCTACTCTGCAATCGTCAGCGAGAGGAACTTATACGGACGTATCATTTGTGCACATTTATGTCTCTCCTATCTGCTTTGCGCATTCAGGGAACAAGAAAAACTTTAAATAAGGTTTTACAGATTCTTTTATTACAAATTAACAGTTATTTGTTCAGTGGTATGTATCCGAAAAGGTTTCTCGGTCAAAAACGTCACAGTAAAATTACATTGCGGTTTTTGGACAGAAAGAAATAAAAAATGAAATCTGTTGCTTGCGAAGTACGTAGTACTTCATATGTGTTCAATTGGGACACATCTTAAGTAAATAGTATGAAAAATATAATCCGAATTATTACTTAATGTCTCCCTCATGTCTCACGGATATCTCAATACAAGAATCTACACCATACTAATTTAGAAGTATTGTGGAGTTATTAAGCAGGCTGTGTAGATGCTCTTATTACGATATTTTCTTATTGCAGAGGATTATGTATATCACTGCGATAACCGCTTATTAAATCTATGTCCTGGAATACGTTTATCAATTTTCAAACGGTGTTTTAAATGTTCGCAATTTTGGCACCATGTATCATCTAACAAGCGTCTTCGTGCTATTTAGAGATGAGATATGTTTTTCTGTCCTTAATGATGAGTCATGGATAGAAAACCTAAAATGTATATTTTGCGGTCAAACCTTTACCATGAAATATTCAACTATTTGACTCAAAATACAGCTCTACCTCGTATTTTCATGAACACGAAAACCTAATTGTCCTCGGAAGCCATAAAATATTAACCGAGAGATGAACTAGAAATAGAAAAGTTAATGCGTATACACCAAAGGGATTTGCATGTCTGCACTCTTCGTACTGAGCAAGTGCATAAAAAGAAAGCTTCACAAGAAAGCCTCATGGATTTCAGGCCACATATCACCGACATCGCCATTTCCATTCATCTTAATATAAAGTTGTTTTTAATTTTCGAATCTTGGTAAACTTTGTCTAGATCGTATTCATAGTGCTCCGTGCACGAGTATCGAATGTAATTATCTCTTTTGACTCCCCATTTTAAGCCTCTTATGTCATTAAATTACTACTGGAAAATACAATCTTGTTGTTTTTCTCGACTTAAAGTATATCAGGGTCAGATAAATCAGCGAAAGTTGTATACTTAATTCATGTGTGTCAAAAGTTGGAGTAATTCTCAGCGCGCTGGAAAACAAAATCAGCTACTGAAGAAATATATTTTCTCCTTTTCTTTTATCAAGATAATATATTCTTAGATGGAGATCTTGACCGAATATTGTCAGGAATAATATGAATACGTTGTTTCTTTTGTGTTTCCATGAGAATTGTTCTAAAACACGTATCTAAGCTAATATCGTTAATGAATAAAATGTGCAGACAATAAAATCTGTCAGACAAGCTTGTGAAAAGGTTAGAATATCATAGGAAATAATTTTAAAAATTTGAGAAAAGTTCCTTACAGTAGTACAAAGTGATGGAAATGTAATCCATCTCAGATTTGAATATGTTGAATGTTGCACGGGAAGGTGTAAACTGTGATCAATGATTTCGAAAAAAAATCCTTAGCGCCTTTAAATGGAACTGGAAGCGTTAATTTAGTTCATCTGAATTAAATAACTCGAAAAATGCATTTCAAAAGAGATCTTGACGATATCTATTCAGCCCCACACTGATTCGAAAACGGAGATACTTTGATTGCATCACGTTCTGTTTTCTAAGTTATTTAATAACATGTAAAATTCGAACTATTCTTCAACCTA
This sequence comes from Kappaphycus alvarezii, assembly GCA_002205965.3. Lineage (NCBI taxonomy): Eukaryota > Rhodophyta > Florideophyceae > Gigartinales > Solieriaceae > Kappaphycus > Kappaphycus alvarezii. The sequence goes on from NADL03000750.1 coordinate 597,765, forward strand.
GTCAATTCGGTTCAGGCTAGCACAAGAGGCTTTTACCTGCTAATAAAATTATAAGACCTGGATATGCAGAGATATGGTCATTTCATGCCGCTGCAAATGTCATATTTTCCAATTTCCGGAGGTTCAGCTCTACTGAGAAGCAAAGCGTGAAATTTGTAAGCATTTGAACCAGAGAAAACAATACGACGAAGTGAACCTGAAAGTTTCGCTTGGAAGAACTTGAATAAATCTCCAATGGTGTACAGCGACATTCTGTTTCATTCCATGGTAGCAGAACAGGTTCAGTTCTTCGGGGAATAGAATATGGGTGATTGAAAGGATGTTATTTCGTCGGGAACGTTTAGGAACTTGGCATTGATCCAAACATGTGTTGGAGTGGATATTGAAATATGATGTGGATGTTAAGTCTTCTCCAGCTTTAAATCGGACAAAAGCGATCGAGAGTTCTGGTTATGGTGTACAAAATGGTTGGTTGCAGGCATGTATGGATTTATTGTTGTGGCTTTCAAAAAAATCAGCGATACAAGTAGGTGTCGTGGATTATTTGGCTGCTGCAGTGGGAAAAATATTTTCGATAATCGAAAAATGATGCTTTTAATAAATAATTACAAAACATATGAAAAAAAATCGGGAAAGGAATTATGTTGCAATAGCAAATAGTCGTCTACTTTTGGCCCATGTATACTTGATTTTTGATATTCAGAATTATTCTTGTTATTTAATTATTGGGAGTGACCTGCGGAAATATTTTTGAAGGTCCCAATAAAACAATAATCCTAATAATGATTGCTAATACACAAAATCCATAACCGTTAGCCTACGGAAATGTACTTGGTCTTAACCGTAAAATAACAGTTAAAGAGAGTGTTGCGGAACTTTATTGGCTTTAACTTTAATGTCAAATAATTAATATTTGGAAAAGAGGTTGATTCGTGGTGAGACTTAACTTAATCAAATTAATAGATTTTTAAGGAAAATTTGTGTTGTTTCCATGCAGAAAGAGGGAGACATATAACTAAATATTAGGAGATGAAGTTACTGTATAAAATTTTAGCTATGACTTCTAGCCTTAAATGTGCGTACGAAATAAGTAAATTGTAATGAAAAGGATATGATTGTCTATGAATAGTAGGAAAAACAAAACCAGAATAAGTTCTAATGCTTCCCGAATATGGGAAAAAAAAGAATCGAAAAAAATTAAACGGAGACCATTTTATTATTCAATTGCTGATAGTATTGAATGGTGATGAGGCTTCCAAATAAGCAAATAAAACACGTATGTTTTCGTTTGAAAAGAAACTTTTACCTGTAAAGATAAAATTAAATTCCTATTACATTTTTTGATTTACTCATAAGCCCCTTAAACAAGAAAATAATCTAATAATTTTACATGATTGTTGATATTGACACTTAGAGGAAGAAAAAACCTGAAAAGTTAATGTTCTTTTGAATTAAAAAATATTTTAAGAATACATTTACATGTCAATGTGCAATAATGCTTTACGTTTTGGTATAAATTTCTTGCCGGAAACTTATTAACGTTCAGGATTACTTTTTCTCTATAAAGAAACAGCTTTGTGGCCTATTCTCAAATTTCTCTTAGAGTATGCACATTTAGAAATTCAAAATATCATTCTGAGGTCAACGCAGTCGTCTGCGTTTACATTTGAACTACGACAATTGCAAAGTGATTCGACATAAGATAAATATATATTATTTACTCCCCTTTTGCCTTCTATGACGCACGTAAATAGTTTTGGAAGACCATTATCTCATCGTTGCTTCTAGTTAAGACTATTTTGTTTTAATTTAAATACGTTTTAAAAGAATTATAGTATTTTAAACCCATTTTTAAACATTAAATATATATTCATACTTTTCAATACTTAAATTGTTCTAAGTTTTTCGTAAATAGTACATAGCACTCAATTTTGAATATTATTAGTATTCCCTTTAGATTAAGACACGCTACTTCCAATTTAGATTACGGGAGTGGAGAAATTATTGGCAATTTAGTATTTGGAAGGTAACTTCGTTTATGAAAGTGACAAAACAAGTTCTATTTGAAATTTGGATGAGTTGGTGTTATAGTAGCGAGAAGAACAATTTAAAACTCGGGAAATGTTAGTTATAATATTGAAACCATTTATTAAAATTATTAGTCCGTGTTTTGCAAAATCACAGAGCCTCTGTCAATTCTAAGAAGGTTTTACTCGGTTGTAATTCATTGTTCTTAAAATTGAATCTTGATTGATTTTTAGAGTTGTAAATAGGAAATTCTTCGAATAAGAGGAAATGTTGTAACGACAGGAAGAGTTTTTATACAAAGAGGTCTGTGTGGAGTATATAAAGAGCTTTTCACTCTCATGTTTTCAAACTGAAGTTAATATACATTAAATGTCAACATATTCTGACCTGGACGTCATTACTTCACCACGACAACATAATATGTTTACCACGGCTAAGAAATAATTTTCGATCACATTATGCCTACACATTTTTTTAGTGGATAAATGGTAGTAGATTTTCAAAAACAAAAATTCTACGTTTCCGAGCTCCGATATATATTCTTATATTCTAATAAGTTTTAACTATCTTTTACAGTCCCAAAGACTAGTTAGGAATCGGTATTTGCTCTTTTTTGGTAGTAAAATTAATACGAGACAATTCGCGGTGTATTGTGCACTTCAAAATAACCAGGAACGGTTTGAACGTATTCTGTGAAAATAAAGTCGACATCAAATTAGATTATTCCTTATTTATGTCTCAAAATGGCCCAAAATACTTTAAACAACGTAGTTCTGAACAATTGGCGTTCCAATCGCAAGTAAAGAGCCCATACTAATTTTAATGTTCCTTAGGCTAGCAACTCCCATACTTTGATTTACTGTAATACAAAGATAAGCCAAACGTTTCTTTTTCGAAAGCCGATAGTCAGCTGCTTTACTTGGAATAATTGTAAGTTGCATTCAGCAAATTCCAATAAAATTATTTTTGTTCTGCTCTGAAAATAATGAAAGTTTCTTCCATTATCCTCAGTATACAGTCTTCTCACATACCGTGGTGAGATCGGTAAAACTGAAACTTTCATTACTCGATTAATTCTGTGTAAAATGACTCTTTTAGTTTCTTTCTTCATAGAATCATTTTTAAAACTGAAATGATAGAAATTTTACAGGTTTGTGCCACAAGTTGCATGAATTAGTATTTTTAATCTCCCGAGACTGATTCCTAAGCAAAATGCTGTGAAAACTGTTTCTTTACCCCTTTAACAATAGAAACAACTTGAGACAACTTTTGGTTTAAAAGTTTCCATCTAGGTCCAAATTATTTGGAATTTTCATTTTACCTGCTGACAAATGGCTTTGTAACATATTCTACGATTTTCCAATTTCAAGGAGTGAAAAAGGCTATAGACTGGCACTGAAGTATCTAGATGGAAACTTTTACCGATAGGTAATAAAATACAGAAAGTGCCCCAAATATTTTCAAATGAAACAAAAAATGAATACTGAGAAGTATTTTAAAGTTTTTAGTGACTACATTTTCTATTTATCCATATATATTTTATACATAGTTGTGAACAAGAACTGAAGATATAATAAAAGTATTGTTTGCAGCTACTTTCATGTGTTTTTCCAGCGTCAGAAAGAAACAGTATCTAATCGAAAATAAATGACATTGGTCGTATATCTAGTATTACTGAAAGAAGGTATTATATTCTTAGCCAAATGTTTCTCTATTTCACTTTCAGGGTGTAGGAAAAAGAGAAATACTGATAAAACACCCGTTGAATCGTTTTACAGGATTTTTGCATTTCATTCCTTGTAGTATTAATGACACACCGATGGGCACCGCAAACTTATTCTTCATTTATATATATTTTAACTGAATGTTTTGCCTGAAAACATTATTACTGAGATATATCAAATTATCCTACGATTTGATGAATGTTTGCGTAGTGATGTTAAATTGGCCTCATCTTCCGCCGGCTACCCTGAATCTTCTTCATCTCCTCCTCCTCTGCATTCCATGCCTCACCGAAACAATGAGGGCGGACCAACCCCTAAAACGTTCCCTGACCATCCCTGTAAAGTAGTCTCCTTGGTCAGTTGGCCAATTGATCATCAGGGCATGCTTTCGATGGAATTGTGGGATATACATGACTTGGAGTTGGGGAGAGACGGACGAATATTGGTCATTTCTAGGATAATGTGGGTGAGCCAATGGAATGCTTGATTGCAGCATTATTGCTCCACAGACGTTGCTCTCTAATTCTAAATATGTAACCTCTGCGAAAGTTTTCACAGCCTTGGGCGAAAAATGCGATGCAATGTTGCAGCCATGAATTTAAATTTTTTCAAGTAAATAATTAAAATTATGGTTGGTAAAATATCGGACCTGAATTTGGTGGAGGAAGCGGATCACGAGTCGAAAGAGTTTTTTTTTGACAAAGTAAAACTAAACCTTCAAACAAAAAATAGGAAATAGAGTAGCGTAGTGATATTAGGATCATAAAAGAAAAGGACCATAAGATTTCCTTTTCGTTGAAAGAAAAGCTAGGACGATTGAATTGAAAAGGAGAGGCTAGAATGTTCTCGGGAAGAAAGGAAGAGGAATTTGCGGAAAGGGCGGGTTTCGTTATATTACCTTTCCCTTTTCGTAGTTGAGAGAACAAGTTTGGGTATCTTACCCCTAGAAGATACATTGGATATATTCCATTTTGTAAGGTCAATTGTTTGTGCTTGAAATATTTCACAAGAGGAATTCTGCATGAAATTCAAATGGGTTTTGGAGGATAACAACCAGACTTCCTTGGATAGCTACTGCAAGATCAGCTTGCAGTACCTTTCCATTACAGTGCTGTCTTAGAAAATTAACGGCCTTCGAATCAGGAATACTGGAAACAGCAGCTTCTCATTAGTAATGACCTCCAATGCGGCTGGTTGGCTTTCTGGCTGTTCAAAACGTTATCCACTACAACATATATATATCAACACTGGCCTCTCTCTACTTGGCGGTGGATTGGAGTTCTATCTGCAACTGCCGCAACATTTCACATACATACATGTACAAACCACGAAGCAAGGATGTATCACCCATTATATCAGCAGTAAAAAATGAAACCCCGGTTTTCCCCAGTAGCTTCTGTTCTCTCTATATCTCATCAATAAGAGTATGCATTCTCCAGCCGGCAAGATGATAATATTTATGTTTCCTGACTGGTTAATTAAAAGGTATTCATGGATTTCTGAGACAGACAAGCCAAAATAGGTAAAAAGCTTAAGTTAATCTTGGAAGATATGTTAAACTCTATTTCAAAGTACTCTAAAAAAGGACAGGCGACTCAGAATAGCATTCTGCAACAGTAATAGCGGAGGAAATATGCTCCACTAGAGGCCACCTTGAGGCTAGTCATCAAGCAGGATGCATTGAATATGGTTCCCACCGCAGCGTTCCTTTGCATCAAAACCCCGAACCTCCCCAGAGGTCTCCATTACGCTCACGAGTCTTTTCCTTGCTACTTCATTTCGTATCGCGGGTGTGTCCGGATGGCAACTTCGGAGAGTTAATATTGGTGCAGGCGAGGCGCACGTAGAGGTCGCGATAAGGATTGATTTCTTCTGTGATTCGCAGTACGTACCGCATTCAGAGAGTGGAAAGGTTTGGGAGTCTTTATGCTTGGAACATATATTCGAACTATCCTAAAGTTTTCCAAACAACCAAGATAGACTCGTTCATAGAGGACATCGGCTTGAAGGCCCCACTTTCCGGTTGCAGGAAGCAAGTGAATTGACCATGCTGACATCAAAATAACAACGCTTTTTCTTTAACCTATTCTTTATTTAACTAGCCATGTAATCAAATATAAGCCCCTGTCTGTCCCAAATCATATCCTCAGCGACTTGCAATCGACGCTCGAATATCTTTGGCTTAGCTGTCAATAGTGCCTGTCTTTTGCGCAACTTTTGCGCATTTCTTGTAGATATGCTCCACCATTATGGTTTTATTACCTTCTTTTTCTTGCATTTTCTGTTGTTCGGGCTCCTGGTTTCTTGCTCCTGGTTCTCGCATACTACATTCCCTATCCAATTCGCTCCCAATACTTGTCTGAGTAACATCTGTGGTTTGAGCATATCGCCGCAGCCTTTCTATTTCAAAAACATTGCTCTTCACGAACTGACTTCCTCAATCAAATATGCTGTTTTGTCAATGTAGCCGGCTCTTAAAAATTTGATATAAGACTGTTGCAGTAAAATTCGACGACATGGCTTCTTTCATGTCCTTAACGAGGATAATAGCGCAAATATGCGCGAGGAATCACATCGCTCCCTGAACAATATTCTCGTATCCAATTGATATCACTCACTCAGCCCTTCAACATGGCGGCTCATCTGAACCATTGAGCCACTCTACATAAATCACGTCACTCATTGCGGTAGTACTTTCATACTTTGCAACATCGTCTCGGACGCTAGTTCTTTTGCACGGGCAGTATTACATTGGAAGAAATTTTAATTTCCTTAAAAGAAGCTCCCATGCGGGCCGCCCAAGAATCGCTGCTTTTTTAGTGGATTAAGAAAAAAATGTCGATGAAAAGTTGAAAGGGAGGAGTCATCTTCGACACGACCATGTGAAATTCTGTGTGTGCTGGCATAAGCAGCTAGCTGTGCATTAGAATTGAACGATGAAATGGTTTGCGTTGAATTTGCAAAAATGGGCATGCTGTACACTTTACAATGCAATTCACAGTAAATTGGTATCTTTCTGGTGAGTTATATAAAAAAGAATGAAACCAAAACAAGCGGGTTGAAATTGTGAAGCTTTCAGATATGCAATTTACAGTAGCCTGGGTAAAGTCTTTTGTGCTAATCCCATGGCTTACCGTCGATCGTTTTCATATATAGTCCCTGTTCTTCATTCTCTATAGTCCGTTCATTAGTGTTAAGAGAATATCTGACTGCCGAAATCTAAGATGACTTCATCAAAACATCAGAAGCGAACGCTGGACAAACATTTCGCAACTGCAGAATGACTTGAATCGAGAGAATGCAAAAAATGGCCATATTACGAGTAAATGTATGCGGAGTGCCCCAGAAATGGAGATTTGATAAAGGCAGTTACTTGGAAAGGAAGTATAGTTGACGTCAACTTAGATTTACCAGGAGATGATTATTTTGAGGAAGAAGAAGGAGGAACTGGATAAAACTGGTTCGACGAATGATGTAATCTCCCCGTTTCCCCGCATTGTTCCAAGTGCTGAGAATCCGTGCGAATATTCTTAGTATTTCCATCAATGGTAAAATGACAGACCTGCTTAAGTCGAATATAGTCATGCGAGAACACAGTAATGCAGAATGAGCTCACATAAAACGAAGTTAGGTGGTAATCATTTAGATGCAAAAATGTTTTCTTCGAGTACATACCTTTCGACGTTGGAAAGTATACTTTTATCGTAGTTTAAGCTACATTAAGACTTGTAGAGGATGAGTTGATTGGAATTATCTCTGAGAAAAATTAGAAAAAAGTGCATCGAGGTGAAAACAACAGGCTTCGGGGCTCACCAAGCCAATTTTCACTAATTACAGCTCTAAGCACATTACTGGCCAAACTGAAATCCAACATTCCTCATTGCGGTTGTAAATTTGACAGCAAATTGCTATTCAGAGTCGTAAGAGTTGCGTTTGCTGGCACAGTTGTGAATATCGCCGTGAAAAATCCTCAGAATCCGAAGAACTCGTACAAAGAGACTTCGCAACCACCAATGTTTCCTTTTTCTTCACACAGAAAAAAGTATCACCTGGAAAAAAAGAGTGAGTTTAACGAAAAAGCTACACCAGAAAGCATTTCGTAGCTTCGGTTATCTTCAACATTCAATTTTATTCCTTTCATAAGTTCATAACGGAGAAAACGCCTTCAAATTCATTCGGACATCAGAAAAGTTTGGCGACCGCCAATCAAAGAGGGCACAGAACGGGACCTGAGACCCATCACGATGCCAATGAAATAATAAGAGCAACTGATGGACCTGATGAGATTGGTCAGAAGCCATTTCTCTACCCACAATGGTTGAAGTAAGGCTTTATCAGTTTAGAAGTCGATGATTATGCACACTATCAACCAGAAAAAATATTGAAAAAGAGCAGGGACTCGTTGAAAAATCTGGGAGAGACACGGGACAAGGGAAGGTGATATGAGGTTTAAGAGATGCCACCTAGAACTTATATTGCTAAACATAGAGCGCACCGACTGTTAAGTGTGGTCAGGAACTTTTCGTATTTTTTGTCGCAAGAACAGTCGAAGAGCTCTTTTCGAGAACCCTTCATATGTCATTGTCCCTCGGCGCAGTCAAGGAATTTATATTGACCAAAAAGTAAAAACAGCATGCTTCATAAGAAGAAAAAATCGAAATCCTACTTCTATATAGGATGCGGGACTCATGAAGGACTGCTATTTGGGTCTTAATACCGATGATGACCATAATGCAGAGCTGCATTCTTGGTTTATTACTACAAACAAAAATTGTGCTCCTCGCCGACAGGCACTAAATATGCGTCACCAATGGATCTTCAAAACAGCGGAACAAGACATTTGAGTCTAAAATAATTACCAAAATTTTCTACGTGATTGACATAAGTAGAAGATTTTGTACAGGATACATCGGGTGCAAAAAGACATGATTTCTTACTTTCCTCCGATACAACGCCAAGAGCCTGAAATGCCTAGCAAAAAACCCTAAATCCCCTAAACTCTTTCAAATGGACACAATTACGTGAACATATGGACTTTTTATCACTTGAAATGTGCGGCGTGGACAGTATAACCGAAGTTTGGTACGCAACGGATGGTCACATCCGGTATATTCATTTCAGAGTGGATTAATTCATCATTTTGATAAAATTAACTACATTTCCAGGCTGTACTGTATCATTGAAAAGTAATTCTAATGAAACATTACATTTTTATTACTTCATTTCATTGCAATACCCATATATAGCGTTATAGCCCATTGTCGGTCCCTTGCTGGATACACCATCTGAATGTTCGAATCAACCTGCGACAGAAGTAATCAAAGATAAAATTACATATTTCTGTATGGGGATAAAATAATTTTTGGTCGCGACTTCCAGAGCTACTCAATTGTAATTATTACTATGAACTGGGTTGCTTTGGATACTAAATTTTTAGCACCAGCCTCCATTTACATTTCACCAATGCTGGTAGTACTTTCCACGATCACAGGACTGCGTCGATCTGAGCAGATCAGATATAGCAATGCATTCCTCCTCTTGAACCCATCTGTGGCATTCAAACTTGAGATCAATACTTTCATTCTTTCAATTTCATGTTATTACAACCACCCGATTCCTATCCAAACTGAATAAGTTAGCCTCAAGTTTTTTCGCACTGGTAATCTTTTATTCTGCGATGAATATTGACCATGTCAAATCGCAGACGAAAGGCCGCTGTTTTGACGTGGATGGAATTGAAGGATCAAGTGTAAGATTTGAAACCATTCTTTGAACCTCAGTCTGCACCAAGTCCCAAGAAATCAACATTTGACGACGGAAAATCGGCAAGCAGACTAGTTGGTATTGGAAGAAAATGAACATAAGATGGAATTGGTGAAAGATTGGACTGAAGTTAATTTGATTGGGATTTTCGACAAAATGTGTGAAAAAAGCAATGATTTGCGACCGCACGTTCCGAACACGATGCCCATCGGACACATAATTGGCAACTTCTTGGATAATCGGTGTGAAGAAGATTTCGAAAACGGAGTGATTCAAGTTACGCTCACAGATGAAGGAAACTTTGATGAGAACCAAGAACACGTTTTGGCGCATAAATATGTGGAGGAGGAAGAATAAGATCACTTAGAGGAGGGTACAATTGTATTGCTTAAAAAAATGATTATCACAATGATGGGCGCAGGGTGCTCAAGCATCTACGACGGGTTGGAAAATTAATGTTTTGATTGGTGAACATCCTCGGAACTTCTATTGTCTGTTGTAATTTGCGCTTCACTGTAGATCAATTAGGGACCATGTGCGGACAATCGAGTATTTTCTGCATTATGAGTTTCCTGATGATCTTCATAAAATACGAATCATGCCATCGTACCCACTATGAGGAGGGCCATAGGGAAACATTTGATTTCGAAATGTATGCGAAAGACGCACATGCACAGACTTGCAATTGATTTCAATCGCATCATTCCAGAATCACCTAGTTCTGCGACACTTCAATGTGAGAATGTGATCGTCGTTACCTATCGAAATGGGGTAAAAGCCTTTATATCTACCCCTCGTCAGATTTGCGTATATTTTATCCTACTAATGAGAAAGATCTGATTTATATTTCAATGCACTTCTTCTAGTTTCCAGTTCTAACAGGGCATACGGATTTATGTGATCAAATAAATTGCGCAAAATGGATCCAAATAGAGCGGAAATGCTCCTAGCATCAAATGCTGTATCCTTCAAAGACAGAACAGCATTTAAAGGCAGATTCTGCATTAGTTGTGAAAGTAAGGCTTACAGAGCTGCCAGACACCGTTCGAGCAGTAGAGAAAGGGCTAATAAATTATTTATTTTGTGCAAGTGATCCTAAAAGCGCTGAAAGAGATGTCCACAGTCTTGAAGCCAAAATATCTGCTGTTAGTTGTGTGGGTGCAGAAGGGAAAAAGGGATGAATGAAAAGTTACATTCCGTCGAATAGGTTCTGAAGAAGCGTATGAGGATTTCACGTGCATGACATTCTGACAGAGAGCATTTGTGCCCAATCAACAGAGATGCCAATCAACAGAGCTGCTAAAGAACTCATATATATATAGTATGCATTGTACAGGTTGATGCTGAATTGTGATGGCTTTCTCATCTCTTCTACCTCAAAGCTCAGCTGGTAGATTCTATTTGGCGACGTTGGGGTTGCCTCCCTCTTGGAGAGATGAAGGGCAGCATTTAGTCTTACCTCGCTGAATACTACTGGGATGATCAAAAATGTTACCCTGCTTTCAATTATTGGTGATACAACTGATACGAATACAGAAGTAACAAATGGGAATGATCCTTTTGTATGAACATTCACAGTACTTTGCCCCTTAACACCACTTCCATCTCGATGGACCGCGAAAACTAATTAACTGAATTCAACGGTACGATCCCAATCTTCCAAGTTCCTTTTTGTCCATCTTGAAGTTAGACATAATCAGCAAGGCAATAAAAAGAGTTATATTCAGCAAAGTTTTCGCAACAGAGAGAGAAATGGTATGGCTAATGGGGTGGACAGGAGTTCTTCTCTAGATCCATAACCTCTTGCAGGTCATAAGTTGATTCCTCTACTTTTCGGTCTCTGTGCTGGTCAAGCGCTATGCTACATACCATTTTGAGGTAGCGTTTATAACATATGCCAGGAGGTGATCTGAAATCAAAGCTAAATCATGTTTGCCTACAGTACAGTCTGGCGAATACAAATGTAAAAATTAACCCATACTTCAACTGCAACAAAGTTCAAATTCATATACATGCTGTACTGTCAATCAATCCAGCTGTCGGACAAATTTTTGGTATTGCATCACAGGAGACCGGAAATTAGTTCGAAAAATTCCCGGTCTTGGGGATCGATGGAAATTTGAGGGAGCTGGAAGTTTGTGCGAGAAGGGGAGGTTGTGATGGGTTTTTCGTAGAACCTAAATCGTAGGGCGCAGACGAGGATTTTCGAAGCGCCAAGGGTTTCGGCACACTGGGTGTTGCGCCAGAGGACGTGGGACATGGGGACAGAAGTGAAGAGTCGCGGAGGCGACGGCTTTAGTTGGACTTAGAGTCCTTGGAACCTTTTCCAGACTGATTCTTTCAAGGACGAGAACCTTGAGCAGCCTGTTTGTTGAACTCCTTCGCGTAGTCCTGGGAGCGCAATTCACCGAGCTTGGCCTTAGTAGAGGGATAGAGCTCAGAAGAATAGGGTTAGTCGTCTTCACGAAGAATGTGAAGACGACGAAGAATCTTCGGTGCTGCCTCTTCCTTTTGGTCTAGTCTGCTCTGAATTTCTATCCCTCAACTGCCAAATCTGTCATAACATCCACGCACTATTCCAGCCGTGCTGAGTAAAATTCCTTCAGGAGACTAGTACGATCGGCAGCATATGTTTGGTAAAGTGTTGCAGTTTCTAGGCCCATGGCCAAACAACTTTGATCTCGCTATTCAAACTCGGACTCTCAACACGCGGAAGCATTATCTTTAACTCAAGCACTACTTTCGAAGCCACTTCACCATCCCCGTACATACTTCCCTCTTCTTTCGGTCTCCATGAGCATATGCCGTCAGGAAACAGATGCTTCCCTGTCTGATCCAGCATCCTAACGTTTTCCAGACAACCATAATTGACCCAAAAATATGTTCCACGCAATTCTAAGGGAGGAACTGCGCTCCCTAAAAATCCGAATTCAAGCCAGTTTTGTAGAAGTTTTGTAGGTAGCGATAAAGGCAGCGATGGCTACAGCCGGGATTGAAGCCGTAGTGAGAGCCGATGGAGCAATGTAGGTGAGAGTATGGGGTGCTGCAGACGCGTGATCGAGGGCCCTACTCAGGTAGGGGATGTGTAGGGATCTTGGACGACAAAATTAACATTTTCGTTGTCCATGGCGATGCTATGGAGTTTTAAATTCCAGGATTTCATCACAATTCTGGTTCGGTAGAACTCGTAAAGATTTTAATTCCTATATATGAGTCACCTTGATGAGTCGGAATAGCGCCTCCCGCCAAACAGGGTTAGGCAGATGGCTATTTTGGTGGGAGGTTTTCTATGCGGTTGAAAAGTTTTGCAGTGAGATTGTAGCAAATTAGCCACTTATGAGAAAAATTTGCCACAGCTTTTTGAAATTTTTTTGCAACTGCCTGCAATGAAATGTAGTTGTAATATGGGCTGTGTCAGCGGGAGGGGGCGAGGAAGGAAGGCACAGTGGATACAAAAGCATCTGGGATGCAGTTGCAGTCCCATATGTGGTTTGTTTAATTAGGCTGGTTGCCGTAGATAGTTGACACACAGGTAGGCAGGAAGTCCGATTGACCGTTTTTTGCTATACCTCTGTTGTCGCTCCTATGGCCCTGATCGATCAGGCCGCTCTACTTAACCTACACAACCTACAAAAAGATAGACAGGTAGTCCGATTGACCGTTTCTTTCGCTACAGCTCTGTTGCCCCTCGTATCGCCCCGCTGGGGTGGAGAGCTCTGCATTATATAGCCGTCCGCATGGCAATAGAGCTCTGCCTCATATAGCCGCTCGCATTTCAATATAGGAGTGGTAACCGCTCGATAAGTACTGTATTACCCGTAGCACTATACACCAGTGCTGCCACCTGTAAAATACGGCACAAGTCATCAAACTCGCTAAGTCACTGTAGTCACTCGATTGTACACGAAAGTTTGTACAGTATGCACTGTACAACAGGAATGCCGTGGTGGTAGCTCTTTGCGAATTGTACAGTATGGCACAGAAGAGTGCGGAGAGTATTCAGAAACTAAGCACGAATGCAGGCGGCGGTTGAAACCTGCCGCGCCTGCATCACTTGGAGACTAAACGCAAAACGGTGAATGAAGTCTCAATGCTCCTGTTGGGAGGAGAAACAGGGACAGTAAGCAGGGAAGAAAGCAAGACGGCGGAAGGAATCCGTGCCGTCGTCGCAAAGGTGACATAGATATCAATCCTGACAGAGGAGAGGAATATATCGTTTTGGTCGCAGTAAGTGCGGTTATGAGGATGTTTCTCGCGATCTGCGAGTGTCGCGGTAGCACATGTGGTACCCGTACTTGGCAAGACGTGGCGGCGAGCCGAGGGGTGTGCAATAGTGACGTGGACAGCAATATCAGTACCATGAAGCCATTATGCAGCAGCAAGGCTGTTACTAAAATTATTGCAATACATTGCTCCAAATATGCAATACGCAATAATACTTCCGTTCAGAACAATTGCAATAGGTATTGCAATACAAATCACGGATGCAATGTGTATTGCAATACCGCTCAAGCAGCAATAAGTATTGAAATACTTATTGGGTAGCAATACTTGTTGCAATACCCGTTTATAATATGTACTGCAATACTTATTGGGTAGCAATATTTGTTGGCAATACTCGTTTAGTTTGAAATAACACTGTTGGTATTTTTACTACAATTCAAACAAATATAATAGTTGCGGAAATCTTAACCACTATAATTGCTATTGCGCTCTTTATGAGCCTCGTGAGATTCCATACTTGCTGCGGCTCATCACAACGCGTTGCACTAATGGCTTTGCGACAAGTTGCGAGTCCCAGAAATTCAATCCCCTTCAGGAATGCAATTGCTTCAAATAGATAAGGTCATGGATCGTCTCTTTAGCACGTACTTAGAAATGCTCTAGAGTCGTTCAAATTCTGCAAAAACCCCAAATTAAAGTCATAATTAATATCCGCGCTCCACGTCTCGTTTTCTTCCTTCGCTTGGTAATCGCTGTGCCATACTTAGGGCGCTTTAGATAGTACTTTCGAAAGGCTCATTTTCAAACCGTAGCATTCTTGTCCTTCTGTAAGCACATGAATCCTCTTTCTCGTCTTCAGATAGATTCAATTGCAAACCTCTCTGTATTTCATGACCCAGTTTTAATGCAGAGTTTAGGACTATGTTTTCGTAGCAATATATTTCGTATCAAGCTTGCATTGATAAAGTGAGGAGTTAGGAAGATCCATTTCCTCAATGACAGTCTCCAACAACATTTCGAAAGCATGCATTGACTTTTGTAGTACAATGGGCGGTGCGCAGTTCTTCTTCTCTAGAACGGAACACCTCAGACTACTACGAACACACACACACGCACAGGGTGTTCGCTGTCCCTCTTTCTCTTTAAGCACCCTGCGTTGCAGTAGCACACTCGCCAACGGCGAGAAGAAATGGGGTTGAAGAGCGGGGGTATTTTAAGTATACTTGCCCTCCGGGTTTCTAGGCAACTTGGTATGCGTCGATTAAAAGAACCGTAGACACCAGGGTGTAATTCTGGACAAAAAAGATATAGTTTTCGGTCCGCTGTGCTGAATATCTCCTTTGGGGATAAGGATGTTGTCACAGCGACAACCTTGAAGTTACTATTTGTATATGACGCCGAAGTCCGGAGCGCCAAGTGTCAGTGAATATCAAAAAACAATAAAAGAGATAGTATAATGGAATATAAGCGAGGAATTGAAAGCGGGACCCGGGGGATAAACGTGGCTATAGCTAAAGTTGCCGTTGGCAAATTTTCTACAAAGGCGGAAGTTAGGAGTCAATTTCAGAGCCAATACAGGGGTAGCTGTTTAATCTGTGGCCCTAGTGGCCAGGTAGGTATAAATACTAGTTAACTAGACTAAGGTTATCTTGGACGGCGGGGTGAGTGAGTTTTAGGGTCAGCCAAGTTAGGGAGATCAAAGGTAGAATAAGTAAAGTTTTGCCCAATAGGTGCCTTTCACTTGCGAAATATCAAGGTCCCATTTGGGGCCGAGTGGTCCAGATTGGAAGCCCTCAAGCCCCATCGGGCGAGGATACAGTACCAAAAATAATAGTGAGCGGCAAAAGAAAACTGCCTTACTGTACTGACTGCACAGTACAGTGCCTGCTGGTTAGCAATGAATCAGATCAGAAAAAGATCACTGAAATTAGCTCTGCCGATGTCAGTAAATTATGTGTGCCAATTGCACTACAACGCTGTTCCTACATTTCTTGGTTAACATCTTCTCAAATTTATGTCCTCTGGAAGCCACTCTTGCACTTGTATCAATTGTAAGGTCTCAGTCTGGTGCGTTTCGGACTTCGATCAACTCATCCTGTATCTGCAAAATCCTTTTTAGCATTTCAAATTTTGCCAGACCAACGTGAAGTATTGCGTATGGTGGGCTTAAGGTCTGTAAAATTCAGCGATCTTTTTTTCTCGCCTTTTTCATCTTCTTGCACATTTTCAATTGTTGTCTTGAGATGTAGTTGAATGTCAATCATGTTGTTCACTTCCAGACTTAGCTTGGGCTGTTACATCCAACATATTGCTTTTCGTCAACAATGCAATCTTCATATTTGTTCTGAAATTATCTCCAATAAGACAAACACCCATTTAGAGAACTGCTAAGCGAAAAATGGAACGTTTTCATGAAAAAACTGAGCGTAAGTTTCTGCATTGAAAGTTTCTTTTCATCTGTAGAGTTATTCTCATCACACTGTCCCGCGACGTGTCCCATCGGGGACGAAAGCAAGAATTATATAGCCTAGAAACTGTATCCCTTACAGATACAATATTGTCCGTAGTCTGCAAATAGTTGCAGTTCGAGTCAATCACTGCTACGTAATGCGTATTGTGCATGGCCATCCATCGAAAAGTAGTTATCTTTTTGTTCCCTTCATGTCTACTGCAAACGATACTCTACCATGTCCACGAGCTTAATCACAACCTCGACGAATTTCTTGTTCCCAATCTTGACCTCATATCGCGAGAATTTGCGCACATCTGGATCAGTAACATAGTAAAGGGAAGGCTTTCGCCACAATAAGCTGAATATAACCATACATGCCCTTTCATACTCTGATAGAGTCTTGATCTCAAATTGAGAGCGTATGGTACTTCTCTCTTTTCTCGTCTTTTTAGCTTCCCCATAGAGATGGCCAGTATTTTATCTTGCGTTTTTACATCTTTTCCTTGTCATAGCAACTTCGAAGGTGATTATACGGTTATTGAATCCTGTTTTGTCCAAGAATGAGACGGTTGGAGAGGCTCATCCCGTTTCGGATATTGGTATGATAATTCTTTTGTGACTTCTTTACCGGTGTCCCTGTTGATAGTTTTTCTTTTCTATTTTCCAACAAAAACATAAGCGACACTACAATATCCTTGTGAGTCAGAGGGGCATATTGCTGGAAGTCATACTGGGCTACGGGACTGTAAAAGCATGGCAGACTAACAAGGCTTAATTCTGAGGCAATTAGAGTCACGATCTGTACATAATACTCCTTTTATGAGGTGCCTCATATACGAAAATTATACAAATAACCATCCTCTTTGCCTCATCTTTTGGATGTGAATTGGGACGAGTCATTGAAATTGTGCTGTACGATTCTTTGCGGAAACATGCAGATCATTTCCTGACAGCGTTGATTTTTTATGGCAAAGATGATAACGGTAATTAACTTTGATCTTTGGTGCTATCATCTGCCACTGTACTGCTATCGACGCCTCATTTTAGTACCAGCTTGGCAATGGCTATAACTTGAGGATATTACCAAGCTTGTACTGACTCGATAACGTCATTTCTTCTAAATAATTGTCAAACGCGTCACTAATAATTCCAATTGAAGCTACCTTCCATGATAAAGGCTGATAGGGTAAATCGGGGGAAGAGATCCTCAGAACCAATTAACCTGAGAAGGGGGTGTTGCGAGCGACAAAAGTGCTACCGTAGTATTGTTGAACGAACAAAAGGGAGTGTATATAGAAGAGAGTTGAGGAAGCTACAAGCAAGTATAAAAGGGCAGGGTCTACCACCGAAGCTCTGCAACTAGCGCAAGAAAAAGTTTCTTGGGTCTGAAGTTGACGTTCAACTTTCTACTACTCGGACTTGGCTTGAAGTTGTCTGCAACTTTATTTATGCTTTGTGTTTGACTTAACTTGTTGAGCGCCCCGCTCGGGTATGCTGGCTCCCAAGTAGTCCTACCATTTCATGCAAACAGCCCCTTATTTAGAGTTTTCACCCTCACATTCTGTAGCACCTATACAGTACCTATGTGCCAAATCTGCACCGCCACAATACAGTGCAAAGAATCCCTCTAAAAATAATTAAAAATATAATTGTAACTACAGTGACAGCTCAACCAGCGCAGCATGCCAATCAGCCAGCGCAGCCAACTCAGCCAGCGCAGCATGCCAAGGAATAACTACAATTTTCATTATATCACGCCCCCTCGCTCAAGACGAACGTCCCGGGCGTCACTGCTCTTCTTTTGCTTCCGTTAGTGTTCGCTGTCTTATTGATAAAATGTATGGTCTCTCAAACGGGTACGGATGCAACTGATTACCAATATGATGCTCTAAAAAGTAGGTTCGCATTACTGGTACCTCACTTTGTAGCATAGCCTCATATATTGGTTTGATCACATCGAGGTGGGGTTGAATACATTCTTCTTCCGTGACTCTTCCGAATCTTCCAAGAGTGAAAAAATATATGTGATATGCAAACTCTTCTGGAAGATGCCGGAGGAATGGATGTCGATAAGAAAAGAAGACGCGCATCATCAAGAACGAATCTTCGTAAGATAAGTGCGGTCCATGTAGCGCCCTAAAACATAAACAGATGCTTATCATGAAATAAGAAATGACCTGCGCATCGTTCGCATCCTCGGAGATATTGCGCAGCCAAAAAGATAATCTTCTTCTTCCGACTGTATGCTGTGCATGGTTGTGAAGAGAGCTAGAGATGAAGTTGTGGTGGACGGTCCCGATGAATGGCCGCGACCAGCTCCTGACGTACTGGGACCTGCACGAGGTCCTCTCGGGGGACGACCGGAACCTCTTCTGGGCGGGTTGTTGTCTCCTGAAGGTCCTCCTCTGGTCATCATCACTGCTTCAGGAGGATCCTCGCCGCCTCCAACGTTCCCAATTTGTGGCGGAGAAACGTAAGGTTCCCATAGAGGATACGGGACCAGCCTGTATTCCATATCCGGGGGTAAGGCGTAACCTCTCAGTCGCACGTCTTGGTTGTTCTTGAGAAATACGTAAATTGGACGGATAATATTCAGATACGTTTGCGACAAGTCTCCAGCAGCTACCATTCCATATCTTCCTATAGAGTAATGATATATTACCTCCACAAACTCTGGACCTGCTTCCGTGAACCTTCCGTTTTGGAATGAAAATAGAACTCTTATTAATAGTCGGAAATCTTCTTCAGGTAGCAATGGTCCGTTCAACGTACGAAAACATAGGCATATATTAATGTAGAAATGGATGATTACGTGGAGTTCGTAGTAGTCCCGCGTAACCGAGATGATCCATTCCCAGGCCCTTTTTCCTCCCATAGGAATCATTCTATAGTTAAAGATGAGTATGCCCCGTGGTTGCGCATAGTCCTGTGTGAGAAGGAATTCTTCAGGCCTCTGATGGTAAGGGACCAGACGACGTGCATGGATGGCCCTCCTTGATCTCTTCCCTGAGCTTGAACAGAGCTGATAGTGCGGGTGTCTTTCCTCCGTGACGATGCAAGGGTTCGAGTACTTGGTTTGGAAGGCCGGCCACTTCACAGCCTGCTGCATTGCTTTTCCATGTACTACAAGTACTTTAGAGCCAACTGAAAAGGTTCTGACTGCAGGTTCTGCATCCTTATTTCTTGTCTGTGTTAGCGCGCGGTGTGATCTCCAGCCTTCGGTGGCCAGTAGTTCAACTTCCCTACTCTCTTCATCGATAATATTTGTTTCCATGTCTCTCTGTAACATTCTAGGAGCCCTTCCGTACATTAGCTCGAATGGTGAGCGTCCATTTCTTCCTCTTCTTCGACGTAGCCGTATAACACTTTTGGTAAGGCATCTTCCCACTGGATTTCATTCTCCGACATAGTTTTCGATATTGCTCGTTTGATGGTTCCAACCATCCTCTCCGCTTTCCCGTTGGACATAGGAGCGTATGCGAGAACGGTCTTCAGCTGAATCCCTTTCTCTTCCAAAAAACGAAGCAGTGAAGTTGCAGTAAAACAAAGGGCGTTATCCGAGATGATCCTTTTTGGAAGACCAAACGGTTCAATTATTTCTTTTTCGATGAATCTCAGTACCACCTCAGCATTTGCCTCCTCGACTGCAACTGCTATTGGCCATCCAGTAAGATGTTCCACCCCTATAAGGAGATATTTGTTTCCGGAAGAAGTTTCCTTGAACGGGCCCGCGAAGTCAATTGAGAAGGTTTCAAAGAGACCGGAAACTGGAAAACTTAGAGTTGTCTTATACTTCCGTATTGGAGTGAATTTTTGGCAGTTGTCGCAGCTTTTCACGAATTATAGACGTCCTTATGGATACCGGGCCACCAGAATCTCTCAGTTACGAATTTTTTGGTTGTTTCGAGATCCCAATGCCCTAGCTCATCATGGAAAGTCCTCAAGATCTTCATTCTTTCTTTCAAAGGGGCCACTAGTCGGGGACCGGCTTTAGTGTGCCGGAAGAGTTTCCCATTCCACAATGTAAAAGCCTTTTGATTCCTGCGTACCCAATTTCGGTGTTCAAGATCAACCTTTCTCATTTCTAGTCCATCGAGGAATTTGATCAGTCCGTGAATATTAGCTTCGTACTCGTTATCGTTCGGCAACTGCAACTCGGCGACTCCGACGATGTCCTCCGAAGCTTTTTCATTTGGAATCAGTGCGTCCCTCAAGCGGGATAGGTAATCGGCAGGCTGATTATTGCGTCCGGGTCTATACACAATTTCAAACCGATATTCTGCGAAAATGTCGAGCCATCGGGCCAAGCGGTGATGTACATCCTTCTTTTGGAATGCTGTTTTAAGTGCCTGGTGATCAGTTATCAAGACAAATTTCTCGAGTGATAAAAGGTATACGCGAAACTTTTTCAGCGCGAAGACGACAGCTAGCGCTTCTTTCTCGCAGACTGAGTATCTCTTTTCCGCGTCATTCAGAGTTCGGCTTGCGAATTGAACAGGGTGTAGTCTTCCGTTTTCATCTTTTTGGGACAAAACGGCACCCAAAGACCGTTCTGAGGCATCTGTCTCCACAACGAATGGTCTCTTGAAATCTGGGTACATGAGAACTGGGGGGACACATAGCTTATCTTTAAGCTCCTGAAATGCAGTTTCCATTTCCTTGTTCCAGTAAAATTTTCCGTTCTTCGTAGTGCTGGCATGTAACGGTGCTGCAGTCTTGGCGAAATCTTTGATAAATCTTCTGTAATATGAGGCCAGTCCTAAGAAGCTTCGGACCTCCGTCTTTGAAGCGGGCCTTGGTGCCAACTTTATTTTTTTCGTTTTCTCTGGATCCACTCTAATTCCCTCTTGGTCGACGATATGACCGAGTAATTGGATAGAAGTTTTCGCAAAGAAGCATTTGCTCAACTTAATTTTCAAGCTATACTCCGATATCCTCTCCACAACTGTCTTGACGTGCGAGATGTGCTGATCCAATGTTTCTGAGAATATGACGACATCAT
Organism: Kappaphycus alvarezii; assembly: GCA_002205965.3. Taxonomy (NCBI): domain Eukaryota; phylum Rhodophyta; class Florideophyceae; order Gigartinales; family Solieriaceae; genus Kappaphycus; species Kappaphycus alvarezii. The sequence goes on from NADL03000750.1 coordinate 618,958, forward strand.
CGATATAGACTCTTGCGAATGGAAGTCCTTTCAAAACCTCGTTCATCATTCTTTGGAATGTAGCTGGTGCATTCATGAGACCAAAAGGCATCACTTCGAACCTGAACGTACCGGCTTTGCTGGTAAAGGTTGTTTTTTCCTTACATTTTTCATCCAATGGAATCTGCCAATAGCCAGTGTAAAGGTCAATTGAGGTGAAATATCTCCCGTCCTTCAGGTCCTCGAGGATCTCCTCCATGTTCGGAATCGGAAATCGATCGGGATTCTCTGGTTCAGTTGTCGGTAATCGACGCAAAAACGCAGCTTTCCATCCTTCTTTGGTGCGACCACAACTGGAAACGACCATGGGGATGAAACTGGTCGAATAATATCATTTTTCAGCATACTTGTAACATTTTCTGAGATAAATTGGTCATATTTTGGCGGTTGACGTCTAGGCTTGTGGTAAATCGGTTGAGTGTCGGTAAGTTCGAACGAGTGAGTAACCGGTACACTTGCTTGTCTTAAATCTGAAACGCTCCATGCAATTACTTCGGAAGATGTTAACATGTCGGATATTTTCAGTGAGGGGGGCGGGAAGGTGCTGCACTTTTCCTTGGATTTCTGCCATTTGGCGCCCTTTTTCTTCTTGATCCTCAACCTCAATATTTTGAAGGACCTCTTCCGTCGTGCTCACATCTTCATATATGGAATTCGACGTATTCTTATTTTCTTTGCAAAGGTAATCTTCTTTCATGCTCCGAATTCTGTCCTTTGATTCGATATCATCGCAAAAAGAAACACATTCGGGTTTCAAACTTATCCTAGAATTCCAGTCGTCATCTGTTTCAAACCCGGAATCATAATCGTCCCATGCCATGTTCATTACCCCCGAGGGTACCCTTTTCCACTTCCGAAAGTGTTAGTTGGTTCCGAATCTTCGCTGTCATAGCTAGAAGTGAAATCTTCACTGTCCGTTTCTTTTAAATCTTCAGGATGCGTGCTTTTGTCGAAATCCAGGGGCATCTTCACGGTTCTGCCGTCAATATTAACTGAAACCATTTGGTTGCCCAAGTCAATGCATGTCCTAGTCTTTCCATGTGGGGCAGCCAATGATTGCATCGAAAGGGAGATCCGGCATGACAAGAAAGTCTACATCAACTTTAGAGTCCCCAAAGAACACGGAAACCTTGTCAACAGTGCCCATGCATTTTGAGACGGTTCCATCCGCTACAGTTATTTTTCGAGTCGTTGGAGTAATTTCGAGACCTAGATCTGTCACCAAAGTTTCTGAAATGAGGTTTGGAACAGCACCCGAATCGAAGAGAGCTTGGGTTTTCATACCCAATACTTTGACTGGTACCAGCTTAAGACGTCTTGGTGCTGTCGAGGCCGATTGAAGAAACAGTTTCTTACCCTTAGCGGACTTATTAGACCTGATAATTTTTTTGAGTTCTTTTCTCGCATCCTCTGCGTCGCCCCTCAAAAGTTGACCAAACGTTATCCCAGTTGGGGCCGATGCAAGCTCAGCCACCAAATTGTACCTCTTCACATACTCTAGTACGTCCTTAGAGATACTCTTAACTTTCTTACTCTTTTTCGTCTTCTTGGCCGGAGTGACTCCCACTCCTGGAACAACTTGATCAGACCTCTTGGTTCGAGGAGGTACAGGTGCTGGGATATGCTCCAGCATTCCATACTCTAGCCTAGGTTTCTTCGATAAAATGTTCCCTTCCCCATCCCTTTTTGTCACATTGACTTGACTAATCTCTTCAGCGATGGATACGTTACCGGCATCCGTCAACCTTTGATCCCTTCTATTTTGTAAGATTTTCACCTCTGGTCCTGACTCACTCCTTGCTTCCGATAAATTTGCTCTTCTGTTGTCTTTAGACCAGCAGTTACTTTCATGATGCCCATATCGACCGCACTTTGCACAACGAGTGTTTCTATGTGGATTATCAGGACACCTGTTTGCAAAGTGTCCAGGCTTGTGACAGTAAGAACAGACTTCTGCGGCCTTAGGGGCCCCAGACTGGTTCTTCTTAATGGTAAGAGTAAGGCTTTCCAACTGCGAGGTTATCATGTCAAGTCGATTATCGAATCGGGTTTCCAACCTTTCTTCCAAGTTTTTGACATCGCTCCTGACAGATTCTAATGCCGCTGCACTAGTAGCCGGCCTTTGATAATTCTTTTCAGGATGTACGATAGACATCGATGTGCGGGTTTCCCTCGGTACCTCACTCAGTGACTGAAACGTCTCCGAATTTTTGACAAATTCTACTATGGTACCTTCAGTTCATCAAAAGTGTGAGGGCCCTTGATGAGGAGGAATCGGAGAGCCGCTTATCCCCCATAGCCGCCTTACGCAGCATTCCGTACTTGGCTTGGGCGTTGAACCCAGCCTTTTCATAAAGATCACACAAGTACACCAATGAGCTTAACAAATCGTCGAAGTTGAGCCGGGCCTCTATGGCGGTACGAATCATCTCATCTGGTTCTACCTCCTTAGCATACTCTTTCACAAGCCACTCACATACCTCACCGAAGTTACGCCCATTCCCGTTAAGAGACCACCCGTCGATAAACTTGGACTTATATTTGTGCTTTGCGTCACCATGAAGATAGGCGAAGATACTTGCGGCCTTCTCTTCATCGCCCTTCTCTCGCATCACAACGTTGACATATGTGTAAAGAAACTCCTCAACGTCTTCAGTCTTGCCCCCTGTGAACGTTATACGAGCAGCGTTGAGATCCATGATTACAGAAAAGAAATCCCCCCGAAGTGTTCCTTACTACTGCTCAACTCGAATACCTCGGGTGCAACCCCCTCCACAAGAGTACCAAATGATAGGGGTAAATCGGCGGGGGAAGAGATCCTCAGAACCAATTACCCTGAGAAGGAGGTGTTGCGAGCGACAAAAGTGCTACCGTATTGTTGAACGAACAAAAGGGAGTGTATATAGAAGAGAGTTGAGGAAGCTACAAGCAAGTATAAAAGGGGCAGGGTCTCCACCGACGCTCTGCGACTAGCGTAAGAAAAAGTTTTCTTGGGTCTGAAGTTGACTCTCAACTTCCTACTACTCGGGACTTGGCTTGAAGTTGTCTGCCAACTTTCTTTATGCTTTGTGTTTGACTTAACTTGTTGAGCCCCGCTCGGGTATGCTGGCTCCCAAGTAGTCCTACCATTTCATGCAAACAGCCCCTTATTTGGTGGCGGTAGATCTTTATTTGTCGTACAATGTCGCACAGAGGCGTGCGGAGGGTATTATAAATTAACTACGGATGCGGGCGGCGGGTATAAACTTGGCGCGCCTGCATTGTTTGGAGACTAAATGCAAAACGGGTAACGAAGTCGCGGAGCTCCTGTTGAGGGGAGGAACCGCGACGGGAAGCAGCGAAGGAAGCAAGGCGGCGGAAAAAAATCCTTACCGTCGTCGCCCAAGGCGCCATAGATATCAATCCCGACGGGGAATACAACAGCGTGGCTTCAGTATAGTATTGGTATTGCGTGTTGAAATATACTGCAATGCCAATATACTGGACAGAGCTCTGGTAGCGGGAGTGTCGATGTATTTTTGTAATGCGGGGGACTCCAAATGCCCAGACAAGTTGGGAACCTGGTAGAGGAGCGGATATTCAACAAGGGAAACTATCCCAAATTTCTTACAGATACGGGCGAGAACGTTGCGGAGAAAGTGACGTCGACAAGTCATGCCGTCTTTTTATTTGAAGGTAAAAGCATGTTTGTCGCTTGGATCTAAGTCTGTTGTGGCGTCGGTCGAGCTCCAGGAGCAGGCCGCACAGAAGGTAGATCCAGGGAATAACGCGATGCCGAGACGGAGAGGCATTTCCACGCAGAGAGGACATGCACGTACCGTGGTGGAGTGAGAAACGAAGGAAAAACAAATAACGAGACCGTACGTTCGGAGAGGAGCCGTGCTTGGTCGAGTTCTGCTGAGGAAAAGAACAACCTATCAGACTTCGGTAGCATGAGTTCTGTTGTGATCGCAGACTGGAGCCTTTCGCCAGGGACCAGCGATGAACAACGACCGGAAAGAGGCGTAGCTGTAAGCGACGAAGAAAGCTGCTGGTGACAAGAGGATAAGAGCGAGATAGCAGACCAAGAGATCCCTTCCAGGTGGCGGTCGTTGGAAAGAGTCAGCAAGTCGGAGAGAATTCCAAAAGAATCAATTATAGATGCTGCATAAGCAGTCCGATAATGTCTAAAACTTTGCAGGAGACCTAGACAGCTCAATGAGACGGACACAGAGGCCAGGAGCCAGGCCCGATCCTGGCAGGGCATTTACAATTGGTGAGCACTTACGTCTGCTTCTGATTGAAGCTAGCGGTGAGTACCACATATTGAGTGGAGAGAAGCGTTTGTAGAAAGTAAATGACCTTGGAGGCTTTTCACACAGAAGCGGTGTAATTGGAAAATCAATTGCGCATCATCCAAATCTCGAAGTGATTTTTCAAAGATACGGTCAACGGCGTTTTGACGACCTGCGAAAATTTGGGAAACAAAAGAGTTTGACCCAGTCAGAGATTCCAGCACGATGAAACCGGGAGGGTTAGGAAAGGGACAGGATTTGAAAAATTTGACAAAGTGGGAGGGGAGCGGAGCAGAAGCCGTAAACTTTCGTTTTTGCAAGGTTGAGCTGGAACCTGAGTGGACCTCCTTCAAGCTAGATGAAAAGGATGGCAGCGGCGCCTTGCGACCGATAAGGAAAATGTTACCGTCATCGCATACCGCCCATTCAGAACAGTTGCTCAAAACATGCTGCATGAAAACTGTCCAGTTCTGAATGAGGACTTCGAAATATCTAGGGATGAGTCAATTGAATTGTTTCTCTACCGCCTCACCTGCGAGTTTGGACCGTTAATGGCGAGGCCATTCACTGGCTCATTTTTATGATTTTATGACTACAGGATGCGACGTAAAGATGCTGCCCAGCGAATCCAAGCTTGAACGAAGATGTAATAATAGTGACGACTAGGACCAAAAAGTGATCTACAGCATGAAGATTCCTTATTTCGCTTTGGCACTTGTAAGAAGACCCAAAGGACAAGCATGGGCTATTGCAGTTTTGTTAAACGTGAGGTAAACAAAGTAATGGTGCGGACAGAATTAGAGGTGGAGCATATACAGCTGGTCCTGTTGAAGGATGTAGTTCGCCGAGTTGCTATTTGTCATGACTGCAAAAAAAATTCCGTTTTGACGGTGGATCAAAAACGGTTGTCTAATAACGAGCATATTGCAACGGTGCTACGTATTTTGGGCAGGGAGGGCAGGAAGGATACCCCGATGATGGCATGAACATATAATTCTGATCCTAAAGCGGTGCCTCTACAGCATGTATATATAGAAGAAAGAAGTAGATGATGGTGATGATGAAGACTTTACCAAGCAGAAAAGGGGGGCTAGCGGCCCTCAAAAGGGGAAATCTGTCCGAGCAGGAACGGTTGAGTAGTCGTCGGTTGATCGCGACAGAAGTTCGTTGTTGTACGAGCGAACTGATAATCGTGAACAAGCGATCCGCTCGAAGGCAGGGCTACTGCCTTTACGTAGTGCGATGTACTCAACAATTCTGGACAGACCTCGTTCGGCACCGGGACCTGCAGACCGTATATATCGAAAAGCCATCGGGTGGAAGTCGATATGTAGTTCGGCGCAGAGGTGGCCACAGCGGAGAGATTTCGCGCGCTCAGATGCAGTAAGGGCAGCGGGGCGCGTGAATCCGCTGTTGGGCGTATGGAGCGGAGTGGGGGCTGATGACAGTGACGTTCGTAGCCCTGCGGATAGTGAATGGTCAGATGAAATACTGATGAGAATGGCACTGATGAGGATAGGACATTACGCAATAATACAAATGGGCAGCAGGGGCAGAATAAATCACAAGGTTTGATAAATGAAAACTGAACTCTCCCTGTTACCATCGGAAGAACTTTCTCAGGAGTACTATCGATGCGTAACAAACGTAGTACACAAGGTATAACAGGAACAAATGGGGGGAAAGGTTTGGGTGATTTACTCTGGGAATATATATCCGATCAATCCCATGGTTATCCTGACAGCCGCAATCGGCTCAAAAAGGGTATACCGACACATAATGGGGAAGGAACTACGCTCCCTAAAATGCTACCTTCAGGCTTTTTAATGCTACCTTCAGGCTTTTTAGGGAGCGTGGTTCCTTCCTCATTACTGTGTCGGTATACCCTTTTTGAGCGATTGTGGCTGTCTGGATACCTATGGGATTGATCGGATATACCTTCCAAGAGTAAAACACCAAACGTTTCCCTCCCTAAAAGATACCTTCAGGCTAGCCATCAAGCAGGTCGCATTGGACACGACGGCTGCTGCGTGACTTTGCATCAAAACCCCCCGAAAACTCCCTATGTGTCCAATGCCCTCACGGCCTCGTTCCTTGCCACGTCATTTAGCACTGCACATGCATTCGTGCCACCCTCAAGACTGGAGATTGGCACAGGAACGAGCGCACCTCTGGTGGAGGTCGTGAAAAAGATTGATAGGGTCTCAGCTTTGCATTTCGCCACGCATTCAGAGAGGACATCGGGATGAAGGCCCAAACTCTCCTATTGGATGGAGCGAGGTGATTCACAAAGGTAACATTAAAAATGTCGGTCCCTCCGCTGCGTCCCATTCCCTGGATGTTGGGTGTCGCGTGGTGGAGACCATGGCATTGCTCTACGACAGGTCTAGGAGCAGGGACACAGTGGTGAAGTGCTTGTGCTTATCCGTACGGTTCATGAATAACATATTGTAGGAGCCCATTTGAGAGGGAGGAGTGTGCAAATGTGATGAAATTTGTCTGTGATTAGCAATTTGAATCGGAGATCTCCGTGCAAATGAAATGAATCTATTTGTTTAATAGTAATTCATTGTCATCTGTGTAAATGGGGGTTAATTTACTGTGGTGGATATGTGGGTTAGTATCCAGTAAATTTGTACCGAAGCGTAGATATCGTATCATTGTCATGCCCATTGCGAAACCGTACAATGCGTCGAAAGCTGTGGATGGCACTCAATCTACCAGAAGGTGGAAGGGAGACATCTTAATGGCCTTAGTTTGTTCCTTTGACAATGTTCCCAAGGTCTGCATCAAGATAGAATTATTCTACAGTTCTTTTTTCGCATACAGAGAGACGTATAAATGGAGCAAGGGTTTAGTTATATCGATATGGTTAGCTTTTGAGTGGCGGCGTGCGGAGGGGTGGGCAACAGTAACGTCACGGCGATATCGGTACTGTGAGGCCCGTATGCAGCGGGTATGTAAATGTCCATTCGTAGCGCGGGGGACTCGAATGCCCAGATGAGTTGGGAACCTGGTAGAGGAGCGGATGCTCGACGAGGGCGACGATCCCAACTTCCTTGCAGTAGTGGGCAAGAACGTTGCCGAGGATGTGATGACGACGAGTCATTCCGTCTTCGTATTTTGCAGGTCAAAGCGTGTTGACCACTTGGATCTAAGACGGGTGCGATGTCGGCCGAGCGGCGGGAGCAGACTGCACAGCGAGAAGATCCCGGGAAAAGCGCGATGCCAAGACGTAGAGACAGAGCGACTTTCCATGCAGAAGAGGACATGTACGTACCGCGGTGGGGGTGAGAAAGCAAAGAGAAAACAGACGGGGCGGAGGGTGTGTGCGCGGAGAGGAGCCGTGCTCGGTCGTGGGCTGCCGCGGACGAGAACAAGCTATCGGACTTCGATAGCACGAGTTCAGTTGTGCTCGCAGACTGGAGCCTTTCGCCGGGGACCGGCGAAGAACAACGCTCGAAAAGAGCCGTAGCTGTAAGCGACGAAGACAGCTGCGGGTGGCGGGAGGATAAGAGCGAGATGGCAGCCGGGGATCTCTTCCAAGTGGCGGTCCTGGGAAAGAGTGAGCAGGTCAGAGATAAGTCCAAAAGAATCAATTACAGATGCTGCGAAAGCAGCCTCGGTAATGTCTGAAGTTTGCAGGAGACCTAGACCGCCCATGGAGAAGGGAAGAGAGGCTTGGAGCCAGGCTCGCTCTGGACAGGGCAGCTACAATTGGTGGAACGCTTTCCTCTGCTTCTGATCGAAGCTAGTGGCGAGAACCGCAGATTGAGTGGAGGGAAGGCACGTAGCAAGGGGGGGACGTTTGGGTGTTTTACTCTTGGGAGATATATCCGATGTAGCAAGTGCATGACCTTGGAGGCGTTCGCGCAGAAGCGGTGGAGGTGGAAAGCCAATTGAGCATCATCAAGTCTCGAAGAGATTGGAAAATGCGGTCAACTCGTTTTGGCGGCCTGCGGAAATTTGGGAAACAAAAGCGTCCGAGCCAATCGGGATCCCAACACGATGAAACCAGGGGGGTTGAAAAGGGGCAAGGAAGTGCCAAAGGGGAGTGGTAAGGGGAGAAGCCATAAGCTTAGGTCTTGGCAAGGTTGAGCTGGAACCCTAGTGGACCTCCTTCAAGCTGGATGAAACGGATGGTAGCAGCGGCCTGGGACTGAGGAAGAACAATGTTACCGTCATCTGCGTACCAAGCGTTCAGGGTGATAGGGGTAAATCGGCGGGGAAGAGATCCTCAGAACCAATTACCCTGAGAAGGAAGTGTTGCGAGCGTCAAAAGTGCTACCGTGGTATTGTTGAACGAACAAAAGGGAGTGTATATAAAGAGAGTTGAGGAATCTACAAGCAAGTAAAAAGGGCAGGGTCTACCACCGACGCTCTGCGACTAGCGTAAGAAAAGTTTTCTTGGGTCTGAAGTTGACTCTCAACTTCCTACTACTCGACTCTTGGCTTGAGTTGTCTGCCAACTTGCTTCACCTTCACTAAAGGAAGCAGTTTACTCGGCTCATATAGACTTTTGGCTACCCAAAAGTCTCAAACAAGCATACTAATAACCACAAAATGCATTCACGGTAATCGTGTGAACCAGAGAGACTATTAGGAGATATTTCCTCAAGGTAAATATCTAGGTGCCATACCCATGCCAGCCCCATCGGCCAGGGGTGGGAATTGATGTGGCCATATATAGACCTTTCAGAGCTACTTGTGGTATCACCCACAACCTGGAACTGTACTGACATCTACTATGGCAGCGTGTCCTAAAATGAAAAAATCAACCGATGAATTTGCCACACTCACCCAAATTAAAAATATCTTGCAAATTCAAAAACTATAAAAATATCTTCCCAATTCCGATACTGTATACATCATGGTCCTCATCTGGATTTTTTTTCGTGTGCGAATTTGCGCACATCACAGGGCAGGTGAGAACTTCTCCTGTAACGATAGCAAGAGGGGATGGAGAGCTAGGGCAAAGGGCAAGGACCGTGGGGATCACCTTGCTGAAGTACCCTCTGAACTACGGACATAGTAGGGTCCGAAAGCAAGCTCTGTAGGAGCATCGTAACAAGAGTGTCGTAACAAGAGTGTACCCACCGTGCCAGGCCTGGGCATGTGTCTGTACGGCTTCCAGAATGCGCTGCCGGGAGATGCAATTGAAAGCGTTGCGAGCATCAATCTGGACCAAGACGTGATCTTGGAACTCGGATCTCTGGGAAAGACGACGCACAGAATGAATTATTTGCATCGGTGCCGTTCTTGACGCCTACCCGACCTGATGGGGCAGAAGGTAGGAGCGGATGGCGGGGGTGACTTTGTGTGCCGCGAGCCTAGAAATTAGGCATCGGTAGAGAAGCCCACCGCAATCGGACGGATTCCCCCGCTTGGCTTCGGCAGCGCAGTAAGGCGGTCTCCGCAGAAAACGGGCGGCACGCGGGCGGCAGATCGCTGTTCAACAGAGGTTAAGGAACTTTGTCAGGGCATGTAGGCAATCCCTCCCGGGCGTGAACCCACCTGCGGGCGGAGCAGCATTCGCAGGAACACTGGGGATAGAAAATCAGCCCCCGCAGCGATTGAAGGATCAGGCTTTTAATGGCACGGCGGACATCGAGACCGAGAACTTTAGCGCCGGAGGCCAACCATGAGGGGGCATGGGAGTGATTGGGATGGGGGCGGGGGATGAAGTGAAGCCAAGGATTGAAAGGTAGCATAGCTGGGGAGAGTGGGGGATCGATTTGGAGAAGGGCTGCTGTGGCCCGGGAAGGGCTACCCCGGGAGAGGAAGCGACGGCATCTGCGAAGGGCCGTGTCAGGGCGGGCGAGGGTGGAGGGGATGGAATCGGAGAGGGGGTGGCGGAGATGAACAACGAGGAGGCTCATCGAAAGAGTCATCATAGAGGCGGCTAGAGGCCATGCGGATGCGGTCACAAGGCTAGAGGTAATTTTCCTGCGGCAGCGGCCAAGAGCGCGGGGGCGGTTGTGTCGGAAACCAACTTCGGATGGCAAGAGTTCCAGAAGGGCTCGAGTCCTGTGCTCTGGCGATGGAGCAGATATCGCGTACAAGGCAGAGGTATAAGTCGTATGCCGCGGCTGGGACTGGGCGAGGAATGAAGGTGAGAGCAGGAAGGGGGCGGCGAGGAGGAGCGGAAGTGGGGGTGACTCGGATGGTCCTGAAACTAGATTCACAGCTGGAAGACTCATGCACTAGGATCCATGTCGGCATCGGGGACGGGAATGTTCAAGGAGACCATACGGATTGGTGTCTGCTGGTGTAGTAGGGAGCGGAGGGATGGGCGATTGGGCATTCGGGGCACCGACCGTAATCCAGCCATCCGTTTGCGGAACAGGGATATTCTGGGTACGGCGGCGTTTGAATCCACCTGCCGCTGCTGTTGGGGGAGGCAGAGGGACTGCTCCAGGGAAAACCCGGAGCCGGACAGTTTGGCAAGCATTTTCGTATCGATGTCCCGGAGAGCGGTGGCGAAGGATCGAGCCGGAGACCATTTGCATTTGTCGTCTTCCAAGCGAGAGATTTGGGAACGCAGACCTTGCCATACTGCAACGAGGTCATCAGCCGAGAGATCATTCTGTAGATCCAATATGCCGGAGAACGTAAGAGTTGGTGCGTCAAAGTTGTCAGAATGCTGCGCTAAGGTGCGATAAGAGTCATATGCCGCGTTGACCGTAGATAAGTCGCGCTCCGCCGCACAGATGTAGGAGTGGTTCGGATCTGCGGATTGGATAATAGAGCAGGAACCAGGGAACCCACCGACAGCGATGGCGGAGCGAAACTGGATGGGTTGTGGATTTGGAAGGTCGACGGAACCGACACGCGAACGAAACCCTTCTGATTACCTCCGAAAAGGCCGCGGGTTGCATTGCGAACAGTGCCTGCAAACTTACGGGCTAGGCGGGCGTCGTCGAGATCGCGATGCTCAGTCAAGCTTGACGCGAGGGGGGGAAGACGGCGAATAGGGTGGGTCCGCACCATAGCTTGGCCCGCTGGAGCTTTGACCGCTCGCAGATACGGGGCCGGTGCTGTGGCTGCAGATCTTCGTCAGGCGAGTTGGCGTCGGAAGCGGAAGGAGAACAGGTGTGGAAACGTCAACGCCGAAAAGCGCGGTAAGAATGTTCAGGACAGACTAAACTGCGGGTTGTTTGGAAAGACGGCTTTAAGCGCGTTGAACGTAGAGGTTTGCAGGCGGATGCGAGGAATGATCGGTTGATGCGGGGTCAGCAAGGTTCACAGCTCCGTCAAGCAGGGAAACGTTTGGGTGTTTTACTCTTGGAAGGTATATCCGTCAAGCATGAAGCGGATTTGACCAGGAAATCCGCGGCATATGAAAGGGCAACGACGGGTTGCTGAGGGTGGCAGCGGGACGGTTTGTTTTCGGCGCCATTATAGTGTGGTATGACGAGGAGCTGCCCGGACCGACGAAGAAAGGGACCGAAAGGGGGGACTGCACGTGCAGGCGCAAGATCACTCGGGTAGACGGGAGATCACAGATTCGAAATAGTGTTACCAGTATTTCCAGGGAGGAAATACTTGAAAAACAAAAAGAGAAAGCAACAAAAACAGGAAGGATGAACTCGTTTCGCGGAAGGAAACCCGCGAGCGCTGGTGCGAGACGCACGCGGTGGCGATCAGTGCGGCGGAGACGACAAGAGAGAAGGGGATAGAAGCGACAGAGTTGTGCAACAATATCGAAGAGTTATAGTGCGAACAATCTCAAAAAGAGAGAAATGATTTGGTTCCTAAAACATTGTTCTTTAATTTTTGAAAAGTGTGGTTCGGATATCCCCGGGGGGGTTTTGGGTTATTTATAACGTATGGAAGATGTGGTCGGTTATATCCACGAGGCTAATACGTTATGCGGGATAAGTTGATATCCCCCGGTGTATGCTGTGTGTGTGTAATCTTTACGGTTTGGAAAAAAGCATGTGAGGAGAACAGAGGGGGATTACAGAAACTAACATGCGAAGGGGGATGAGAGAGGAACTAATCGAAATGCATCTGGTAAGAACTTGACGCGCTTGCAGCCCGTGCAAGCAGAACACAAAGCGCGTGATTAGAGAGTGCAGCTCCCATTGGGAGTGGTGCCTCGACGGGACAGCAAACGTAGAAAGGCGCCGGAAGAAAGTCGCACCCTCGGCCCCAAGGCACCGAACATATCAATACCAACAGGAAGAAGGCGTATATCGTTCGTGTGGCAGACTAGACCGTGTGTGTGTTTCGCACGTTCAGCCATTGAGGCAGCTGCGCCGCCAGATAGGGACACTGGAAACGCGAGAAGTGACCTGTGGATGGGCCACTGTGACATCCAAAGCGATATCCTTCGGGTCGAGGCCATATGCACCAGGAATAAAAAGATCTATGGAGGGCGGACGAGGGAGAGGACGAAGGGAAGGGGAGAAGCAGATGTTCAAGAGAGGCAGAAATTCCAAGCTCCTTACAGTAACGATGGAGAGCGTTACGCAAGACATTGTGGCGACGAGTCTGCCGTCGCCGTACTTACAGGTGAGGGCGTGTTTGCCCAGGGGATCGAGCAATGGGGCGATGTCGTTGGAACGGCGAGCACATACCCGACATCGATCATGACCAGAGAAAATCGCGCGGCGAGGCGTAGCGAGACAGCCGCTATCCAGCTTGCGAGGACAGATAGGTGCCGCGGTGAGGGTGCGGTAAAGTTGAGAACGCGGAACAGGAGGACGACTCACAAACGGACATGAGGCGACATCTGTCGTGGTCAGAGGATGAACGGAAGATCCGATTGAACGTCAACTGTGAAGCTCAGAAGATAGAAGACTGGAGCCGTTCGCCGGGGACCGGCGTTTGACATCGCTGAAACAGAGAAGTGGGCGACAGGGAAGCCGAAAGATCTGGATAACGGGTAGATAATAAAGAGATCGCGGCCCGAGGCACTTCCTCAAGGTGTAGGTCTCCCGAGAATGAGAGCAGATCTGAGAAACGGCTGAAAACATCAATCATCGAAGCCGCATAAGCGGACTCAGGGATTGAAGAAGCGAGAGGAATGCCGAGACCACCGTAGGAAATAGGAAGGCAGGCTTGCTCCCATTCGGAGTCGGTGCAAGGACCATGAATCTGTGCGAACGCCTCCCGCTGCTTCCGGTCGAAGCTGACGGCCAGAGCCGTAGATTGGTGGGGGGAGAGAGTCCGCAGCAGATAAATAACCTTACAAGCGCTCGCACAGAAACGGTGCAAGTGGTAGGCCATCTGGGCGTCATCGAAGGACTGAAGACAGGAAAAGATGCGATCGACTGCAGCTTGACGGGTGTCGAATGCGGCGCTGACGAAGGAATCGGAACCAATGGGAGAGCCGAGAACGGTAAAGCCATCGGGCGTGGAGAAGGGGCAGGGAAGAGTGAGGGGAGAAGGATTATAGGAGAGGCCGTAGACGTGGGTTTTGGTCATATTCAGTGCGAACCCGATGGCTTGTCCCTGACTCTGGAAGAAGTTCAAGGGTACTGTATCGGATGTTGTAGCAGGGGGAGGAAGGGTAGGAGATTAGGCATTGGGAGCCCCGACCGTTGTTCATCCATCCGTTTGGGGCGCAGAAGAGGCATTCTGAGTGCGGCGGCGTTTCAATCTACCTGCAGCGGTCGGTGGGGGAGGCAGAGGAACTGCCTCAGGAAAGCCAGGGAGACTGGACGATTTAGTGAATAATTACCACTAATCATTTTAATTGAACTAAGAGAGCAATAGATCTCAAAATGAGGAGCCTTACTGCCTTACTCTTTTCTTGTCATTTCCCCAATTCTGTTCCCCATCAGCACCGAAACACTACCAAATACTCCTTTTCGAACAATAAAATGTTGAGCGATCCACCGTACTGGAAATATCCCAGTTTATCCCCTTCTTGATGTCAACGGGAGCGTCCCCTGGTTCAACGTAAGTGGACCTGTCGTTGATTACAGATGGTCTTATTCTGCTGATTGTATTCAATCCCACTGGCACCACTGCCACATGGCCGTATCCATACGTCTCGATGATAAAGTACGCTCGATGAAAGTCTTCAAAAATACTAAAGTCGGTGTCCCCTTGGCCGATGTTGTCTCCCTTGTTGAACCAATGTTCTCCATCCATGATACCATTGTATATCCCCGGAACTTCGCCGGACTCAACGATTTTGCCATTCACAGGGCAGTGGTAGTGATGGTACACATTGGGCATAAGCACACAAGAAACTGCCGTACCACCAACAAAATGCTTCGCATATTTAGATTTGTTTAGGAGATCGTGCATGCTAATTTGGCGACCTTTGACGTTCATCTTCTCGTGTAAAGTAAGGTCAGCTAGAATGAAGTTTATGATTGTGTCTGCAGTGGCGCAAACCAGATTATCATGCTGGGGTGATCAATCGGGCGCGGGTTCTTCGAGTAGTCGAGCTCTCGAGCGAAAAACTGGTTGAATGATTTGAACCCATCAGCCGGAACAATGAAATCTTCAATCTGCGTGGAAGGATCTGCCATCCATTCTTCAATATGCTTTGTGGACTCTAAGGAGTCCATGAACTCTCCACGAATCATGATGAATTCCACTGTCCAGTTAAAAATTTCCCTTGAGTATTCCGGAGAAGAAAACGACTTGCTTTCAAAAGTATTGAGGAAGTAATATGCGGAGGGGTTGTTTAGATAGAACCATGTGAAAGGGAGGATCATCCCCAACCCACCAGTCGGTTGTTCGAGATCGGTAAACCAAACACGGAAATAGGTCTGCAGATCCAGGATGTTTGCAAACTGCCACTCATTGAGGTCACCAAAGTTGTTCGTCTTTTGAACATGGGCAATTGCCTCGTTGAATGCCGCTTCTACGGTAGGATTGGAGCAAATAATTTGAAGCTTATCCATATGTCCTTCCATGACAGGATTGAGAGGGGCGCACATCCTGAGACGTTGGTGAATCTTCTCCTGAATCTCTGTTCTCATTGTTTGGGCTGACGAATGGTTCCTCGAATGGTAAAAATGAAGACTGTTTCTATGGTTTGTTATAACTGCTTGATTCAGATCTGGGATACTTTTCGTTCTGTAGAACAACCGACAGATGGTTTATATAGGATATTTTTTGTCAGCAGGGAAAGGGAGTTCATTTACTATCGAAGTGGTGTGGGCTAATTCTCAAGGTGAGCGGAGGGAGATGTGGTCAAGGGTGAGAACAGGAAGTATTTGCTGTCCGTAATCTGCTCAAGGCGTTGAGTATGTACGTTTATCGGGGAACGATACAAGACAACAAATAACATAATGAGACGATGTCTTTCGAAGCTCGCGTAAGCTTCATGAATTTGTATCATAGCATAGGCATATTAAAGGTGAGGCAGTCGCAGCATAGGCATGCTATACACTAGAAGACCAAGATCAAAGGTGAAAATGGCGTGTATAGACTTTTTCTCGTCAATGCATGATTCCAAACATAATGTATCTTACATATTGTCCTACTTGTGCATCAATGTTTACTGCTATCCTGTACAGCATGCCAGAAGTATTGCCTTGGGACGGGTAGGTATTTGACGTTGCGGAGCATTGGCTATTTTGTGGATCTCTTTGGGACATAATAGACTTTCTGCTTTAAGCATTTTCGCACCAAAACTTCTCCCTTTTCTATTGAGAATGGAACGGAGATTCGCCTGGATGCGAACTCACTGCATTTGACAGTAAATTGAATATATCTTCAAAGAGCAAAACATCCAAACCTTCCCCCTTAACAGTGGCTAAAGGCTTCACAAGTCATTAGAGTATTTCGACACAGCGTACTTCACAGCGACGCATGTAAAGTGAGTGCAACTGTACTGTAGTCACCCCATGCCGCAGGAGATGTGCCAAGTTAAACGGGGAAGCTCTAAAACTCGAAATCAGTTTCTAACGTCAGATGTGTTGGTGAAATTTCTAACGACTGCTCTAAAGCGGCGCCATGTATTTCTCAGCTGGGCCCTAAACTGAGTAGTTAGCTTCTTGTTGAGACCACAACTTGGTATTCCACCTGATGTCCCGGAGAAAAGCAGAAGTCTTCGAGTGTCCGAATCCTAAATCCTAAAAAATTGTGTACCCTGAGGTTAAATGCCTCTGCCATCACTCGATAAAGAGAGGAAATAGGGGGTGTGTTTACTGCAGGATCTATACAAAATGAAGACATCTGCCATATTTGTTACACCACGGCTTCCCCGCAAACTGGACTTAGAGTGCTCCTTGTATGCAAGTCCTTGCGAAATACTGAGCTCGACAAGGGTTTCCGGAAACCCGTTTCACTCGCTCCTTGTTGCTGCTTTCTTGTTGCATGTATCCCGGGACAAAGCTGACCAATTAAGGGGGGAAAGGTTTGAGTGGTGTAATATTTTGAAGGTAGGGTCATTTCTTAGAGTGACGAAACACTCCAAGAGTCGCTACCAGCCATTGCTCATATTGCCATAGCAAAAAATCCCAATTCTTGACCTCACTGAGATTGAGCGTAGA
Source organism: Kappaphycus alvarezii (assembly GCA_002205965.3). Lineage (NCBI taxonomy): Eukaryota > Rhodophyta > Florideophyceae > Gigartinales > Solieriaceae > Kappaphycus > Kappaphycus alvarezii. The sequence continues at coordinate 635,735 of NADL03000750.1, forward strand.
TTGCGTGTGGCTTCCATCTTTGTGTACTTGTGACCTGACGTAGCCGTTTAGTTGGTGGATGCGAGGATGAGCTGCTTGCGTCAGTCGCAACAAGAATTTCATATCAACTGCCCGGATATATTTGGAAGTGTACTGGGCACCATGTACGGACTGGGTGGTACGTGATGTTAGTTTGCTCCGAGTGGTGCGAAGGTTGGGAGTGCTATGATCTTGCCCATGTTTCCAGTATCTACAGTGCAAATAACGAAGCATTTCTACTGCAGGAACCAAAAAGTAACTGGTGACCCATTCAGCAAGTGGATGGCGTTGGAGGCGATCATCAACGCCGCATGTCACTGAAGGAGAACGGCCCTCACCGTAGAGTACTGGCTCCGGGCCCGGCTGGCGACCGATCGTGCTACCTCCTTGAAATACCACACCTCGGACGCTACGATTCGCACACGCATCTACCAGCGTATCAGTTGCACTTTGTAGTTGTCGGTGGCTATGGCCATCGAATCACGGGCCCCACTGCACGTGACCGATGTGGTCCATCCAGTTAGCTCTTAACTGAATAGTCGGTCAGTCGGTGTAAACTCAAGATAAGTAAAGAGTAAAAAGATTCATCATTTTTGATTGTGGAGAACCTGTCGGGGTTCCACCCTGCAAGATGCCGACTGCTAAGCACATTGGAAGATGCACCAACTAGATCCTAACAGAATGAACGTCAACGTTAATAAACACCTGGGGAGGGGGGAATTGGGGTGCTTTATTGATGAGGGATGCAGGACGGCTATATTCCGAAGGCTAGCTAGCTAGTTAGGGGGGACATAAACGCCTGGTGCGTGATGATCACGTAGGATATCGTGCTCTCTCAGCACTCAAGACTCGTCTCGAGATACGAAGCCCAAATAATCACGAAATAAGGAGCCCAAATAGCCGGCGATGCGGTAGAATATCTTAATGATTCAGGACTGCACGTAAAATAAATTTGCTGTAGCCTTCGAAAGTAATGTCTATCCCAAGCTGCATGCCTGATGGCGCTCCAGCCCCAAACCTCCTCCACCCCGTGCCACCTTCCAGATGCCATCCCGTCAATCGCACCCTCAATCCACGCACACGCACTGGTCGCCCCGGGCGATCAGTGCGTGTGCAAACCCCGGGCCGCCGCCACCCCTTATTTCTTCAATTGCCGTCGCCCCATCTACTGCCCATTCCATCTCCTCGACCTCCCTTGAAAGCGTTTGTAGCCTTCTTCTTTCCGGAGCAGCTATAGCTCGCATCTCCCTACCTCCCCGCATCGACATCCCTGCGATGGCGGCTTGACTGTCATGTACGTCTAGAATCCCTACCTCCCCACCATTCTCCATACCTCTCCACTGCTTCCCTCTATCTCCCGGCCCTATAGCTACATAAACCCCCGCTTCCTGCGTTCGCCGTGCATTTCTCCCCCCTGTGCTTCTCAAGGCCTCCACCGCTGCCTGGATAACCAGAATGCACGCCTTCAAACCCGGCCTTCTACTCCAAGGTCCCTTTATGCTTCAGCCAAGTCACAGCCTTAGTTCTCCGCATCCACCCGGACTCCCTTGCCATTCCCCACCCATCCCATCCCACCGGCCCCATGCCGCACTCCACACCCTTCCTATTTTCCCATCGACCGATGCCACATCACCTAGTATCCCTCCGCCCAACTTCACATCTCGCGGCACCTCAATTCCCGCGCGTTGACCCATGCTCCTAAACCCTCCCCGCTAAACTGACCCATCCCACCAGTGCTCATAGAACTTCCGCCCGCTAAACTCGCGCACATTCTTCACGGAAGGTTGCAAAGCGCCGCTCCAAGCGAGGCAAACCCACCTCGACCCGTTCTATCTCCCCATCCAAATCCCTCCCCACACTGCACACGCACACGCACATCCTCAACCCCCTCCCCTTGGAAATGAACACGGCCTCTGCCCTCCCTGTCGCCTCCGCTGTGCTTAAGACTGTGGCGCTGCTTGCCACCCGTCTGTCGTTCCTGCTCCGGACAGTGATATAAAGCCCAGGGTACCCAACGGGGGACCAAGTCAGTGTGCTGCCCTCCTTCCGTAAAATCCAACCTCGTCCGTCGGGTACCAGACCACCGACGTCCTCCTCAATCTTTGGTTTGTTGCTGGTAGCACCCTCGTTGGGATACTTGATGGTCGTCAAACTGCGATTCGGTTGATAGATAAAATTCGTAGTATCCCTAACACCCGCATCACTCGCAGTAAACCAACCCATTAAGTAAAAAAGTAAATTGCCGAGTTAATACGTTCCAAGGGTCGTAGGCATCTCTTCATTGCCCTTCCACTCTCGACGTTGGGGGGCTGGCACCCTTCCGCTCGGGACTTAGCCAACCGGGTTGCGACTGGCATTGCCGCACGGGCAGCCATTCCGATTGCTGATGCGCAGCGAACATTGTTCGCTCGTCACGCGGTGAGACTCGTCCAGAATAACGCCAGTTGTTTGTTGGAAGGGGTTTTGAGCGACACTTAGGCTGCAACTTGAAATTGTGTATACAGTGTATTCCAGAGAACCTCCGCGTACGAGCGCGGGCCACCCGCGAAATGGGGGGTGCCGCGGCTATCGCTCATCGCAACAAGGTGACTGACCTGGAACGAAAAATTTCGCGGCGTCTGCCACCGCCCTCAGAAAACCTGACCCAAGCCCCCAACTTTGAATTTCAACCGCTGGCGTTTGATTCCCTGGGGTCACCTTCGCCTGCCACCTTCCTCTTCATAGAGGGTCTTCTGCCGCGCATTGCGGAGAAGTTCGGCACCCTGTCGGAGTGATCCGCAAGCGCGTGTTGAGTCGCATCAGTTGCACTATCTGGTCGTCAGTTGCGCAATTATTTTCGCGCATGTCCCTGCACGTGGACGACGTGGACCATCCTGTTAGCTCTTAGCTAGCATTATAGATACTCAATGCAATAAAATTTACCGTTCTGAGGGTATGTACAGTAAATGGTTACCCTACTTACAGTAGTCCTAGTCTGCGATTGCTCTTAGCAGGAAAATTAAGTATACTGTACCAACCTATTCAAGGACTGTACACCAGTGATAACAGAATGAACAACCTATTCAAGTAAACTCTATTTAAATATACCAACCCAACGTACAGTACCCCGCAACATGCAGAAGTTTGCCTCCCGCTCCAAAGCTAGTCTACTTCAGTGGCCCTTGTCAAGTATTGAAGAAAATCGTGTAAATGGGGGGTTAATTTACTGTGGGTTGGTATCCAGTAAATTTGTTAATTAGTAAAAACACAGAAACCCATTCAAGTAAACCCAAATTACCCTATTCACAGTAGTCCTAGTCTGCGATTGGTCCTGGCAGGAAAATTAAGTATACCAACCCATTCAAGTAAACCCAATTTACCCCATTCACCCAAAGAAGGCCTCGTCTGCGCCATTGCTTTCATCAGGAAAATTATGTAAACCTCTGTTAGGCGCGTGCTGATAGGAACGGATTTTTTTGTCACCATCATCTACAGACTTTTAGTTTACTGTACCACCTCCCCTTGTCCAAAAATGCTTATAGTTTCGGACCTTCTTCGTCCTCTCCTGAGCCTTGCTTATCATTACCGCGGTCCTCTCCAAATTTATTTCCATTTTATCTAGATATTTTCATAGTGTATCTACCCTTCTGAATCGATCCCGAATCAAGTTCTTTTCCCCTTTCTGATTTACCTCCTCTCCAAATTCGCTTTTTTGAGAAAAAAGACGCAAATGCACTACTACAAAATCCCTTGCAGATTTATTTTACCTATTCCTAATCTATAGAACCTACCCAAGGAGCCTATTTAAACCCCTTAATTCCAAGTTTCAAACGTCCCCGATTATTTTACTCATCACACCTCTCCCCCTATACACCCAAAACACCTTCCATTGCCTCCCATTCCCCAAAGCCTACCAAAATGGAAAATCTTAACCCCTTAGAAGCCATTTCCAAAAATTTCCACCCCTCCTAAACTCTAATACCCTACTCTCTTTCGACCTTCTGACCGCAAGGAATACCTGCGCCGCCAAACAAAAAGAAGGTGATCGAACTCGTTCGTCGCCTTTTCATTGAGAATAAGGCGGAGGAGATAAGTAAGGGTCGGGAGTGGGACATCGAGGAGGGATCTGGGGAGACCTTCGAGGAGTGGGTAGCCCTGAAATGGTATACGAGGCTAGTAAAGGGGATGATGAGGGGGATGAAGAGGATGAAGAGGAGGAAGAGGAGGATGATAAGGACGAAGAATTGGTGGATGAGGGCATGGAAAGTATTGTAGTGGTGGGGCCTGGACTGGAGAGTTTGGAACAAGTGGTGCCGACGCTGGAAACAGATGGAGATATCTTTAGTACTTTAGATATCTCCAGGGGGAAATAGAGGGCTATGAGCCGTTTGCAGATATTTGTGGGGATTGCTTGGGCAGCAATGATATTTTGGAGGAGTTGTTTGAATCTGACTTTGAGAATGGGAAATAAGAGGACCTCATTGATTGTTAGATTCTTAAGTATCTTTTGTTTAAAGTATATTGTCCACACAAATTGTTTTTATGCATTTCCTGGTACCTTCTGTAGTTTTGTTCGGACTTTAGGGGTAGCCAATACTCTATATAAGCTGGGTCAACTGCTTCCTCATGGATAAGTCAAGCAAGTTTGCAGACAATTTCAAGTCAAGTTCAGAGTAGTAGGAAGTTCAGAATCAACTCCAGACCCAAGAAACCTTTTTTCTACGCTGGTCGCAGAGCATCAGTGATAGGCCCTGCCCCTTCCATACTTGCTTGTAGCTCCCTCAACTCTCCTTCATATAAAGTCCTTTTTTCGTTCAACTATACCATGGTACCACTTTTATCGCTAGCAACACCTCCTTCTTGGGGTAGTTGGTTCTGAGTATCTCTCTTTCTGACGATTTACCCCTACCAACTCCTCATTTAACACCATCACCCCATAATAGCGAGCTTACACCCCTATTCAAGAGTAAAACACCAAAACATTACTCCAGAATAGCGCCAGTTGTTAACTGGAAGGAGTTTTTGGGCAAATCTTGTTTCCACAGCGAGTTGGTTCCAGAGAACCTCCATTTTCCGATATATCAGTCGCTACGAAAAATAGGCCTCTTCTCCGTGGTCTATATTCCCATCCCACCTATTGTTCCATTGAAACTTGACAGTAAAGACAACCATTTACCCCATTAACGGTGGTAGGTAATTTGATGGCTGCCAAAGCATGTTCATTCATGTGTACGACATAGCCAGTAATTGAAGCATCTTTTAAGCTTCAATTACTGGCTACATGAAACAGAGAGGGAGGCAGCCAGAGCGCTGCTAAAGTAGCAGTAGAGACGATGGTAGTGGGTTTCAGAAAGTTGGTGGCAATGTGTGTATGGAGTGTACCTGGATTCCCACAAGAATCCAGATGAGCCCTCCCTTTTACAGAAAGTACGGTAGCTCTACTCTAGAAATTCTATACTTTTTTAGCTCCGGTCCATCTTGTCAAAATCAACAAAGTACCAACTCGTTGGTTTCCACTCCGCCTCGTGACGTGGCACACCGCTCATCAAAACCAAGAACCTGTAACCGCGTCCAAACTTTTTCTGATCCAAGATAAATTCAAATTCCTGTTCTGGTCCATCAGGTAGCTCAAGCGGTGCAGATGCAGAAGGAATGGGTAAAGCAATTTCATTGGGCTGCTCCAAATGTGTGTGGTGTTGAATGATATGAATGACTGGATGGTTTCTAAAATGAGCAGGGAGATCCAGTCTAACAGCATACTTACCAAATTAGCCCTTAACTACAAATGGCCCATATCTGCGCGCACCAAGCCTTATAGAATCCTGGGATCTACAATAAAACCGTAAACAACGAACCATTGTTCCATAGCTTTGAACCGACTTCATAATCTGGAGCCTTGTATCGCCTTGAATCATATGCAGCTTGCCGAGCTTTTGCCTTTTGTAGGCAAATTGCGATCCTCAAGAGAAACCTGAGCTTGGCACGAAATTCGTCCAAACTCTGAATAGGTATGCTGCTGCTAGCCAAGAAGTCCAATGGAGATTTAGGTGTCCATCAAGTCCATCTCAAATGGTGACATACCCAGATCATCGCTCACAGCCGATTGTATGCAAATTCTGCAGAAGAAAGCAGTTCATCCCAGTCATCCTGATGAACGAGCAATAGCATCGGAGATATTCTCGATCATCCTATTCATAATCTCGGAAGCGCCATCTGTTTGTGGTCTATTGTAGACTTCTTGTGAAATTCTTAATTTCACCCCACAAAGATTCATTTTGTCCCAAAACTTTGAAATGAACTTTCTGTCCCTATCTGAGATCATCATTCCGGCAACCGTGGTTCTTGAAGTTTTCGCGAAGAAGTCTCGAGCCGTGTCCTCAGCAGTATCTGATGTTTTAGATTTCAGAAAATGGACTCGACGAGTAAGTCGATCAACCCAAGTTGTGATCGCATCATGACCTCTCGCAGGGGTAGCCTCACAATGAAATCTGTACTAATGATCCCATCTGCGGTCAGGCAATTCCAGTGACATTGGATCAGTCAACTTTTTTCGATTAGAGTCCTTATACTGCTGACACGTGAGACATCCTTCACAATACTTTCGAACATATGGCTCTTATGTTTCCAATGGAAGTTGCCTAATCTGGACAGTATCTTCGCAAATTTAAAATATGCATCAACTCTTGAGTCGTGAGCAATTTGCAAAATATCCGAAACTGACCTTCTCGGTATGCACAACTTTCAATCGTAAAACAACCTCGAACCATCTTTTTGGAACATAGGTAGAATTCTTTCAAGTTTCTGCTTCTAAACCATATCCTCTGCCCACTCTCCTTCCATGGATTTTACCACAGGACCAAATAACTGGTCTTCATCCTACCGAGGAATGATCTGATCAACATCAAGGTAGGGAAATTAAACGTCATTGACTGAGACGTCACGATATCCTCTCGTGACGTGCGGAGCTCTGGATAATGAGTCTCCCCAAACGTGAATTCTTCAGGATTCAGTATGATGGAAAGATTCCGAAGTTACCGAGAGTTTACAACCAAAGTTCTTCTTCCGACTAAGTCTCGATTTTGTGAAGAAGCTCTTAAGCACCTGGTTGTCTGTGAAAATCTCAAATTCAGAAACTTCAAGATAACACCTGAATCATCCCGGAAAATTAATCAAGCCAGAAGCTCTCTGTCATTTACAGTGTAGTCCGACTCAGTTGGTGAAAGCTTCTTTGAATAGACAGAAATTACAGGATCCATTCCATTCTCATCCAACTGTGTTAGAGTTCCACCGCCAGCAAGCCGTGAATCATCTAATTGACAACGAAATGGGTTTTTAAAATTAGTAGCGACTAATATTGGAGCCAATATCATCACTTCCTTTATCTCAAAAGCTTTATCACACTGTTGATCTCATTTCCCTGTACTCGACCTTTCTTTGTCAGATATATGAAAGTTGCAGCAATTGCAGAGAACTTCGGAATGAACCTACGAAAAACTGTATTAGACCTAAGAAACTTCTTAACTCCGTTAGAGATTCAGGTTTCACCAAGTTTATAGGACTTCGTCCTTCTCAAAATTGACACGAATGCCGTCCTTCCGATATTAAACCCAAAAAATCCAGCTCAGTCTGAGAGAAAGAGATTTCTTCGGAGAGATGTACAGCTTTGATCCTTAAGTCTCTTTAATACAATTTCAGATGTTCGTATGTTATTCCTCATTCTTACTGAATGTAAGAAGATCATCCATATAGAAACCAAGAAGACATCGATGCAATCATAGAATCTGGTTCATCAAAGTTTGGAACGTAGCAGGAGCGTTGCAAAGTCCATTGGCATAACAAGATATTCAAATTGCCCATACTTTGTATTGAACCAGTCTTTCGATGTCCTCCGGTTTCACCTTATCTGATGGAATCCCGTTTTCAGATCAAACTTGGAAAAAATCTCGCATCTCCAAGTCGATCGAACATTTCATCAGAACGAGGGAGTGGAGCATTATTCTTTTTGGTGATGCGATTCAAAGCGCGATAATCGACAACACTCTAAGTTTTCCATCCTTTTCTTTCACAAAGAAGATGGTGCTCATATGCGTTTTACTGGACCTGATCTTCCTTTCCTCAAAGAAACTCGACGTACTCTTTTGCTGCCCTAAGTTCGGATGGAGACAACTGGAATAAAGGTCGATGAGGTGCCTTTGCTCTTCCTCCACTTTGATCTCATGATCAACTGATCGAATCGGAGAAGCCCTCTGGCAATTCATCCTGAAAGACCTCTTTAAATTATCCAGTAATCTGCTCAGTCTTCCACCGAACTTTGAATCTGTCACTCCTCTCATACTGTGAACTTCAAGTAACTGAAATACTTCGAAGTCACCCCCTTCAGCATTCGTCTAAATTTCTTCACTCCAAATTGGACACATCAACACGGTTTCGTCATCTGGATCAATCACTGGAATGGAAGCATCTTTCACAATCACAATCCGTTTCCGATAGTCGACACGTAGATTGTGGGCAACATGCACGGATTCCAACAGAACATCATACCTGGTTTGGGAAACACCAACTAGAAGTATATGTATGTCGCCTAACTTAATAGTTCCTTTGGAAATATCTCAGAAACTTCCTCAGTAACTAACTTCTGTGAATGGCAAACATTGAGTCAATCGCGAATCTCAAACAAGTTCCTATTTCGCTTCAGGAACTCGGCTGAAACCACGTTTGTATTGCATCCATCGTCCTTTAGTACTTTGACTGCTATTCTATTCAGTCTACCTTCAAGTACTAACAAAGGCTCCACTGGTATACTTCCATCAGTGGGGATGCTGTCATCATGAATAGACGTGATTCTATTAGACTCGGCTTCGGAGATTCTCGACTTTCCTGTCCTCTGAGAATTTAGCTCCGGTGATGTCCACAACAGTTTCACTCTGCTCATTGGAAATCTTTCACACTCACCTGGTCTCACCTGAGTGTTCACAAGTCTGGTGCAACTAGTTTTCCGAGTCAAAGCCATTCAAATCATTACTGTGTCCTGCCTGTGTATTGTTCGCCTATGCGAGTACCACCCCTGTTACCTTTATTCCCGTTTCCTTTTTGTGTTTCCAAGGTCTACATCCCACCTTATGGCACGTAAAGCATCGGTTCTCCATCAAGTCTTTCTGACGCTGCCCATCGTTTTTACGTTCCAGGTTTCCGATCTCCATCGGCATAGGACTGAGGCATTTCGATTGGTGTGAAATGAACTCTGCCAGTGAAGAACCAGCACCGTAAAATGCTCCATCAACGTTAAGAGCAATGGTAGTCGCAGCTTCAAACTTGGATGGGTTCCCTTTACGAACCTCCAACAGAATGTGGGTTTGAGACCTTCACAGAACCGCGCCAATTTTTCCGACTCACTGATACCGGAATATTGATAACCAAATTCCTGAACTCCGAGAGGTACGCTGCCACACTTGTTTTCTGGCGGATCTTGGTAAGCTTGTCGCGAGCTCGAATGAAACAGTCCTGTTGTACAAACTGTGCCTTTACCAGAGTTTTTAAGCTTCTTATGTCGGCGAACAACATTCTCGGACACAACTGTACCACCAGCTTGCGGTAGTTACGCATGAATTTGAAGCAAATTCGATAGCATTGTGGGCACTGATGACTTCTTCATGGCCCACCTGAATAAGTCTCAGGTACTTTTCGACTGAATGCAACCGTGACCGAACCGTTAACGCATCTCGAGTCCCATCGAGCAAAAAAGGCTTATTTGGTTCGAAGAAAGACATGTTCAACAAATCTCCAACTTAAAGCCTAACAACAACACCTAATCTTGAATAAAAGTTGAAATATGCAAGGGATTCGTCTTCGACGACGGCTTGGCTTCCTACCTGCGGAGAGAGTGATTCTCCAGCAGATTTGATCCCAACTACGAAAGAGTTGGAATTCATGGATCGAGTGTCAAAGAAAGAGAGGCTCCTTCCTGGAGGATTAGGTGCCCAATTCATTGAGCAGTGGGAGGACAGTGGATTAAATAGAAGTTCCGGCTGGTATCCAAATGGAGACCGACACTCCCGTGGGATCTGGTGGGAGTGGAAACTCGAGTACAAGGCCGAGTTCAAGCCCAATGCAAGTATCAGAAGCTCATTTTGAAGGTGTAATAACATAGAAGGTGGAATTTAGCTGGCCGGAAACAGCTGAAAATGGCAGATAGTGGACTTGGAAAGAGATAAAACTAAATTTGCATGGACCTATCAACCGAAGACTTCGGAAAGTGCATGGCACGGTGGATGGGCCGATTCCTGCAGGTATAGCTCCCAAGGAACGACACCTTATAAATATTTCCTGTGAAGGTTTCCCGTGACATTCCTTTCAATAATTGGTCTTTGGAAAGCAATGATTTCATTCCTTTCTGTAAAGGTTTCCCATGTAATTCCTTTCGATAATTGTCCAGTCGACAAACTTTGCTTTGAAAAGCAATGGTTTCATTCCTTGCATAGCAGGTGAAAATGTGAAGTTTTTTGGGTCCTAATTCCCATGAAATGGTTCAAATTTGGCGATCTCAAGACCTTATTGGTAGTTCTTCTCCGTCGAAGTACATAAAATGTCCAAATTTTGGAAATATCATGCCATTTGGATGGATTGAGATTATTCGCCGTTAGATATTCTTTTCAGAATCTAGACCTCTTACAGAAGAAGGAGAATCCAGTTCTGCGAGGCGTTTTAACCTGATTAGCGACATTGACGCGGCAATAAGCAGGCATTTTAATCTCCATGTCAAGCCAGCAGAGTCAAATTGTGTAGATGAGTGCATGTCAAAAAGGTATGGAATTGGCGGTAAATGGATTCAGAAAGGACTTACACACCATTTCGGTCTTTGCAGGAAGCCTGAGATGGGTCTGAGCTTCGGACTGCTACGTGTGGAGAAAGTGGAATAATTATCAACATCAAGAACTGTAAGTCGTCAGAACACACTGAAAGCTCAAATACAGAATGTTTGCAGGAAAAGAGAAAATTTACAGCTTAAGGAACCATGGTTTGGTTAGATAGGATTGTGTGTGGTGATTCTTTCTTTTACTCCGTTCAGACCGCAGAAGTCTCGCCGGAGAAGGGCTTAAGTTTCACTGGGGTTGTCAAGAATTCCAGTCGTCAGTTTCCGATGGCGTACCTTTCTGGTCAAGAAGTTGCAGACCGGGGTCAGCACATGGAAATGAAAAATACTACAAATGGCAATAATTTAATTGCAGCTGTCATGTGGGTTGATCGAGAGAGAAGATACTTCGTCAGTACGTGTGGAACAACGAATGCTAGTACTTCAGTTTATCGCGAGCGATGTAGATCTGTTGCAGGACGAGCACAACTTGTCAGTTCTGAAATAGATATTCTGAAGGTTCTTGAGAAGTATTACCATACCTGTGCTCAGGTTGACCGCCACAAACGCTGTAGTCAGGACGAACTGAGTCTGGAAACAAAGCTCAAGATAGAGGAGTGGTCAATGCTCGTCAACACAACATTGCTGGCAATCTGCTGTGTGGATACTTGGAACCTAGACAAAGGGGGTCGTGGATATCATGAACAATGTACCCAAATGAATTCTACTGCAAATTAGCAGTGGGCCTGATTGACAATAATTTGGATGCTTTGAGAACTAGGGCTCTAACGACCTCCGTAGGTGAAAAACAGAAGCTGAACACGTCAGTGGTATTGGAATTCATCTGGTTACGACAAAAAAAAACGTGATCTGAATGTTAAGAAAGAAGAATTTGCTGTCCAATTGCGATGCAAGGTCTGTATTGAAAAACACGGCTAAACACGTGTGCACTTGGTGTCTTACCACAATTAAAAAAGAAGTTTTCATTTTCCGTGGTGAAAGCGGCCGCGATTTCAGAAGCACTATCGCCTCGTGCATAATACTGAAGGCTTTTAGATGAACTATCTTTTATTGTTATAGCTATTTCAATCTATTCTAAACATTTACTGAATTCAAACTTTCCTACTATTGCACGTCAAGTATTTTCTTACAAAAATTTGATAAGTAGAACAATGCTCTTTCCTATTGTCCTCTACGAATCTTTTCTGCGTCATTCGACTTGCTCGATGTACTTGATTTTATGGCAGAATACCCCTTTATGAGATGCCACCTTGTCCCGTCTCATGTTCAAGAGGACGCCATAGCAATCTGAACACCAAGTAACTTTACATTTGTCGAGCCTCAACATAGTTGAGGGTTTTTGAGTTCCCACAGAGAACTCAGCAAGGAGTTGAACCTATGAACGATCTGTTGTAGAAGCGCAGAAGAACTCCTGTCAACCACTATACCACACAAGTCCTGCTTGTGGGGATGCGACTGAAAGTATTTATAGCATTGCTACGGTACAGCTGAAAGTTAAAAAATTAAGATGCACATGCGCTTTGTTTTTAGAAAATGTTTTTGTATGTGGTCATTACATTTGAATTTAATCACAAACCCGGATATCAGGGCCATAGAGTATGTCAGTTTACCGTCCTTCGGCACAAGACAGAGCCAGGAGTTCAGTTTGACTCCCGACAGCGGTAGCCTTGGTGCGGACGATGGCTTTGAACTAGGGAACGACTGTGATGTCACAGGCGACGGGTGGTGTCTCTTCGTTACTCGGATCGTCGGAGGGAGACCCAGGAGTTGCGTGGGTCGAAACTCGGTGCCTGGGATCAAGAAAGCGGCGCGCACAAGCCGGGAAGCGAAAGGATTGCAAGGGTGGTTGTTGTATTTCACTTCACAGACCTTACAGCTTACACCAAAATTAACTGCATCTACTGTACTGTAGATTCAAACCAGTGGTAACTTGCAGCCAGCCTACTAGGAACTTGCTGTCATTACACTTTCTTTACAGTTCTGAACACAGCATTGAACCCCATTGGTACACTGGAATAGTTACGGGCGAGTTGCAAAAGGGATCTTATATCATTGCTTTACCAATCAAAAGTCGCCTTGCTATCCCATACCACCTGGACCAATGTACTTCTTACATCTTGTCAGAGTATGTCACTCGTGCCGACTACAATTCTGAAAGCGCTACTTACGATACTGTCAGGGCTGTTTTACGGGAATACGTTTGAATTCGCTACTGCTAGACTGCATTTTCCTTTAGTTTGTAGCTATCTTCAGTTCTATATAAACCCGTTTGGAGCGGCCGGCTTTACCCAGCCAGCCTAAACCAAAGTTTCAACCACAGTTCTACCTTGATCTGCTCGTGTGCGCTTAACCACCCCACATCGTGGTAGCATCGCAAGTAAGTTGTGCCTTATTGAGGTTTTTCCAACCCGCCAGTTGGATAAATATCTACTAGATCTATCTTAGCTGCCCGATTGCAAACAAGATTAACATTGTGTTTTTCACTCTGACCCTTACGCGGTAACCCAGTGTCGTACAACAGAAAGTCAAAGGGACGCCCTCCTTCGCCGTCAGAGTACGACTCAGAAGACCTCGCCGACTTTCGTTACCGGCCCACCTCGCCAATAGTACCGATTGGCGAGGAAGAAGATCACAAGACCCCGTCTCGTCCTTCGACTCCGAGAACCCGATCGCCTTAGTCAGCCCCGCGGAGCCCAAGACACCGACGCTGACCTGCCAAGATCTTTTATTACCCCGAGCACTGTCAGTGGCATCTCCCTTGTTACGGTCGAAGAGCCTCGCACCCCTTTTCGCTCGTTCGCCCTACCCTCATCGACCGGTCTTCGATCCTTACCCCCGGTTCCGAGGAAGCCGTCGCGTCCGATCGTCTCGAACCCGTCAAGGCCACCAAATAGTACAAGGGCTCCTCCGAGAAGGCTTCAAGTGCTGCCGGACGCCGCCTCGGTGTCGATCCAAAGGGTGGTAAACCATCGAATCCGCAAGGCTAGGCCCTCGAAAAGGCCGCGAATCAACAAGACTCCGAGGTTCTCTCCGTTTCATTGCCGTCATTGCCAAGTCACTTGCTCCGTGCGCGTTCAGTACTTCGAGCACCTCCGTTCCCATCGTCACATCCGCCGTACAATCAAGAAGGAGTATAAGTGCAAGGACTGCGAAATTGAGTTGTTCAGTGAACAAGATCTTGTCCGCTATCAGAAGGGGCTCAGCATCGACTGACAGTCAGGGGTTGCAATTAGTATCTTTATTTTCCATTAAAATTGCTCTATTTTGAGTAACAAAAAGGAAAATGGAGCAATAAGTTCATTTCTCAATAAACTCCGTGTGTGTGTTGTGTTCACCCTTCCGCTGTGATTGCAAGCGGCCCTCTGCTGCCCCTAGATCCTTGTAGTAGGACAATCGTAAGTCCGTATCGCCATCAGGACCTAGACAGGACAACCACCGCAAAAGCAAGAATCGGAAGAAGGGCTACTATAACGCACCCGACGTGACTGACGTCAATCCTTACGTCAGAGAAGGAACTTTTTGTAAGTGCTCCTGGCGGATGTGAACCGCGACCACCTCATAAGAGCTGCCTACACTTAACCAATAGGGCACCAGAACCGAAATTTGAAGTGCAAGGAGAGCTAATCAGATTATAAATCACAATTTTTTCAAAAATCATTGTCGCTGCACGTGGCCGACGTGGACCACCCGGTTAGCACTTAGCTAGCAGTATAGTCGGATCCTGCAGCGGACACCCGTTCTACTGATCCATAAAGTTACCAAAGTACCGTATAGTTAGGACGTGCGCAGTCCACAGTAGATACTGAAGCCATTAAACTTCCTCCTATAGCTCTCACGGACCGAGCCTGGGACAAGTGTGCTCCCCATGCACCTCGGAGGCCAGGGCTTCGAAAGCATCGCCTCGTGCCTCCACGGCGCTGCCGCGCCAGCATCATTGATGCTGCGCCCGCACGGCAGCGAACTTCCGCATACGCCACGCCGCGTGCTTGTGCACTAGCTTGTGGCCGCTACCGCGGCGGACCGGTCCTTCCTCCTCCGTCAGGCTGGGCCTCTCTCCGCCGTTTCGCCCCTCCATCCCCGGAAATAGTCGACCTTTCCACCCTTGACCCTCCAACTCTAGCTGCTTCACCCACCAACACACTAACCCTTCTCAAACGGGTGCAGCAAGAGGCGCGGGCAAGAGTACATTGGCACGACGACTCCTGGGAGAATGCCCCAAACCCGACCGCCCATAGCGACGCCGACATTCGACATCGCATCCGTGGCCTAGCGTTCGCCGCAGCCCCCGCTGCGGCGTTTCTCTTCGCTCATCCCACGGCAGCTACGAAGGTGCACACTACACACTGGCAGATCATGCTCCGCCGTCACCTCGGACTGCCAGTGTATGATGACTCCATGGCCCTCAACTGCCACCACTGTGACCACCCCTTGGACACCTCGGGGATCACGCCGCCGACCTCTGCTGCCCTGGTTTCGGCCGTCGTCACCGCACAACTCGCTATGTAATGCGATTGCGACGCACGTTACCCGCGCCGCGGGTCTGGATACTCGGCAAGATGTTCCGTTCCTCGTCCGGGCACTGAGCTCCGCCCGCCGATATCCTTGTACAACCACCACCAACCCCGGAAGGACAACGTTGCGCCCCATTGCCTGTGACATCACCGTCGTTTCACCGTTCAAGGCCGCAGTTCGCACCAAGGCGACCCAGGCTGCCGGAGGCGCTGCTGAACTGGCGGCCCGCGACAAGGTTACAACCCTGGAACGCAACATCGCCCGACGACTCCCCGCTCCATCGACTGGCCCATCTTCTGCGCCTTATGATAGGGGTAAATCGGCGGGGGAAGAGATCCTCAGAACCAATTACCCTGAGAAGGAGGTGTTGCGAGCGACAAAAGTGCTGCCGTGGTATTGTTGAACGAACAAAAGGGAGTGTATATAGAAGAGAGTTGAGGAAGCTACAAGCAAGTATAAAAGGGGCAGGGTCTACCACCGACGCTCTGCGACTAGCGTAAGAAAAAGTTTTCTTGGGTCTGAAGTTGACTCTCAACTTCCTACTACTCGGGACTTGGCTTGAAGTTGTCTGCCAACTTGCTTCACCTCCACTAAAGGAAGCAGTTTACTCGGCTTATATAGACTTTTGGCTACCCCAAAAGTCTCCAAACATACTAATAACCATAAAATGTATTCACGGTAATCGTGTGAACCAGAGAGACTATTAGAAGATATTTCCTCAAG
The DNA here is from genome assembly GCA_002205965.3 of Kappaphycus alvarezii. Classification (NCBI taxonomy): domain Eukaryota; phylum Rhodophyta; class Florideophyceae; order Gigartinales; family Solieriaceae; genus Kappaphycus; species Kappaphycus alvarezii. Next base: position 651,837 of record NADL03000750.1, read on the forward strand.
GTAAATATCTAGGTGCCATACCCATGCCAGCCACCATCGGCCAGGGGTGGGAATTGATGTGGCCATTATATAGACCTTTCAGAGCTACTTGTAGTATCACCCACAACCTGGAACTGTACTGACATCTACTATGACAGCGTGTCCTAAAATGAAAAAAATCAACCGACGAATTTGCCACACTCACCCAAATTAAAAATATCTTGCAAATTCAAAAACTGTAAAAATATCTTCCCAATTCCGATACTGTATACAATCATGGTCCTCATCTAGATTTTTTCGTGCGAATTTGCGCACATCACGCCCTCTCGCTCAAGACGAACGTCCCGACTCGTCACTGCTCTTCTTCTGCTTCCGTTAGTGTTCGCTGTCTTATTGATAAAATGTATGGTCTCTCAAACGGGTACGGATGCAACTGATTACCAATATGATGCTCTAAAAAGTAGGTTCGCATTACTGGTACCTCACTTTGTAGCATAGCCTCATATATTGGTTTGATCACATCGAGGTGGGGTTGAATACATTCTTCTTCCGTGACTCTTCCGAATCTTCCAAGAGTGAAAAAATATATGTGATATGCAAACTCTTCTGGAAGATGCCGGAGGAATGGATGTCGATAAGAAAAGAAGACGCGCATCATCAAGAACGAATCTTCGTAAGATAAGTGCGGTCCATGTAGCGCCCTAAAACATAAACAGATGCTTATCATGAAATAAGAAATGACCTGCGCATCGTTCGCATCCTCGGAGATATTGCGCAGCCAAAAAGATAATCTTCTTCTTCCGACTGTATGCTGTGCATGGTTGTGAAGGAGAGCTAGAGATGAAGTTGTGGTGGACGGTCCCGATGAATGGCCGCGACCAGCTCCTGACGTACTGGGACCTGCACGAGGTCCTCTCGGGGGACGACCGGAACCTCTTCTGGGCGGGTTGTTGTCTCCTGAAGGTCCTCCTCTGGTCATCATCACTGCTTCAGGAGGATCCTCGCCGCCTCCAACGTTCCCAATTTGTGGCGGAGAAACGTAAGGTTCCCATAGAGGATACGGGACCAGCCTGTATTCCATATCCGGGGGTAAGGCGTAACCTCTCAGTCGCACGTCTTGGTTGTTCTTGAGAAATACGTAAATTGGACGGATAATATTCAGATACGTTTGCGACAAGTCTCCAGCAGCTACCATTCCATATCTTCCTATAGAGTAATGATATATTACCTCCACAAACTCTGGACCTGCTTCCGTGAACCTTCCGTTTTGGAATGAAAATAGAACTCTTATTAATAGTCGGAAATCTTCTTCAGGTAGCAATGGTCCGTTCAACGTACGAAAACATAGGCATATATTAATGTAGAAATGGATGATTACGTGGAGTTCGTAGTAGTCCCGCGTAACGAGATGATCCATTCCCAGGCCCTTTTTCCTCCCATAGGAATCATTCTATAGTTAAAGATGAGTATGCCCCGTGGTTGCGCATAGTCCTGTGTGAGAAGGAATTCTTCAGGCCTCTGATGGTAAGGGACCAGACGACGTGCATGGATGGCCCTCCTTGATCTCTTCCCTGAGCTTGAACAGAGCTGATAGTGCGGGTGTCTTTCCTCCGTGACGATGCAAGGGTTCGAGTACTTGGTTTGGAAGGCCGGCCACTTCACAGCCTGCTGCATTGCTTTTCCATGTACTACAAGTACTTTAGAGCCAACTGAAAAGGTTCTGACTGCAGGTTCTGCATCCTTATTTCTTGTCTGTGTTAGCGCGCGGTGTGATCTCCAGCCTTCGGTGGCCAGTAGTTCAACTTCCCTACTCTCTTCATCGATAATATTTGTTTCCATGTCTCTCTGTAACATTCTAGGAGCCCTTCCGTACATTAGCTCGAATGGTGAGCGTCCATTTCTTCCTCTTCTTCGACGGTAGCCGTATAACACTTTTGGTAAGGCATCTTCCCACTGGATTTCATTCTCCAACATAGTTTTCGATATTGCTCGTTTGATGGTTCCAACCATCCTCTCCGCTTTCCCGTTGGACATAGGAGCGTATGCGAGAACGGTCTTCAGCTGAATCCCTTTCTCTTCCAAAAAACGAAGCAGTGAAGTTGCAGTAAAACAAAGGGCGTTATCCGAGATGATCCTTTTTGGAAGACCAAACGGTTCAATTATTTCTTTTTCGATGAATCTCAGTACCACCTCAGCATTTGCCTCCTCACTGCAACTGCTATTGGCCATCCAGTAAGATGTTCCACCCCTATAAGGAGATATTTGTTTCCGGAAGAAGTTTCCTTGAACGGGCCCGCGAAGTCAATTGAGAAGGTTTCAAAGAGACCGGAAACTGGAAAACTTAGAGTTGTCTTATACTTCCGTATTGGAGTGAATTTTTGGCAGTTGTCGCAGCTTTTCACGAAGTTATAGACGTCCTTATGGATACCGGGCCACCAGAATCTCTCAGTTACGAATTTTTGGTTGTTTCGAGATCCCAATGCCCTAGCTCATCATGGAAAGTCCTCAAGATCTTCATTCTTTCTTTCAAAGGGGCCACTAGTCGGGGACCGGCTTTAGTGTGCCGGAAAGTTTCCCATTCCACAATGTAAAAGCCTTTTGATTCCTGCGTACCCAATTTCGGTGTTCAAGATCAACCTTTCTCATTTCTAGTCCATCGAGGAATTTGATCAGTCCGTGAATATTAGCTTCGTACTCGTTATCGTTCGGCAACTGCAACTCGGCGACTCCGACGATGTCCTCCGAAGCTTTTTCATTTGGAATCAGTGCGTCCCTCAAGCGGGATAGGTAATCGGCAGGCTGATTATTGCGTCCGGGTCTATACACAATTTCAAACCGATATTCTGCGAAAATGTCGAGCCATCGGGCCAAGCGGTGATGTACATCCTTCTTTTGGAATGCTGTTTTAAGTGCCTGGTGATCAGTTATCAAGACAAATTTCTCGAGTGATAAAAGGTATACGCGAAACTTTTTCAGCGCGAAGACGACAGCTAGCGCTTCTTTCTCGCAGACTGAGTATCTCTTTTCCGCTCATTCAGAGTTCGGCTTGCGAATTGAACAGGGTGTAGTCTTCCGTTTTCATCTTTTTGGGACAAAACGGCACCCAAAGACCGTTCTGAGGCATCTGTCTCCACAACGAATGGTCTCTTGAAATCTGGGTACATGAGAACTGGGGGGACACATAGCTTATCTTTAAGCTCCTGAAATGCAGTTTCCATTTCCTTGTTCCAGTAAAATTTTCCGTTCTTCGTAGTGCTGGCATGTAACGGTGCTGCAGTCTTGGCGAAATCTTTGATAAATCTTCTGTAATATGAGGCCAGTCCTAAGAAGCTTCGGACCTCCGTCTTTGAAGCGGGCCTTGGTGCCAACTTTATTTTTTTCGTTTTCTCTGGATCCACTCTAATTCCCTCTTGGTCGACGATATGACCGAGTAATTGGATAGAAGTTTTCGCAAAGAAGCATTTGCTCAACTTAATTTTCAAGCTATACTCCGATATCCTCTCCACAACTGTCTTGACGTGCGAGATGTGCTGATCCAATGTTTCTGAGAATATGACGACATCATCGATATAGACTCTTGCGAATGGAAGTCCTTTCAAAACCTCGTTCATCATTCTTTGGAATGTAGCTGGTGCATTCATGAGACCAAAAGGCATCACTTCGAACCTGAACGTACCGGCTTTGCTGGTAAAGGTTGTTTTTTCCTTACATTTTTCATCCAATGGAATCTGCCAATAGCCAGTGTAAAGGTCAATTGAGGTGAAATATCTCCCGTCCTTCAGGTCCTCGAGGATCTCCTCCATGTTCGGAATCGGAAATCGATCGGGTATCATTCTCTGGTTCAGTTGTCGGTAATCGACGCAAAAACGCAGCTTTCCATCCTTCTTTGGTGCGACCACAACTGGAAACGACCATGGGGATGAAACTGGTCGAATAATATCATTTTTCAGCATACTTGTAACATTTTCTGAGATAAATTGGTCATATTTTGGCGGTTGACGTCTAGGCTTGTGGTAAATCGGTTGAGTGTCGGTAAGTTCGAACGAGTGAGTAACCGGTACACTTGCTTGTCTTAAATCTGAAACGCTCCATGCAATTACTTCGGAAGATGTTAACATGTCGGATATTTTCAGTGAGGCGGGGGCGGGAAGGTGCTGCACTTTTCCTTGGATTTCTGCCATTTGGCGCCCTTTTTCTTCTTGATCCTCAACCTCAATATTTTGAAGGACCTCTTCCGTCGTGCTCACATCTTCATATATGGAATTCGACGTATTCTTATTTTCTTTGCAAAGGTAATCTTCTTTCATGCTCCGAATTCTGTCCTTTGATTCGATATCATCGCAAAAAGAAACACATTCGGGTTTCAAACTTATCCTAGAATCCAGTCGTCATCTGTTTCAAACCCGGAATCATAATCGTCCCATGCCATGTTCATTACCCCCGAGGGTACCCTTTTCCACTTCCGAAAGTGTTAGTTGGTTCCGAATCTTCGCTGTCATAGCTAGAAGTGAAATCTTCACTGTCCGTTTCTTTTAAATCTTCAGGATGCGTGCTTTTGTCGAAATCCAGGGGCATCTTCACGGTTCTGCCGTCAATATTAACTGAAACCATTTGGTTGCCCAAGTCAATGCATGTTCCTAGTCTTTCCATTGTGGGCAGCCAATGATTGCATCGAAAGGGAGATCCGGCATGACAAGAAAGTCTACATCAACTTTAGAGTCCCCAAAGAACACGGAAACCTTGTCAACAGTGCCCATGCATTTTGAGACGGTTCACACGAGTATACGGAATGTCCATCCGCTACAGTTATTTTTCGAGTCGTTGGAGTAATTTCGAGACCTAGATCTGTCACCAAAGTTTCTGAAATGAGGTTTGGAACAGCACCCGAATCGAAGAGAGCTTGGGTTTTCATACCCAATACTTTGACTGGTACCAGCTTAAGACGTCTTGGTGCTGTCGAGGCCGATTGAAGAAACAGTTTCTTACCCTTAGCGGACTTATTAGACCTGATAATTTTTTTGAGTTCTTTTCTCGCATCCTCTGCGTCGCCCCTCAAAAGTTGACCAAACGTTATCCCAGTTGGGGCCGATGCAAGCTCAGCCACCAAATTGTACCTCTTCACATACTCTAGTACGTCCTTAGAGATACTCTTAACTTTCTTACTCTTTTTCGTCTTCTTGGCCGGAGTGACTCCCACTCCTGGAACAACTTGATCAGACCTCTTGGTTCGAGGAGGTACAGGTGCTGGGATATGCTCCAGCATTCCATACTCTAGCCTAGGTTTCTTCGATAAAATGTTCCCTTCCCCATCCCTTTTTGTCACATTGACTTGACTAATCTCTTCAGCGATGGATACGTTACCGGCATCCGTCAACCTTTGATCCCTTCTATTTTGTAAGATTTTCACCTCTGGTCCTGACTCACTCCTTGCTTCCGATAAATTTGCTCTTCTGTTGTCTTTAGACCAGCAGTTACTTTCATGATGCCCATATCGACCGCACTTTGCACAACGAGTGTTTCTATGTGGATTATCAGGACACCTGTTTGCAAAGTGTCCAGGCTTGTGACAGTAAGAACAGACTTCTGCGGCCTTAGGGGCCCCAGACTGGTTCTTCTTAATGGTAAGAGTAAGGCTTTCCAACTGCGAGGTTATCATGTCAAGTCGATTATCGAATCGGGTTTCCAACCTTTCTTCCAAGTTTTTGACATCGCTCCTGACAGATTCTAATGCCGCTGCACTAGTAGCCGGCCTTTGATAATTCTTTTCAGGATGTACGATAGACATCGATGTGCGGGTTTCCCTCGGTACCTCACTCAGTGACTGAAACGTCTCCGAATTTTTGACAAATTCTACTATGGTACCCTTCAGTTCATCAAAAGTGTGAGGGCCCTTGATGAGGAGGAAATCGGAGAGCCGCTTATCCCCATAGCCGCCTTACGCAGCATTCCGTACTTGGCTTGGGCGTTGAACCCAGCCTTTTCATAAAGATCACACAAGTACACCAATGAGCTTAACAAATCGTCGAAGTTGAGCCGGGCCTCTATGGCGGTACGAATCATCTCATCTGGTTCTACCTCCTTAGCATACTCTTTCACAAGCCACTCACATACCTCACCGAAGTTACGCCCATTCCCGTTAAGAGACCACCCGTCGATAAACTTGGACTTATATTTGTGCTTTGCGTCACCATGAAGATAGGCGAAGATACTTGCGGCCTTCTCTTCATCGCCCTTCTCTCGCATCACAACGTTGACATATGTGTAAAGAAACTCCTCAACGTCTTCAGTCTTGCCCCTGTGAACGTTATACGAGCAGCGTTGAGATCCATGATTACAGAAAAGAAATCCCCCGAAGTGTTCCTTACTACTGCTCAACTCGAATACCTCGGGTGCAACCCCCTCCACAAGAGTACCAAATGATAGGGGTAAATCGGCGGGGAAGAGATCCTCAGAACCAATTACCCTGAGAAGGAGGTGTTGCGAGCGACAAAAGTGCTGCCGTGGTATTGTTGAACGAACAAAAGGGAGTGTATATAGAAGAGAGTTGAGGAAAGCTACAAGCAAGTATAAAAGGGGCAGGGTCTACCACGACGCTCTGCGACCAGCGTAAGAAAAGTTTTTGGGTCTGAAGTTGACTCTCAACTTCCTACTACTCGGGACTTGGCTTGAAGTTGTCTGCCAACTGCTTCACCTCCATAAAGGAAGCAGTTTACTCGGCTTATATAGACTTTTGGCTACCCCAAAAGTCTCAAACAAACATACTAATAACCATAAAATGTATTCACGGTAATCGTGTGAACCAGAGAGACTATTAGAAGATATTTCCTCAAGGTAAATATCTAGGTGCCATACCCATGCCAGCCACCATCGGCCAGGGGTGGGAATTGATGTGGCCATTATATAGACCTTTCAGAGCTACTTGTCGTATCACCCACAACCTGGAACTGTACTGACATCTACTATGACAGCGTGTCCTAAAATGAAAAAATCAACCGACGAATTTGCCACACTCACCCAAATTAAAAATATCTTGCAAATTCAAAAACTGTAAAAATATCTTCCCAATTCCGATACTGTATACAATCATGGTCCTCATCTAGATTTTTTTCGTGCGCGAATTTGCGCACATCACCTTACACGCCGAACTTCACGTTTCGACCTCTGGCGTTTGATTCCCTAGGTGCCCCTTCCCCTGGAACTATTGCATTTATCGAGGAGTTAGTTCCGCGGATCGCGTCCAAGTGTCACTCGACAGTTGGCATTGTCCGCCGCCGTATCTACCAGCGACTGAGTTGCACCCTGTGGTCCTCCATCGCTGAAGCTATCCTGTCGCGAGCACCGATGCGCACGGACGACGAAGTACATCCGGTTAGATCTTAACCGTATAGTTAGGACGTGCGCAGTCACAGTAGATACTGAACGCATTAAACTTCTTCCTTCCTTCCTTGCCCGATCGCCATCGGGGCTGTGCTTCGTAGGATAGTGACGAAGGCACTGCTCCCCGCCTTAATAGCCGATTCACACTCGGTTCTGTCGCCGCATCAGACGACCAATGGTGTTAAAGCGGGTTGGACTCTATTGTCCACGACACCCGCACGACACTACGCCGCTTCTCCGCCACCCGAACGTCGCCCAAGGTCCTCATAGACGCAAACAACGTCTTTAAACGCGTTGATCGGCAGACTGTGCTGGACCACCTACCAATGCTCGCCCCCTCGCTAGCCCGCTTCGCAAACATAATCTATGGCCGAATGCAACCGCCATTGCTTGTCCCGAACAGGGATCGCACCGTCATATCAAGTGCCCAGGGCACCCATCAGGGTGACCCGGCCAGCATTTTGTTGTTCTCGCTAACGATTCAACCCCTCATCCGTCGGGTTGCTGAGATCCCCAACATTGCTCTCTGCTAATGGTACGCCGATGACGGCACGATCGTCGGGAACCTAGGCGCCATCCGTCAGACGCTCCGTCTCCTTGCCCGAGATGGTCCAACGGTTGGGTTCCACGTCAGCCAACGAAAGACACGCATACGTTGGCCTCACGTCATGCCGCCGGATCGAGCAGCCCTCTTAGCGGAATTCCCTCTTGCAGAATGCCCGCGGGACGGCTTTCCGCTTCTAGGGGCCCCCATTGGGAAAAAACGTTCACGGAGAGTTTTCTCCGGTCTAAGATTGCTCAGTGCCGCCGTACCCTGGACTGCCTCCTGCTGGTCCGCGACGCCCGCGCCCGGTTCCACATGCCCCGGATCTGTGCCTCTGCATGCCTTCTATCGCATGCCTTCAAGCTCCCAGATCCGCGCTTAGCAGAGTCCGCCGCAGAAGAATTTGATGATCTACAACGGTCATCATATGAAAAGTTACAGGGCATAGCTCTCACGGACCGAGCCTGGGACCAAGTGTGCCTCCCCATGCACTTCGGAGGTTAGGGCGTCGAAAGCATCGCCTCGTGCCTCCACGGCGCTGCCGCCGCCAGCATCATTGATGCTGCGCCCGCACGGCAGCGAACTTCCGCATATGGCACGCCGCGTGCTTGTGCACTAGCTTGTGGCCGCTATCGCGGCGGCCGGTCCTTCCTCCTCCGTCAGGCTGGGCCTTCTCTCCGCCGTTTCGCCCTCTCCATCCCCGGAATAGTCGACCTTTCCACCCTTGACCCTCCAACTCTAGCTGCTTCACCCATCAACACACTAACCCTTCTCAAACGGGTGCAGCAAGAGGCGCGGGCAAGAGTACATTGGCACGATGGCTCCTGGGAGAATGCCTCAAACCCGACCGCCCATAGCGACGCCGACATTCGACATTGCATCCGTGGCTTAGCGTTCCGCCGCAGCTCCGCTGCGGCGTTTCTCTTCGCTCACCCCACGACAGCTACGAAGGTGCACACTACACACTGGCAGACCATGCTACGCCGTCACCTCGGACTGCCAGTGTATGATGGCTCCATTGCCCTCAACTGCCACCACTATTGCCACCCCTTGGACACCCTCGGGGTCACGCCGCCGACCTCTGCTGCTCTGGTTTCGGCCGACGTCACCGCCACAACTCGCTATGTAATGCGATTGCGACGCACGTTACTTGCGCTGCGGGTCTGGATACTCGGCAAGATGTTCCGTTCCTCGTCCCGGGCACTGAGCTCCGTCCCGCCGATATCCTTGTACAACCACCACCAACCCCGGAAGGCACAACGTTGCGCCCCATTGCCTGTGACATCACCGTCGTTTCACCGTTCAACCGCAGTTCTCGCACCAAAGCGACCCAGGTTGCCGGAGGCGCTGCTGAACTGGCGGCCCGTGACAAGGTTACAACCCTGGAACGCAACATCGCCCGACGCCTCCCAGCTCCATCGACTGGCCCATCTTTTCGCCTTACACGCCGAACTTCACGTTTCGACCTCTGACGTTTGATTCCCTAGGTGCACCTTCCCCTGGAAATATTGCATTTATCGAGGAGCTAGTTCCGCGGATGGCGTCCAAGTATCACTAGACAGTCGGCGTTGTCCGCCGGCGTATCTACCAGCGACTGAGTTGCACCCTCTGGTCCTCCATCGCTAAAGCTATCCTGTCGCGAGCACAGATGCGCACGGACGACGAAGTACATACGGTTAGATCCTAACCGTATAGTTAGGACGTGCGCAGTCCACAGTACATACTGAACGCATTAAACTGCTTCCCCTTAAACTTCTTCCCATTCTTGGCATTTTCAAAAACCAGCTTGCTGGAGGCTTCGCATCGTGGGTAGTTAGCCCAAGAACCATCTAGGAGACTCTCTGGTACTTCAAATGTTACAGAAATCGTGTACACGTATCACCACGTGTACACTTGTAAAGTCGTAAACTTCTCTCAGATATCAGGACTAACACTGTTACTGCCTTTGTGACCTAATCCCTATGGATCAGCCGCAAGTCACCCTAGAGTCCCTTACGCAAATGGTGCTTCAGTTGCAGCAGAATATTGAGCACGCCAATAACCAGATTGCGGCACACAGATCAGAGCTTTCTATGCAGCGCAAAAGATATCCTCCTTAGAATCTATACTCGTAAACGCCCGAAACCAGGCCAGTTCGTCAAGTAATGCCCCAGTGAATAGTCAGGCTGGCCCAAAGAAAAACAAGCCAACTACATTCACTGGAAAACGATCAATTGGCAGCTGGTGTGTTCAGATGGACAACTACCTCGGAGCAAATGATGGCAATGGAACCCTACACATAGCACTCAGCTACTTGGCTGGCAATGCCCATGAATGGTGGATGGTCCACTCAAAGACAGAAGAAGGGAAAGGGATAAATTCCTGACAGACCCTGAAGGGTGCTTTGATCCAGCGTTTTGAAGCACTAAACAAAGAGAAAATCGCTCGAGACAAACTCGCCCACTGGAAACAAGTCAAAGATGTTCCTACCTTCAATGAAGACTTCAACAAAATTATACTCGACATCCCCGATATTGGAGTTAAAGACCAGATAGATCGTTACTCTCGCGGTTTGAAGTCCTATATCTGGATGGCATTGTGCACCAAAGAATACGTCAAACTCTTTGATCTAATGAGGGATGCTGAGCGAGTGGAGTCGGCCTATCGAAGTTCTGGACCCGGTAACATACCAAAGTCTTCTGGAGGAAAGAATGGAAATGGAAGCTCTTTTTTCTGGAACCAGCAGTCCTGTACCAATAGAAATTGGGAACGTAGAAGTGATACCGGGCTGAAAAGAAACACTCCCAATATACTGAAGCTTGACAAAGAAGAACGTGAAAGATGTATGCGCGAAGGTCCCTGTCTCAGGTGCAGACAGAAAGGCCACATGGCTAAGAACTGCCCAAAAGCCCGTAGGGACTGATTGAAGGTCCCTGATCAGTTCCAGTCATTTAATAACCATAAGAAACCATTGTACTAGACAAATAAAGTCGATATTTATCATTGAATCAAACAAAAGGTCCATCGTGTCAACCATAAGATCGAATGCAACGTTCATTGAAACATTCTCCCCTGCATTCGAGAGAAATCACAAGGGTCTTCTCATTGTCACGGGTACAATTACTGGTGGACCAGCAAAAATCCTCATAGAGCCTGGTGGTGAGATCAACTTCTTGAGTGAATCATTTTGCAGAAACATCAAATATAGACCCGAGATTCCAGAGAGCTTGCTGAAATTGCCAACGATGCGGACCAGATACTTCAAGAATTGGTAAATGCTGTTAGTGTACATATTAACGCCTATACTGAAACTTTGTACTTTGCGATAAGCCCATTGAAGCGTTATGATGCAATTCTTGGGAAAGAATGGTGCGCCTTGCATGAGGCAAAAATCAATTGCCTTAATAATGAGGTGAAATTCAAGCATAAGGGAAATATATTCGTATTTATTGGCTGATGATGCCGTAGTGAGTCCTTTTGTATTTTTCAATACAATAGTTAGTGATTTAGATGAGAAAAAGAGTTATTTTGTAGTTTTACTTAGACCGTTACACTCTAATGAAGCAAGAGCACCACTATACCCTCGAGACATACAGAAGCGTTTAAAAACATTTGCTGATGTTTTACAGAGAAGCCCCCAAGAGATTTGCCACCGAGAAGGAAACAAGACTTTGAAATAGAATTAAAGGAAGGAGCAGAACAACATAAGAAAGGTCTCTATAGACTTTTTGACACAGAAATGTCAGAACTCCGAAAACAGTTGGACGAACTACTAGAAGCTGAGTTTATAAGACCTAGTAAGAGCCCTTGGGGAGCTCCTACTCTATTCGTGAGCAAAAAAGGATGATATTATACGAATGAGTGTGGATTAAAGAGCCTTAAACCGGCTTACTGTAAAAAACAGCTATCCCTTACCACGAGTGACGACATTTTCGACCAGCTTAAAGGAGAAAAGTTCTTCAGCAAAATTGATCTTGATCGGTTATCACCAGATTAGACTACACGAAGATTCGATTCTATTTACCGCTTCAGAACACGATACGGGCACTTTGAATTTCTTGTTCTGCCGTTTGGACTCACTAATGCCCCAGCAACTTTCATGAACCTAATGAATCATATTTTCAAGGATCAGCTCGACTTATTTGTGATTTCTATCTGGATGATATTTTCATCTACATAAGACATGGAAGGATCATTGGATCATATTCAAACTGTACTCGAAATCCTCAGAAAAGAAATGTTATTTGGCAAATTATCTAAATGTGTTTTTGGAGTTACAGAAGTGGAGTACCTAGGCAAATCATTCTAAACGGTATTTCTTTGATCCAAATAAGAGAAGTGCAGTCATGGAATGGCCGATACCAAAGAATAAGCAACAAATATAGTCTTCTCTTGGTTTTGTCAATTATTACCGGAAGTTCATAAAAGGCTGTTCAATTCTTGCAAAACCTCTCACATAATTGACGAAAAACGTGAATTTCCAATGGAGCTACACTCAAGATGATGCCTTCAAATTACTCAAGCAAACACTTTGTATCGCACCGGTTCTCAGAAATTTCGACGTCACACTGCCTATCTCCGTAACCACAGATGCATTACAGTATGCAATGGTGCAGTGCTGAAAGAAAGAATTTGGTTCTAAAAGGCCGGTATCGTTTGCGTCCAGGACTCTTAATGATGGCAGAACAAAACTACTCGGCCCACGAAAGGGAACTTTCGGCAAATGCAGATTCTCTCAGTGGTGGAGATCATACCTTTATGGTATTCATTTACCATTCACTCGGATCACTATCCCCTAAGATATCTAGAAACTCAAGAAACCTGTCCCCGAGACAAGTGAGATGGCTGGAAAGATTAGTTAATTTCGACTTCAAGATGATCCCCATCTCAGTAAAATCAAATGTAGTGGCGGACGCACTATCGAGGCAACCACAATATGTGCCGTCACCTGATCACCGAAACAATTCATTACTCCAAGAAGTTATTACCAAGAAAACCTCAGAATCCAATAGGATTTCGACCACATCATTCACGATCACTGAGTTAGTGGGGTTGGCAGAAGAATATGGTAGGACGAGAACCTCAGAACCCATTATCAAGATCCTAAAGCTCCTTTGAGCGTCGAGGGATGCTTCTACTTAGAAACAGGAAAGATCTGTGTAACAGAAGGAAATTTCAGATTCGAGCTCCTGCATGACTATCATTGCAAGCCTAACAAAGGACACCTAGGAATAAGCAAAACTATCAACAGAATATCACAAAAGTTTTATTGGAAAAATTTAAGATCGGATGTAATCCGATAAGTAGATTCCTGTCAATGCCAGAGAACCAAAGCAACCAATCGGAAGCCCACAGGTCTTTTACAACCACTAGAACCACCGAAAACCAAATGGATCCACATAACCATGGATTTCATCACACCTCTCCCAACGTCAAGAAGTGGAAACAACGGCGTGTTAACAGTTGTTGACAGACTTTCTAAAATGATCAGAATAATACCAAAGAAACCAAACACAGATGCTCCTGAAACAGCACTGCTGTTCAAGAATCACGTATACCGAAATCATGGATTACCAGAGAATATCATATGTGACCGAGATCCCATCTTCATGAGCAAGTTTTGGACAAAACTTTTTGCTCTACTAGGAACAAAGATATCCCCCTCCTCTGCATACCACCCACAAACTGATGGACAATCGGAGATAATGAACAGGAAAATAGAGGAAATGATCCGTGCTTTCGTTAGCTTCGACAAATCAGATTGGGATAATTTTGGTAGACTTTGAAGTTGCTTACAACTCCTCTGTGAATGTCACCACAACTTTCTCACCATTTTTCCTCAATTACGGAATTCAACCACGAACAGTACCTTAGATGTTTTAGCGTCAGACAATCCAGCGGCAGCAGGTTTTCTAAAACATATGCAAGAAGCATTAAGGAAAGCCCAGAATCAGATCCGAAAATCCAATGAGTCCACCGCAAAATATGTAAACAAGAAAAAAGGCCGTCTACGTTCAAGATTGGTGATAAGGTTTGGCTATCAACAAAGAACTTATCACTTGAAGATGCGGCTGGATCACGCAAACTGAACCCAAAGTATTGTGGTCCCTTTGAAATAACAGAGGACATTAACGGTGTACTTACCGTCTGCAGTTATCTCAACCGATGATCGACAGAGGAATACATAATGCGTTCCACGCTAGCCTCTTGAAACCGTTCTTTGAAGATGAATTCAACCGACAAATTCCACCACCGCCACCACTCCAATTTCAAGATGGACATGAGGAATACGAAGTTGAGTCTATACTCGCTCATAAAAAAGAACGTGGAAAAAATAAATTCCTTGTCAAATGGAAAGGGTACGGAGATCATGAACTCGTGGCTTCCCGAATCATACCTCAAGAATTCACAAGAACTTTTGAATAAGTACAAGCAGAACCTCAAGAATCGGGGCGATTCTTCTCTGTAGGGGGAGTGATGTTGTATTTCACTTCACAGACCTTACAGCTTTACACGAATTCACTGCATCTACTGTACTGTAGATTCAAACCACTGGTAACCTTGCAGCCAGGGCTACTAGGCACTTTGCTGTCATTACACTTTCCTTACAGTTCTGAACACAGCGTTTGACCCCATTGGTACACTTGGAATAGTTACGGGCGAGTTGCACACTGGGATATTATATCATTGCTTTACCAATCAAAAGTCGCCTTGCTATCCCATGCCACCTGGACCAATGTACTTCTTACATCTTGTCAGAGTATGTCACTCTGCCGACTACAATTCTGAAAGCGCTACTTACGATACCGTCAGGGCTGTTTTACGGGAATACCTTTGAATTCGCTACTGTTAGACTGCATTTTCCTTTAGTTTGTAGCTATCTTCAGTTCTATATAAACCCTGTTTGGAGCGGCCGGCTTTACCCAGCCAGCCTCAACCAAAGTTTCAACCACAGTTCTACCTTGATCTGCTCGTGTGCGCTTAACATCCCACAGTGGTGGTGCCTGTGGAGGCGGCCGAACCCATGCGAGCAATGGTCATCTTCATGGTTTTCCAAGGCGTTCTGGAGATGGTGGTAGTGTTGGCACTGATCAGCAGAAATCGAACTTTATGGCAATATTTTCAGGGGTCCAATACAAGTATCGGCTAATATGCAGAAGGGGGACCGGCTGGGTCTATTTAATTCTCCCTCGTTTGCAAGAAGTGACGCGGGAACCCTAGAGGATGCTCATTTAGCTCACTACCTATTGCGGACCTGCATTAGTGTATGTCGGATCAACTACCTCTGACGTGGATTTATCCTAATTACACTCTGAAGGGAGCTGCTGAATTCGACACAGCTGTGGAAGAAATACTGCGGCGGTTGGTGGGCGGGGTTCTAGACGCAGAAACTTTTTGGAATTTCAAATTCCTAGTGCGACCTTTGGGCCCTGCAAACCACATTTGGCGTCGGGCTCTGCTCCCCTAAGCTGACTGCGTCGGCTGCCTTCCTTTTCTCTGTATCCCTCACGTGTGCCCTGTTTTCTACCATCCTCCCTGTGCTACGGAACACTGCTCTCTAATCTGAAACATCCGCAGTTCGGGCACATGATGAATGGGAGACCCAATTGACACCCGAGAAGGTTGTGCAGTTCACGGTTATTGATCCGTACAGCGCCTGGTAGCAAGATTTTTATGGAGCGTCGAAGGCATTCGCAGCGGGACTGGCGTGTCGGAAGATTAACAGGGTGATGCACAAAGATGCAGAAAAGGTGCAAAAAAGTAACTACAGTATTTTTTTCTGAAACAACTGTCCAAATGCCCATGATTTGCGCAAAATTCGCACACAAAAAATCCAGAAGAGGACCAAATTTGGATACAGTATCGGAATTTGGAAGATAGTTTTACAGTTTTTGATTTTGGAAGATATTTTTACAGTTTTTGAATTTGCAAGATAATTTAAATTTGGATGAGCGTGGCAAATTCATCGGCTGATTTCCTATACTAGGAAACGCTTTCATAATAGATGTCAGTACAGCTCCAGATTCTGGGTGATACTGCGAGACACCCTGAAAGGTCTATATAATGGTCACATTAATTCCCACCCCTGGCCGGTGGGTGGCTGGCATGGGTATGGCAACTAGATATTTACCTTGAGGAAATATCTTCTAATAGCCTCTCCGGTTCACAAGATTCCCGTGAATGTATTTTATGGTTGTTAGTATGTTTGTTTGAGACTTTAGAGTAAGCCAAAAAGTCTATATAAGCCGAGTAAACTGCTTCCTTTTGTGGAGGTCAACCAAGTTGGCAGACAACTTCAAGTCAAATCCCAAGTAGTAGGAAGTTTTAGAGACAACTTCATACTCAAGAAATGTTTTTCCTACGCTAGTCACAGATCACCAGTGGTATACCCTGCCCGTTCCATACTTTCTTGTAGCTCTTTCAACTCTTTTCCATATACACTCCTTTTTGTTCGTTAAACTATACCACGGTAGCACTTTTGTCGCTTGCAACACCTTCTTCTTGGGTTATTTGGTTCTCAGTATCTCTTCTTCCTACGATTTACCCCTTATCAACCCATGCCATTAATTGATTACAACAATTTAGTCAATTGATGACATTGACCTTTTGGATAAACAATACTAACAGGCTCGAGTCGGATCTTGAAATTGAATTGAGAGATTTTGAGTAAAGTTTGATTCCAAGTTTGCCATGCTGGACGTGGGCTGTGTGTCGTGGACAATTTGGAACGCCAGAGGCTTCTAGGCGTTGTACTGCACTCGAATGATGAGAACGGCGGAAGCTCATGGCTACGAGCGGGAACAGCAACAGGGAAATTAGTTGGAGGGATGAAAGGGTCGGAGTTGCAGGGGTTCGAGATATCTGTTGCACAAAAGTACTGTGTCATACATCGCTCGCACTGTATGCCACTCGGCACCGTCCAGCAACAACGTGTATTCTTCTAGAAATTTCGCTGTTACTGCCACTGTAGCTTGTTTAATCTGATACTGTACTGTTAAGTGCATTATAAAACACCTCTACCGATGAAAAGAGTAGAGAGAGAAAAGAAAAAATCAATACTTTTCCAAAATCCGGCATCCCCCATTTCCTTTCTCCGAACACCATCACCCCTTCCTCCGCATCACACTCCATTCCCACAACTTGCGCGCGACCCTACACGCGAGCACTCAACACGGTGCATGTGAATCTACCGGCCTGGGAAGAAACTGTAATTTATCTCCACAGATTATATAGGGTTACAGTAGGGATCACGCATTTTAGCCTGGCCACATGGCACAATACTGTACAGTATACTGTATAGTATATTCCGTACTGAAGGAGAGAAACAAGCATTCAATGGTACTGCATCCAAGTTCCGACAAAATGAAGGAATCCAACACCCTTTACTTCTCCATCGAAGGGTCCCCATATTCAATATCTCCTGTTTCATTTTTAGGTTCGAGAACGTGGTGATGCATGGCATAAGAGTCGCCGGGAAGGTCCTCCAGATTCTATATAACTCCTGGGTGACTGGTTTTGACTTTTAGTAAGGGTTAATAAAACGTAAATATTACTTGATGGGAGAAGCCAATGCTGACGAGATCGTAAGGAGGAAACTTCTCGCACAATTGACAAAGAAAATGAACCCTAAGAGAAAGGTTAAAAAGGCCGCGACTGCGCAAATGGACCTCAGAGACATAGGAGTTCCTTTTTTGAGAGTAGACGCTCTAAACAGGAGAGTAAGCTTCAAGATGCGGCTTTATCTGGTCTTTTTGGCTAGATGGTGGCGGAACACCGGATTTTGCACAGTTTGTCATGTATCAGGCGCTCAAGGACTACAAAGTACTGAAGAATAAAAGATTTCCAGGTTGAAACGAAAATTTTTCGTATGATCGTGAGGAGAAAGATATAGAGTCGATTGGGCTAAATAGGGCTTTAGAGTGACCTGATGCAAAAACTCCCAAATTTGAGCAGCTCCAAGATAAGCTGTATGCTATCGCAGGGCAGTTCGGGGAGCTGTTCGTATCCGTGGAAAGAAAATTTGAGAAGATTACTAAAGCAGTCAATTCCGACCAGTAATTCATTTGCAGGTACTGCGGAAAGAGGGAGCATTAGGCTTCTCCATATATTCAATAACAGCTAATGAATTCTCGTTGTATGACTTATGGGAAGTGAGTCCATTCAGAGGAGACATGCTTGAAGAATATAAGCATGGTGGGGACAGTCAGGTTGGAATCACTAGAGCAGGTGCTGAGTCTGAAAGGGGATTCCAGCTCAGACAGAATGCTTAAGAGGAGCCTTTGGCCTTACTACGAGACTAAAGGGGCGGTAAAGTCGTGACAGGAGGAAAAATTATTACTGAAGGCCGTTCTCTACCAGAAAAGAGAAGAGAAAAAACAATTGACATCGATTTCCTCACGGGAAAGACCCGACAGCTCATTCGCCGCTGGTTTTGTCGGTATCCAGCAGGAAGAAGGCCAACAATCACAACTCAAACATAACGTCGGCTGGTGTGAGAGACCACATTGAGACGTAAGACGCAGTTGTTGAGGTTACCTCGCCAAATTCAGGGATTAATTTTAGTCATCTTCTTTGGGGCGCGCGCATAATGCTAGAAAGCACCTCAAGAGGCTGGTTGCATGTAAAATGACGGTAAAAAAGGACTACGAGGCTATACCTTTGAGATAATCTTCTCCAGTTGGATGTTCTTACTACGAGGGCGTATGGGACTGGGACCCACGCCTTATTAGATACGGTTGCTGTCCGAAACCCCTTGTAGTGGTAATTCTGTGAGACACTGGCGTTAGCTCCGACGGAAACAATCATCAGGTGACTGTGGCAGATGGGACGGTTGTAGAAGACGTTGGTTGCGTCGAATTTGTTCCGGTTTCTTGTGGATCATTAGCTATTGCTTTGGAATTTCTGATGGTGCACAATGCTCGATGCAATTATCGTCTGTCCGACTCTGGAATACCTGCAGGCAAATCTCATTTATATATTTCAGCAGGTCACCTTGGTGTTTGGGCAAAATAAGGTGCGTTTATCGTTACTTGGCAAACACCTTGTGATCCATAAGAAACAACGTGATAGTGAGGATTTAATTTCCCTCTGGGAGTCCGAAAGCTATCAGTTTTGGTATCCTTCTTAGAATTTGGTGGTAGTGGCAACGGATTGGAAAAAGAACAAAAATTAATTCGAACTATCCTGAAAACCCGGATTTAAGGAATGCAAAGGGTCAAAATCAACTGGAGAAGACGAAGAGGCAGACAGAACCGTTCTGATTGCCTCAAAAGTTGAGCATCTGGATGAGCGGGACTGCAGAGAATGGTTGAAGGCACTTAAGGACATATGGTTTGGGGTATGTAGGTTGTTTAATAGGCTATCCTCCTGGTGGTCCATTTACTTGAGTTGATGGAAGACACACAGATACACCGAAAGGCTAGCAGTATGCCCCCCAAGCACAATGAATTCGTGAAGAACGAGTTTAAAGAGCTTTTGGATGTGTATCGCCACTCCTGCGAGATCACCCTGGTCGCTTCAGGTCTTGATATATACGAAGAAGGATGGAATGACCCTGTCTTGTTCTGTTTTGAAAACAACCAACCAACAGGGTGATGAAGCCAGATACATGGCTTCTTTCTAAGATTGAAGAGCTTGTTGATGAACTGAAGGGCGCTAAGATCTCCACTACTCTACAAATCTACACCGGTTATTGACAGGTTCGTATGTTTGGAGCTTGCAAGGACAAGAAATATTCATTTACAGGTAAGTATAATAACTTATAATTTGGAGTGCTTTCATTTGGATTAATGAGAGAGCCAGCCACTTTTCAATGACTGATGGACGACGTCCTCCGCGATCTACCTTTCTCGACAGTTTATGGCGACGAAGTCGTGATATTCTCGCATTCTGGAAGGTCATATCAAGAACTGTGAGGAAATTTTCAGTAGGGGTAAAGAGGCCAACTTGGAGTCAAAGGTGACCAGGTGTTAGTTTCGCTCTAGCTGAAGTCAAAATGCTCCTAAACTTGGTGAACGAAGCAGGTTTAAAATTATTCAAAGAGAATATCTAGGAAGTCCTGTAAGACACGGCTCCGAAGAATTCAACTGAACCAAGAAGTTTTCTCAGACTGGCTGGCTACTGCAGGATGTTAAAAAGTAATTTCGCTGAGATTTTTGGGTTTTTTATATGACAGTTTCCGTGAATAAGGCAATAGAGTGGGCTCCAAAAAATACAGATGGCATTCGAGGAAGTAAAACAGAGGCGGATTTCACCTCCGTTCCGGCAATTTCGGACTTTTACTCCCAGTTCATGATGAAGACCGATATTTCCGCTTTCAAGAATGGAGTGGTGCTCCCGCAAAAGAAGCGTTGACGGTAAGCTCTACCTCATTCAATTCGCCTCGCGCACTATGTCGGAACGGGAACGCTGCTACTCGACGAGTAAATGGGAGGCGTTTGCTGATTTGTTCGCTCTCAAAAAACTCCAGGTGTCCCTGTTGTCAGAAAACATTTCTACGTCTATAAATACCATCAGACACTGCAAAGGGCCTTCAAGAAGAAAAACATTCACGGGAAGTTGGCTAGATGAATTGAACTGATGGCGAAGTACGATATAGAGATTAATTACCAGCTTGAGCCCGCCAATGGGGAAAAAGACCATCTTTCCAGTTGGCCGTAGAAGGCTATGAGAGTTGAAAGGAGAAGAAAGTCTCCAGAGAACTCCTAGTGACAATACAGTCGGATGACCACAAGTTAATTGCATTGAAAACGGACTAATGTACGTAGCGAGGTGTCTGGCTGGTAAGTATTAGTATTAAGAACAAAGAAACCACGGTGATTGTGGGACTGAAGCATAGAATTCCATATCTTCGTAGGACTCGGTGTGGCCAACTAATATGCATCTTTTTGGGTAATTTTTCAGCCCGCATACTGCAGTCGAAGAGCACCTTGTGCCTCAGTTTTGTCTTAGCTACCGAATTGAGAAAGCTGCAGGCGTAGTGCAAGGTACTACAGTTCCGGTATACGAATTTGCAATGTCGTAGCGGACCCGAAGTCGACCTTAACTACGAAAGTTCGATCTGTGCAGTTGGTTGGTTTCAAAGACAACCAAGGGGCATGAATTGAGTAAACAGCCGTTTCACAAAACTAATGCAAGTTTGCATGTTACAAGAGGCAGTAGAGTAAGGTTAAGGGCGTGACGAGGTGGTTAGAGGAGTTGAAAGAGATCAAGATTGCGCATTAGGGAAGGATCAGGGACATTATTCGGGGGTTGGAAGTGCGGGTACAAGAGTATATTGAGCGCCCGTGGCGCGATCTAGAGGCGGGAGTGTGCACCTCCCGGCTGGGAAGACACTTTACTGAATCTTTCCAGATTATGTAGGGTTATGATTCACGCAATGTAAGCCGGCAGCACGGCAAAAATTCATTATATACTAAGTCTCTTCACCAAGACTGAGTGATATCTAAATGATTTGATAAATGATGATTGACTTACAATGAATATATATAGTTGAATCCAAGTGGATTGATATCGTACCTGGCGTAAATTACTGTATCTTTTGTTGTAAAGCACGAACCATTAAATAATATGTGGCCATTTAAGAATAAGAACATCATTAAAATTTAATAAAGTAATTATTAGGACGTTACCTCTGCAGTGTACTAAAACAAAGCCTTTTCGGTCCTCCCAAAATAACGTCCGAGAGTTACAGTACATTCGGTGATATAGATGCTGCTGTTCGCCATGACAAGCGTCCCGATTCTGCCTTTGGGACAACAAAAACTATCTCTGTATCTCCTGTTCGCTCTCGGGCTATAAACCCTACTATGTGAGCTCCGCAATACCTTTCCACACCTCACCCTTAAAGCCTTGTACGCAGATGACGAAAACATCTATGGCACTGAACACGCTCGCTCGGTGCTTGGGTTTCTCTGAGACCGTTGACGGGCCTTTGGGTTCCACACAAACATTTTCCGCGACAATACTGCCGCATTTAGGCCGATCACCCAGTCCCAGGACCTCCTAACCGCCGCCGCAATGTCTTCCGACTTCAACATCGGGGAGGTCACTGATGTGCTCGAAAGCCCGGTTGGCAGTACCGCGGGTGTCTTCGCCTTTTTGACGACAATTTCGACACTATTCAAGCTTTCTGGACGTCTCTTGTCATGTTATGTTGAACGAGCTCCATCTAGCTTTTCAGATTCTTCGCTGCTGCGCATACTTTGACGGCTTCAGTATCTTTTCCGCAGTACCCCGTCACATTTTAACCGCTTCACTTGCTAAATCCTTTGACGAGGGTATACCAAGGGTGTTCGAAAGCATGCATAGCCGCCAAAACGACACAGGCTGCACCCAGGATACATTGCCTTTCCTTCGAGTGGCTTCTGCTTATGTAAATCCCAAGGAGTTCAAATCATCGCATACAAAGTATCTCTCCTTACAAACTCGGCACTGGTACCACAGGTTCTTGGCTATTTCCCACTTCGCACGTCCACCTCCTCGCTCAATTATATGAACCCCTTGCAATCGACCTCAACCGCCCTGCTGACCTCCAGCTACGGAACGTGGTCTCTACGACGTTCTGAAAGGACGCCTCCAACCCCGTCATCTCCGGCAAGAAATAGCCGCTCACCTCCACATCGACATGTGACTCTGTCTGCAACAGCAAAAACTCGCATCCTCCACTCATCACCGTGCCCGCTTGGCAGCCGCTGGATCCACGGCCTCATCCGCTCTATTGTACACCCTACCATCATTCAGGACCTGTATATAGAGGCCAGGGTCTGGCGCACTATGCATGACGTTCGTCTCGGTAACCCCACGTTGGAATGCTCTCATCTCTGCGCGATGTGCGCGGCAAGCACCGCACAGCATTTACCAATCCTTTGTACACCGGTCACCACGCCTCTGTTTGTAAGGGCCGGCAGGGGCCGTGAGACGACTAAACCAGTCACGCGACACTCTTCCTCTTGCTTCTAGCTCTATGGTGTCAAAAGTTGTGAATCTTTCTCCTTCCCCGGCCCCGTATCCATTCTGATTGACGAAGGCCGTTTCAAAAAAAACAATGTTTGTTCCTTCTTTAATCAGACTCTAATCCTCTACTGTTAAACTTTACACTACGAAACTGCAATTAAATACGCCTGCGCCGCCTTTTTACGATATCGCCCCTGAACGTTGCAACGCCTCGTGGCAATATCCTGGCCAATACAATACAGACTATTTTTGAACTGCTTTTCCTGAGTGCTGTCTTCCGAGCGCAGAGGATGCATCTGAATGTGAATATTTGACAGCGCTACACAAAGACGAAAAACGCAATCATAGCGGTCTTCTTTCCAGCGCCCCTTACAGACAAACACCACCCACAGTGAGCACATCCGCCCGAAAATTTGTTTTACGATAATACGATTAGACGACAATTTCTTGTTTGGGGCCTCTTCTTCACGACTTAAATTTCGAGTACGCGGTTTCTTTTTCAGAATCAATTCCATGGTCAATTACATCGCCCCTTGGTATCTTTTATCCATTAATACACTCCAATAGTCTGGGAACTCACCGCATAGGGGACCAATGTCGGCAATTTCTCTTTTTGAGAATGTCTTCTTGAGGGTCTCTCTGTGGAAGGTAATATTCCCATGAAAAGTTTCCAAATAAGCTACTGGTCTAGGGTAAGGCGTCGAGCAACTCAGAGCATGTTCATTTAGGAGCACAGAAAAGTCGACTTTGAACCCATAAATCTTGTGTTTCCCGCTAAAATAAACCTTCCCCTCCAACATATTTCCAATCGGCCTGTTCGCTTATTGAAAAGTGACATTGGTAGCGTACTTAGCGGTAGGGTAGTACTTAAACGTATTGTAGTCTTGAAGCATCCGATCGAAAGGAAAAATGGTCTTATTACGTTCTACAACTGCTTTGTGAAGAGGTTCACTAAGCATTTCCATGAATTTCTTCATCATTTTTTCGAATATTGGCCGTTTCGGGCTGAACATTTTCTCCAGAACTTCCCACTGGCCTCCCATCTTTAGTGTCCTTAGAAGCATGAACAACATATCTTTTCCCCCGTAATTCCCCTTTGTGCCAGACCCAACGTTATGGCGCTCACTGACAATTGGCTCCACACTTCCCAACTAGTATTGAACTCTGAAGCATTGAGATTGGTCATGTAGTGTACTCATTTCGCGCCGCCAACTTTTTAAAAGGTGTCGAAAACGGTGGAAGGGAATAAATTCTCATCGTCAGTTGAATAGTAGCTGTCGTTGTCATCAAAATCTTGCAGCTCTGCTTCCCGTTCTACCGCTGTGTTTGCAAGAGTATGCTGCGCATTCGCTGCCTGCTGCTGGGTAGTGATAAGGGCGGATGTTTCAGTGGTTGTTGCTTGCTGCGTGGACGGCATTATATTTGAAGTGACGGGGAAGGAAGTGGAGCGGCAACCACATGGTATTGCAAAAGGACAGAATGTGGTTTTAGAGATTGAAGGTATTTGGTATTCGTATATTGAAATTAATCGTGGGAAGATTGAGTTTTATATCAATGCCTAGGTTGTTTACAAAAAGAGCGGGCTTGCTTTTAGAGTCAGCACTCATTTCTAGTTGATTTGATTGTACGTTTACCTTTTAGTCACTGTACGATATTATTGTCATATTGTACATAATTTTTCTTTTATTTTTGTATGTATCATTGCGAAATGACCAACAGTATTTCACAGGCAACCCTCGTTGCCAGGAATAAATTGGCTCATTCGGAATATTCCTCATACATGATAGAGGGGTCTACTGTTTACTGCATTGTACTGTGTGTAAAGGGAAGAGGCCAAAAGAAAGTGGCTTAAGATAATCCAAAACGCAGGAAACTAAATTACAGAAACAAGAATTCCACTGACTATATCACTGCCACGCCAGCAGTTCGGGCTATGTCATTGTCAGTACTTGTTTTATATTATTAGATGTTTCATATTTCCATTTTTTGTTTTTTATTCGCTTGTATGTATTCCTGCTCTATTTCTAGAACAAGACAGCAACCAAAGAAGAGATCCACAAGGTAATGTTTGCAGCTTCGGTTGATTAGTAAAGTATGTAGAAACGGCGCTCAACAAAAGCGCAGATAATGATGCAGTCAACGCATTTCTAAAGGCCTAGTGATAAATAAAATCCACCTCCTGGGGAGCTAGTCTATTTAAAGTTACGTCGAATGCCGTGTTGTGAACTTACAAGCAACACAGAGTCTCCTTTTTAGTGAATGGTTGAAATGTTTGCCTTTAATTTCAACTGTCTCTGGGCTTGGATATACGGTATGCAGCAACATCATACCAGGTTAGATAAGAAAGCAAGACGGGAGTACCGCGGTATAATGTCTTAAACTATAACATGTATTGACAGTAGCTTCCGACGAGGCATGTCAGCTTTCTGACCACCGCTCTGCTCACTGATAGTGTTAAGTTCTATCAGCACCTGTTGCAGCATTTCAAGTATATGTGCACTAACAAATATGCTGACTTTTATCAGCCAGATTATCTGTTACAGCACTTTAGGTGAATTACCCTTGTTACCCCTAATGTTTTTGGCATGGGCTGCACAAATACGGTAATTTGGCTGCTAGAATATTAAGATACTGCAGACACTGATTACATGTCTTGGTTCACTCCCGGAGAGGTCCAATAGCCACCATTGTAATATATGGAGATTTTTTGGTAATAGCTAGGTTTTAGTGCTCAGACAATAGACATTTTCACTTTTCAGCCGATCTAGATTTATTGCTGTAGTTTCTTTAATAATAATGAATATCTTTGGCTGAGCAGGCCGTTAATTATGGTACCCATCCAGTCCATCCCTATCCCAACTGGATTTGAGAGGAAAGACCTGACTCTTGCTCCTTTGGGTGGAGGCTATCTGCTCTCAGGAGATCCGGGAAATGAGGAGGGATCTCCAAGGTTTCAATTTTTTGCAACAGGATTGAGTGTACTTGCAACGGGACCGAATGAAAACAACACTGCGTTTTTCACGCAAAATGAAAACGAGTTACTACTCTACCATCTTCCGACTGATCTTTTCAAAGGCGAACTGGACAATGCAGTAACCGATAAATTTTATACACTTGGATACGTAGGCGAATTATCCCTCGAGAGACCTCAGCCACTGCAGTACTGTGCTACGACATCTTCAAACTCTTTGGAAACATCCTGTGACGGAGAAATACCGGAAAAAGGTGTAAGGTTTGAATTCAATGTGACCAATGTCGTACAAAATGACAACACTGATCACATTCAGTACAAAGTGTCTTTCTTGAATAAAGACCCCAATATTTTTGGGCCGGAG
Source organism: Kappaphycus alvarezii (assembly GCA_002205965.3). Classification (NCBI taxonomy): domain Eukaryota; phylum Rhodophyta; class Florideophyceae; order Gigartinales; family Solieriaceae; genus Kappaphycus; species Kappaphycus alvarezii. The sequence continues at coordinate 678,006 of NADL03000750.1, forward strand.
TGGATGTACTCTATAACATTACGAAGAAGTATAGTTTCACTTAGTTGTGAGAAAAAGGCTGGACAGATAGCTTGTGGGCATGTAAAAGATGAAAGGAGAGAGATACCCGGTATGCACTGGATTGAAGCGGAATCACATGCTAACGATTTGCAAGCAACAATGGCTTCTTGTTTCGTTAACTTGCTTTCATTCAATGTTCGAGCAAGAAGAATTGAACAAAGATTCCTGGCTGGAAAACTGATTACTGCTATGCATATAAGACATGCAGCGGATGATTCGTTTACGGGGGGGCTAGCAACATCAGTTGTAAAGAATCTCGGGCTTCAAGTCAACATTTCCAACGGAATACTTACGTATAGGGGTCCCTTCTGGATACGAGTACTTGTTTTAACCATTTCAGTACTGGCGTCTCTGGGTTTTGTCGCCAAACTGGTTTCGCCTCCAACAATTTCCTCCTCTTTGGTTTCCATCATAAGCAGCTTAGGAAAAGTTGTGACCAAGCATAGAGCTCCCTGTGCGTCAGAAAAGTGGAGAGCGCTTCGTGGGCTCTACGAAGACTACGATAGGAGCTTAAAGGTGTATTCTGGGTTAACTGCTGGGCATGACCGAAAATTGTTGAGCGGCAAGTCCATTAAACTGACCAAGTGGGCTGGTCCGGGCCCAGAACGTGGGTCAAGTGCGGCTGACCAAGAGCTTTTACACCACTTAGCCCATTTTGAGGTATCTACCGAAGAAAATGTTGTCAAAATCTCCGACATCCTTCCTAAGGAAATGGAAACGATTGTGTACGGAAAATCTTCAGACCCATGCAATCGGTTGTCCGGGCCAGCAGATCAGAAAAAATACCTTCAGAGAGATTATGAGACTTCGGGGGGATCAGAACTTGACGCACTGTCCACTTCGGTTTCTAACTGTATTCGTCGCCGTAGTCCTGGACCATTCCGGTAAAAAGTGTACAAAAAAACCATAAACGATTAGCTGACCTTCCTCCTATTTTTACTGACGCAGGGGATGGGTCTCAGTTTGGTTCTCATTTTGGGAAAAGAGGGCAAAAAAACTACAATGCACACCCTTTTTATTTTACGCACAGTAGCTATGTCTAATACGGCCAAATAGCGGAAACTTATTCTTTCTACTCTGAAATTTTTTTCGAGCCGCATATCAAAACAATCGGCGCCATCTTTCTCTGTCCGCTGAATAATGGCAATCATCTAAAAACTAATGCACTACTTCAAATCGTCGGAAACATTTCATGAGACAGAATGTTCAAACCCCGATATTATCTGTCACGTTTCAGAAAATCATAAATTTGTGATGTAAACAGCTCAGCTGGCCGAATGCATTTCCGCGTCGGCCATTTTTCTGTTGGTCTTTCGAAAACTTTTCGTGACAATTCAATTCAGTTATTGAGCAAGTTCATTTTCTCAATTCCACGCCCAATTTGCTGGTTATTCAACGTTCAAATAGAGCAAGAATACATCAATGAGTTGTTTTATTGCATGAAATAGAGTATTTAAAATATCCTCGATTCATGATGAATATTTAGAGGTCTTGTAGCAAAAAGTTTACATCGAGTTTGTTGTTTAAGATTACAAGATACTTTTTCTTTGTGAATCATGAAACTGGTGTCTCGAAACGAAATTTTTTTTAGCAAACAAAGAACCCGGATGTGGTAGCTTCAATTTCGAATTTTCGAAATAATTACACGGCGCTCTATTTACATTTATGAAATAATCAATACAACGGATAGGGAAATTTCTGATAATGATGTTTGCATTTGAGAAACTGCGGTTTCAAGAGCACCATCGAATACTGGATGTATTATCAGTTTCTGGTCTTAGTAATAGGAAATGTTACATAGTAAATTTTTATTGATTTCACGGAATGGGCATGGAACAACAGCAAAATCAGTTCTTTTACGCCCAATGTTACCTCCATATAATTGTCGTACTGTTTTTGAGATTTTGCAGTACTGTAATGGGCAATTTCATTATCAGTGACGTGTTGCGCCATTCTATGTAGCGATTGAAAAAGGTTTGGGTCTTAACGAATTTTTCCAACTGAAAAAAGGGCAAGGCGAGCATGCCCTGATAAAAATAGGAGAAATTGCAGACTCATTTCAAAATCGAATGATTTTATTGTACGTAAAATATGCGTGCTTGTAAATTATGTTTTCACATTTTCTCCATTGCACGGTACCTAAGTTTTCCGAATGTTTGTTAGCTTGATGAAAAAACCGCTAAAGAACGATTATAAAATTCTACCTCACGGACGTTTTCTATTTTGGCAAGATTTTGAATTTTATATTTCCGGTTGATAATTTTTTTTGCGATTTCTGTCAAGCAGTCAGTATGATAAAACTTGCTGGGGCCGTGAGGAGCCACTAATGTTGGAAATTATTTCTTGGAAAAGAAAAATCCCAATACAGCCTCATTTGGGTTTCTGCAACTTTTTCATGCTTTTTTCTTGCAAAAAAAATTATTCAGAATTCGTGGTTTGGGTTCGGCAAAGTTTTTCCCCCTCCATTATGGAGCCCAAACTCGTTTGTGACTTCAAACTGAATTTTGCCAGTTACAAATATCTCGTTTCATCATTAGGGCGCGGACCAACTGTTGTCCGCCGGATTCGGGCTTTTAGTACATATTCTGGGCATTGTCGTTTTCATTTCCCTGCATTGATTTTTTAATACTGCTATACTGCTGCATGTTCCTCTCAATTTAATTCGGGCACATTCATAAATATCTTGTGCGAAAATTCGGAGTGCGCAACTCTTCCCCTCCTATATTCCCACAAATTATTTTCAAACTATTAAATGTTCCTTGTTCCAACTGCTGAGAAAATAAAATTACGGGAAGGGGGAATATATATTGTGTGCATGTTGTACCCGCTAAAAACACCCCCCTTTCCACATCTAACAACAGGTGTCCCACTACTATCCCCAACGCAAATTGCAATACCGAGGCCGGAAAAAAGTAAATATTTAGTAAATTCCATTCTCCGAATCGCTAGTATTTACATTACCCCACATTTTGTAAACAATATGAACGATGCCATTTTCACGGCTTTGATACATAATAAATACCTCTGCAGCTTGATCCGAGGGATTCGGCACTGCGAGAGACTAGACTTGTGCACGTGTTTCATCGTTTCCAAACTTGGTGAAGTGCTTCCTCGAGAATGGAAAATGTTCCAGTAGTTCGGAGAGCCAATCACAGAGGACCAAAATTTTTCCATGTGCTCGGGGATGATTTGATTGAGATCGGTTTGTTTATTGCACTTTCTGTCCTTATTTGGATTATATGTTTCTCAGGGATTCCTTTGCAAGGAAACAGAAACATTGTTGCCGCCATATACTCCCTGGGTGGAGATTTAGGCTTGCACATTCTCGTCACATCGGTCACTACCGCCATTCTCTCTATTCGTTTGAAATATGGAATGAGACTTGACTCCCTTTGCGACTATCTGGCAATCGTAGCACGTCCAAAAGCGACATTTTCACTTTTCAGCCGATCTAGATTTATTGCTGTAGTTTCTTTAATAATAATGAATCACTTGGCTGAGCAGGCCGTTAATTATGGTATTCCATCCAGTCCATCCCTAATACCAACTGGATTTGAGAGGAAAGACCTGACTCTTGCTCCTTTGGGTGGAGGCTATCTGCTCTCAGGAGATCCGGGAAATGAGGAGGGATCTCCAAGGTTTCAATTTTTTGCAACAGGATTGAGTGTACTTGCAACGGGACCGAATGAAAACAACACTGCGTTTTTCACGCAAAATGAAAACGAGTTACTACTCTACCATCTTCCGACTGATCTTTTCAAAGGCGAACTGGACAATGCAGTAACCGATAAATTTTATACACTTGGATACGTAGGCGAATTATCCCTCGAGAGACCTCAGCCACTGCAGTACTGTGCTACGACATCTTCAAACTCTTTGGAAACATCCTGTGACGGAGAAATACCGGAAAAAGGTGTAAGGTTTGAATTCAATGTGACCAATGTCGTACAAAATGACAACACTGATCACATTCAGTACAAAGTGTCTTTCTTGAATAAAGACCCCAATATTTTTGGGCCGGAGTGGATGTACTCTATAACATTACGAAGAAGTATAGTTTCACTTAGTTGTGAGAAAAAGGCTGGACAGATAGCTTGTGGCATGTAAAAGATGAAAGGAGAGAGATACCCGGTATGCACTGGATTGAAGCGGAATCACATGCTAACGATTTGCAAGCAACAATGGCTTCTTGTTTCGTTAACTTGCTTTCATTCAATGTTCGAGCAAGAAGAATTGAACAAAGATTCCTGGCTGGAAAACTGATTACTGCTATGCATATAAGACATGCAGCGGATGATTCGTTTACGGGGGGCTAGCAACATCAGTTGTAAAGAATCTCGGGCTTCAAGTCAACATTTCCAACGGAATACTTACGTATAGGGGTCCCTTCTGGATACGAGTACTTGTTTTAACCATTTCAGTACTGGCGTCTCTGGGTTTTGTCGCCAAACTGGTTTCGCCTCCAACAATTTCCTCCTCTTTGGTTTCCATCATAAGCAGCTTAGGAAAAGTTGTGACCAAGCATAGAGCTCCCTGTGCGTCAGAAAAGTGGAGAGCGCTTCGTGGGCTCTACGAAGACTACGATAGGAGCTTAAAGGTGTATTCTGGGTTAACTGCTGGGCATGACCGAAAATTGTTGAGCGGCAAGTCCATTAAACTGACCAAGTGGGCTGGTCCGGGCCCAGAACGTGGGTCAAGTGCGGCTGACCAAGAGCTTTTACACCACTTAGCCCATTTTGAGGTATCTACCGAAGAAAATGTTGTCAAAATCTCCGACATCCTTCCTAAGGAAATGGAAACGATTGTGTACGGAAAATCTTCAGACCCATGCAATCGGTTGTCCGGGCCAGCAGATCAGAAAAAATACCTTCAGAGAGATTATGAGACTTCGGGGGATCAGAACTTGACGCACTGTCCACTTCGGTTTCTAACTGTATTCGTCGCCGTAGTCCTGGACCATTCCGGTAAAAAGTGTACAAAAAAACCATAAACGATTAGCTGACCTTCCTCCTATTTTTACTGACGCAGGGGATGGGTCTCAGTTTGGTTCTCATTTTGGGAAAAGAGGGCAAAAAAACTACAATGCACACCCTTTTTATTTTACGCACAGTAGCTATGTCTAATACGGCCAAATAGCGGAAACTTATTCTTTCTGCTCTGAAATTTTTTTCGAGCCGCATATCAAAACAATCGGCGCCATCTTTCTCTGTCCGCTGAATAATGGCAATCATCTAAAAACTAATGCACTACTTCAAATCGTCGGAAACATTTCATGAGACAGAATGTTCAAACCCCGATATTATCTGTCACGTTTCAGAAAATCATAAATTTGTGATGTAAACAGCTCAGCTGGCCGAATGCATTTCCGCGTCGGCCATTTTTCTGTTGGTCTTTCGAAAACTTTTCGTGACAATTCAATTCAGTTATTGAGCAAGTTCATTTTCTCAATTCACGCCAATTTGCTGGTTATTCAACGTTCAAATAGAGCAAGAATACATCAATGAGTTGTTTTATTGCATGAAATAGAGTATTTAAAATATCCTCGATTCATGATGAATATTTAGAGGTCTTGTAGCAAAAAGTTTACATCGATTTTGTTGTTTAAGATTACAAGATACTTTTTCTTTGTGAATCATGAAACTGGTGTCTCGAAACGAAATTTTTTTTAGCAAACAAAGAACCCGGATGTGGTAGCTTCAATTTCGAATTTCGAAATAATTACACGGCGCCTCTATTTACATTTATGAAATAATCAATACAACGGATGGAAATTTCTGATAATGATGTTTGCATTTGAGAAACTGCGGTTTCAAGAGCACCATCGAATACTGGATGTATTATCAGTTTCTGGTCTTAGTAATAGGAAATGTTACATAGTAAATTTTTATTGATTTCACGGAATGGGCATGGAACAACAGCAAAATCAGTTCTTTTACGCCCAATGTTACCTCCATATAATTGTCGTACTGTTTTGAGATTTGCAGTACTGTAATGGGCAATTTCATTATCAGTGACGTGTTGCGCCATTCTATGTAGCGATTGAAAAAGGTTTGGGTCTTAACGAATTTTTCCAACTGAAAAAAGGGCAAGGCGAGCATGCCCTGATAAAAATAGGAGAAATTGCAGACTCATTTCAAAATCGAATGATTTATTGTACGTAAAATATGCGTGCTTGTAAATTATGTTTTCACATTTTCTCCATTGCACGGTACCTAAGTTTTCCGAATGTTTGTTAGCTTGATGAAAAAACCGCTAAAGAACGATTATAAAATTCTACCTCACGGACGTTTTCTATTTTGGCAAGATTTTGAATTTTATATTTCCGGTTGATAATTTTTTTTGCGATTTCTGTCAAGCAGTCAGTATGATAAAAACTTGCTGGGGCCGTGAGGAGCCACTAATGTTGGAAATTATTTCTTGGAAAAGAAAAATCCCAATACAGCCTCATTTGGTTTCTGCAACTTTTTCATGCTTTTTTCTTGCAAAAAAAATTATTCAGAATTCGTGGTTTGGGTTCGGCAAAGTTTTTCCCCCTCCATTATGGAGCCCAAACTCGTTTGTGACTTCAAACTGAATTTTGCCAGTTACAAATATCTCGTTTCATCATTAGGGCGCTGGACCAACTGTTGTCCGCCGGATTCGGGCTTTTAGTACATATTCTGGGCATTGTCGTTTTCATTTCCCTGCATTGATTTTTTAATACTGCTATACTGCTGCATGTTCCTCTCAATTTAATTCGGGTACATTCATAAATATCTTGTGCGAAAATTCGGAGTGCGCAACTCTTCCCCTCCTATATTCCCACAAATTATTTTCAAACTATTAAATGTTCCTTGTTCCAACTGCTGAGAAAATAAAATTACGGGAAGGGGGAATATATATTGTGTGCATGTTGTACCCGCTAAAAACACCCCCCTTTCCACATCTAACAACAGGTGTCCCACTACTATCCCCAACGCAAATTGCAATACCGAGGCCGGAAAAAAGTAAATATTTAGTAAATTCCATTCTCCGAATCGCTAGTATTTACATTACCCCACATTTTGTGAACAATATGAACGATGCCATTTTCACGGCTTTGATACATAATAAATACCTCTGCAGCTTGATCCGAGGGATTCGGCACTGCGAGAGACTAGACTTGTGCACGTGTTTCATCGTTTCCAAACTTGGTGAAGTGCTTCCTCGAGAATGGAAAATGTTCCAGTAGTTCGGAGAGCCAATCACAGAGGACCAAAATTTTTCCATGTGCTCGGGATGATTTGATTGAGATCGGTTTGTTTATTGCACTTTCTGTCCTTATTTGGATTATATGTTTCTCAGGGATTCCTTTGCAAGGAAACAGAAACATTGTTGCCGCCATATACTCCCTGGGTGGAGATTGAGGCTTGCACATTCTCGTCACATCGGTCACTACCGCCATTCTCTCTATTCGTTTGAAATATGGAATGAGACTTGACTCCCTTTGCGACTATCTGGCAATCGTAGCACGTCCAAAAGCGACATTTTCACTTTTCAGCCGATCTAGATTTATTGCTGTAGTTTCTTTAATAATAATGAATCACTTGGCTGAGCAGGCCGTTAATTATGGTATTCCATCCAGTCCATCCCTAATACCAACTGGATTTGAGAGGAAAGACCTGACTCTTGCTCCTTTGGGTGGAGGCTATCTGCTCTCAGGAGATCCGGGAAATGAGAGGGATCTCCAAGGTTTCAATTTTTTGCAACAGGATTGAGTGTACTTGCAACGGGACCGAATGAAAACAACACTGCGTTTTTCACGCAAAATGAAAACGAGTTACTACTCTACCATCTTCCGACTGATCTTTTCAAAGGCGAACTGGACAATGCAGTAACCGATAAATTTTATACACTTGGATACGTAGGCGAATTATCCCTCGAGAGACCTCAGCCACTGCAGTACTGTGCTACGACATCTTCAAACTCTTTGGAAACATCCTGTGACGGAGAAATACCGGAAAAAGGTGTAAGGTTTGAATTCAATGTGACCAATGTCGTACAAAATGACAACACTGATCACATTCAGTACAAAGTGTCTTTCTTGAATAAAGACCCCAATATTTTTGGGCCGGAGTGGATGTACTCTATAACATTACGAAGAAGTATAGTTTCACTTAGTTGTGAGAAAAAGGCTGGACAGATAGCTTGTGGGCATGTAAAAGATGAAAGGAGAGAGATACCCGGTATGCACTGGATTGAAGCGGAATCACATGCTAACGATTTGCAAGCAACAATGGCTTCTTGTTTCGTTAACTTGCTTTCATTCAATGTTCGAGCAAGAAGAATTGAACAAAGATTCCTGGCTGGAAAACTGATTACTGCTATGCATATAAGACATGCAGCGGATGATTCGTTTACGGGGGGGCTAGCAACATCAGTTGTAAAGAATCTCGGGCTTCAAGTCAACATTTCCAACGGAATACTTACGTATAGGGGTCCCTTCTGGATACGAGTACTTGTTTTAAACCATTTCAGTACTGGCGTCTGGGTTTTGTCGCCAAAACTGGTTTCGCCTCCAACAATTTCCTCCTCTTTGGTTTCCATCATAAGCAGCTTAGGAAAAGTTGTGACCAAGCATAGAGCTCCCTGTGCGTCAGAAAAGTGGAGAGCGCTTCGTGGGCTCTACGAAGACTACGATAGGAGCTTAAAGGTGTATTCTGGGTTAACTGCTGGGCATGACCGAAAATTGTTGAGCGGCAAGTCCATTAAACTGACCAAGTGGGCTGGTCCGGGCCCAGAACGTGGGTCAAGTGCGGCTGACCAAGAGCTTTTACACCACTTAGCCCATTTTGAGGTATCTACCGAAGAAAATGTTGTCAAAATCTCCGACATCCTTCCTAAGGAAATGGAAACGATTGTGTACGGAAAATCTTCAGACCCATGCAATCGGTTGTCCGGGCCAGCAGATCAGAAAAAATACCTTCAGAGAGATTATGAGACTTCGGGGGGATCAGAACTTGACGCACTGTCCACTTCGGTTTCTAACTGTATTCGTCGCCGTAGTCCTGGACCATTCCGGTAAAAAGTGTACAAAAAAACCATAAACGATTAGCTGACCTTCCTCCTATTTTTACTGACGCAGGGGATGGGTCTCAGTTTGGTTCTCATTTTGGGAAAAGAGGGCAAAAAAACTACAATGCACACCCTTTTTATTTTACGCACAGTAGCTATGTCTAATACGGCAAAATAGCGGAAACTTATTCTTTCTGCTCTGAAATTTTTTTCGAGCCGCATATCAAAACAATCGGCGCCATCTTTCTCTGTCCGCTGAATAATGGCAATCATCTAAAAACTAATGCACTACTTCAAATCGTCGGAAACATTTCATGAGACAGAATGTTCAAACCCCGATATTATCTGTCACGTTTCAGAAAATCATAAATTTGTGATGTAAACAGCTCAGCTGGCCGAATGCATTTCCGCGTCGGCCATTTTTCTGTTGGTCTTTCGAAAACTTTTCGTGACAATTCAATTCAGTTATTGAGCAAGTTCATTTTCTCAATTCCACGCCCAATTTGCTGGTTATTCAACGTTCAAATAGAGCAAGAATACATCAATGAGTTGTTTTATTGCATGAAATAGAGTATTTAAAATATCCTCGATTCATGATGAATATTTAGAGGTCTTGTAGCAAAAGTTTACATCGATTTTTTGTTTTAAGATTACAAGATACTTTTTCTTTGTGAATCATGAAACTGGTGTCTCGAAACGAAATTTTTTTAGCAAACAAAGAACCCGGATGTGGTAGCTTCAATTTCGAATTTTCGAAATAATTACACGGCGCTCTATTTACTTTTTTGAAATAATCAATACAATGGGTATGAAAGATTTTTTCACAATAATTTTTATATTTTGGAAAATATTTGTCCAAAAATGTTTAAAATAATTTTTCTTCATATTTTAGGCAAAGGGTAATGTAATTTCGGCTACATCCTCGTGAATCTTTTAATATATTTTGGTGAAAAACTTTTGTGAAGTTGGGAAAATAGGCGCAGATATACCTGTCCGAGTCTTAACTCTTACAAAACAACTAAAGTGGAATCAGTGTCATGTACGATTATCTGCATTTAGGGCTTCTGAGGTAGTAAAAAGCATAATCTTTCAATTTTCGCTAGTATAAAGAACATCATATGCATTTGCGATATTTTCTGGATAGTTTCATTGTAAAGTGAATCTATAGGTGTAAACTTAGGTCAGGGAAGTGATTACTGTGAGAAATTCGTAAACCTAGTGCATTTTGTCGCTTTTTCATAATTTTAAGCACCAAAAATGTGGCTAGAAACATTCATCGTTCAGATGCCTGGAGAATGAGATATTTACCCTATAAACTGTTTACAACGTTGTAGCGTACAATATTTATCATACGCTCTCAATTTCACCACCAAAATACTAACAGTAAGTAGTTTGTTTTTTTTCAATATCTGTATTCATATGAGAAATTTCGAGTTTTTAACGCCTAGAACTGTAAAGAATCAATTGATAAAATGAACTTTACAGTAAAAGCTATTCGGTACCTCGCACAACGATTTAGTACATATTTCTTGGACCCGAAAATATAAAATGTAGACATAAAAAATGTATACTACATTACTTTTTATAATTCTATGCATCTGGAACTAGTTTTGATTGGAGTACAGTAACTGAATTCAGTATAAATAGAGGTTAGTTGGTAAATGGTTACGTAAATTCATCTTCTCAGTCTCCAAATACGCTTGGGTTTAAACTGGTTTTCAGAAAAAAATGACAGTGTTTTAGGTATCGGTGGTGTAGTTTGTTTTGCTAAAAATTCAATAGAACTTCAGGTGCGAACTAAAGAGCGCAAAAATGAAGTCATAAATTAAAGATTATAACGAAGTCATTTCTCATAGCGTCTTTCTAATTAGACTCCGTTGCGATAGCCACAACATTTTGATATACCTCAGATTTTTTAAGGGCTTATGGACGAGAGGTAACAAAAGGGAATAAGCAGGATAAATTGGTATAAGTTACAGATCATAAACCAAAATGTTAATCATAGAACGGTTGCAGCAAAAAGGGTTTTTAAATTCCTGGAGTACATGGTGATTTTAAAATTCTAATGCCATATTTTATCTCATTCAATGATAAAGCTGCTCAACGACAGCTTATGAGTGATTTTTAACATGAAAAAGTCGATTTTAGACCCAAAAAGAACTTTTTCCGAAGTCTAATCATAAGCACTTTGTTATCACTTGAATTGAAAAATCAAATTCTCTAATATTTCAATATTTTGGAGAGGAGAGGAAGCATTAATTCGTTTAATTCCAGTTAGATAGATAGATAGATAGTGTGCTTCCCTAACATATAGAAATACATTCTGTAACTAATTTATTTCTATTGCCGTCATTTGATATCAAATCTCCTTACTTTATTCCTATTCAAGAGTGCATAAAGCTTCAGATCCATCTTTCTGTGCCTAGAAAATGATTGAAGCCACACCAAGGATTTAAATTGAGTCAACTTGAGTTGCTAGTCTGTCGCTATACAGTAACAGGATTGCATATCCCTGAGAAAATCGATGTAATTCCTTTTTCGGTGTACGATCAATAAAATAGTGTATTTAGAGCTCTATATTTTGGAATGAGTGGATACAGGGATTCCAAATTGGAATAAAACTCTCTACATGTGATCCTATTTCTGTATATATGAAATTTATTCAAGTGTTTGGAATATATTTTAGGAATAAAAAGGCTATGGTGAGACCTTTCTAGCATATTTTGTTGAAAATGAAAGCAGCCTGTCAGTTGTACAGGCACTTTGACCTAACTTTTGGAATTCATAGACATTATATAAAGTAAATAGTTTGAAAACTTTTAGTGCTATTAGATACATGTTTCAAAAATTATACCACCACAAAGGGCTGGATATGACTTAAGTTTTTACATGTGTTTACCTGAACACCAGATAATGTACAAGATCTTGTTTACGTACTGGAAACTGTAAATAGAGGTAAATAAATATGCCGTTCCCATTAGGGTCAGTCTCAAAAATATAGATGTAATGAAAAAGTCCATTCCCTGGAGTACATTAGTAAGTAGCCAACCAAAATCTTAATGGTAATCGTTTTTTTACGACAGATTGTACTAAATTATAAAAATAGATAGTTTTTAGCGCCTTGTGAAGGTAACTACCTATACTTTCATGTATTGCGCAATCCAAACAACGTATTGATCAATGTCTATATGAAGCCAATTACATATAGAAAAAAGGAAACATTTGAAGATGAAAAAATGTTAGCGATATAAATTTGTATACGGTTACAAAGCAGTTATTTTTTTGAAAGATCTATAATACAGGAACAGTAATATGAATTTGAACAACCTCAGGAATTAACTTTGATAGTATAATGTTTTCGCGGAATCAGATACCAATATTGGCTTGTTGGAATAGTTTTACCACCTAAGCGAGTTAGAATGAGTCTTTTCCAAAACTATAAAGCCGTTTTCTAGCTTTAAGATATGCTCTTTTTTGAATAAATTTTTAAGGCTTCATATTTTTTGTTTCATTAATATTTGCTTTTTTATTCCAGCGAAGCTATTAGTTTGCTCAATTCTTTTTTCCGTCATTTATGTTTAATATTTATTCTAAATTGTTATTCGTGGTTTGAAATTCTCTTTTTTCATCTCAAATAATAATAGTAGATTCTACTATACTTCAAACTGAGTTTCAACCTCCACATACATATTTTGTTTTGCATTTTTTTCCCTATTCACCGAGTACATAAATAAGCACTACATTCTTATTACTTTCGATAACTAAAATGCATAAGAATATATTTTTAAAAAAAACCTTAACACTGCTATTAAACTAATCAGAAATCAAAAAAAGCAGAGCAAGTTTTTAACTAACTTCTACAGCTTCATAAGGTCATCAATACTTTGATAAAAACCAAAATCTTCATTTTGAGCCAAAATTGATCATGACTGGAAATATTGTTTTTCTCTAAATAATCTAATTACATAATATATGCGTTAAAGTTCTACTAAAAACTTTCAATTGATTTATATTTTATAAAAAAATTGAAAAAAGCACATTCTTTTTTAAAATAAATTATTTACTTAAAATATAAACGCAATTCGTTAGCGACATTGTGGCCCCGAAAATCAAAAAATATCATAAAAATGGAATAATTTTACCACAGATCAAATTATTTTATATCAGGACTAAAAATATAGAAACACGATTTGGAATGGACTTTTAGGAAGAAAACGCAAATCAATTTTTAACAATAGCTGAATATTTTGCCAATTGTAACTAGTCATAATTCTTTCGAACAATACTAATAACCTTACTTTTTTTCGTAATATTAGCAAATTTTTCTCTTCATATTGATATAAAAGTATTCAATATTGTGTTCATATTGTCTTCAAATGACCACCTAAATATATCAATTTTTGAAAATATGCGTAAGTGTAATGTTTTATGCCAGAAACTCGTTTTTCTTGTCTCTGTCTATTTTAAAAAGGTTTTTGGGGAACTATTTGTGACTAGATTGAGAAATGTTTCATATTCGATCCAGAAATTCTAAGATTGAATAAAGAGAATATTTTCGAAGTAGTCTCCTCAAATTGAATATTAATGCATAGTCGGCCCAAAACTCACAAGCTATTGTTTTCATGGTGCTATTGAGCCAAAGTGATGTTTATAAAACTACATTACTATTTTAATCCGAATTATTATTATCCAAATTCTTAATTAAACACTTCGGCAATAATAAGCAAAGGCTAAACTATTTCAAAGAAAACTTCTTTCAAATGCCCAATTTAAATTACCTAATCCATGCCAAAAATTCGCCAGGTATCCCATTCTTTGCTTTCACCAGACCAATCGATATACTTACTTTCACATTTAAGGAGAACTGAACCATTTATTTTGCGATTATTTAAATGAAGTTTAAGTTCATGAAAACCGGTTTCAATTTGGAACTTATTATTAATTCGTAATTGAATCCAAGTATATTTTTACTACAAAGAAAATATAGCTTTTCTGAGGTCGCCAAAATCAAAAAGGAAATTCAATTTAATTTACTTGAGTATTCTTTCCTTTGGAAAAAGATATTCATAATTTGATGGAAATATTTTCTTTGAAATTAAAAAACTCAGAAACGTCGATTACGATTTTCCAAGTCGGTGAAAAAACATTTTCTCAGGATATATATCTAATTTATATCAAAAAAGAAATGTAACCATATTTTACCGATGTAAAATGTGTTTCATTTTTCTAGGTTACCTTTTTTAATGCTTTTTATTATCCGTTTCTATTAAATTCAACATTATATACTTTAATTCATTTCATTTCCATGCTAAACTTTTTTTAGTATTTATATTCCAATATTAGATACGGATCTCTTCCAAAAATGGTACAAAGAAAGAGTTTAATACTTAGTAACAGCAATAACACCTCTAACCCAAAAAAAAACTTGAGGAAGTTCGGTATTACTTCATAAAGGTAAAATATTTCATACACATGACAAATCTGTATTTTACTCAAGAAGATGATATACTTTTAAGGTAAACGAAATGTTTTCTTTCCGAAAGGTGTTGCATGGCTAACGCCGACTTGAAAAATATTTTGCACCGGTTTCTATGCTAACATAAACTTATTATTCAATTTGTCCTATATTTTCATCATGTATTTGTAAATTCATGAAGTTCCTGCTAAAACATCGTACTTAAAGGTCAATATTCTGTGCATTTTCCCTCTTAAATTTGTTTTAAATGATTCCACATAATAATCACCTTTGCCCGATGTAAAATGTTATTCAGACTCTTCATTAATTCTTTCTATTTTTTCTGAGGATATTAGCGAGATGTAAATTTCGTCATAATAAGTAAGAAATTTCGAATTCATATGCTATCATAAAATGATTTCAGTCAACATATTTATACCTTGAATCAATACTTTAGGGTGCCAGATAGAAACAATTGTATCTCGCAGAAAATTTTTAACATCAGAACTAATATTTCACTATTCCCAATTCCTAATTTTCAGTTTTAACTTCTCTGACTGAGATGATTTGTAAATAGAAAATAGTTTCATTGTCAATGTATCTTACGAAACTATTTGAAAACAATCTTTTGGAGTACATAGTTTCGACTTCGCATTCGGCACATACTTAAAGATAAGCGTCTAAGATTTCAAAGTATTAATCTTAGAGACTTGTTCCGATCTCCTGGTTTCTAGTCGTGAGAATGAAGGGTACGAAATCTTCAAAATTTTATGGGCTTTCGAGCATTAGGAAAAGAAGATCCTTTTATTTCTTATTAGGTTTCCTTTCCTGTGCTATTTTCACAAAGCTACTTGGATTACAAAAAAAGATTTCCGAAGTTTCGTCAGAGGGCTCGGAGAAGGCGCAGACGATTCTTAGGCATAATATTCAAAAAAATCGATTTGAGATAAAAAAAGAAGAGGTCGTAGTAGAAATGTTATAAAATCACTTAGTTCTGATGGAAGAGATGTACTTTCAGATATTTTACAAGAATTATCAATGAAAAATGGTGTAGAAGTTGGAGTTCTTATGGGAAATTTTTCGAAACAGATATTAAGTAAATGGGAAAATGTGAAAATATGTCTTAGTTGACCCGTGGTTGCATCAGGAAAATTACAATGCAAAATCTAATGTTGAGCAAAATGAGCAAGAAATTGTTATGAAAACAGCTTTAGAAATATTAAAGCCATGGAAAAATATCGTGGAAACCTGCAGAGACTTCTCAACATATGTGCCATGAACTACAATAATTCAAACTTTGATTACGTTTACATTGATGCTCGTCACGATTTCAAAGGTGTATTTGAAGACTTGAAACTTTGGTATCCGAAAGTGAGGACAGGAGGAATCATTTCTGGACACGATTATATGGATGATCTCGACGTATATAGTCGCAGCAAAAGTAACTGGACTGTTCAACCTGATGGATCCCTTGATTATGGTAGGCAGGCAGTCAAGGGAGCGGTTAATTTATTTTTTGCAGGCCATGAACAATATGTAAACATTTTAAATGACACATCTGCGTATAGGTCATGGGTGGTTTTAAAGTCTGGAGGTAAGAGAAAGTATAACACCGTTATGCATTTCCTTGATTTTCGGTGCTTTGATCCGTCTTATGCGATTACACACCAGATGAAATCCTCCAAAACATAAAACAATGGGAGATAAAACACCCAGATTTTATTTCAATTCTCTGGACTTTTTCTGCGGTAGAGCAAATTTTTCCGGATGAAATTTCAATATTTAGAAATGAGTATAAGGGAAACACCAGACTATTCTCAGACTACATGAAGTTTAAAATTCTTCACAAGTATGGAGGATTTGTAGTTAATAACTCTCTCTGGCCCCATAAACGTGTAGATCGAATTGTGGGCTCCGGAATAAGGACGAAGAAGCCATTTATTGTATGCAACTCTCAAGGGTATGGTAAATTTCTTGTAAAAATTCGAAAATATGTCCTCATTTATTCTCTCCATTTCTTTTTGGTTCTCCAAAGACCATAAAGAGCTTTCAAATATGGCCTCTATGCACATAAATATTTCAAGAAATGGGAACTTTTCCGATGAAACTATTGTTGATACAATTTTCCTTCAAGTTTGGAAACACTACGAAACTATGGGATTAGAAATGGTGCTCCTTTTCCTTGTTTACAAGGAATACCAAGTGAAAGATGTGTAGCCAGTATTAGAGGGACAATAGAGTAATTTTTTCAATTTATAGGGTCACATATAAAAAAGTTAAAGCACGACTAATGGTTTTGCTTTAAAAGCCTTCTAGCAATTACATAGCCGGGGAACATGTATTACCTTGTAAAGTATACGATGTGTTTTCTCGGAAAGGATTTATAGTTGATATATTTGATTTTTCAGATATATTGCACAAAATCTTCAATTTACAGTGGATACAGTATGTGTTAGTCAGGTATAATATTGCAATTTGGAAATATAGTACATACTTCAATATGGGTTTTGGCATTATGGAGAGTAGTTGAGAACATAGTAAAAGATCTTTCGAAAGTATTGTGTAATCGAAATTTTTCTCAGTACATTAACACTTAAAATGACCAGATTGTAAATAATTTATGAATTTGAGAAGAAATTATAGTTTATCACATATTATAGATGCTCAAATTCTAATTCAAGACTGAGTAGATGAGCATCCTCCGTGATATGTATTACCTTTTGAGTGGTATGACTTATTACACATATAAAGGGTTTTCAATAATTCCTCATGTGATTGCAGCATTTTTTGGATAAATGAATTATCCTTAGACATTCAGAATACCTTAACTATTTTAGTTGGATCATTTTGAATTACATCTTTTTATTTATTTAGTATGTGAAGTTTTCAATCATTGCTTGTCATTCACGTGTGAAAGTCTCGTATGCTATTCATGACCCTAATGCGAAGATATAAATAAGGCCATTTTTGCATAATTTAAACATCCACGTGCCCCTCTAATTAGTTAAATTTACTTAGTCTATTCACATATGAGAAGTTATGAACTTACAAATCATAGAACTATAGGATATTATCTGTCCTTTTTTGTTAATATCAGAAGGTTAGACATATTTTACTTTACCGGCACAAATAAATTTAGAGAATGTAAAATTTATCCTACTACAAACAAGATTTTTCAATTTAGTAATATTTAATATTTAATCCCTTTGAAAAATATTTCATTTAAATCCAGCAGAAAAAGTTTCCAGCTAAACTCTAAAACGATGATAATACAGCACTTTTCCGTATTTTAAAATAATATTTTGTCGATCCGACTCGTTTTTCTGTCAATATTATAATCATAGCAATTTCAGTACTTTAAACTTTTTTTTCTGCTACGAATATCCCTTTAGGGCTGAAATATGCTAGTAAGATTACTTTCTGCGTAAATTAAAACTAATTTTTATTTTCCAGTTCCCAGACAATTCATTAGCTAATTTCTTTTAAAAGTAATATAACACCGTTACTTCATATATTTGTATTTCTGCATAATTTTTCTATAGATATTTGCTGAGGAATTGTCAAGTACCTGTAGACATAAATAATTTGACTGTATTATCAGGAGAAATATATTAAATTAAAACCCCCGTTTCATGTGAGTAGTAAAGAGATTAACTTAGTGTCTAGCTGCGAGTTTAGATAAGTGAGAAACGTTGTTCAGAGCAGAAATCAGCCACAATTGGAGACTAAAATTAATTTTTTGTAGCATCGATCTTTGATTGATCATAAAAAGTAATGACATTTGCAAGTAATTTATTACTTTTGAAGCTCTTTTTAAATTCGAATATTGTATTGAAAAGATTTCATGAACGTAACTTTGTGGTTATTGAAAGCATAATCTCATTAACTCCGTAAAAATCTAAAGTTTGAAAAAATTTAATGTTTGAAAAACAGAGACAAATTTCTTTATCAATTTCATTAGGGCGAAGATTAACCCACTTTTTTAATTATTGCTCAACAATCAATTTATTTTATTTCATATCAAGAGTACTTTTTACAGTTTTTATGAAACATTTTATTGGCATCAAGTAGATTTAATGACAAACTTTGAATAAATGGTGATCAAATTATGAGACGGGCTTTAGATACACTTCAAAATGGGGGTAAATATTCCGATACTTCTCTTTGCATAGTTTCTAAGAGGCAATATTTTATTTTGCTCAAATTTTATTCTCTAAATATTAAGCATAGATATTGAATGAAAAGCTTCGTGAAGAATACTGCGAAAATACGCATGTAAATTTGGAAAAAGAATAATATATGCTTCAAAAAACATCATATTTGAAACTTTAAAATATATCAGGAACAAAAATTGAAAATCCATCAATATCAAACTGAAAAAGGGTTCAGTATTTTTCTATAGATAAATAAAGTAGATAGTGTAATTATTTCAGGCGAGAGCAGTTGATATCAAATTGCAAAATATTGCAATAAATCCAGGATTTCATCAATTCCCCGTAGGAATTGATTTGTTTGACATCTAGATATTTTAATAGCTTGAAAGTTTACACTTCTTATATCACTCAGAAATTCAATTTTCTGAACAAAAAGCGTGGCGAAATGTATATTTTTATTGTGCTGAAATTTCAGATGGAAAAATTTCTCTTTTAAACAAAAAGGGGGGAACTTTTGGTTATTTTAATGCATGGAATATGCGGTCGGCTAGATTCACGCGGCTAATGCGTTATGCGGGATAAGTCGTCGCTGATGGGTAACACTAATGAAGAGTTGTTGAAGTTATCAGCACATATCTGGATAGGAAAATCTGAAAAATCTGAAAGCTTAGGAAGTAATTTTATAAACGAAAATAAAATAAGAATAAAATATTTTCATTCAGTTATTAGCTCTTGAAATATTTGAAAAAGAACAAGTTATCTGTTTACCAAGTATTGCAACTGTTTCACAGTTATCTCCTCGAGTATGCATTTGCGTTCTTCATTTGCTTCAGTAATGATATGGTGGTGCTTCTACATATGTATCTATCTTCCTTTCGACTATCCTAAGGCTATTCGTTTCTTGACCCAATCTCTCAGTATTCTCACCAGAGCAAAAACTTTTCACAAAATTGTATCCGACACGTATTCTTCAGAAATTAAATTTTTGCAACAATAGATTGTTCGCCTTCGATTAGTTAGCCTCCCATTTGGTTCTTCCAATACATTGGTATGAGAAATATTGAGAGAAAAGAAAATTACTTCTAAAATTCTCAGATGTAATAAGTAAAAAGCAATCAAGTATCTCAAATCTTTATATTCGTCATGCATTTCAGTAATTTTCAGAAGAAAGAAAAAAGAACTTTAATGCATTCAGTATCCCCCGGGAATACTCATGTCCTCATTATACGGCTTAGATCTAACCGGATGTACGTCGTCTAGTCGTCCATGCGCACCGAGGTTCGGGAGAGGATAGCTTGAGCAATGGATGACCAGAGCTTGCAAATCAGTCGCTGGTAGATACGGCGGCGGATAACTCCAGGTGTCGAGTGAAACTTGGACGCGATCCGCAGAACTAACTCCTCGATAAACGCAATTGTATTAGGGGAAGGAGTACCCAGGTAATTAGACGCCAGAGGTCGAAACGTGAAGTTTGGCGTGTAGGGCGTAGAAGATGGGCCAGTTGAGGGAGCACGGAGGCGTCGGGCGATGTTGCATTCCAGAGTTGTAACCTTGTCGCGGGCCGCCAATTCAGCAGCGCCAACGGCAACCTGGGTCGCCTTTGGTGAGAACTGCGGCCTTGAACGGTGAGACGACAGTGGTGTCACAGGCAATGCGGCGCCACGTTGTGCCTTCCGGGTTTGAGGTGGGTTGTACCAGGATATCGGTAGGCCGGAGCTCAGTGCCCCGGACGAGGAACTTAACCTCGTGCCGAGTATCCAGACCCGGGGCGCGGGTAATGTGTGTCGCAAACGCATTACAGAGCGAGTTATGGCGGTGAAGACGGCCGAAACCAGGGCAGCAGAGGTCTGCGGCGTGATCACCTAGGGTGTCCAAGGGGTGGTCACAGTGATGGCAGTTGAGTAGCATGGAGTCATCATACGCTGGCAGCCCGAGGTGACGGCGTAGCATAGTCTGTCAGTGTGTGGTGGGCAACTTCGTAGCTGCCGTGGGGTGAGCGAAGAGAAACACCGCAACGGGGCTGCGGCGGAACGCTAAGCCACGGATGCAATTTCTAATGTCGGCGTCGCTATGGGCGGTTAAGCGGTGGTCCAGAAATGCATAAAGCACCCGGCCTATACGTTGTGTATAATAAACCATTAGGATAGGAATCTTACTACTACCTTTATTCAAATTTGATATTTATTCTTTTCAAAGGGAAGGGTTTTGTCCCAGTTTCGCTGATAGCCGAATGATATTAACTTTTATATTGAAGTACATATTTCATGGATATATATCACATTAACATTGTAGTTAGGAAGATTTAAATTTCGTTTTTTAATAGCTTCTTCCTATCTTGTTATCAGATTTTAATTACTTTTTAGTCATTTCTTGCCCTGAATCCCACTTTTGTGTCCACCTAATTTTATCTTTCTGTGCTTTACCGTCTATTTTCTAGTTTTCTGAACTTTTCAGCCACTGTGGTCAATTTAGAAACTAAATTTAGATTTTCTTTATTTCTATTGGGATTCTCGGTACAAACAGGCATTTGTCGGCTGAGTAACGCATCAAAACAATATTTTTTGCTATAATCTTATGACTTTTGAAAGAAAGGCATAAGTATTGCTTTCAAAAAATCTTTAACTTTCCATGCCGATATGGAGAGGTAATCCAAGCAGAAGTCAAGAGAAAATAAGAAAATTAGAAACTTGTTAATGTTGCAAGTCTGTGTGGTTAGTCCTTCAAATACATCGCGTAATTGGTATACATAGAAAATTTTGGAATGAACCTTGTAGCGTTTGGAAGACATATACAAGCAATTCGGATGAGTAGCAAGCTATTATTAGTTTTCGGTCCTCATAATAAATTCACATGAAAGAGAGGAAATTTGGGCTGTTTTTAATGCATGAAAAATATGGTCAGCTGTTCCCTGAGGGATGTCGTGATGGTAAAGGCTTGAAAGAGAACAAGAGAATTAATGCTGTGGCTAATTTTCATGAAAATACAACTGTTCCGAATTTTGAGATTAGACACCTGAAATTACGTGCTTGGCTCTATTTTTGTTATTTATCCGAAATGGTAACCCACATCAATTTTCACTCGAATTTTTATTTATACCGCACAGTTTTCAAATTTTCACTTCAGCTTAGCAATATTTTTTGTTCCATTTTGTTTACTCTTCTTACTCAGATGTGGTCTCTATATGTACCGTAAGGCTGAGTATCAGTTTTTGATCGTTCAAATTCATTAAATGTTGATAGTGATCATTTCTTGTTCGTTTTTAAACATTCTATTACGAACCCTAAAACTAAAATCTGTTTAAAGCCCTAAGAACATATTTTATAAAAACATCCTATACCAAAAGTCATAATAACCTAAGGAATATATCTTTAAGGGCTACTTATTGCTATAATATAACTTATTTCCGAAATTTTAGCACCAACTCATCCTTCCACGAAGTGCTGAACAGATTGTTGTATAAGTAGTAAATAAAGAATGCTTATGTGCATCAATATATATGAACATTTTCTTTATATAAACTCAATCCTGAAATTCAATTAATACAAAATTTTACTAGGTATCTTCTTGATGAAGATATATTTTTAATACAATGAACGTTTTAAAATGAGAAAATGGCCAAAAATATGAGCTTTGCAATTTAAAAGTGGAAACAATTTCAAATGCAATTAAACGAACTCTTCGTGACTTTTACACTTAAATCTATGACGCCCCTCCTTAAACTCTTTCCTCTTCCCTCCTATACTTCCCTTCTACCACCTTCATTCTGCTATGCTCGGCGCCTGCGCCTCATTAGGCGCCGGGCACTGGTGTCCTCGTGCGACTTGCTGATCGCGCACTTTCGTCCACGGGACTCTAGTTGCATCGGCTAGGGATATGGCCTTCTCAAGTGGCGATTTTTCCTGCGCTAGGAAGTCTCCCACTCTCGACCAAGTACCGCAAGGCTCAGTGCACCCTACCGCACTCAACCCTGGCGGTTCTTCCGCCAGCATGGGAGTGTTCCTGAGCCAAACGGTCCTGATGGATGTATCCAAGGCCTTTTTTCTGAGCAACTTGTCTTAGTCGCCGTCGCTTTCTGTAATTATCGCGCTTACAGCGGAAGTTTTTCAAGCGATCACACCCATGGCTCGCCACGGTTGTGGTGGTGGATTTTTTTCCTCCCCTTTTGCCGGGATCACACTGCTGGCACAACGCGCAAGACGGAACTTTTCTGCTCTTCACCTGTTCTTAGGTAGCTTTGTAGGTAGCGTAGCTTCTTCCCTATCACTCCGTCTGTATACCCTTTTGAGTCGATTATAGTTATCTGGGAAACCATGGGATAGATCGTATGATTCTTCCAAGATTAAGACAATCAAACCTTTCCCTTGCCTATCTGTACTTGGTCTCGAGGGAGCACAAGTAAGCCCAAGGTCAACAATCCGAATCTACCCAACCCCTCACGCCCGTCACCATCTGGTGATGAGCAGCATCTGTCTTCCCTCGAAGCCGCCCCCTATCACACACACACTCGAAGACATCTATTGGAAGGCGTCGGCTGGGCGCGCGGGCGAGGTTAGTTGGAGCTCGGATTTTGCGACTAATTGGTAAATATTGCAAGTGGACTCTGCTCCGTGGGCTCCCAACAGAGCCAATCACCCCGTCAACCCTTCATTTCTGCCAAATCCCTCACGGTAGTCACAATCTGGTGATGAGCAGCCCCTATCTCCCCTGAAAGCCGCCTATCACAAATACCCCTGAAGGCGTCTATGGGTAGACGTCTACTGGCCGCGCGGGTGAGGTTATTACGAGGACGGAGATGTCCACCGGCCTGGCTCTTATTGGGCCATACGGAACTATGCACCTCGGGGTGCCTTTGACATGGACGTACTGGTCTGCATTCAACTTTGAAGACGGCGACGGCGTCGATGTCGCAGTTGACCAAGCAAAAGAGCTGGACCTTACCGAGGCGGTGGTTCAGTAAGTAGCGATGGTGAGTGGAGGTCTGCCGCACATGTTAACTCATATTTACGACGTAGTCACTATCTGGATAACTCCAGAGCCTAACCGTATGTATCTTTTAAATGTAAACCACCCAAACATTTCCCCCTTTTACACTTATGATCGAAATAGCGACCATAAGTTTTGAAAATGCTCAATTTCGCTGCATGGTGCCAGACTGGAAATCCAAGTAGATGAACGGATTTCCGACTTGTTCTACCATACTAAGAAAATTGAGCTTTATAACGTAAAAATTGGCTGCTTGGCTTTATCATAAAGTTAAGTGTTCAGAACGATTCTTTCAACCCCAAATATGGCATACTGTCTGTACACTGATCATTACGGTATGATCTTGATAGCGATCAAGTAGACTAAATCTTTACCTCCCGCAGTTACGTACATTGATATTAAAGCCCTTTCATGGGCAGCGCCTTTAAAAAGTGCGTCACTGTTGCGGTGACCTTTCATTCGGATATTCAGGCTGCGATGTTCTTCAACAGGAACGAGGGGGGATGTAGGAGTGTTTTAACTCCTCCTCTTGAATTTTATCTTTCTGAGGCCACGCTTTTTCGCCATTTAAAGGCTGTCGTGTACTTCGAGATGCAAATTCTTTGCAGTTTCAGAAGTTTCAGTAACTTTTTCTTAGGCCTGCGTAAGCTAGCAGATAATGATGAACGAAGCACAAATTCACAACAATAAGTAGAACGATTCCTTCGCCATCCTTCTGTGTTTTGACCGCAAAGGGGGAAAAGTTTGGGTTTTTACTCTTGCAAGATCCTCCGATCTCGCAAAGTGCTCACTAAAGCAAAACAAGCTGATGGGGTGTGTGTCCAGATATTGAAAAGCTATGCGTGAGTCCTGAAATCGAAAAGTGTAACTGTCCCCATCAGATTTGTTATGAAACTGAATGCATCACCGCTTTAACTCTTTCGCAAGCTGCGATAATCTAAAAACTTCTTCTTGTCTGGGCTGCCAAAATACTCATTCATCCTCGTGCTTAGCTTTGAAGAATAGCTACATGTGCCAGAGAATATTGCTACCTGTCGAATATGAAAAATACCGTTGCTTTCACCTTTTTCAACATACTTATACAGTTTTAGAGTGATTGAAAAGTCTGCATGGACTCTAAGAACTCTTTTTCTACTAAATATGCCAAGTAGAGAAAGCTTTTTATCGCCAGTGTCTTCAGTGTCTGCGAAACTAGCTTTTGTTCCGATTTTAAGTGGAAGGAGGACTTCTGAGTATGGCCATTTGCTGCTTCTCTCCGTCTCATTTAGCTTTTTTGGATTAAAAGCTTTGAGTTGTGTGCTTGAACATCTTAAAAGGGAAAAAACTGGCGTTTGTCGAAAAATGCTTTTCACAATCTTCCAAAATCGTTGTCTGGTTTTAAAGAACTTTCTATATTCTGCACACAAAAAAACTTGGGATTGGCTGGTCTCCGTGTGCCCACCATACTAGTGTTGCAGCAAGCTCCGCCAACTTTTTATCACACTGCATCCGAGTGTTCTCTATAAAGGAACAAGAAATGCCATGGGTGAAAATGGCGCCGAAAGAAAATGGAACCACTAACTACCCGAGATAAGAGTCGTTGCGAGCGACTAAACTGCTACAGTAGGCGTCAAAAGCGGTGGGGAGGAGTGAGCGTGAAAGGTACTACTTGTTACTCGACTTGAAGTTGTCTGTCAACTTACTTTATACTCTATATTATGTGTGACTTAGTCTAGTGAGCGCCCCACTAGGGCTTGCTTCTCCCTTATTACTCCTAAAATTTTACCCGTACCCTTCTTTAGATACAGTTTGGAACTCCAGAAATTTGTAGAACCTGCGCAGTACCTTTGCCAGCTCTGCCCCGCTACAGCTGTAAGGTCTGTGAAGTGAAATACAACATCACTCCCCGTTACAGAGAAGAGTCGCCCCGATTCTTTAGGTTCTGCTTGTACTTATTCAAAAGTTCTTGTAAATTCTTGAGGTATGGTTCGGGAAGCCACGATTTCTCATGATCTACGTAACCTTTCCATTTGACAAGGAATTTATTTTTTCGACGTTCTTTGTTATGAGCGAGTATAGACTCAACTTTGTATTCCTCTTGTCCATCTTGAAATTGGGGGTCGTGGGTGGTGGAATTTGTCGGTTGAATTCATCTTCAAAGAACGGTTTCAAGAGGCTAGCGTGGAACGCATTATGTATTCCTCTGTCGATCATCGGTTGAGATAACTGCAGACGGTAAGTTACACCGTTAATGTCCTCTGTTATTTCAAAGGGACCACAATACTTTGGGTTCAGTTTGCGTGATCCAGCCGCATCTTCAAGTGATAAGTTCTTTTTGATAGCCAAACCTTATCACCAATCTTGAACGTAGACGGCCTTCTTTTCTTGTTTACATATTTTGCGGTGGACTCATTGGATTTTCGGATCTGATTCTGGGCTTTCCTTAATGCTTCTTGCATATGTTTTAGAAAACCTGCTGCCGCTGGATTGTCTGACGCTAAAAATCTAAGGGTACTGTTCGTGGTTGAATTCCGTAATTGAGGAAAAATGGTGAGAAAGTTGTGGTGACATTCACAGAGGAGTTGTAAGCAACTTCAAAGTCTACCAGGAAATTATCCCAATCTGATTTGTCGAAGCTAACGAAAGCACGGATCATTTCCTCTATTTTCCTGTTCATTATCTCCGATTGTCCATCAGTTTGTGGGTGGTATGCAGAGGAGGGGATATCTTTGTTCCTAGTAGAGCAAAAGTTTTGTCCAAAACTTGCTCATGAAGATGGGATCTCGGTCACATATGATATTCTCTGGTAATCCATGATTTCGGTATACGTGATTCTTGAACAGCAGTGCTGTTTCAGGAGCATCTGTGTTTGGTTTCGTTGGTATTATTCTGATCATCTTAGAAAGTCTGTCAACGACTGTTAACACGCCGTTGTTTCCATTTCTCGACTTTGGGAGAGGTGTGATGAAATCCATGGTTATGTGGGTCCATTTGGTTTTCGGTGGTTCTAGTGGTTGTAAAAGACCTGCGGGTTTCTGATTGGTTGCTTTGGTTCTTGGCATTGGCAGGAACGTATGTATCGGATTACATCGATCTTAAATTTTTCCAATAAAACTTTGGTGATATTCTGTTGATATTTTGCTTATTCCTAGGTGTCCCGTGTTGGGAGTGCAATGATAGTCATGCAGAAAGCTTGACTCTGAAATTTCCTTCTGGTACACAGATCTTCTTGTTTATAAGTAGAAGCATCCCTCGACGCTCAAAGGGAGCTTAGGATCTTGGATAATGGGTTCTGAGGTTCTATCCTACCATAATCTTCTACCAACCCCACTAACTCAGTGTTTGTGAATGATATGGTCGAAATGTTATTGGATTCTGAGGATTTCTTGGTAATAACTTCTTGAAGTAATGAATTTTTCGATGATGGTGACGGCACATCTTGTGGTTGCCTCGATAGTGCGTCCGCCACTACATTTGATTTTCCTGAGATGGGTATTATCTTGAAGTCGAAATTAACTAATCTTTCCAGCCATCTCACTTGTCTCGGGGACAAGTTTTCTTGGGTTTCTAGGTATCTTAGGGGATAGTGGTCCGAGTGAATGGTGAATGAATTACCATAAAGGTATGATCTCCACCACTTGAGGGAATCTACAATGGCCAAAAGTTCCCTTTCATGGGCCGCATAGTTTTGTTCCGCATCATTAAGAGTCCTGGATGCAAACGCGACCGGCCTTTTAGAACCTAATTCTTCCTGTTCCAGCACTGCACCAATTGCATACTGTGATGCATCTGTGGTTACGTAGATAGGCAGTGTGGCGTCGAAATTTCTGAGAACCGGTGCGCTACAAAGTGTTTGCTT
The DNA here is from genome assembly GCA_002205965.3 of Kappaphycus alvarezii. NCBI lineage: Eukaryota > Rhodophyta > Florideophyceae > Gigartinales > Solieriaceae > Kappaphycus > Kappaphycus alvarezii. The sequence continues at coordinate 705,529 of NADL03000750.1, forward strand.
AACTTTGAAGGCATCATCTTGAGTGTGGCTCCATTGGAAATTCACGTTTTTCGTCAATTCTGTGGGTTTTGCAAGAATTGAACAGCCTTTTATGAATCTCCGGTAATAATTGACAAAACCAAGAAAAGACTGTACTTTTGCTTATTCTTTGGTATCGGCCATTCCATGACTGCACTTATCTTGTTTGGATCAACAGAAATACCACTTTGAGAAATGATGTGTCCTAGGTACTCGACTTCTGTAACTCCGAAGACACATTTAGATAATTTGCCAAACAATTTTTCTTTTCTGAGGATTTCGAGTACAGTTCGAATATGATCTAATGTCTTACTGTAGATTGAGGAATCATCCAGATAGACGATCACAAATAAGTCGAGCTGATCTTGAAAATATCATTAGGTTCATGAAAGTTGCTGGGCATTAGTGAGTCCAAACGGCAGCACAAGAAATTCAAAGTGCCTGTATCGTGTTCTGAAAGCGGTAAATAGAATCGAATCTTCGTTCAGTCTAATCTGGTGATAACAAGATCTAAGATCAATTTTTCTGAAGAACTTTGCTCCTTTAAGCTGGTCGAAAATGTAGTCAATTAGTGGTATGGGATAGTTGTTTTTTACAGTAAGTCGGTTTAAGGCTCTATAATCCACACATATCCGTAAATTTATCCTTCTTGCTCACGAATAGAGTAGGAGCTCCCCAAGGGCTCTTACTAGGGCTTATAAACTCAGCTTCTAGTAGTTCGTCCAACTGTTTTCGGAGTTCTGACATTTCTCCGTCAGAAAGTCTATAGAGACTTTCTTATGTTGTTCTGCTCCTTCTTTTAATTCTATTTCAAAGTCGTGTTTCCTTCTCGGTGGCAAACCTCTTGGGGGCTTCTCTGTTAAAACATCAGCAAATGTTTTCAAACGCTTCTGTATGTCTCGAGGCTATACTGTTGCTCTTGGTTCACTGTAATGTAACGGTCTAAGTAAAACTGTAAATAACTCTTTTTTATCATCTAAATCACTAACTGCGGTATTGAAAAATCAAAAGGACTCATTACGGCATCATCAGCAATAAATACGAATATATTTCCCTTATGCTTTAATTTCACCTCTATTAAGGCAATTGATTTTTTGCCTCATGCGAGGCGCCATTTTTCCCAAGAATTGCATCATAACGCTTCAATGGGCTTACCGCAGATTACCAAGGTTCAGTATAGGCGTTAATATGAATTGACAGCATTTACTAATTTTTTAAGTATCTTGTCCGCACCGTCGGCCATTCCAGGAAGCTGTCTGGAATCTCGGGTCTTTATTTGATGTTCCCTGCAAAATGATTCACTCAAGAAGTTAATCTCACCACCAGGGTCTATGAAGATTTTTGCTGGCCCACTAGCAATTGTACCCTTGAAAATGAGAAGACCCTTGCGATTTCTCTCGAATGCAGGGGAGAATTTTTCAATGAACGTTGCATTCGATCTGATGGTGGACACGATGGACCTTTTGGTTTGACTCAATGATAAATCTCGACTTTCTCTGTCTATTACAAGAGTTTCTAATGGTTCTTCAATGACTTGAACTTACTGGGGACCTTCAACCAGTTCCTCCAGGCTTTTGGGCAGTTCCTGGCCCTGTGGCCTTTATTTCTGCACCTGAGACAGAGACCATCGCGCATACATCTTTCAAGTTCTTCTTTTTCAAGCATCTTTATATTGGGAGTGTTTCTTTTCAGTTCCGGTACCACTTCTACGTTCCCATTTCCATTGGTACAGGACTGCAGCTTCCATTTCCATTCTTTCCTCCAGAAGACTTTGGTAGGTTACCGGGTCCAGAACGCCGATACGCCGACTCCACTCGCTCAGCATCCCTCACTAGATCTGATAGGTTGACGTATTTTTTGGTGCCCAACGCCTTCCAGATATAGGGCTTCAAACCGCGAGAGTAACGATCTATCTGATTTTTAACTCCAATATCGGGGATGTGGAGCATAATTTTGTCGAAGTCTTCATTGAAGGTAGGAACATTTTTGACTTGTTGACAGTGGGCGAGTTTGTCTCGAGCGCTCTTCTCTTTGTTCAGTGCTTCAAAACGCTGCACAAAGCACCCTCCGGGGTCTGCCAGGAATTTATCCCTTTCCTTTCTTCTGTCTTTGAGTGGACCATCCACCATTCATGGGCACTGTCAGCCAAGTAGCTGAGGGTTATGTGTAGGGGTCAATTGCCATCGTTTGCTCCGAGGTAATTGTCCATCTGAACACACCAGCTGCCAATTAATCCTTTCCCAGTGAATGCAGTTGGTTTGCTTTTCTTTGGGTCAGCCGGACTATCCTCTGGGGCATTACTTCGACGAACTGGCCTGGTTTCAGACCTTTACGAGTTCAGATTCTATGGAGGGTACCTTTTGCGCTGAAACGGAAAGCTCTGATCTGTGTGTCGCAATCTGGTTATTGGCGTGCTCAATATTCTGCTGCAACTAAAGCACAATTTGCGTAAGGGACTCTAGGGTAACTTGCGGCTGATCCATAGGGATTAGGTTCACAAAGGCAGTAACAGTGTTTGTTCTGGTATCTGAGAGAGGTTTCCGGCTTTACACGTGTACACGATGTGATACGTGTACACTATTTCTGTAACACTTGAAGTACCAGAGAGTCTGCTGGATGGTTCTTGGGCTAACTACCCACGATGCAAAGCCTCCAGCAAGCTGGTTTTTCGAAATGCCAACAAGAAGTTTCATGCGTTCAGTATCTACTGTGGACTGCGAACAGTAGTAACTTTATGGCATCAGTAAAACGGGTGTCCGCTGCAGGATCCGACTATACTGCTAGCTAAGTGCTAACCGGGTGGTCCACGTCGGCCACGTGCAGCGACATACGCGATTCAATAGATTGTGCACTCGACAACCAGATTGTGCTACTAATGCGCCTAAAAATCCGATTACGGATAACTCCTGTTGATGTGTGGAATTTTTCAGCAATGCGAGGCACCAGTCCCTCTATGAAGCGTACGGTTTCGGGGGAAGGGGAACCCAAGGAATCAAAGGCCAGCGGTTGAAATTCGAAATCGGGGGCCTGTGTAGGGTTATCGGAGGGCGGGGGAGTCGACGCGACAATTTTCTCTCCAGGTCCGTCACTTTGTTGTGGTGTGCAATTGCAGCAGCACCGCCCACTTCCCTTGTAGCTCTCGTTCTGACATCTTCCTTGAATAGAGAGACTGCGGTAACATCGCAGGCGATTGGGCGGGCTACAGTGCCTTCAGCGGCTGCTGGTGGGTGCACCAGTATGTCAGCGGGTCGCAGATCGGCGCCGGGCACGAAGAGTGGGGTCTCGAGCTGGAAATCCAGGCCAGCGGCACGGGCGATACGGCCAGCGATGACGTTGCGAAGTGAGTTATGCCGGTGTTTGCGAGCAAACCAGACGGGCACAAGTCTACAGCATGGTCGCCTAATCTGTCCATTTGGCGTTTAAAATTTGATAGGGATAAATTGGCATGGGAAGAGATCCTTAGAACCAATTACCCTGAGAAGGAGGTTTTGCAAGCGACAAAAGTGCTACCGTGGTATTGTTGAACGAACAAAAAGGAGTGTATATAGAAGAGAGTTGAGAAAGCTACAAGCAAGTATAAAAGGGGCAGGGTCTACCACCGACGCTCTGCGACCAGCGTTGGAAAACTTTTTCTTGGGACTGAAGTTGACTCTCAACTTCCTACTACTCGGGACTTGGCTTGAAGTTGTCTGCCAACTTGCTTGACCTCTCCATGAGGAAGCAGTTTACTCAGCTTATATGGACTTTTGGCTACCCCTAAAGTCCGAACAAAACTACAGAGGGTACCAGGAAATGCACAGAAACAATTTGTGTAGATGACATACTCTAAACAAAAGATACTTAAGAAAATAACAATCAATGAGGTCCTCTTATTTCCCATTCTCTAAATCAGATCCAAACAGCACTTCCAAAATATCCATGCTGTCCAAGCAGTTCCCACAAATATCTGCGAATGGCTCATAACTATCTATTTCCTCCTGGGAGATATCTAAACTACTAAAAGATATCCCCATCAGGTTCCATAGACGGTACCATTTGTTCCATACATTCCCCATTCCAACCCTTCCCATACCTTCCTGTGCCTCATCTTCGTCGTCATCATCGCCCTCATCAACCCCCTCATCATCTTCATCAACCCCCTTATCATCTTCATCAACCCCCTCATCATCCCTATCCTGATCCTCCTCTTCGTCCTCTTCGTCCTTAACCTTGTAAACAACTCCGGGGCTGTCCATTCCTCGAAGGACTCCCCGCTCTCCTCCTCGACTTTCTCAGCCTCATCCTCACTTACCTCCCTCGCCTCTTCTTCTATGAAGAGGCGGCGAACGAACTCGATGATTTGCTTCTTTGTTTGCCGCCGGATGTAGTCGTCGGCATCGGTTGGCCCGTAGGCGGCGAGACGAAGGCCATTGATGGTACGGGAAGGGCGGTTTTTGGAAATAGGGACAGAGGGGCGAAGGTTGTTCATTTTGATAGACGTTGGGGAACGGGAGACAAAGTAGGGTGTTTTGGGTGTGTGGGGGAGAGGGGTGATGAGTAAAATGATCGGGGCATTTGGAACTTAGAATAAAGGGGTTTAAATAGGCTCCCGGGGCAGGTTCTATAGATTTGGAATAGGTAAAATAAATCTGCAAGGGATTTTGCAGTAGTGGGTTTGCGCCCTTCTTCTCAAAAAAGGCGAATTTGGAGGTTGAGTTAAGCTAAAAGGGAAAAGGGACTTGATTCGGGGTCGATTCAGAGGGTTAAATACAGTATAAAAATATCTAGATAAAATGGAAGTAAATTTGGAAATGACGGTGGGAGAAGTTAGGGGCAGGATCGTATTTGTTTGCTGGATTACACGAAGGGAGGACCATTTCCTGTATTACATGAAGGGAGTACCATTTCCTGTATTGCATGAGGGGAGGACCATTTTTTGTATTACACAATGCTCGCAGTTCCGAGGAAGCGAGTCATCATAAACGGGCAGTCCCAAGTATCGGCGAAGCATTATTTTCCAGTGCACCGCGGTCACCTCCGTGTCAGCCGAGGGATGTGCGTAAAGAAAGGCAGCACCGGGGCCTTTGCGTAGCGCTAGACCGCGTATGCGCTGCCGTACATCTGCATCCGTGTGTCGGTCCGGGTTCGGAGACCTAGCCCAGTGGTCGTCGCGCCAATGAACCTTGGCGAGCGCCTCCTGCTGCACACGTTTTAGGTAGGTTTGGATGTGTGTGTGTGCAGTAGCAAGAGAGAGCGTGTCGAAGGAACCGAGGTCAACGGGGTAGGCCATTCCAGGGATGTGCAGGAGGAAGTCTCGAATGTGACGGGCGGCTTGACCGAGAAAAAAGCCTTGTCACGGCGGTAGCGGGCGCCGGTGAGCGCGGTGGAGCGGGGCCCGATATGGGCTGCGGACCGTAGTCGTGCCGGTGCTGCATCCATGATACTCGAGGCAGAGGCGCCATCTAGGAACGGTGAGATGAGGGTGAACCCAAGACCGCCCTGATGGATGGGCAAGGTAGCCTGCGACCACGCGTTGTCGCTTAGTTGAACGCCATGAAGCTCGGTAAAGGACTTTTGCAGCAGAGTATCAAAAGCTCCGGCAGCAGTACGGGCTTCACGTGGGTCAGCCAGCTTGAAGGCGTGGTCCACCAGACAGGCCGACGCACAGAGGCGGTGCATGTGAAACCGCGCGCGCGGGTCGTCAACCATGGGCAGGAGTTGGGGAATTCGGCGGCACCCGTCAATCTTGTCTCGTAGAAAGGCATCCATGAAATGCCGGTTTCTGAGCGGAGCCCCGAGGAGCTCGAATCCGTCCGGGGAGCATTCAGCGAGGCGAAATTCCTGGAGAAAAGCCTCGTGCTGTGGGCGTAGGACCGTTGGCCAATTAATGCGCGTTTTCCCCGCATTGAGATGTAGGCAGTAGGTGGGTCCCCCGTCCCGGAGAATGCGGAGGGCTTGTTGGATGTCGAGAGGGACCCATCGATGTGGAGGTAGATCTTTATTTGTCGTACAATGTCGCACAGTTCCTTTCCCCTTACAGTGTCGGTATACCCTTTTCGAGTCGATTATGGTTGTCTGGAAAACCATAGGATAGATCGGATATACCTTCCAAGATTAAAACACCCGAACGTTTCCCCATGTCGCACAGAGGCGTGCGGAGGGTATTCATAAATTAACTACGGATGCGGGGGGCGGGTAGAAACCTGTTGCGCCTCCATTATTTGGAGGCTAAATGCAAAACGGGTAACGAAGTCGCGGAGCTCCTGTTGAGGAAGTAACCGCGACGGGAAGCAGCGAAGGAAGTAAGGCGGCGGAAAAAAGCGTTACCGTCGTCGCTCAAGGCGCCATAGATATCAATCCCGACGGGGGAGAGGAGGATATCGTTTTGGTCGCAGTAAGTGCCGTAATGACGATGTTTCTCGCGCTCAGCGAGTGTCGCGGCGGCGCCTGCAGTAACCGTACTTGGCGAAATGTGGCGGCGTGCGGAGGTGTGGGCAACAGTAACGTCGACGGCGATATCGGTACTGTGAAGCCCGTATGCAGCGGGTATGTAAATGTCCATTCGTAGCACGGGGACTCCGAATGCCCAGATGAGTCGGGAACCTGGTCGAGGAGCGGATGTTCGACGAGGGCGACGACCCCAACTTCCTTGCAGTAGCGGGCAAGAACGTTGCGGAGGATGTGATGACGACGAGTCATTCCGTCTTCGTATTTGCAGGTCAACGCGTGTTGACCACTTGGATCTTAGACGGGTGGGATTTCGGCCGAGCGGCGGGAGCAGACCGAACAGCGCGCAGATCCAGGGAATAGCGCGATGCAGAGACGTAGAGCCAGAGCGACTTTCCACGCAGAAGAGGACATGTACGTACCGCGGTGGGGGTGAGGAAGCGAAGAGAAAACAGACGATGCGGATGATGTGCACACGGAGAAGAGCAGTGCTTGGTCTTGGGCTGCCGCGGACGAGAACAACCTATCGGACTTCGATAGTGATGTGCGCAAATTCGCACACAAAAAATCTAGATGAGGACCATAATTGTATACAGTATCGGAATTGGGAAGATATTTTTACAGTTTTTGAATTTGCAAGATATTTTTAATTTGGGTGAGTGTGGCAAATTCATCGGTTGATTTTTTCATTTTAGGACACGCTGTCATAGTAGATGTCAGTACAGTTCCAGGTTGTGGGTGATACTACAAGTAGCTCTGAAAGGTCTATATAATGGCCACATCAATTCCCACCCCTGGCCGATGGGTGGCTGGCATGGGTATGGCACCTAGATATTTACCTTGAGGAAATATCTTCTAATAGTCTCTCTGGTTCACACGATTACCGTGAATACATTTTATGGTTTATTTGTTTGTTGAGACTTTTGGGGTAGCCAAAAGTCTATATAAGCCGAGTAAACTGCTTCCTTTAGTGGAGGTGAAGCAAGTTGGCAGACAACTTCAAGCCAAGTCCCGAGTAGTAGGAAGTTGAGAGTCAACTTCAGACCCAAGAAAACTTTTTCTTACGCTAGTCGCAGAGCGTCGGTGGTAGACCCTGCCCCTTTTATACTTGCTTGTAGCTTCTCAACTCTCTTCTATATACACTCCCTTTTGTTCGTTCAACAATACCACGGTAGCACTTTTGTCGCTCGCAACACCTCCTTCTCAGGGTAATTGGTTCTGAGGATCTCTTCCCCGCCGATTTACCCCTATCATTTGGTACTCTTGTGGAGGGGGTTGCACCCGAGGTATTCGAGTTGAGCAGTAGTAAGGAACACTTCGGGGGGATTTCTTTTCTGTAATCATGGATCTCAACGCTGCTCGTATAACGTTCACAGGGGGCAAGACTGAAGACGTTGAGGAGTTTCTTTACACATATGTCAACGTTGTGATGCGAGAAGGGCGATGAAGAGAAGGCCGCAAGTATCTTCGCCTATCTTCATGGTGACGCAAAGCACAAATATAAGTCCAAGTTTATCGACGGGTGGTCTCTTAACGGGAATGGGCGTAACTTCGGTGAGGTATGTGAGTGGCTTGTGAAAGAGTATGCTAAGGAGGTAGAACCAGATGAGATGATTCGTACCGCCATAGAGGCCCGGCTCAACTTCGACGATTTGTTAAGCTCATTGGTGTACTTGTGTGATCTTTATGAAAAGGCTGGGTTCAACGCCCAAGCCAAGTACGGAATGCTGCGTAAGGCGGCTATGGGGGATAAGCGGCTCTCCGATTTCCTCCTCATCAAGGGCCCTCACACTTTTGATGAACTGAAGGGTACCATAGTAGAATTTGTCAAAAATTCGGAGACGTTTCAGTCACTGAGTGAGGTACCGAGGGAAACCCGCACATCGTCTATCGTACATCCTGAAAAGAATTATCAAAGGCCGGCTACTAGTGCAGCGGCATTAGAATCTGTCAGGAGCGATGTCAAAAACTTGGAAGAAAGGTTGGAAACCCGATTCGATAATCGACTTGACATGATAACCTCGCAGTTGGAAAGCCTTACTCTTACCATTAAGAAGAACCAGTCTGGGGCCCCTAAGGCCGCAGAAGTCTGTTCTTACTGTCACAAGCCTGGACACTTTGCAAACAGGTGTCCTGATAATCCACATAGAAACACTCGTTGTGAAAGTGCGGTCGATATGGGCATCATGAAAGTAACTGCTGGTCTAAAGACAACAGAAGAGCAAATTTATCGGAAGCAAGGAGTGAGTCAGGACCAGAGGTGAAAATCTTACAAAATAGAAGGGATCAAAGGTTGACGGATGCCGGTAACGTATCCATCGCTGAAGAGATTAGTCAAGTCAATGTGACAAAAAGGGATGGGGAAGGGAACATTTTATCGAAGAAACCTAGGCTAGAGTATGGAATGCTGGAGCATATCCCAGCACCTGTACCTCCTCGAACCAAGAGGTCTGATCAAGTTGTTCCAGGAGTGGGAGTCACTCCGGCCAAGAAGACGAAAAAGAGTAAGAAAGTTAAGAGTATCTCTAAGGACGTACTAGAGTATGTGAAGAGGTACAATTTGGTGGCTGAGCTTGCATCGGCCCCAACTGGGATAACGTTTGGTCAACTTTTGAGGGGCGACGCAGAGGATGCGAGAAAAGAACTCAAAAAAATTATCAGGTCTAATAAGTCCGCTAAGGGTAAGAAACTGTTTCTTCAATCGGCCTCGACAGCACCAAGACGTCTTAAGCTGGTACCAGTCAAAGTATTGGGTATGAAAACCCAAGCTCTCTTCGATTCGGGTGCTGTTCCAAACCTCATTTCAGAAACTTTGGTGACAGATCTAGGTCTCGAAATTACTCCAACGACTCGAAAAATAACTGTAGCGGATGGAACCGTCTCAAAATGCATGGGCACTGTTGACAAGGTTTCCGTGTTCTTTGGGGACTCTAAAGTTGATGTAGACTTTCTTGTCATGCCGGATCTCCCTTTCGATGCAATCATTGGCTGCCCACCATGGAAAGACTAGGACATGCATTGACTTGGGCAACCAAATGGTTTCAGTTAATATTGACGGCAGAACCGTGAAGATGCCCCTGGATTTCGACAAAAGCACGCATCCTGAAGATTTAAAAGAAACGGACAGTGAAGATTTCACTTCTAGCTATGACAGCGAAGATTCGGAACCAACTAACACTTTCGGAAGTGGAAAAGGGTACCCTCGGGGGTAATGAACATGGCATGGGACGATTATGATTGGGTTTGAAACAGATGACGACTGGAATTCTAGGATAAGTTTGAAACCCGAATGTGTTTCTTTTTGCGATGATATCGAATCAAAGGACAGAATTCGGAGCATGAAAGAAGATTACCTTTGCAAAGAAAATAAGAATACGTCGAATTCCATATATGAAGATGTGAGCACGACGGAAGAGGTCCTTCAAAATATTGAGGTTGAGGATCAAGAAGAAAAAGGGCGCCAAATGGCAGAAATCCAAGGAAAAGTGCAGCACCTTCCCGCCCCGCCTCACTGAAAATATCCGACATGTTAACATCTTCCGAAGTAATTGCATGGAGCGTTTCAGATTTAAGACAAGCAAGTGTACCGGTTACTCACTCGTTCGAACTTACCGACACTCAACCGATTTACCACAAGCCTAGACGTCAACCGCCAAAATATGACCAATTTATCTCAGAAAATGTTACAAGTATGCTGAAAAATGATATTATTCGACCAGTTTCATCCCCATGGTCGTTTCCAGTTGTGGTCGCACCAAAGAAGGATGGAAAGCTGCGTTTTTGCGTCGATTACCGACAACTGAACCAGAGAATGATACCCGATCGATTTCCGATTCCGAACATGGAGGAGATCCTCGAGGACCTGAAGGACGGGAGATATTTCACCTCAATTGACCTTTACACTGGCTATTGGCAGATTCCATTGGATGAAAAATGTAAGGAAAAAACAACCTTTACCAGCAAAGCCGGTACGTTCAGGTTCGAAGTGATGCCTTTTGGTCTCATGAATGCACCAGCTACATTCCAAAGAATGATGAACGAGGTTTTGAAAGGACTTCCATTCGCAAGAGTCTATATCGATGATGTCGTCATATTCTCAGAAACATTGGATCAGCACATCTCGCACGTCAAGACAGTTGTGGAGAGGATATCGGAGTATAGCTTGAAAATTAAGTTGAGCAAATGCTTCTTTGCGAAAACTTCTATCCAATTACTCGGTCATATCGTCGACCAAGAGGGAATTAGAGTGGATCCAGAGAAAACGAAAAAAATAAAGTTGGCACCAAGGCCCGCTTCAAAGACGGAGGTCCGAAGCTTCTTAGGACTGGCCTCATATTACAGAAGATTTATCAAAGATTTCGCCAAGACTGCAGCACCGTTACATGCCAGCACTACGAAGAACGGAAAATTTTACTGGAACAAGGAAATGGAAACTGCATTTCAGGAGCTTAAAGATAAGCTATGTGTCCCCCCAGTTCTCATGTACCCAGATTTCAAGAGACCATTCGTTGTGGAGACAGATGCCTCAGAACGGTCTTTGGGTGCCGTTTTGTCCCAAAAAGATGAAAACGGAAGACTACACCCTGTTCAATTCGCAAGCCGAACTCTGAATGATGCGGAAAGAGATACTCAGTCTGCGAGAAAGAAGCGCTAGCTGTCGTCTTCGCGCTGAAAAAGTTTCGCGTATACCTTTTATCACTCGAGAAATTTGTCTTGATAACTGATCACCAGGCACTTAAAACAGCATTCCAAAAGAAGGATGTACATCACCGCTTGGCCCGATGGCTCGACATTTTCGCAGAATATCGGTTTGAAATTGTGTATAGACCCGGACGCAATAATCAGCCTGCCGATTACCTATCCCGCTTGAGGGACGCACTGATTCCAAATGAAAAAGCTTCGGAGGACATCGTCGGAGTCGCCGAGTTGCAGTTGCCGAACGATAACGAGTACGAAGCTAATATTCACGGACTGATCAAATTCCTCGATGGACTAGAAATGAGAAAGGTTGATCTTGAACAGAAATTGGGTACGCAGGAATCAAAAGGCTTTTACATTGTGGAATGGGAAACTCTTCCGGCACACTAAAGCCGGTCCCCGACTAGTGGCCCCTTTGAAAGAAAGAATGAAGATCTTGAGGACTTTCCATGATGAGCTAGGGCATTGGGATCTCGAAACAACCAAAAAATTCGTAACTGAGAGATTCTGGTGGCCCGGTATCCATAAGGACGTCTATAACTTCGTGAAAAGCTGCGACAACTGCCAAAAATTCACTCCAATACGGAAGTATAAGACAACTCTAAGTTTTCCAGTTTCCGGTCTCTTTGAAACCTTCTCAATTGACTTCGCGGGCCCGTTCAAGGAAACTTCTTCCGGAAACAAATATCTCCTTATAGGGGTGGAACATCTTACTGGATGGCCAATAGCAGTTGCAGTTGAGGAGGCAAATGCTGAGGTGGTACTGAGATTCATCGAAAAAGAAATAATTGAACCGTTTGGTCTTCCAAAAAGGATCATCTCGGATAACGCCCTTTGTTTTACTGCAACTTCACTGCTTCGTTTTTTGGAAGAGAAAGGGATTCAGCTGAAGACCGTTCTCGCATACGCTCCTATGTCCAACGGGAAAGCGGAGAGGATGGTTGGAACCATCAAACGAGCAATATCGAAAACTATGTCGGAGAATGAAATCCAGTGGGAAGATGCCTTACCAAAAGTGTTATACGGCTACCGTCGAAGAAGAGGAAGAAATGGACGCTCACCATTCGAGCTAATGTACGGAAGGGCTCCTAGAATGTTACAGAGAGACATGGAAACAAATATTATCGATGAAGAGAGTAGGGAAGTTGAACTACTGGCCACCGAAGGCTGGAGATCACACGGCGCCGCAACACAGACAAGAAATAAGGATGCAGAACCTGCAGTCAGAACCTTTTCAGTTGGCTCTAAAGTACTTGTAGTACATGGAAAAGCAATGCAGCAGGCTGTGAAGTGGCCGGCCTTCCAAACCAAGTACTCGAACCCTTGCATCGTCACGGAGGAAAGACACCCGCACTATCAGCTCTGTTCAAGCTCAGGGAAGAGATCAAGGAGGGCCATCCATGCACGTCGTCTGGTCCCTTACCATCAGAGGCCTGAAGAATTCCTTCTCACACAGGACTATGCGCAACCACGGGGCATACTCATCTTTAACTATAGAATGATTCCTATGGGAGGAAAAAGGGCCTGGGAATGGATCATCTCGGTTACGCGGGACTACTACGAACTCCACGTAATCATCCATTTCTACATTAATATATGCCTATGTTTTCGTACGTTGAACGGACCATTGCTACCTGAAGAAGATTTCCGACTATTAATAAGAGTTCTATTTTCATTCCAAAACGGAAGGTTCACGGAAGCAGGTCCAGAGTTTGTGGAGGTAATATATCATTACTCTATAGGAAGATATGGAATGGTAGCTGCTGGAGACTTGTCGCAAACGTATCTGAATATTATCCGTCCAATTTACGTATTTCTCAAGAACAACCAAGAGTGCGACTGAGAGGTTACGCCTTACCCCCGGATATGGAATACAGGCTGGTCCCGTATCCTCTATGGGAACCTTACGTTTCTCCGCCACAAATTGGGAACGTTGGAGGCGGCGAGGATCCTCCTGAAGCAGTGATGATGACCAGAGGAGGACCTTCAGGAGACAACAACCCGCCCAGAAGAGGTTCCGGTCGTCCCCGAGAGGACCTCGTGCAGGTCCCAGTACGTCAGGAGCTGGTCGCGGCCATTCATCGGGACCGTCCACCACAACTTCATCTCTAGCTCTCCTTCACAACCATGCACAGCATACAGTCGGAAGAAGAAGATTATCTTTTTGGCTGCGCAATATCTCCGAGGATGCGAACGATGCGCAGGTCATTTCTTATTTCATGATAAGCATCTGTTTATGTTTTAGGGCGCTACATGGACCGCACTTATCTTACGAAGATTCGTTCTTGATGATGCGCGTCTTCTTTTCTTATCGGCATCCATTCCTCCGGCATCTTCCAGAAGAGTTTGCATATCACATATATTTTTTCACTCTTGGAAGATTCGGAAGAGTCACGGAAGAAGAATGTATTCAACCCCACCTCGATGTTATCAAACCAATATATGAGGCTATGCTACAAAGTGAGGTACCAGTAATGCGAACCTACTTTTTAGAGCATCATATTGGTAATCAGTTGCATCCGTACCCGTTTGAGAGACCATACATTTTATCAATAAGACAGCGAACACTAACGGAAGCAGAAGAAGAGCAGTGACGAGTCGGGACGTTCGTCTTGAGCGAGAGGGCGTGATGTGCGCAAATTCGCACACGAAAAAAATCTAGATGAGGACCATGATTGTATACAGTATCGGAATTGGGAAGATATTTTTACAGTTTTTGAATTTGCAAGATATTTTTAATTTGGGTGAGTGTGGCAAATTCGTCGGTTGATTTTTTCATTTTAGGACACGCTGTCATAGTAGATGTCAGTACAGTTCCAGGTTGTGGGTGATACTACAAGTAGCTCTGAAAGGTCTATATAATGGCCACATCAATTCCCACCCCTGGCCGATGGGTGGCTGGCATGGGTATGGCACCTAGATATTTACCTTGAGGAAATATCTTCTAATAGTCTCTCTGGTTCACACGATTACCGTGAATACATTTTGGTTATTAGTATGTTTGTTTGAGACTTTTGGGGTAGCCAAAAGTCTATATAAGCCGAGTAAACTGCTTCCTTTAGTGGAGGTGAAGCAAGTTGGCAGACAACTTCAAGCCAAGTCCCGAGTAGTAGGAAGTTGAGAGTCAACTTCAGACCCAAGAAAACTTTTTCTTACGCTAGTCGCAGAGCGTCGGTGGTAGACCCTGCCCCTTTTATACTTGCTTGTAGCTTCTCAACTCTCTTCTATATACACTCCCTTTTGTTCGTTCAATACCACGGTTGTTAAACTCCTGTTCCTCCGTTGCAGCACTTCGGCTCCCTTGCTCTCATCAATTACGGTTTCTTGGGCCGGTACTCCAGTGGAGTTCATATTTGCGTTGATGGACTCCGAAAGCCCAACGGTGACCACTGAACCTTCTTCCGACCTCCACCACTCAGCAAGAGCTATATTAATGTCTTGGGTGGAAAGAATATTTTCCTGAGGATTATGTTGTTATGGTATTGGTGCCTCCAGACCAGCTTGGACCTTCCGGTCAGAATTCCCCGAGACTGAAGCTTCTTCGTTTACGCCGGCCGGGTTACCCCTGGTCCGAGGCGCGTGACATTTTTTTTCTGTTGCAACTTGTGGTTATAACACCTACCCTTTTAATATACGTACCTTGCTAGATCCCTTTCTATGGCTTCTCTCACCAACAGGTTTTTCTTCAAGCAAAAATCGATTTCTTCAAGATCCGTACACCTACGTCTCGATGAACCGACCTTGGAGAACCATTGATATTGTATTCTTATCGAATGCGTCAAGACTTTTCGCAAAACGCGATAAAATCGATTTTTTTTGCGGCTACTTCAAATAGATAGCCACATGCGTTTGACTAAGTTGGTTTTGCTCAATCTGATGTCCTTTGTGGTCCAGGACCGCGGAGGCACAGGCGTTTATATAGACTTCATAGGTGGCCCTAGGGGCCTATATTCGCTACCTTTCAGTAGCGGTCAAAAAGATAAATCTTGAATACATAATACAAAACATATAGTAAAAACATTTGTACTAGCCAAACTACCGCCATATGCACCCACCTGAACAGTACAATACTTTAAATAAGGTCTTGCTTGGAAAATTCGCATCAAAGCAGTGTAAAATTGCTCGGCAAAGACCTGTTCAAAGCCGCTGGAGCTTGCATCCACTATGAAGTCCCGTATGTAGAATTTCGACCGAAATCGCTGCTATTTCTGGCCATTTTTCACCGAAAAGCCCGCATTTTGCGGCTGTTTATCCCACTAGCCTTTAATACCCTTTTATTCCGGTCACAGACGACATCCAAGGGGGTTGAAGAGCATGCAGTCGCCATCGCAGCCCGTATCGAAATCTTTAAGGCGACGGAGTCCTCTTGGCTTTATCAAGAGTTTAATATGCCATTTGGTCCACCTGGGCAGCTTCAGCGATTTATGGTAGTAACATGCTGGAATTTGGCCTCCCACACCAAGGCCAGTCAATTTTAGCATCCCTTTACAAGTACTGAAGAAAATTAATGAGTAAACCATCATACGTGGCACTGGGGAACAAATCCTGCGGAGGAGCTGTTCCAAGAAGTGGAAAATGCTTCGCTGTTCTGTGGCAGGGATTGATAGGCAACAAACCTGGCCTTTATAGTAGCGTTAAGGCTCTTTTTTGTTAAGGCTCTTTTTGTACATGAAAAATGTAGTTCTCGCTCATATTAATTCCAAGCTGAAGCGTTTCTCTCGCATAGAAAAGCGAGACTGGAGAAGCGGGCTCGACGTTTTCGGGTCTCTTTCTCTTTTCAATAATGATTAGTTAAAGTATTAGTTTCAGAGGGGTAGAAGGAGGGCTTTTTTATGGAAAATGTTGACAAAGTAGGCTACGTCGCATGTAGATCATGCCGAGACGGAGCTCGGGAGCGACTTTCCACTTGAAGCTGACATTTACGTACCGCAGTGGGGGTGAGGAGCGAAGAGAAAACAGAGGAGGCGGGCGATGTGCGCACAGAGAGGAGCCGTGCTCGTCGTGTGTTACAGGACAAGAACAACCCATCCGACTTCGATAGCATGGGTTCAGTTGTGATCGCAGACTAGAGCCTTTCGCCGGGAACCGGCGATGAACAGTGCTCGAAAAGAGCCGTAGCTGTAAGCGACGAATACAGCTGCGTTTAACGGGAGGGTAAGAGCGAGATGCCGGACGAGGGATCTCTTCCAGGTGGCGTCCTGGGAAAGAGTCTGCAGGTCGGTGATAAGTCCAAAAGAATCAATTACAGATGCTGCGTAAGCAGCCTCGGAAATTTCTGAAGTTTGCAGGAGACCTAGACCGCCCATTGAGAACAGAAGAGAGCCCTAGAGCCAGGTTTGATCCGTGCAGGGCAACTTCAATTGGTGGAACGCTTCCCTCTGCTTTTGATCGAAGCTGGCGGCGAGTACCGCAGATTGAGTGGAGGGAAGCGTACGTAGCATGTGCATGACCTTGAATGCGTTCGCACAGAAGCGGTGTAAGTGGAAAGCCAATTTATTATCATCCAGGTCTCGAGGAGATTGGAAGATACCGTCAACTGTGGTTTGGCGGTCTGCAAAAAACTAAGAAACAAAAGGGCCCGAGCCAATCGGAGACCCCCAGCACGATGAAACCATGGAATGTAGAAAAGGGGCAGGGAAGTGGCAAAGGGGGATGGTAAGGGGAAGAGACGTAAACTTTGGTCGTGATGAGGTTGAGGTGTAACCCGAGTTGACCTCCTTCAAGCTGGATGAAATGGATATTGGCGGCGGCTTGAGACCTAATAAGAACAATTTTTTCCGTCATCTGCGTACCAAGCGTTCAGGGTAGGTGAGAAATTCTCCTGTAATGATAGCAAGATAGGATGCAGGCCAGGGAAAAGAGAAAGGAACCGAGGGGATCACCTTGCTTAGTGCCCTTTGAACTACAGACATAGTAGGGTCCGGAACCAAGCTCCGTAGGAGCTGATCTGGGTAACTCGTGGGAAGAAGAGATACACAGAATCAACTACCCAAGAAGAGGTGTTGCAAGCGACAAAAGTGCTACCGTGGTATATTTGAACGAACAAAAAGGAATGTATATGAAAGAGAGGTGAGAGGGCTACAAGCAAGTATGAAAGGGGCAGGGTCTACCACTGTTGCTCTGTGAGCAGCGTAGGAAAAAATTTTCTTGGGTCTGAAGCTGTCTCTCAACTTCCTACTACTTGGGACTTGGCTTGAAGCTGTCTGCCAACTTGCTTTACCTCCACAAGAGAAAGCAGTTTACTCAGCTTATATAGACTTTTTTGGTTAACCCTAAAGTCTCAAAGAAACAAACTAAGAACCATAAAATGCATAAAATGGAATCGTGCAAACGAGAAAGACTAACAGCAGATAATATCAGGAATAATATCTAGATTCTTTCCTTAATATCTTATTCCTCTATATCAGAGACAAACAGTTCCCCCAAAATATCCATTCCACCAAGGCAGTCCACACAAATATCCGCGAACGGCTTAGCATTTCCATTGTCTCCCGCGAAAATATCTAGACCACTGAGGACGCCCCCATCCGTTCCAGAGTCGATACAACCTGGTCCATATTTTCTGGCCCTCCCCACTAATCCAACACTTTCCATGTCTTCCTCCACCTCATCCTCCTCTTCACTCCTCTCTTCATCTTCATCAGAAGAGTCAGAGATCACAATTACTCCCTCAGTCTCCCCTTCATTCTCCATGGAGCCCCCCATGGGAGCCCCCCCACCGTTATACACTAGTGGCTTTCACGGATCCACCCAGTCTCCTCTCTTCCTCCTCTTCCTTCTCTGCCTCTTCTGCCTGCCCGAAGCAGTTACGGCGGACCCACTCCCGAACGCGTTCCCGGTCCAACCTTCTGCAGTAATCGTCTCAGTCAGTTGGACCATTTTCCATCAAGGCCAAAGCGTTGAGTGGACGACGCCTTGGGATGACTTGGTGATTGAAGGAACGGCGGAGGTTGGTCATGTTTAGGGCCAAAAGAAGGGGTGAGCCGATGGGGTGTTGATGGCGGGGGGTTGCCTCAACGACGTCGATTTCGAACTTTAAATACTGCGACGTCTTCGAAAAGTATGACGACCTTGGACGTGTGCAGTAACGACATCTATAAATGACACCCTGTCTTAAAATAAAAAGCAACCCATGATTTTGCCACACTCATCCAAATTAAAAATATCTTGCAAATTTGGAAACTGTAAAACAATCTTCCAAATTGTATGTTAAGGACGCAAACGGTGTAGTTTGTCCTGTCGCGCGCGGGTGTGAGGGTTCGGTACGGGTGGATAGCCGGTAAGTTGGATAGATAGGCGGGTGGAAGGAGGGAAGGTTTTTGGAGAGGGACGAGATGTTTAAGTCGCTAAGGCTAACCGTCTCGTAGATACTAGCTAGATAGTCGCCCTCTCATAGGTAATAAATACTCTAAAATACCCTACGGTACAGTGCACTATCTCTGGTCCTCAGAAACTTCTAGAAGCCACGCGTGTGGCTGGAGGGAGTACGCAGTACAGTGCGTCGGACGCACAATACTTGTACATCGCTTCTCTTCCCTCATACCCTCTCCATCCCCCCCACTTGCAACCCCAAACCCCACGACTCGGATACCACTTCACTCACCATCAACCGACCCTTGGTATTGTACCGCCAATATAGCACAACCCTCTCCAGCCACAGCACTGTATCCAAATTTGGTTCTTCTAGATTTTTTTCGTTTGCATTTTGCGCACATCAGATACCCATCAACTTGAATCATTTACTGTAGTGTTACCCATCAGCGAGGACTTATCCCGCATAACGTATTGGCCTCGTGGATATAACCGACCACATCTTCCATGCATTAAAATAACCCAAAATTCCCACTTGAATGATGGCGAAGAGGTGACAATTTATTCAAACGCAGTATGAGGAGGCCCACGGCCCCTACTAGACGTGGTGAGCACGTACTGCAAGTGAAATGTCGCGGCAGGCGCGGGTAGCGCTTCACTGTACCGGCAAGAAGAGGGAGGGCAGCAAGCAAACAAGCCGCATCCAAAGTTACTGCCAATGCGAAACGTCGCTGCACAAGAATGGGTAGAACTTTCGAACGCATCCCATCGCACGCCTGGTGGCAATTGACACAAGTTGCTTGTCGACGGTAAACGCCGTCGGATGGATGCTAGCTTCCGAGCGTTGGGATGGGAACAGAAAGTAGCCTGGTTTCTCCTGGCAACGGAGCAAAAGACCCTTGGTATTTACGCTTCTTGACCGCGTGGGCTTATGAGGCTCCAGAGTGGGTAGAACCTCTTCGCCTTGGCATAGGAGGCCTCTGATGTCTAAAGCATTGAAAATGGTCGGGCGTTTTCGAAACTTGTTTCTTTCTTTTTCCTGGAAATTTAGAAACCGTGTGATTTCCCACAGGGGAAAGCAAAGCGTGAAACGCTTGGTCCTATCGTAAGGAACAATGACTTGTGACGTTTTTTGGAGGATGTTGGACGGACAAGAGGTAGTCAAGGATGACCTTGCAAATTTTTTCATCGCGACAGTGAAGAGGATGTAGCTGGCGTTTCGTGACCCTCGGAGACATGGTAGACTGAACGGGTTGTGTGATGAGTGAAGGTCCATGCAGATACATTGCAAGTGTATGGAATTGTATCCTTGTCAATACCCGCAGTCGAAGTAGAGTGCTATTTCTCCTGAGGCGATACGTGTCCAAGCGATGTAAAGGTATTTACATACAGAATATTGTAGTGGAAAATGCACAATCGCTCTCCATGATTTGCAGATGCTCTTCTCACAGACGGGGGAGGCGGCCTGCAGGGAACGAGTGTCAAACGGTTTGGGTACAGCGGAGAATGATGAAAAGGATAAGGTTGGTTTCCAAGGCGAGATGTGGATTTTGGTGCGTCGAAAACGTTTCAGTGCAGAGTGTGTAGCCCCAATTATGTTGTGTGGTTTCACAACGCTTCACGGTCAGACTTGTGATCATGCTGAAATGCAAGGTGGTTTCTACTGTTTGGCCAGCGGAGACAGGTTATGGTTGGCCAAAAGGCGAGTATCAGGGATTGAACATGGTGTGATTGCATGGCAGCGTACCAGGCGTGAAATGCAGTTTGAAATCAGGAGCAGTTTCAGTCGGACGAGCGGTGTTCTGAGGGGTATGTGAGAAGGAAAGGTCGAGAGGGTTGGGGTGTTTATTGGTGTTTCGATGGGGAACAAGGTTGAGTTGGAGGCTTGTCAACGGGACATGAGGTGGGCTCGGACGAGTGAGTGGGCAAGTTTGCAAATAGAAGGGGAAATTATTGGAGCGTAGTGGTAGTGTAAGCGTGGACGGTGGAGAGGATTCGATGGATGGGGGAGTAGTGAGATTAGTAGTGGGGAATTAAAATTTGAATGGGATATTACGTGAGGGGCGAATGAGCAGGAGGAAACGTGGGAGGGTGGCGGACTGTGGAGGGATGGGTACAGTAGTTGTGATGTTGTGCAGGCGGGTCAAGTGGCAAAGGCTGAATGAATTGGGAGGGGGTGCTGGGTCAAGGACAAGGTATGGATTGGGGGGGGGGGTGTACGCATGGGGCGTGACTGGAACAGGTTCTTGTGAGGAGCAGTTGTGATGAAGAGATTTGTTGGGAGACGTAGTGTAGACTGGGATGCAGAGAATGGATTTGTTTTCATGTGGTGGTGTAGTGGACAATTGTGAGTAATGGTTGTGTTGAGGTGGATAGGCAAGTTGAGGGGCTAGAGGAGCGCCATGGTTGTAAAGAGTTGGTGGCAGGAGGAATTTTGCGGCTGAGATTTGCAAAAGTTGATGGAAGGAAAAGGGGAGAGACGGTCCAGTGCAACTTGGCAAACGCAGGGAATTTGACGCGGTGTAATATTGCACGTCGATTCTAATGACGCAGTACTGTGCACTGTACGAGTTTGGGGGCACTGGAGCACAATCTAAAGGTCAAGACAAGACGCATCGCTTGACATTATTGCATGATGCCAAGAGTGCAGTAATAATTGGTCACTGATTGGAGAGGATCGTTAAGGTACAATACTCGAATTAAATCATACGGACAGTACTCTTATAATACATGAAGTAAAGATGATTATTATTATTTTATATATTACTATTATTATTACGGACAGTACTTTATAATACATGAAGTAAAGATGATATTATTATTATTATATATTATTATTATTATTACTTACTTTTACTGTAATTATAACATTCAGTATTATAATATTTTTTATCGGATGACAATGTGCTCTGCCGATAACATTCGGTATTATAATATTTTTTATCGGATGACAATGTGCTCTGCCGGTCAAACAGTTGGGAGCAACAGAGAAACTTTATGCCGCTTACATCAGCTGGGAACTTTTTTGTTTTTGACATTGTTTGCCAGCAAAGGCAGGATTAAGCTTGTCAAAGCAAATGTTTATTGGTTGCAGACAAATTCATGCTTCAAGTGGAAGGATGAAAATAAGTATTGAGGAGCAGTGATCAATGATCAAATTCGATTTCATTTTGTGATTCGCTTGCACATGTACATGATGGCATTTGCATATAAATACTGTACCGCCGGTGGTTACCGGTCGTTTGCTTTGCACCCGCAAAAGCCACGCACACATCGCCTACCGTACTATGTAGACTAGCGTAGATGAGAGACAAAAGTCGTGCACTACTGTACAGTACAGTACTGAAGAGTAGAGAGTTGCCCTCAGCAATTCATTATGGAGATCAAGTAACTCTACTACTGTACTGTACAGCATTGTCCAGAGCAGCACTAGAGTATCCACCCATTCTGACTAGCGTATAAATTCTATCCTCAACTCTGCAAAAGCTGCCTTACAACAAACAACAACACACCATCCTAGTGTAACCTAAATGGATCTGTGCATTACTGTACAGTATAGTACACTGCACTGTTTTGTTCTTCGTCAAACAGCAAAAAGGCAACTATTTTTCTCGCCGAAAAAAATCTCGTCCGTGTCGAATACGAATATTTTCCAATGCAATTCTAGCCGCTCCACATCCCTGATTCCCTGATCACTAACAATAAACCCTCCGCTTAGCTTATTACGGAAACCTTCGAGACCATAGGAGACAGGGCTCAACTGGCGGATTATGAAAACGCTTCTCATCAGCCAATAATATGAACAAACGTAGCCAAGAGCAATGGCCGAGAACAAAAGAGTAGGGTTTCCATCACTCATAACAGCATATCAAACATCCATTTATTCCTGTCAGCTCAGGGCTGGTCATCGAACAAGCCCACACCCCCCTCTACAAAAATAAAAAAAGGTTTACCTTCGACTCTTTTCTTTGCCAATGACTATCCTGATGCTACAAGTCCATTTCTCCATCATTCCATTGCTTTTATACTGATTATGAATAGACCCCAATTCAACCCCAATTTCACACCTCTTAGCTGCTCCCGTTACGAAACCTCCTGCCTATTAATATTCCTTTATCCCGCCACTCCCTCAACTTCTGCCATCTTTCTCCTCCCCTCCAACTGTACACTCTTCCCTCACAGGGTTCTCATCCTCCCGAGAGCAAACGATACCCAACCCATATATTCCACCCCCACCATGACCGCCATTTCCCTCCTCATCGCCGTTCTCGCCGCCCTCAACATCGCTACCCTCACCCACGGACACGCTTCCAACACACACTGGACAACTCCCCTCCAAAACACCGTTCCCCAGCCCCCACCCATGCCAACCCACCGCACCACCCCATCCCGCCTACTCCGCAAAACAACAAGCCTCCCCACCCTCCCGAAATCCACCCCCGTCTCCCAGCCCCTCTTTGTCATAAGAAGGAGCATTCCAGGCTTTGTTCGCTCAACCACAGTCGGCGCAACCGTCACCGTCGGCGTCACCGTCACCATCCAGTTTTCAATCATCGTCGACGGCGTTCTCGCTACCGACCTCGACGACAATGACACCCCCTTTGTATCCAGAATTTCCCGCCAAACCATCGCTCAATTCAGGGCCTTGAGAAGGAATTATCAAGGGGGCTCAATATCCCGTTCCTGGAGCTCGTCGGCGCAAATCTCAACCAGACTGTTACTGTCGCCGATCTCGTCGCTACCAGTCGTACCTTGTTCCTGTATAGAAGGCTCACCTTTTTTGCAAGGCTCATTCTCGGCAGGCAGCCCGTTTCTAGGATCCGCATCTCTGGATCCACCACCATTTCTGGCACTAGTTTCATCCCGCAGACTATATTCTCCTTTATCAGAGTCGCAAATGTGGAGCTCATAGATGGGTCCGAAATTCAGGTCATTTCGGCTAACCCCAGCGATGTCGCCTTTGCCTCGTTTGACGGATCGGGCGTCGTCAGCAACGTCACCACAATTCAAGATTTTAAGGTCGAGAAAATTATGTAGCAACTGCCCTTGATCATGTAGTTTGGGAAAAGTCTCCTCCTTGTTTCACGTCGAATCATGTCCCGCTGCCGTGACAATTCTGTGATCCTTACCGCTAACACTTGACTAGTTTTTACTCGTAAACACGAAGTGTTTACCTAGTCGTTTGATCTAGCAGTAAAATCATCAACGTGCTCTATGAAAATGTCTCACTTTCACGCAATTCTCCTTGCCGTGGATAACAGGTATAGAGTGCGAGGAGCGATTGTACTGCAGGTGTAACTGAAATTAGGGATTTGTATCAAGCGATTCTCTGGGTAAACGACAGTTGTCGTAGAGAAAAGTATCACTCATACTGTACCTCTGACCGAGGTTTTGCATTTTTTCAAATGCGTAGGGAGCGTAGTTCCTTCCCCATCACTGTGTCGATATACCCTTTTTTAGTCGATTGTGGTTGTCTGGAAAACCATGGGATACATCGGATATATCTTCCAAGAGTAAAACACCCAAACCTTTCCCCCTTTTTTTCAAACAGAGACAGTATATCAGTAGGAATTTCTGTGGCTGGTATTTTGTTTATGGAGCTAAAAAAACTTCACGCAAAAGGTAGGAGGAAAGTGTCACTAAGAGCCATATATTTTTGTAGGGAGAGGAAAACATTTTCTTTTTTGTCATGGGCGGGTATGCAGCGCAGTTTCACAAGTCCTTGTCTCTGTTAAATCAGCACAAAGCTTTACGGCTAAAAGCGACGCTTCTGTATGACTGGAGGATGTCATGATGCTAACAGGAACAAATCTACTCGTCTAGAAAGATTTAAGTACTGGAAACGTCGCTAGTATGTGACTTTGATACGGGACTACCTACGAGAAGAATCCGTCTTCATCAGTGCAGCCCGCGATTGTTGTCGTCTGAATCGTTTGCCTGACCCTACACCGCTAATCTGGAGGTTAATTTCACAAACAAAGCCTTCAGGAGTATCACAAGCACCAGGCAAAATAGTAGCCCTTTCCATGATGGTTCTAGTCTCACCTGCAGCAATAAGAAGTGGCAATCTGGAGAAAACTCAATGGCAACTCTGCATCGCAGTCAGTCGTGATCACGGAGAGCTCCTGATCCAAGCTCTGCACGGCATCAACAATAATGTCGACCAGTTCCCTGGGATCGTCTGCCGGAGCAACGACCCTAGAGTTCCAGCTGCAATATCGTTTGCTTGTCCCGCCCTGGTTCTCACAGTTGGTGTGCCACATCCAAACCTTCCACTTCCTGGCGTGCTCACTGTCGCCGCATTTAGACCTGTTGTGTCAGTACCAAAGTTGGTAGCCACGACAGCGATCCCCTCCTCATTGAGCTCCTCAATTACATCCTCTCGAGTCAACTCCATGCCATCAGGGCATGTAGGCTCATGGCCTGGAGCATCCCCAAAGTAGACGAGAATACGGCGTGTGCTCGGCCTCCAGCCAATCTCATCAGAAGTTGCCACTTTTCTCAAAGCGTACAGGTTTGCCTCTGGGGTATCAAGGCCGCCCCGCGCTTCCAGACGATCAATTGCCGCACTAGCAAGGGAAAAGTCTTCTGTAATACTCTGCAAGTTGCGGAATGGCGGCGTATCCCGTTCGTCACGGTAGTAGCCTACCCCAAACGCCACGCTCTCAGAGGCGTTTGTCCTGGCCTGAACAAGGCTGCTGAAATCTTCCCGGACCTGAGCAATCTCGTCGGCCATTGATCCCGTAGCATCGGAAAGAAGATAGAAATCCTCCCGAGTAGAGCTTGATAGTTCATCAACAGCAACAGTAATTTCAGCTGCAATACTCCCACCGACAACAGTATCGGGAGGAAATTCTAGGATGGAAGGAAGAGTAATAGGACCTTCCGTGATAATTGGGGCTACAGGTGCTGGGTTGCATGCAAATCCTGGCCTGGGACGAATTCTTGACCTGCTTGTACAGGCGCCGACTGCACAGCCGATCCTATTCTCGCATTGAGATTCCGCCATCGCTGGGCAGCGATACTAACGAAACAAAAGCCAGTGCAAAACGGGTCAGAGGTTGTGAACAACGGAGCTGTGCCTTGAGATACCTTGGTGGGGAGTGGTTTTTCAGCACCCACACAGGCAGTGATCGTAAGCACGACAGCGACGACAGCGACGAAGAAATTCATGTTGAGATGATCGTTTTACCGGACAATCTAACCTTCAGCTCAGTAATGATGATGGGTTGCTATTCATTCATTGATTGTGGCTATCTAAGGATTGGCTTAAATGTTGTTCGCTAACGGGGAAATCAAGGGGGAGCTATCTCTCGGGAGCCGCTTTGAACACCGAGTAGCTTTTTTTGTTCTCTAAGGGGAGCGTAGGTGTGTATTAGCATGTCACAAGCTTATGCATGACGCAAATTCTCAATATCGAAAAGTTATGGATTATCACGATCGATACGTCCTCGGAATGTCTTCCTATGCTATATTTCCAGATTGCCATGAATGTCATGGGGTTCCATACGCTTTCCGCAAGATAAAAATTGTAATCAGTTATGGTCATTAGACCTCTTGTAGAATATGCCCTAGAATTGAAGTCCCATATGATATTCCTCGACAACGGTCGATGAAGATATATTAGGAACCTTCTGTACACGCTGACGGAGAAACAATTAGAGGTTTGCATGAAATGATTTTTTCGAGGCTAGTAGTGCGCCTCTAGGAAGACCTAGTCACAGAGCTCGTACTCGCACTCTGGCTGCAATTATCCACCAGTGCAAAAACTGTACAGCGACTCAAAAAATCGATCATCTGGGTTGAAGACAAGCCACATTATGTTAGTCTATCAGCTTGTGGTGTCGAGCTTCAACCAAAACGAGCATCGTTTGAGTGATCTGTTGGCGGAAAGAAGTTCAAAGCTAAGGATCTGCCTCGTCAAGTAAAACATTTCTTTTTTATTTTTTCAATTGGTGCTTGGAAGCGTTTGGAACATAACGCATTCAATGCCATTCAATGCTGTGGCACAAATCGTTTTGCATGGGTTTACTTCCCTTGCTGTTTTTTTAATTTTAGTTTGTCACAGCAGTTATACTGTGGTGTGTTCACAAAAAATTAGGAAAATGTGTGACAGCGAGAAAACTGTTCTCTTCTGATTTCGCTGCGCTTAGTCGTATGTCTGCGAGAGGGTGACACTCGTATGGCGGTTTAGAAATTCTAAACGTTCAGCAAAATTAATTCTGAATTTAATTAATCTTGCTGAACGTTGGCGAGATGATCAAGCGGAATCCATCGATGACGGCGTTGGTAGAAAAGTTTGTCGAAACCTACGGGAAAGTTACAGCTAGCCCGTAATCGAATCACGAGATTAAGGGTTCCATCTCGAAAGATAAGGCGCTATAATTTTTGGAGTCACAGCAGGATGCCAAGCACTCCATTGTACTGTACCGTGCTGTAATTACTGTTGGTGTGGTGAACATTTATTAACTCTTGGCAAAGCAAGGAGCAAAGATTCTCTCTTGTTGTTGAGACTTTATAAACGATTTCATAAATTTACGACGCTTTTTGTGCTTTTTGTGCTGGTATAATGTCTAAAGAATAAAGCACCTGTGCATAAAAAGTAAGCATATTAAACACCTTCACAGCGTTACATGCACCTGAACAAGATCGAATATATCTTCCAACAGTAAAAACCCAGACAAGAAAGTTTGTATTGACGCATAAGAGAGCAAAACTCTGTAGGCCAAATGCAACTGCAGTTGTACTCTGCCCTGTAACGCAGGCGGCAATGACAAACGACTCTGATCAGATTGGTCATCTGTTCACAAAAAAATGGTCTTGCAAGTTAGCAGGGCTTTAGCCTGGGGGGAGAATGAATGAATAAAACTGAAGCCCAAGGATGAATTTGATGACGGGTCAATCGCATTTGCTATAAAGATTTCATTCATAAATGGAGGTTGAGCCTGGGGTGCATGGAACATGACCCGTATTTGATTTAATTCTTAACAAGTCGCGGCGTTTTCTTCTCGAACCGAGGCTCTTTGCGGCTACTGTGTGACTCTGTCTCTAACTTCGAGAAGAGAAGGAGAGTATAAACTGGGTGACAGTGGGTGAAAGAGAGTTATCAAGGTCTAATATGACGACATAACTCACTGGAGGGAAACTCAGATCAGTGGAGCCTGAGCGCAGAGCAAGTAGGAAGCAGATGGAAGTTTTGACCAGCACCAACGTTACGGAGAGAGGTACTGTAGGACCCTATGCTGCAACCAGCGAAGACACAGCCCTTAGAAGTAACATTGAAGGGAGCTTGAGTTTGGCGTCCAATAATAGTCACAGACACTGGACGACAGGATTAATGGCTACAAATGTGGGCATGGAATTGGTTTTGAATACAGTTCCGAACTTTTCAGCGCTCCCTACAGTATCCCGAGGGCTTGTAGAAAATGGTGACACGTGACTAGGAAAATAACCACATCAGTAAGGGGAAACCTCGGGCTGCTTCAATGACCGAGAAACAAACTCGGCTGTGTTCCCAATTACACTATGGGCATGAGGGATGTACGGAGCAGTATGAAAACGGCCTAGGCTCCCTAGAAAGAGGGGCACAGGGGGGATTCATTTGCTATACTGGAAGATGGCTCGAGACCAGCCAGAAGGAAGGCTGCATTAACATAACAGCCACCGCAATCTGCCTTTACAAGACGACCCCACAAACCTTCCCGTATGATTTCATAGCCCTGTCCGCCACACTTCTTACCTGCGCATGCGTCGGGATGCCAACCTCCAAGAGTGGATACACGCACAGGGACTAGTCTGTCCAGAACGGAAGTTGCCATGACGGGGTGGTACCTTTTGTGCTTCGCGGTTCGGACTGCCATTTAGGGAGGTCAGCGGGATAAATGTTCCCAATATTTTGTCCGACAGCACAAGGGGATTGGCGAAGGTAAGGTCGAGGAAGTCAGTACATCCGCGGCTTCGCAATGTCCGAATATATCATGTTCTGCGGCGAGAGCCCTCTCGCAACCCCACGGCCGGATGGCGTGTGTTGCGCCTGCTGGCCATTATGCGCCACCGGTGGTCATGATTCGACAAAGCGGGGCTGTAAAGGGCGAACGAAGCAAATTGTTCGGCAACACAACACGCGGTTCCCAGTTCTTCGTCCTGTTCTTCCTCCGCCCTAGTGTTTCTTTTACTGGGCTCGCTACTATTAATTTGCGTCCCATTGAATATCGTCCTCCGCATGGGAACTTTCGTTTTCTAGTCCAGTTTCGGCCGGCGAAACGCAGGGCTAGGTACAAACCGAGAGGCGGGCCAGTCTCCCCTAACAAATTACCTCATGCCAGGTGCAACCACTTTCTATCGGCTCGCCTCAGGCGCAAACCTTGTCGGTTCGCCTACAGCGCAACCTGTTTCCAGTTCCCCCCCTCTCGCTCGCTTCCCTGCTCTTATACAAGGGAGCAGATTTCCGCGGCACGACACTGGTGGCTTCGGCAAAGCCCTGGGCCAGAAGAGTCGCTCGATGGTCTTGGTGATTTATTCCTGAGGACCTGGGCATGCGATCATGGGAGGAGGTGGTCGTCGCGAACATTCAAAGTAGCTGGCGTGTTGAGAGCATGCAACGGAACTCGCAGTATCGGTAAGCCGAACTACACACCTTAGATGCACCTAAACATTCGAAAGATGAGGTAAGGGAGCCGAACCAAATTTGAAACGGAGAGGTCTGGCAATATGATGATTCTGGTTACATCAGAGCACGGCACGAGCAGCTTCTTTAAATAGTATACATACTCCCTCCGGTGGTGTAACTACTTCATCTGTGCTTGACCGGATGTGTTACATGTTGGCCAACTGCTCCTGGAGCTGGATCGCCAGCTCTGTCTATCGAATATTATGCAGGCTTGTATCGAAGGTATAGATAGGAAAAATCGGCGAGGATGAAATTCTCAAAACCTATTATCCTAGAACGGAGGTGTTGCAAGAGACCAGAGTACTACCTATTTATAGTTGCGGGAACGAGAAGAGGTGAATAAGGACGACAGATCAAGGGGCTACAAGGGAGTATAGACGGAACAAAGACTATCACCTATGATCAGGGAATTGTATCAAAAAAATGCTTCTTAGGGCAGAAGTTGACTTTCACTTTGAAACCTTTTCGGTCTGCACTTATATTTGTCTCTCAACTTGCCTGCTCTCTCCTAGAGAAAGCAGTTTATTCAGCTTACATGGACTTTCTTGACTAACCCTGAAGTCTCAAGCAGACATATTAAATACCATAAAATGAGTTCAAGTTAATTGTGTGGACAACAATAACTAGAGGAAAATAATTACCAAGATAAATATCTAGGTGTCCCCTTTGAGCTACAAAATACTGAGATAGGATTGCATTGGGACTTACAGTACATAGTGTAACACGTGGGAGCTTTGTATTTTCGCCCAGCTTAGCATCTACTGTCTTCAATTACTGCCAGCTTATCACAAAATTAAAAAAAATCTTTCCATGAATTTACCACGCTGACATGGTTAAAAATCATGAAAATCATCATGACATGAATTTGCCACTCGAACATAATAAAAAAGCATGGAAATTCAATACCCCAGATAAGATCGGAACATCTTAGCTCTTTAAGTCATTTCGGACCTCTAACGGCATTATTGAGATCCTAAATAGACTTCAAGGACAAAACTTATCACCTTCCTGGTTGAAAAATATTTCGGTTTATGAAAGATCAGGTATCTACTAAGGCAAATTCTTTCGCGGTGTACTCCAGAACGGGCCAAGATGTTTGACTTCTCGGAGAAAGAAATTTCTCTGATCCATGGCTAGTGATAGGCCTACCAACAATGTTCTCAATGAACTTTACTTCCCTGTATAGTCTCAACACAAAAAAATCCATTGGCATCAGTCTCACATTCACGATCACTATTCGTACCTTTATCTGATAAAAATTGAGCGCTGATTCCATTAATCTTTGTCGTACAATCTTACCGACGTATTTAAGAGAGCTCAGTGCATACGGTGGCGCCGCTAGCGCTGATAGGTCTTAGTATGCCTCTTCCGTGCAGTTATACTATCCGTTTCGGCGAAGTTAACTTTAGTAAATCACATGCAAAAAACATGGGGCAGAAGCGGAATACCGAGGTTCTCCTGCAAAATTTCCAGAGAAAAGTGAGGTAGTTTCTGTACCCATCGTAATACTCCTACTATGACGTTCAGCCGCGTTCTTTGTTGTCAAGGATCTTTTGAGAGCTGCTTTTAATCGCTAAATAGAGGCATTAATGATGTTTGAAGGTGTTTGAAGTGATAAAAAGGGCGTAAACGGAAAGAGAAACCGACAACTATCAAAGAGAAGAGTTGTTGCGGGTGACTAAATTGCTGCAGTGGATTTGAAAGGACGAAGGCGAGGAGTATATCTAAAAGAATAATTATTGCTCTAATAACCAACTGTAGAGGAGCAGACTCTACAAAATCGCGTATAGGCTCGAGAGATGATGTAAGGGTTTTTTTCGAAGTTAACTTCCAACTAAATGAAACGCAGATGAGGGCTTGCCGGAATCAATCGCGGCCGCAAAATCCTTCCTACTTTACTCTTATACTCAGGACATTAATATAAGGATCCATTTCGCACTTGAACTATCTGAAGTGTCAAAATAGATGTGCATATGCTACCAAATATCTTCATATAAAATATCGCAAACTCAAAACGCAAAACATCCACTTCATCATCCAGAATGTTAAGTATTCTGACAATAATCGAGTGTAATCTGACAGCACGGACTCCACTACCCAGTTTAATCTAGCACGGATTTCACGTTCGTATGGAGAGCAGTGTCAGACATACTTCCAAGTCAACTTACCTTCCTCTCCTAAACGAAGCATTTTGTTCAGCTTAAATAGACCCTTTTCCAACTTGAAATCTAGATAAAAATACAAAAAGCGCCATAAAAGCCAGGAAAAGACTTCACGTGAGCGAAGCCAATTTGACAAAAGATACTTGATAGAGACATAAGAAATTTAATCCTCAAAATATTCGTCCTCCAGATCAGACCCAAATATTTCCCTCAGGAAATCGTAAGTATCCATCTATTCCCCACAAATACGAATGAATAGCGCACGGTTTCCTACCCCTCACTGCGGGAATTACAGTTCATCTAATACCCTCCCAATGGACCCATGGCCGAGACCACCTGGTCCATACAATTCGTTCCTTCCCCTCCGGTGTTATCTGTTCTGCCCTTCTCCTCCTCATCCTCGGACTCGACATCACCCTCCTCTCCTTCCATCTCTCAGACCAGTACGGGGCTCGCCTACTCTTCAAAGCGATCCTGTGACTTACGGTCTTCATTTTCCAAGTCCACTCCCCCCACCGCTTCCTGTGCTTCGAACTCCAACAGGCGATAAGCGACGAGATCAGTCCTGCGGTTGTTTAGTTCGTCCTCTATGTTGATTGGGATGGAAGGGAATAGAGAGGGGAAGGTGATGGGGCGAGGATGAAAGGATTTGGAAATGGGGTGAGAAGGGTGAGTCCGTGCAGGGTGGCCGCCAAAGGTATTTAAATTGTCGATTTATTGTTGTTAGAAGGTCATGGATAAATTTTAGCCCACAGCAGATGGGTTTAAATATCTTCAACAGGCTCAGACTGACAGGCCTGCTAATAAAAAAAATATAGGAAAATTAGTCTTCCAGTGGGATTTAGTTAAATTCGTCTTTAAATGGGTAATTTTTGAATAAAGTAATGCGTAGAAATATTGGCAGTGAAAAATAGTTAGGATGGAGAAGATCAGATAAACTTAGAACAACAAAAGAATCATTGCAAAAACGGAGATAGTTGTAAATAGAAAGAGAAATAGAGAAAAAGGAAAGAGTACAAAGAAACGGCAACATCGCCGCGTAAAAGAAACAAGAAAATTATAGAGATATAAATTAGGAGAAAGAATTTCTGAGCGTTAAGAGGATTCCATGAGTTTCTCCTTTGACAATATTATGGTATAATGACGCTTTCCAAATTAAAGAACATCCAGTGAGGAACTTCTCTCACAGGCTTCCCCCTAAATGCTGCTAGAGTAGATTTTCATCTGTTACTGCCCAAATTTTTGAGTACGTTTACGCTGCGTTACAAGTTGAATTGGCATGAATCAAGGTATCTGTGACGGGAATTGAACCCTTGTGTTTCCCATGACATGAAAGAAACTGACATATGCGGGTTCAAGGAGAGTTCCAGGAACTTATACTTCTCGGAGACAGTCGGGGACAAACCTTATTTTCTATAGGACTCATTGACATCAAGTAGCAAATTTAACCCTCATCTAATCCAAATATCAAGATCCACATATAAACATGAGAAATTTCGGCTTGATTTCCGTACTTGCTTTAAGAAAAATCTCTGCTCCCACCAGAACATGCCCCATGCGGAACCATCCAGAGTCTCTGGACGTATGAAAGAGACCATTCATGCACTTTTTTGTATAGGCAAACGCGAAATGAAAAGCCTTACTGCCAGGTCGCAATATTCGCATCTGACTTAGAATAAGCTTTTCGGAAACCGGTAATGAAGTGCTGTCCAACATATAACACCGCATAAAAACGTATATTGAAGCTATGTAAAGATATTGGGAAACAGAGTCTCTGATGAACATTGAGAAATACGAAAATTCCTTAAAAATAGAGTCAATTGACTCAAATTCTTTACATAATTGAATTCAAAAGATGATCTAGGGTTTACAGCATTCCAAAAACTTTCAAAAAACGAATAATCGAGCTCGATTTGTACCAGTGTCCGTATCCACACTCGTCGGATGCCTCTGAAGTATTCGAGGGCTTGAATTACTTGTGATGTGTACAAAATATTCGGAAAGTAGACTTGAAAGGACAGAAGGAAAGCAGGAAATAGCAAAAATAACAGGACTAGAGAACTGTTTTAGATAAATCTCGTGAATTTTTTTGAAATCTTAATTTGGATGTATTTGGGAAAATCAACGCACTCTTTTTAACAACTGGTGAAATTGACCATAATTAACGGCAGAGAACGCAGGCATATTCAGAGGTACTAAGTATGATTCTGAGAATCCAATATAAGCGCAAAATCAATCCTATTCCTGCCTTATATTTGGGGAATCTGCAGCTGACACTACGTTAATTGCAACTATAAAAATATTTTATAGTTTGGATATCGTCCTCACCGCTGATTTGAATTATTTTATGTTAAATAGCACGTCTTTTGAGACTGAGGAGCTCCCAAAGAGTATATATAAAAGATTCAATAATTTTATCCTTCCGAGTAGGTCAAAAAAGCTGGAAGATGTATTTAATTGCAGAATTAAGCAGAAAAGAAGTTGAAAGGTAAATTTAGACCTATAAAAATAGTTTTACATTGAGTATGCATGAAAAATCTGCACATTTCAGTCGCAATGGTATACCATCAGTATTTCATCATTTGCAATTTTCTGTTATTTTTAAAAAGGTACCGTCTTGGCAATTATGTCGCTTTTAAGGTCCGTACAGGTTTCTTAGGAACTAAGGGTTTCAATTGAGCTCATCTAATCACATTAAAGTGGTAACGGCGTTTCTTTGTGATCTATGAAGGTCTTTGGACGAATATAATCCGTCTTCATCTAAAATAATGCTATAGCAGCCATTTAATGCGGCTTCTCTTACGGGGAGTAATAAAAGCGTACATTTCTTCCAGTTTGTACTGCCTTAATATTTCTCCTCGCCCTCTAGAACTAGATATACGTGCCTCAGGGCAATGATAAACCAAAAGTATCCCCTCCTCGGAACATTTAATTCAAATGTAGCACTATTGAAGGAAGGTTAGGAGTCAAACTATGGTAGGGAGATCAAATATTTGTTAGATTATTTGGAAATGAATACGATTATGGCTGCAGAATCTTGGAGGAAAAGGAAGCGTTCAGGTTTGGGAGAAAATCCGTGTTGTTTCAGCACTGAAAAACCACGTGACAGGATTTAATCGGTGCTCATAAAAAAATTTCACCAATCATCCCAAAATATAATCTCTACAGGATAAAATGTTCTGATATACTTCACCTGTTTGAAAAAAGGAAGAGAAAGAAGGAAGCCACACTCATGATTGATGATCCTGCTTCTATGGAGTGGGCTCTTCTAGGTTTACTTAATCACTTGTTTTTGCGGACTGCACCCAAACAAGTACTAAGAGAGCTGTTTGAAAACAGGATTAGTGCCCTGGTGTACGGATGATATGATTTAGTGCAAAAATTTTCAATCGGATTTTTTTTGTTTTCGTTACATGCAAGTGATGCAAAAAATAGCAAAAGAGCATTGAGAAAACCCGAGTCCCTTTTTCTTAAGCAACTTTTATTTCAACTCCTCTTTCCGCCAGTAGTGAACGAAACTAGGGGTCGCAGCAGAGCTGGAAATGATGAAACTGTAATAAATCAGTCATCTGCTCCAAATTGCAAGAAATTAAGTTAAATATTATGAGTCTTGTTTCTATCTTAGATCTTAAATGAAAGATTGACAGAACCAATGATGCATATTAAAAGTGTAGGTAAAGCAAAATGGTAAAAAGGGGCTAGATAAATACTCGGGGAAAGAGTTTAATTTTGCCAAAGAAATACTTGACGTTCCAAATTATATTTGGACCACAGGACATTTTGATGACAGAAATAAACTTTTATGCATCTAAATGAAAAAGGTTAAAATAAAGAGTCAATAAGTACCAGAAGGGTTCAAAGGAGTACAGAATTTCGATTCTTGCACGTATGTATTCAATGATCGGGAGCAAATAAAGTAGGGGAGTGCATAAAGATGAGTAACTCGAAAATTTGAAATAGTTTTTTTGAGGTATAAGAAATTTTTGTTCTAACTACGGGTCACGATAATAAAGTATCAAATATAGAATAGCTGCTGAGTAACGCCTCAATTAAATATTTTCCGAAACCACAAAAACTTTTATAATCTATGGTGGGTTAATTTATGGTAATTTATCTGCATGTTATCCTGAAAAAATTTCTTATCAGCAGTGGAGTCAACTAAAATTATATTACTTTTGTCAGGTGTTTTGCTCATTCATCGCTTCTGCAAACTTCTTCCTTGTTCCATGATATACAAAACCTCAAATATACCAACTATAAATCGAGACATAAATAAATAACGTCTAATACGAATACAGCGTTTAGAAATTTCTAAATACCTATTTTAAAGTTCTGGTTACATATCTTATTGGAGATCAAATTCGTCAACTTTTTAGACAAAAATATTTTTGATTAATAAATCATAATATATTATACTAAATCTAACCTTTTAAAAATAAAACTTTATTTCAAGGCAATAAAATATGCGGATAAACAAAACTCTCGCTTTAGTGTGAGATTGTTCTGTTTATCTAAAATTTAAATCACATTAGAACTATTAAAAATAGTTCAATATCAAATTAATCAATCGCTAGTGGATACATATGATCTGAAAAAATGCTTTCTATGATGTGAGGAATGAATTATGAGTAGGATGGTATTGAATCTATCCATATTTTACGCGTTAAAACCAGTTAACGTAAGAGAGATGTTGCTCTACAGCATTCTTACCAGCAATAACAGAAAAAGAAACAAGCTAACCTTAGAAGAGGCAGCAGACCTTTTTATTACTCCTATGGAATCAAAACTAAGACAAATAACGGTTATTTCACCCTAAATAATGCTTTACTATACAATGAAAAAGGAATTGGTCAATATCGTAGTGTGTAATATTTTAAGTATTTCAACATCTGCACATGTGACTGAAAATTGGGTCACGATCGACCAGTACACTTTCCATGATCTGTTTACACTAGCCTACTGCAGCTAGCATTGATACATTGGATTGTTTAGTCATACGCTGACATAGATACAACTTAGTGCAACTGTAAAATATCCTTCATGCTGGCAACAAAAATATTATACGAAACAATTTGAAAAATTTGTACTGAAATTTCTAATCAAGAAGAAATATATTCCTCATATATGTCCCCGAAACAATACATTTATGAAAACGAAGAAAAAAAGAAAAAATCGATGTTTGAAAATAGATCTGGAAATGTTTGCATTAGGAAGGCAGATTTACAATTCAAAATATCGTATTCAGAAGTAAGCGCTGTTCCGAGAATTTAGGCGACTCAAAATCTATGCATAACAACAACCATGACTTCTTGAGGTTCAGAGAAGTGTAAATTGTTTCAAGACTATGATTTTAGCCGTCTAAATTTGAATAAAACCACAAAGAAAGGTTAATCAACAGGTAACTGAAACTGAGAAAAATAATGGAATTTATTTGAGTAGAATACAATCGCTTTAAATATTCACGCTAAGATCAATTATTAAGAAAGAATAACTGGAAAATGAACTTGAATACCCATAAAAATGGATTAGGATCACGTGGCTGTGGCGAGTCCATGACGGAAAAGAAGAATTTGGAGGTCATGAAAAAAAGTAATTTTACTTCGAAATATATTCAATTTCTTGATAACGCAATGAATTACAATCATAATGTGAAGAAAAATATAAGAAATTTACAAAAATTGAAGGCTTACCGTCAGTATTTTACATTGAAAGCCTTTACTCATATCAAGACATCCCTCAAGGAACAGCTGACCTAATTTTTCATGGATTAATAACACCACAAATTTCCCCTAACATTTTTATGGAAGAATCACGAAAATAAATGGAATAAAGTTATTTTAAGTTCTGCAATATTCGATACGATATTTTCGGTCTGAAATAATTTTAGAAGAACCATTAAAATTGTGCGCAAATTTCATCTAATAGTGCCGGAAATGTAGATAGGTACAGTTTAGACCTGAAAGTGTATTTATTGGACTAGTAAATTACTAATTACAAGTTGTTTATCAGAAGTTAAAGTTTTTCGCTTGCTACCCTTACAACACTCAATCTCGTTTTAAAATGGGAAAGCTTGTGTTCATTGGATTTTTTGGATGGATACCAGGTACCATCGGCAATCTGCAATGTGATATTTTGTTTTCCAACCAAAAATACCTAAAATTTATGCAATCATTTTCGAGCCCATTCAAACCATAAATTACCTGTTCCCATCATTACTGACACAATAAGGAATGAGATAAAATAAATTGAGTTTACTAGCGTACTGTAATGATATTGGTGGTATGAAACTGAAAATTTACTGCGTTTTGTAAGTTTATAGAGATCGAAAACATAAAATCCTTGAAAGTGCGATAAAAAGACATGATTCACGAAGAAAATAAGTGAAAATAGTAAAAAAATGGCAACACATAGAGTAATTGTGGTTGAAGTGATTTGAAGATAAATAGAAGGTGGAGATGAAAACATTTTAAACTAAATTTAAAATTAGCAGCCAAAGAATGTATTTCAAATTCTTTGGTGTTCATCTTGACCAGTTTTAGAAGAAGGTTAAACTAAGTTTTTCTAATGATATGGTTTTTTTAAGCTCATTTTGTAAGAAAAAACTTGAAATTTAATCAAAACAAAGGCGATCTTCAGGTTGATAATGATTTCTCACCAACATTCATTTTCACTCACTTGGAGTGTAAATAAATATTGGTGAGAAATGTCTTAAACTACGTATCAAGGAAAACCTTAGTTGGGTTTAGTCACTTTTAATATATTAAGGCTATATTCAATGGGTCCGAAGTTGTTCAAGTAGCGTTTTTCATGAAGGAAATTGATAGTTTCACTGCTTCTGTTTTCCATCATTAACAGGAGCGAAGCGCCACCGTCATTTATTGGAGCTGTTCCTTCCTGTCCGACAAATATTGTTTAGCTGTTTCACTTCCTATGTAACGTTCCGAATATGAAAGCATTGTAATGTTTCAAACCCTCCCTAACGGACATATTTTGCGGTTTATAATTTTCGACTGAGATTAAATTCTGAATAACAGAAATATTAATGGAAAATGTTTAATAGATGATAGAATTTCGAAGTTAGATGGAATCAGAGAAATTCTGACTTAAATTTAATTGAAATGTAATGTTTATTTTATAATATTTGCACTCGTTTCAAGCTTTTATATGGATCTTCAACAAGAATGATTTTTCTTGAAAATTTTCACTCTTATGCTCAGCTCTACTATTTTTGGAACAGTTTTCAGACACAAGAGTACCCTGAAAAGTAACTGAGAGGTAAATAATCTCTTATGGTACCGCATATGTAGCGGCAGGGATAGCAATTAAGTACGGCATGTTTAAGCGAGTTATGTCTTGGTGGCATATGGCATGTGACCGTGTTCAATGTAATATATTTTAGTCTACTGCTACTGCTGAATTTGGTTTCATGAGGAGCACTTGTAACAAAATTTCTAATACAATAGGTTTCCTAATTACTCAATTATCGGTCTGAAACGTTTTAGTTTTGCAATAATCACTGCACGTCAAAGGTTAAGCATTTATATAATACCATAAATCTTTATTACGGTATCTATGTTTTCCCCATTCTATATGTACTTAAAAATAGGTACTGAGGAACATAAGGAGAAATTTAACCCTAAATTATCTCTTATAAGAATATAAAAATGGAATTCATCCTATGATTCTTGTGATCAAACCAGAGAGACAACAATACTTTTGATTTCCTACTTCTATAGGGAATTTGTATCGTAAAATAGATAATGAAGCCATATTGTGAAGGTTATTGATTGAGAAATGAACTTACGTATACCATCTTTGTGTCTAGAAAGCAAGTTCAGCGCTATTAAGGTATGAAAACTAGTTGATATTTTGACTTGAACTAATCTATGAAACACCAGGGAAGTTCAGGCAAAATGGTTAGCCTCTCTCCGAAGCCAAAATATCAATCGAATTCGGAATATGTGTCTAACGAACATTCACAAATTCCCATAAATTCTCTCAGTGAACTGAAAAGGAATTCCAAAAATACATTTATGGTACTTGAGTTCTTTCTGCTTAAATAACATTAATTGATGAAATGAACAAAAGTAAAAAAGCCCGACTTATTCGCAAAAGAAAAGAAGGTTTCAATATGATTTCGACATTTAATAACTGTCTCTTCTGCCCCAAAATATCTAAGCTACCTTTCTTTTGAATTAAAACTTTATGTATTGGAAGACACGTTTCATTCTTTTAACAGTAGATTTTTCAATTATATGACGAATGTACAAAGATTATGTGAAATTAAGAAGGAAATATCACCTGAACCATTTGCATAATAGTGAAATAAGGTAATCTATTTTATTCACCTGTATATAGTCATATAAATATTCCGCCGATACCAATAAAATTGATGTAAAATTGATAGAAATGTATCTTTTGTGGCAATGAAACTGAAACAGAAGGGCAATGTTCGAAAAAATATTACGTATATAGAAATTGATAGATAGCACCGCAATAAAACTATTAATTGAAATGGTTTTGCTGAGCAATATACCGGAAAATATCTAAACTATATGCCCCTGCAGCATATGTCAACTTCATGAATCCTTTGGTGATTGTGATTAAAATCTTTCTCTAATATGAATTTGACTACTAAAGTAGTTATTACTTGATAACACGCTTGATTTTCGTGTACAAAAGTGCTTTACTTTATGAGCAAAGTGCTTCTAATTGTTTATCAATAAGTTTAGAGTAACTTAGATATCTCTAAATATCACAACTAGATATCATGAACTGGTTTGAAGTAAATAATATGAGCGAGAATGACCAGAAGGAGTACAATTAGTGAAATATTTTCCTAAAATAAATTTTAAACTAGTTTTTGTCGAATCGTAGCCAAAAATTGTTTTCGGATATCTTCTCAAACTATGAGATTACTAAATAATCTTGAAAAATACTTACTGTTGTATAGTTATGCTCCAGAAAAATATATTATACCACATCAATCTTATTTACCTTAATATTAGGTCTACTTACCACGAGATTGCTAAATATTGTGATGATGACTTTAAGATACCCTCCTTTTTAAACAAATGAATCTCAATCTTCAACAAAAAAACTCTTCAAAATTCTCAGCATCTTTCTGATAAAAAGTTTATTACTCTATATTCAGTCCTTTCGAAACCTGAAGGGTTTTTTTTGTCGTTCTAACAATCGTATTTTTCATAAAACACATCCCTATTGGGTTTCATTACAAATATTTTACAAAAAAGCTGACTAATATATTCCTGTTCTAACGCTTTGCTGTATTTGTCAGAAAATAGACATTTTCTGCAGTAGAAGTGTTAAATAGGTATGTCCTAGCTTTTAAATTGATTTTTTGGAATTAAGAAAGAGGAAAATTTGGGTATAGAGGCGAGCGGATGGACTTGCAAGGTTTCTTTATTTCTGAAAAAGTCCTGGAAGGTACTGCTACATTGTCTGAACAGGAAAAATAATATCTACTCTACTTTTAAAGGTTTAGTAGAATCAAGGTTATGCGGCTACAATCACTTGTTAATATAAGGCATTTTTTGACAATGTTACTGAAATATTCATGTCGAAAAAACGCAACAGAAAGTAAAGTAAGGAAGAAAAAAACTGCCTGCAAAAGTTTTCAAAGTAGGGAGACACTAAAAATTTCAATCTTAAAATGAAAACTGGATCTAATCATTAGATTTAGAAGAAAGCAATGTTATGTTGAAAAAATTAATGAGACTTCTAATTTCATACGAAAAGGACACTTACTGGAATGGGAACGTCCAAAAAATAGGTAAAAGTAAGACTTAATAGCAATATGCTGACTCAATTAAGACTGACGTGTATTACAGGAACGCACTTCTTTGAGATCGTGATAGTTTTTCCAACCATCTCTTATACCTTATTCGGTACTCACCAAGTAGTTAGGGTATTAAATTGTTTCTGAGCTCATCAGGTACAGTGTAGCGAAAAAAAACTCAATTCTATATCCGCCTCAAGGATTTTTAAATCATTTTACAATTTCATACTTTTTTCATATAAGATTTCCTCTGTTCACTTCTTAAAATATTGATATGGTTATAACATATATTTAATATTTGAATTAAAATCCATAATATATATCTTTAGCTTATATTAACGCTAAATTGAGTGCTCGC
The DNA here is from genome assembly GCA_002205965.3 of Kappaphycus alvarezii. Classification (NCBI taxonomy): domain Eukaryota; phylum Rhodophyta; class Florideophyceae; order Gigartinales; family Solieriaceae; genus Kappaphycus; species Kappaphycus alvarezii. Next base: position 746,970 of record NADL03000750.1, read on the forward strand.
TCTGGCACAAATAAATTGTCCTTAGAGATATATTCAAGAACATATTAAAGAATTATCGAGGCTGAAAGAAAAACTTATACAGAACTAATTGTGGCTAGTAAAAATGGCTCTTGTTTTACCCATGCAATTGGATAGTTTTGAGCTACAAAAAAATTACCAGTAACATCATACGCAGAGAAACGCGACTTTTTTAAGGGATAAAGTCTATCTGATTTTTCGAAGAAAATAATCTTGAAAAGGATGACCCAGAAGCCGTGACCACTCGATTACACCCATGGGACATAATTTGATCGCTGAAAAATATATTACCCTTAAAAATAACTGGCTCCAGTCGTACCACTGTCCTGTGTCCTCACTACGTAATTAAGCCGCACAATATTCTGTTTTGCACAGCTCTTCAGATATTGTCCTCCTATAGATTCAATTGGGTTCAAGAAGGCCATAAAATCTTTTGAACTGGTGAGTAGGCTTTTTACTTCGACTAGAATGGGTTAAAAGTGTCATGAGTGGCCTCGAGGAGAATTCTACGCAGTATGAGCGCGCGATTCCATGCCTATGCAGCTGAATTATAAGGTTAATAAGGATTAACTGTAGTTACGAGAGCCATGTAACCTTGTAAAGAAGCGATTTGAGAAGAACAGACCTTTTTCTTCGACTAATTATGTTAGTTGTACGTAAAATGTCCAAAGGGACCATGTCCAGGCTCAATACCGACAAAAACATCACAGTAGCATCCATTGTTCTTTGTAACTAAGATGTGGCCATTCTTTGGCAACGTTCTGCTTGAAGGAGTGGGATAATTTAAGTTGGACTGATATGAGTCACCGGAACAGTTTAGAGTTGGAAATTGAACTTCAAAAGAAGTGAATAGTAGATGAAGATCCCATAAATGTTCAAAAAGAGACCAAAAAAAGGGATGGGATGCTCAAAGCCAAGAAAGTGCAGAGGAATGAGTGCTTCCGAAAAAGGTAGAAACTCCCATAGACGCGGTAACGGACAATAATAGAATTTTTCCCCAACTGACGGTCTTTTTGAGGCCAGAAAGAGTAATTATAGGGATATAAATGCAAGAAGGCATTCGTAAACCCCAATGACACTACAGAAAGCAAACCGGTTCCAGCGAAATATTTGTCGAGGGTGAAGAGAAAGAGGAAAAGTGAGCTAGGTAGGTATACAGAAGCTTAAGGAGGTAACCATAAAGTCTCTTCTACGCGAGCCAGAGTTCTGCTGAAAGCAGAGTGCGGGAACCTGTGGCCGAGACATTTGTCTGCTGTCACAGCCAAGCAACTGTAGAGGTGAGTTTTACAGTGCGTCCAACCAGTGTGCCATCATACAGTAAGGTGCAGTGGTCGGAGGTTGCAGTATATTCTGTCAGTACAGTACCTGTCCCGCCATAAAAGATTAAGGTAGGTTTCGTTTGAATAAATTAAAAAGAAAAATACAGATAAAAATGCTTTACTGTGGAAGATCCTAAAAATACATCCCGAGTGGTAGATATTCAGTCCTCATCCCTTATAGCTTCCCCATTTCTTAAAAAACAGACTGTAGTACCCTTTCATAGTTTTGAAATATAGCTTTGTGGAAAAACGAAGCTGAATATTTCCCATAGTATGACTTAATTCTTCCAGAAACATTTCGTGAATTAAGAATACGGGGTTAGGAGAGATAATGGAAAAATAATTTACCTGCATAGCTGTGGATACGGATAGGTTGCTCCGAAGCCTACACGTTGTTTTATTTTGGCGAATACTCAGTATTTATAGCTAATAAGGATATGACATGACCTACTTCTTCAATAAAAGAGGAAAAGACAAAATTATTTAAGATGTAGAACACAGTTCTTCCTATTGTGGGTTTATTGAAAAAAGTAATGCATATTTCAAGACAAATTACAAAGTTAGAGATTATTATTATAATTTAGCATTTCTAATTAATCAACTCGTAACAAGTTAAAACTGACTCGGAACTACAAAACAATGAATATTAAAACCTGAAACTAGGATTAAATAGGACTTCTTTTATCTGTGTAAGCTGCTCCGGTATACCAGTGAAAGTAGATATTTAATTGATTGGGTGTTTCTATGTTTCGATGTGATTTCAAATTACAATTTGAAGGTAAATTGAAATTCGAATCAGAAGAGAAGCCTTACTGAGTCTTTTACTGAGTGGAAAGCTGCATAGCGATATTTTCCATTCAACTGAAATTTATAACATTATTATCGAATAAATTTAATGCTGAAGGAAATTCATTCCATAGACGTAATTTTCGGAAGAATGGGAGACTGTTAATAACCTAACGGTATTCTATTTGTTCAGCAGAAGGGAAAGAAGACCAACGGAAGTTTCAAATTTCGCATTAGTTGTTCAATACAAAACATACCAGAAAGTAAAATTCATTTACTGACTTAAATATATTACAGTACCTTTTTTACATTTTATCGCTAGACAGAGAAGATGTAGGTTTCGAAAAGGTTCTAGAGTCATTTGAGCCAATTTATTACTCATTTATTTCGAGAGATATTACACAATAATTCCAGTGAAACATCAAATATAAATATTAATGGGTGGAATTGGCTACTTTCTCGGAACATCGTTGCAAAATATAAACTTTTTGCACTCAAATAAGTTAAAAAAATTGCATGGCGAGGAATTTGAGCCAGCTGCTCGTTTTTCAGTATATTTATGGTTCATGTTGGTGGCATCTTAACCTAGTAGGACAGGGCATACACTTGCATCATTAAAACAGCGATAGATGTAGCAGGACGTTTTTTAAAGATGTGAGGGGTGAGAGGGATATCATAAATATTGAGAGTAAGTATCGAAAAAAGCTGGATTCAGGGTTAGCAACAAATCCAAAACAGAAGAAATAAAATAAGAATTACGAATAATAAAATATCGCGGCTGGGCACTTAGATACTAAGATAAATCGTGTGACACTACATAAGTGGCTATTAAATCATTTAAGTAGCTTGTAACTCCAAGAGGACTCCTGGATAGTTGCCTTGATAGCATTTTTCTACTTATTCTCGTCAAAAAAATTAATTGAACCCATTTTATGGTAGTTAGTATGTTTGCTTGAGACTTTAGGATTATTCAAAAGGTATATATAAGCTGAATAATATGCTTTGTCTAGGAGAGAGCAAGCAAGTAGGGAAAAAATTCAAATGCAGACCTAAATGGTTTCAAAGTAAAAAGTCAATTTATACCCTAAAAAGTTTTATTTGACACTAGTCCCTGATTATATGAGGTAGAGATAGCTTCTTCTGTATTTCCTTGTAGCCCTGTGACCTATCGTCCTTATTCACCTCTTCTCATTACCGCAACTATACATCATTAGCACTCTTGTCTCTTGCCATACCCCCGTTCTAAGATAATGGTTTTTAAGAATCTCATACTCGCCGATTTATTCCTATCATTCTATACTATTTTTGGAGGTGGCTGAACCCGCGGTATTCAAGTGTTGTAGTACTAGGTTCAAGTTTAGTTTGAATATCTCATTTTTTTGCAGCCATGGATTTTAGTACTGCTCGTATACTGTTGGAAGGAAGCAAGAATGAAGAGGTTGAAGAGTTTCTTTATACATATGCGAAGTTTCATTGAGGAAACGTAACTTTGAAGAGAAGGCGGCGAATATCTTTAGCTATCTTTTTCATGATGAAAAAAGCAATAATAAAGCAAATTTCATTGATACATCGTCCCTTGATGCGAATGGGAGCAACTTCGCTAATGTATACTATATGAGTTTTTATGAAAATAATACTGTATAGCGGTAGAACCGGATGAGATTATCCACAAAACCATGGAGGCCCGCTCCAACTCCAGTGATTTGTTAAGCTAATTAGTTTACTTGTTTCATCCCTACGAGAAGGCTGGGTTTAACGCCCAAGCCAAGTAAGGAATGCTGTGTAAGGCCAAAATAGAGAATAAGCGTTCTCCGATTTTCTCCTCATCAAAGGCCCTGATACTTTTAATGGTCTGAAGTGCAATAATGTGGAGTATGTTAAAAAATCGGAGATATTTAAGTCGTTGAGTGAAATACGTAAGGGAAACCCTGAATATATGCCCTTTTTGATTCTAAAGAAGAATAAAAAATGCAAACTATCAGCTGAGAGGCGTTGAAAGCCATGTGAAGCGATGTAAGAAACTAAGAAGAACGAATGAAAACACGGTTAGACAATCGACTTCAATCTACTGGAAATGATTACTTCAAAATTGGAGAGCCTTACTCTGACCAAAAATAAAAGCAGTCCGGTATTTTGAAGGCTACAGAATCCTGATTTTATTGAAATGAGCCTGAAAAATTCGCAAATAGATTTTAGTAGAATTCACAATGAAATATTCGTTCTGGAAAGCGCAGTTGTTACGGTCATCATGAAAGCAACTGCCTAGTAAAGGAAATAGGCAGCAAAATATCTCAGAGGTACGAAGTTGGCCTCGATATGATATTAAAGTTTTTAAAAAAAGAAGGAAAATTATCTGAACAACGCGAGAAACGTATATATCGCTGATGAATTCGGCCAAGTCAATTTGAAAAAAAGGTATGCAGATGTTAATGTGTTATCGAAGAAGCCAAGATTGGATAATGAAACTATTGAGCATATTACGTCACTTGCAACCCTTCAGACGAAAACATTTGATTACTTTTGCAGATAGCGGAAATTGCTCCAGCGAGGAAAATGAAATAACAGAAAAATTCAAAGTTATTGCTACAGATGTGTTAGGGTATGTGAAGAAATACAAAATTAGCCGGGCTACCCTTCGCGCCAACTGGAACTGCGATGGGTAAACTATTAACAAGGTTCATAAATTATACGATAAAAGAGCTCAAAAAGATTAGTAAGTCCAAGAAGTCCGGTAAGAGTAAGAAATTATTTCTTAAATAGACCAAGACAGCACCGAGATGTCTGAACCCAGAACCGATCAAAGCACTGGGAACGAAAATAAAGAATCCTTAAATTCAGGTGCTGTTCTAAATCTTATTTCAGAAAGCTTGGTGATGAATTTCAGACTCGAAATTGTTTCGACTCGAAAAAGAATAACTGTCGTGGATGGAACCATTTCAAAATGTATGGGCATCGTTGGAAACTGTCCTTTTTTTGGCGGGGATTTGAAATTTGATATGTATTTTCCCGTTATGCTTGAGTAAACTTTCGATGAAATATTTGGCTTTCTGGCATGGATGAAGAGAAATGCATTTACCTTGGAAACCAAGTGCGTCAGATCAAATCAGAGGCATAACGGCAAACATTTAGGGGATTTAGGGGTTTTAGGGGTTTTAAAAAAACCCTAAAACCCGAATTTGAAGATATCGGGAGTTTAAAAAACTGAAAGATAAGAAAGAAAATATTTCACCTGTAGCAATGACATCAAAGGATCAGTGTCAAAAAAGCCTTCGAAAATGGAAAATTTATGACAGAATGATGCTAAACCTCGCATGGAACTATTTAAGTTTCGGGTATGATATGAAAGAAAACTTAGATTTGAAGTCAAATATAGGTGCTGATTTTGTAGCAGTTTGCGATAAATTTTTCCTCGATAACAATATTATTAGTATGAAGTATGAGTACTAATCCGAAGAAGCGGAGGATCTGGTGGCGATTAAATCCGAAAATTTAAATACAACGGAATTGGACCATCGAAACGGGGGTGGGAAAAATCACCAACAAGATGAGCGAAAGATAGAGAATGTTAACGAAAAACTGATAAAACTCCCTCTTCCCTATCTTATGAGATATAAGATATATTAAAATCTTCCTCAACCATGATTTTTGGCGTTTTCTGACTTATGACTAGCAAATTTACCAGCTTTGGCCTTCAAACTTACGAATAATGAAACGTTTTTTGAAATACCAGCTGAATAGCTCCATAAGTTGACCACTTTGTTTCAGAAAATGTTAAGAACATGCCAAAAATGACATGTTTCTGCCTGTTTTGTCACCATGGTCATTTACTGTCAGTTTTGCGTCATAAAGGATTAAAAATTCCCCTTGCGTCGACTACAGACAACTGAAGCCGAGAATTGTACCAATCGGTTTCAAATATCAAATATGGACTAAATTCTGGAATATTTGAAGAAAGGGGTATACTGCACATCAATCGGCCTGTTTACTGTTTGTTGGTAGATTACGTTGGATGATAAACATCACAATATTTACATTCAGATTCCATGTAGTGCCTTGTAGTCTCATGGATGCTCCAGTCACATTCCAAAGAAGAATAATGTGGGTTTGAAGGACTCCCATTTGCGAGGTGTGAAGTGATGATGTTTTGGTATTCTCTAAAACTTTGGATGAGCATATTTAGGATTTCAGGATAGCAGTTGAGAGAATATCAAAGCACAACTTGAAAATAAAATTGATCAAATGCTAATTTCCGCAGGACTCCCTAAAGCTCCGAGGCCACATTTTAGATCGAGGTGGAATTAAGTTCGATTCGGAAAAAAGAGGAAACCCTAACCGGCGCTAAGACCTATTTCAAAGACTAAAGTCCTAAACCTTTTTTTCCAGCCTCATATTACAGAGGGTTAACCAAAGGTTGCGCCAAGATAGCAGCACATATACACTCTGTCACTGTAGCAGATAGAAACATTTAATGGAAAAAGTTATTAAAACTCGCAGTCGAAGAACATAAAAAGAAGGCATATATCCCTGAATATTCATGTATCCGCATTTTAAAAAGCCACTTGTAGCGGGAACCGATACATACGATGGATCTTTGGGAGTATTAATGTCTCAGAAAGACGAAAAAGGAGGGCTGCGCTCCGTCCAATTCGCAAATGAAACTCTAAATGATACAGAGGATAGATACTTTGACTGTAAGGAGGAAGCAATTTCGTTTTCCTCGAATCGAAAAAGTTTCATGTTTGTCTATTATCAGTCGGAAAGTTTATTCTCATAGTTGATCAAGATGCTCCTAAAAAATAATGCAGAAGAAAGATGTACATCATCTGTTGACCAGGTGGCTTCACATTTCGTCAGATTATTAGTTTGGAACTGTGTACAGACCCAAACTCAGTAATCATCCATGATTAATTAATTTGATTAATGGTCTCGTTTCGAGTACCCATCGAATGAGGGATTTTTTCCCGAGAATGTCATTTAAGTTACAGAAAAGCCAGGATTTCGCAATAAAACTTTGGAGGCAAATATCCAAGAACTCATTAGATTCCATGAAGACTTTTAAATACGAAAAGTAGACAAATAACAAAGAAAAGAGCTGCGTCGGAATTCGAAGGCCTTTGCTTAATGTGAAAAAACGTTTCGACTCACTACAGCCGGCTCCCGACTATTAGGATTGAGAGGATGAATAAAGATCTTGAGGAAATGTAAAAATGAGACAAGTCATTGAAATTTTTGTAACAACGAAGAATTTCATTACGGAAAAATTTCATTTGCCCAGCATACAAAAATGTTTATAATTTTTGAAAATCATAGCTCCTGTCTAAATTTCATTCCGACCCAAAAAGTACAATACTAAATTAAGCTTCCTGACTTCAGGCATTTCTGAAACTTTCTCAATTGAATTTGTTGGTCCATTGAAAGAAATTTCTTACAGAAACAAATATCTTCTTATGATAGTTCAGCATCTTACTGGGTGGCCATTTTCAGTCGCAGCTTCGGAGTATACGAAACGGCCAGTTTAAATCCCGAAGAAGATCAACAACTGTTAGTATGAGTTCATTTTACGTTCTAAAACAGGCTGTTTATGAAAAAAGTCCAAATTCCATTGAATTAATATATCAGTATTATGCCGGAATGTTTGGGGAAGTAGCTATCAGGGACCTGTCTCAAACCTACCTGAATGTCGCACACTTTTTTTATTTCTCAAAAAACATCAAGATGTACACCGTAGAGTTTACAAATTATCCTCTGTCAGTGCTGTGACGACTATAGGAACATCATTATACAGTTATTCACCACGGAAGTAGAAGTAAGGAAGATGATACTCCTTGTAAAATCTTAATAAAATCAGGAAGACCTTCTGAGAACCATGACATGCTTAAGAGGGGCTCTGAACGACCGTTCAGAGGCCTTCCTGGCGGTTACAGTACACCTAGAAACTGTTTGAAGGTATACAGAAAGAATATACTGAACGTTTTTCTATATTCACAGCATACAGCCGGTAGGAGGAAAATATCTTTTCAGCTCCGCAATATATCCGAGGACACGAGCGATGAGCAAGTCATTTATTATCATCATAATCCGATATTTAAGTTATCGGGCGCTACACGGATCTTTCTTATCATGCGACGATATATCCATGTTTATTCTTGTCTTATTTCAGTATAGATATCGATTTTTCAGCATCATCCGAATGCGTTTGAATCTCGCATATATTTTTTCACTCTTTGGATAATCGGAAAGTTCACAGAGGGAACACATCTCGATTTCATGAGGCCTACATATGAAGCAATGGTATACAGTTAGATACCAATCGCACCCATTTAATTTTTGGAGCATCGCATTGGTTTTCAGTTGCATCCTTTTCTGTTTGACAGGCAGTATTTTTTAGAAATACAGCCACGGAAATTAAAGAAAACACCAGGGGAAAAATGAAGAGCCAGGACATCCTTCTTGAGCGGGAGACGTGTTAATACGAAAACGATCCTTTCCATTAATTCTTGCTTCCTTCATCTCCCGAACTATCCTTTAACTATCCTTCTCTTACCCAATTGTTCTACAATTTACTTCAAAGAATAATTCTGAAGTCTGTTTCCTTTATGAACCCAAGTTAACTTCGAACCCATTTAATTATTATATATTTGAAGATTTAGTCCTCCTGTTTCGAAAATAAATCTTTCTACTTTTGATCCGCTTTGTCCTCAAAATTCAGTCTTGACATTTTATCAAACATATTTTTTTTATTGCTCCGAATTTACTCAAATTTAAAGCTGCAACATCGTCTCTCAATTACCATTTCGCCAAAGGCTAGTGAAAATGTTAGAAAAAATTTACCTATTTAGAGTTCGATGGCAACGTCGTTGAAGCAACACCACTTCCATAGAAAACCATTTGTCTCACCCAAATTTTACTCAACAAGAAAAAACTCCGCGTATCAATAAATACCTCCAATTAAAACAGATCCTTTCCTTCCATCAAAGTCATGGCTTCGATCGCCAATGGGCCATCTGGTTACGAGAACTACTGCAGGAGTATGGATTGGAAAAGGAATCGGGAGTGTTTTCGTCGTCAATTTGTGGAGATTAAGGAGAGATCATTAGAGGCAGAATAGACAGAGGAGCTAAAGGAGGCTGAGGCAAGTGTAAAGGTATTCGAAGAGGAGGAGGACTGGGTGAACCAATTTTAGCCACTAATGTACAACCATAATTGGGTTCTTGTGGAGGACGCAGGGAACATTTCATGTTTTATTGAATCTTGAGACTCCTCTGTTGGGGATGTAGGGGATTTTGAATGTCCTTAGGAGGGACTGGAGGATCGAGATATACCCGAAGATGCTATCTATCATTCTGGGCTTTTCGATAGAATATGTAAGGACTGCATTAGGTGTACGGATATTTGAATGAATTTTCTTGGCTGTGATCTCGAGGAAAAAGATTATGACGAGTACGTATAGATGTTTATCCTGATAGATTATAATTTATGTCTCTCTCGTCCGCAAGATTCCATTTAATGCATTTCATGGTATATGGTATATTTGTTTAAGACTTTCGAGTTGGTCAAAAATTCTATGTAAGCTAAGAAAATCGCATCTTCTAGAAGAGAGCAATCAATTTGGGAGATAATTTAAAGGTAACAATACTGTATTTAAGAAGTTAAAAATGTCAACTTCTGCTCTACAAAGAATGTCTTTCTTGCTATCTTCTGAGCATAGCCGGTAGGCACTGCCATTTAAATGCTACCTTTTAGCCGCTTGACTCCCCTTCCATGTTCACGTCTTCTCGTTTCCACAAATTTAACTCCGCACCACTTTTATCGCTTGTAAAACCTCCGTTCTAGGATAACTGGTTCTGAGAGCATTATCCTCAACGATTCATTACGCACCCAAAACTCATTTCCTTCACTTTTTCACGTTCGATAAGTGCATTTTGAACAGGTTCCAAGCTTTCATTACACTTTGGTGTAACAGGGAGCTGACACACACCTAATGGCATACATATTCGATATATTGAACACAGGAAACTTTGTAAAATTAATGTATTACCTCAAAAAGCCCTTATTTTCGATATGTTGATAACATGGAACAATCTTGGGCACTTACATAGAGTCGTCTGCCAGCTTCAGATGAAGCAGTTAGATTTGGTAAAGGGCAATAGAGTTTTTGCAGAAACAAGCAGATATATGTTGAACTGTGGTCGTAACTTGAATTGAGGCTGAACGGGTTTAGCCCGTACCTCAGACCAGGATTCATACAAGAAAATGGATAGCTGGTTTTCGACGGGAAATGTACTCGAATGATATCATGAGCAAAGAGTTTCTCTAAAGCGACCCTGAGAGTATCGTAAATAACGATTTCGTAACTTCTAGTCGCCACGAATACTACGAAAAGATATAAGACTTACACTGATCCAGATGGCATATGATAGTAAGGAAGTTTGCGATTGGTAAAACGCCAATAAAATATCGCAATGTGCAGCTAATCCCTAATTATTCCAATTGTACTAACGGGATCAAGGGTTGAGTCAAGAACTGCAAAGAAAATTTTAATGTGAGAAAAGTGTATAGTGCCTATCCGCGATAGAACTGTCTGTACTCATATGAGGACAAACCTCTTATCATACAAAGATTTACAGTAAACAGAAACGCTTTTGAAAGTTCCTAAATATTTAATAGAAATATACTCTAATAAAATAGAATTTCAGTTAAGAAGTGCTCAGTGGCTTCAATTCTTCACCAATTCGGCTAAAGAATTCACTTGCAGGGTAATTTTTGGCATCTATACACTACAATCGAAGGTTATCAAGTAGAATAAAGTTGTTTTTACCTTAGCTAGCACTAAGATTACCGAAAAGTTTGTTTTCATTGAGCCTCAGAACTGTTGAAAGTATAGGTTAATAAAAAAAGCACATATGAAGAATATTTCAACTTAAAAGAACTAGCCCTGATCTTTGTTCTTATATGAGGATAATGTTATTCTAGACACCAGGAGCCCTGTGAATGTGGTTATTGTTACCGGTGGCTTGAATCTACCTACATTAAATGCAGTAATTTCGTGTAAATCTGTAAGGCCTGTGAAATACCACGTCACAATGGAAGTTGAACCTGTGGATTAAAAAAAGCGAAGGTTTCAATTGGAGGGTATCTCCATACCCGGAAAAAAATTTGACCGAAAATGTAAGAGAACCACAGAGCAGCGCCCTTCTCAATTCGAAGACTTTATATTCATCTTCCCCAATTCTTCTCTTCTTGAACATTACTTTATCTTTCAATCACTGGAATAAGATGACCTCTTTACTCACTTGTGCTACCCTTCAGCAACCTCAGCGATCATCTATTTTCTGCAAAATATACATTTTGGGCTCCCGCCTTTTGCCCGACTCGCCCCATCCGATTAACCCTCGTACACTTCCTCTGATCCCATGTCTTTTCAATTCTAAACTAAATAAGATCTACTCCCTTCCACTCTATCTAACAGCGAAATACAGAGAACTCAAACCGTATTTACTTCCGCATTGAGGTTATTTACAAATCATTTCCTCGCATAATCCACTCCCGGATATAGACGAAGAGATAATACCCGTTGTAGCAGGAAAAAGTAGCGGAGGTACCGCGGTTAAACAGTGTAGACGTAGTCGGAAAGGATCTTTTACATGAAATTACACATCAAGGCGTGCCCGAGGAGAGAGAGGGGGTATTCATACAAGAAGAGTTCAAAATGGTGCCGGAAAGGATAAAAGAGGAAAAATTGAGGAGCAGATACTCATGACTTGGAGAACGTTGCCCCAGGTGTTGATAATGATAGCGCTTGAGAAACTTCACGTAGGAGTAAAACGCAGAACTACCCAAATATAAAGAGGTATCGCCTGTACAATTCCTCAATTTTAGGGATAGGGAAAGTTAAACTATACGCTAGTGACATCTTTGATGAGAGAGCATCAATTTTTCGGGTGGTAGGTGATGCTGTGTTGACAATATCTATAGAAATCTTGAGTGATAAAAGTGCACTCTTCCGTACAAAAGTAGTGTAAAATCTCTTTGAAGACATGGCTGACATGTTTATTTTACTCTTAATACTTTCAATCTCTTGGTCGTCTCTTTTTAGCTTAAATTGCTAGGCAGGGACCCTGGATTCAATGAAGAAGCGGATGTGATGGCTAGTTTTCTTTACTGTGTGCGTTCTGCTACACTTGATTTAAGTTAGAGAGGATGAAAGTGAGTCCTTTATGAGCTTAAACGAAAATTAATGAAGGGAATGCCTGGAAGAAATAGTAAACCAGGTCCTATGAATCTTGCAAACATCAATGAGGTCACAACTTTGTCGAAACTTGTGAAGGAGTTGAAGGGGCTTGAAGATGTATTTTGGTTTTTATTAGTATTCAAGATGGGCAGGTGTATTTAGTGGCCTACTTTGTGGAATCTTACATTAGAAATTCCTCAAATTCCCTAGTTAGACGACGGAAATGTGATTTGGCCGTTTTTGAAGTAGTCGGACCCAGAGTTAAAAATGCTATCGTTTAAAATCATTTGAAAACGCAATCATTTAGAAATCATTTCCCCTTGAGCAGTCCTTCTGATTATGTATACATAATCTGGGCGATTTTTTGATCTTCAAGCATCCAAAAATCTATTGCAATTGTTTCAGCAGGCATTATGCACTATTTAACGTCTCTTTTTACGTTGAAATTCCAAAATTCAGATGCGTTTCAAAGCAAACCCTCTCTTCTCTGATATACAAAATTGAAACGATGATTTATGACATTTACATAGATTTAATTACTCAACTTCAATGGATCTCGGGTGAAAAATATGCTATTTTTGCTGGAGTTACTCAAGAGCATAAGGACATCCTAACAACAAACTACCCAATTTATCATTTATTGTACCAGAAGGTTCCAAATAATTAGCCGTTAGTACCTGTGAAGCTTTTTGCAATAGCTAAAAAACTCTACACTGCTCCACGAAAGGTGGAGTAGACAGCGCAGTAAATTTATAGTCTTTATTTTCGCGAACCAGTACGCATCTTTGTTCGAGGGTAAGTAGTGGTACATGTCTGGATATTTCTTATCCAGAATGTTCTCTTGATGTGGCGAATTTTGCACATATATTACAGGCTACTGAACAGGAAGAACTTCAGATCCCTCGAGAGCTATCTTCTGGTCTATCTGAAAACTCTGTCTTTCCCGTAAATGTTTTTTTGACTTGGGCTTGTGGCTAATGTTTATGATCTCGGAAATTAAGAGATACCAGATGGAATCCACACACAAAGAGGAGTTTTCATGATTGCAGCCCAGCGAAGAGGCGGAGATTGAACTCAGTACTTCCAAAATAAGAAGTTTGGTTTATCTAGCATTGAAGCGAAAGCGCAACCATTTAAAACTATTCAACACTCCCGAGGTCATAAGACGTATGAAGTTACATTTAAACAGTCCTGTGGAGCTTGCGGTACTAAAATACGCACAAAACTGAGCGCTCATCGGCCAGTTGTTCGATGCGATCTTTGCAAACTCCATCTCTTTGTAAAGAAGTTGGAAGGATCCTGTTTAAATGAAGCTTGGAATTTTTAAATTCCTTCATTTGCTAATTTTTATGGAGTTATTTCTTAAACCCATATAAAGGAGCGCTCTGGTTGTTCGCAAGATTTGATATTCAAATAAGGGAAATCGTAGTAATTCTGAACGCCGTGGATAGAAGCAGAATGCTCCATCACCATGAGTATCAAGACAAGTTGACATGGAATCCCAACACGTTGGATATAACCAAAATAATGGGAAAACTGCAAAGCAACAAAATAGACGGGAATAAATCTAAACGAGAAAAGTTAATGAAGGGAAAATAAGAGATTTAATTGCCGGTTTCGAAGATAGAGGAGTATTCTACTATAAATGTGCTCCTTATTTAGTGTAATGCGCACTCACAATGCCTTACTACCTGCAGGGCTGCTTCAAGTGATCTTTTCTTGGACATGCTAGCACATTGCTTTCATCAGGTACTGTATTGTACAATAAATACATGTATGTCGACTATGTAACATCATCAGTCTTGTCAATTTTTAACCATCCGGACGGCCTTGAGGCCTTGTATTTGGAAACACTTGGGCTCCAACTTGGATCTGATATTTCGCCGAGGAAAGGTGCTTGTTGAGCCAATTTTAGCCTTTAATCATCTCTAACTTGTATATGTGCTACTTGGCTGAGACCGACCTTTCTTTCCGTCCCGTTATCGATGGTACAAATCTAGCTATCCATTATAACCTTCCATGATATATGAGGGATCCTCTGAAAGATCCAATGTATTCCTGACAACGATGGTTGCCCGTGAAATGCCGTTGACCATTTCTCAATGATACTTAAAAAACAAAAAAAAAATGTGCACTACGACTTTAATATCTTAGAGTGACTAGAAGGGAATCTTGCAATCAAATCAACTAGAAATGAGGGCAAAATTTAATGGAAATTTCTTTTTTTGGTATTCAACCCAAGCATTGATATATAGCTCAATCTTGTCACAATGTATTTCAAATGTACGCATATCAAATACCCTCAATCTCAGAAAACCCATTCAGTCCTCTTACAGTATCACATGTCAATGGGTGCACGAGAAGCGCGAGTCGTTGCAAACGCAGCAGAGGGGCGGAAGAAGAGGGACCTACCCACGAAAGTGGCTGCCATGCCTGGCGGGGTCCTGCGCAGACTATCAAGGTTAGGAGGGGATTTGTGCCGATGGCTTTGGACTTGTTAGAATCACCTTCTGAAATAGCATCGAAGGTCATAGAGAAGTACGCGGCAGCTGTCGCGTCTGGCAGCGGCTGTTCTTCGAGGAGAGCGTAGACCCTTCTGTATCTGAAACCAGTTATGCTATCTGGTCCACATGTGTGGCGTCTGTAATACGTCGTGCCACGGAACACGCAAAACTTAGCAACCCTATTCAAAATCAATTTTGTTTCGACTTGAATGTGTTGCCAATACAAATTGAAGAGATAAAGTAAGATCACCATCTGGTTGCTCCTACCCTTCCTTCCCCGATCCCTCAACTGAAATGCCCTCCGCAGAGCAAGCAAAAAATCCTGAAACAACGGCCCTTATCGTGACCCAGCAACAAGCAGCGAATGCGCTATATATTAAGGCAGACGCTGAGGTAGAGCGAGAAGCGGAGCTACAGAAATTTGATGGCAGCGACAGCGACTTTTCTACTGACGATGGGACTTCATACCCTTCACCACTTTTCAGCATCTTTTATGCTTGAGGGAGCGGAAAAGCAGTAAAAGACATGGCCAACTTCGAAGCCTCAGAGTTGAACACTGTTTGGGGAAGTGTGGAGCGAACTTTCATTGAGCTCTATAACGAAGGGCCTGGTAAAAAGGGAAATTACGGGGGAAATTATTGTGTTGTTTAGCTTTGAATAACATTAAAAATGTGTTGCCAGTGGGAAACATTAGCGAAATATGCAGCTTTAAAGGTCCAAAGTTCGAGAAAATGCCTTGAAACCCCTTGAAAATGATCGGCCAGTGGGAAATACTAGCGAAAATGTTCAGCTCTAAAGGTCCAACATTCGAGAGAATTATGAAAAAATTCATGGAATTGCTTAATGACCCTATTTACGAAGCAGTTGTAGAAAGTAATGGGACCCTTTCTCCTTTCGATCAGATGCATCAAGACTAAAATCGTTTTAGTACTTCTCTACCGCTAGGTACGCTACTGATTTCACTTTTCAACAAGCGATTAGGCCGAGTGGAAGTATGCAGGAAGGGAAGGTTTTTTGTGGCGGGAAACACAAGCTGTATGGGTTCAAAGTCGAAGTTTCTGTGCTTCTGAATGCAAAGGCTCTGAACTGTTCGGCGTATTACCCTGGATCAGTGGCTGATTAGGAAACATTTCAGCGGAATATTTATTTCCACAGAAATATCCTCAAAAAGGCCATTTCCGAAAGAGAAATAGCCGAAAATTGTCCCCTCTGCGGTGAGTTCTCAAACTATTGGAGTATATTTATGTATAAAGGGTACCAAAGGGCGATAAAGTTTACCAGGGCACTGATTCCGAAAAAGAAGCCGCTTAATAGAAAATTAAGTTGTGAAAGAGACCGAAAAGGAGAAAATGTCGTCTGCTCGTATTATCGTGGATTTTTTTCGGCGGTTGGCCTCACTGTTCGTGTTATGATGGAAAATTTTTTCGGGTGGTTGTGCTCACTGTGGGCGGTAGCTGGGAGTAAGTGGCTCTACAAAGAATACTTCTATGATTGCCTTTTTCGCCTTTGTACATAGCTGTTAAATATCCACGTTCAGATGCATCCTCTGCGCTCAGAAGACAACACTCAGCAGAAGCGTCTTAAAAGGAGGTTGTATTCTATTGGCGAGGGCATTGCCATTAAACTTTGCATCGTTCAGGAGCGCTATCTTAACAAGCAGTACAGGAGATTGAATTTCATTTTCGTAATGTAGAGGTTAACGGTAGTGAGTTTGAGTCTGATTAGGGAAAGTAACAAAATTTATTTTTTAGAACCGGCCTTCGTCAATGCGAATGGATACCTAACAAGAAGAGGGAGAAATTTACGCAGAGTTTTGACACCACAGAGCTATAAGCAAGTAGAAGAGTGTCTCGTAACAGGCTATGACGCCTCACGGCCCCTGCAGCGCTCTTACAAACGGAGGCATGGTGAAAGGTTGCATCGGGTATGGGGAAGTTCTGAGGGATGCTTGTCGCGTACATGGGGTAGGGAAGAGAGTCGTCGAACATAGGTTTAATGACGTGAACGTCAAGCATACTGCGTCAGACCTCAGCATCTATGTAGTATTCGTGATAATGATAGGGTGTAGAATGGAGCGGATACGGCTGTGGAGGCAGGGCGCCAAGCGGGCATTGGATGAGTGGAGGGTACGGATGTTTCCTGTTGCAGGCGGAGTAAGATGTCGGTATGTAGGTGTGCGTTTATTTTTGCTGGAGATGATGGGGGTCGAGGGCGTTCTGTCGGGACGTTTTAGGGACAATTTTCTGTAGTTAGGAGTCAGGAGCGAGGTTGAGGGCGATTACAGAGGGTTAACATGATGAAACGAGGAGGCGGTCATTGCGGAGTGGGGTATGGCCAAGAACCTGCTGTGCAAGTACCGCGTTCGTGAGGAGAGATACTGTGTACGCGATGATCTGAACTCCCTGGGTTTGGCATAAGCCGAGCCTACCCAGGCGGAAGGGCAGTGAAGCCTCTGTCCAGCTTGCGTCGGTTTGGGGGCGATGTATGCTTTCGAAAACCCTTTGCATTCCCTTGTCAAAGTAATTTGTAAGGGAATCGTTTAAATTCGACGGAGTACTGGGAAAATGAAACACAAGCTGACAGAAGGATGTGCGGAAACGAATAATCTGAAGAAAGAGACGAGAGTCTTTCAAAATGACAAGAGACACCCAGAAAGTTTGGTTTGTGTCGAGGGTATCGTCAAGGAGGCGGGGACATCCCGCGGTACTGCCAACTGGGATTCCGAGCAAAGTAATGACCTCCGCGGTCTTGAAGTGGCACGGCATTGCTGCGGCGGTTAGAAGGTCTTCGGACGGGGCGGTAGGCCACTATGAAGTAGTTTTGTGGCGTTAAAGGTTGATTTTGGAACCTCGACGCCCGTCCACTGTCGGAGCGAAACCCAAGCACCGAGCGAGGGTGTCCCAGTCGCACAAGTATATTTACGTCATCTGCGTGCCATACTTTAAGGGGAAGGTGTGGGAAGGTATTGAAGTGCCCGAGGAGCAAGGGTTGGAGCGCAAGGGCGAACAGAAGCATACGTATGTACCTTCTTTTCGTCCCATAGACAGAAGCGAGATGCTTGGCATGGTGAACGGCAGCATCTATATCACGGAATGTACTTTATCTCTTGGACGTCTGTTTTGGCGGTCCGAAAGTGATTTGTTTTTGTACATAGCAGAGGTAACTTCTGAATACTTATTTTACTAAATTTTGATGATGTGATTATTATGAAATGGCCACACATTATTAAATTGCTCGCGCTTTACAACAAGAGGTTACAGTAATTTCCATTAGGTATCATATCAATACTCTTGAATTCGAAGATATGTATATATTCACTGGAAGTTAATCATAATCCATCAAATGATTGAGATGTCACTCAGTCTTTGGTGGAGAGAACTATTATTGACATATACCTGGCCACTAGAGCCCAAGAAAAATATCGAACCTAGTGTTTCTCTGAGCTTGACATCCAACTTCAGTGTTTCCAACAACCTTTCCAACAGCAACTTCCGCTATAACCACGTTTATCTACCATATTTCTTCTCCTATTTCCCCTCCCTATCCCATGTTATACTGCCTCTTTCAGTTCCCAGTTGCGTATATACAGCCGAGAACTTTACGGTTGTCGTTTGTGATAAAACCTTTATCCCCAAGTGGAATTTTCAGCACTACTGACGCACTGCAATATCTCTGTTGTCCAATCTTGCATCCTTGGTGTCTTCATCTTTCGACTCGATTTTCTCAAGTTTCAAGCATTCTGTGGATCCCTTTCCGATTCTTACGCGAAGAAAATTATGCCCTCTAGATGTCCAAGTAACCCCCTCTATACTCGCTAGCTTCTCTTTGCCATCGGCGGACTGTGCTAGTATTTCGCGGACCGTCAATACTTAGATTTAAACGTGGTGAGGTATACATCGAACGCGGCGTAAATTATTCCATGTCAGTCACCGGGACATGAGGAGCACATCCCGAAATGTCAGATTCACCATCCAAACTTGAAGCTTTAAACTCTTTGAAACTTTTAAAGTACTGTCGACTTGGTGGCTTATAAAAGCCGCGAACCACTCCAGTTCCCCCAGATGGAAAAATAGACTGCTCTCCTCTGGCAAAATCCTCGCATCTCTGGGCATATGACTTATGACACTCTGTCTATGCCTAATAGAGAAATAGGCAACCGCCTATTACTCTGCCGCCATAATTTGATGTAATTTCTCTTGGAGAGAGTAATAAGCATGCCGGAAGTGAAGAATATTTGATAGCATTTCAAGGTATGTATTAAGTATCCAGGGTGCCAGATGAACGTGCTCAGTCTAATCGCTAGTGGCGTATGCTCGGACGACAAATACAATAACGACTGTATAAGACCACTCGCAATTTTTCGTACGTCTTCACACCTATTCACATAGTGTGCACGGCTCGTGCATACAATAAATTTAGATAGGTCCTATTATTTGTATTTGACTTTCATGTACAGTACAGTAGGGTAGGTCCTCTCACAGGGTTTCAATGCAGCTCCATACAGTAGAACTCGTACTGAATCCTTTGGACCACTAACAGTGAGCCAAGACTATCTCACCATTGTTGTCGTCAAAGTCTCCCGTCGGTGGTGCAGCTTGTTGCCGTCACATCATTCCACAAAGATTCTTAACGGCAGGCGAAGAAGCCTGTTCTTTCAAAGCGTGCGTAACCATGAACACGGTCAGACCCTACTATTAAGGTTCCAGTTAAACCTGTAAAACTTCTAGGCTGTCTGGAGCCTTAGCACTGGAAAAAATGTCTCCTGTCATATATAGAGAGTGATAGTTCAGTCCCCATCTTGTAGTTGCGCTAGACAATCAGTTGCGAGAGGAAAATCTGCACCCCAGATCCGCCAATTTCGTGCATTATATGAGGTCTCAAAACGCAGTCGAAATTCAGCGCGGCCTTAATCGAGCATACTATTGTATGTGCGGGTACTGTAGAGCGCCAAATGCCATTATAATATAGCATATGTTAGGCTGATGACTAGTAATAATCCTTTATTTTACTTAAATTAAGATAGTTTATGAATGCATGATAATTAAGAAAGAAATTGATTCACCCGTTGAGGCTAAGATAGAAGATCTCAATCTCACCAGATACCAAATTATTTCAGTTGGGCCTCTTATCCATGCTTTCATATTGAGTAAGCATCATCTCTTCTCCATTCGGTGACCTAGCAAACGATCTTCGATACGGAAATAGACCATAGTCGATCATTCACAGGTACCAGCAAGAAACGAGCTCCGATAGCAAACCTGCACGAATATTTCACGACCTTATAATTGGCGAAAAGTGTTGCAAAAATTTCGTAAGATGCCTTACCAAATACAGAGTGAATAGTGGTACATTAATCCCGCGAGAACATGGCCACAAGCATGAATTCTTGATTGAATCAGACACTTGATGTAATTTTTATCAGGTAACTGTAAAAATGAGAAGAAGAAAATAGGAACGACTGAGAAGACAAACATGTTATTCGATATCTATCGCGAGACTCCTTTCACTCATTAAGTACCAGAGTTCAAATGCTCGGTTTCAATACTCAATACTGAGCTTAATGTTCCATCTCGGGTCAAAATAAGACGAATAGTTAATAGAATTCATGAAGAAAATCATCTCGATCGAAATTAAGTACTGTGTAAGGTTCCTGTAAAGGTCAGCTTGAAGGCTGACGTTTGATCGTAAAAAGTATACAAAGGCTACATAGTTATCACCGCACAATGGATATCGGAGATTGGTAACTAAAGTGTGCCGTTCTGTATTTCTTGCGTTTTACGACGTTGCGCACTGGTGATTCAAAATCTTTTCTTTTGTAAATGTACTGTCTCCATGAAATTGCTGCAACAAAGTATGCCGACGACGTAAGATTAAGCTATCGATGATTATAGAGGGGTATCAAAGTTGCTAAACAGAATTCTAGAAGAACAGAACTAAACATCGAACATAGAATAATCTCACGTCCGCTACATTTAAAATGCAGTAATCCCGGATTCGTAGAACTCCTGGGATCATAAGGGAAAAATTCAAATATGTGGTCGCCGATTAATTCGATTCGTGCTTCAGTTAAGCGGCATGATATGTTTAAGGTATGAAAGCCAAATCGAAGACAATTCTAAAATGCCTATGATCGTTGTAGAGACAAGTTGGTCTTCGACAGTTCGTATGATGAAAAATGATTTTACAGCTTGATGAGCATTTACGACCATATAAAATATACAAACGCTTGTATTGTTTATTACTCCCGAGCTTGAATGCGAGCACTCGCCAGTGATTTGTAACTTTTTGGAAACTGCTGCTGCTGTTTCTGAGTTGCAGTCGGCGGTTAGCTATGTATCTCTAAGAATGTCGATGAAAGCATTCGATCATTTGACTAAGAAAGCACGTGCGGACGCTAAATATTATATTCAGACACTGTTGCTCATTGCCGCTATAATGAATGTAAAACTGAGTCATATCAAATATTATTGTACTCTTAGTCAGCGAAGCTGGCAAGACCTTTTGACCCTAGGTTTTTTAATGACATTATAGCAGATTTGGATCAACTTTTTGGACCCTTGTTATCATTTCTCAGCCGTGGGAAAGATATAGTAGCATTACGAATGGGCCACCAATATCAATGTCATTCATTCATCAGTTATTGGATGAAAATAGACCTGACTTGCGGAGAGATGGTAATATTAATCGCATTACTAGGTCAATAGTACGTTCAAATCGTTTAATTGATCTTTTTAATTGTAACAGAGCTAATTCAAATAGATATCCTCGTATTAGAGCTGTGACAATAGATCTCTTGGCCATTAAAGCATCATCTGTAGCCAGCAGGAATTTTTTCTCTCATGGTAATCAAATTTTAAATGGTTATCGTTTGGGAATGAACGGGAAGATAATACAGTCTTCTGTTTTCCTGATATCTTTGAATAAGTTCTTTAGCGAATAAAGACATTCGTTGGTCTACCCAGAAAGTGAAACTACCAGCAACAAGTTGGTTAGAAATTGGTCCTGTACTCTATACTACATAATATTCACTGGATAATATCCAGTGTTAATTGTTGCGGTTGTAGAGCTGGGGAATAAGTAAAGAATTAAATTACATTTTAACTGATATGCTGGTTAAGTGGGACTTTTGCATAAAGAAACGCCAGTAAGATAAGAGAACAATGGGTTCGAGGAGATGGTAAAGGCTGAGAAGGCATGTGGGGAGATAAGTTCTTTCAAGGACACGTCCATAGTACAAACGTGCCCAAATTGTGTTGACCTCTTTTGTGATTCGTCAACGAAAGTGACCAATTAGTAGAGTATTCATTATTAAATCTAATTGATTACATCCATAATGAATACTATATCAGTCTCACTATATCACAAGGGGACTGTTAGGCGCGTGCTGATAGGAACGGATTCTTTTTGTCGCCGTCATCTACAGGCCTTTAGTTTACTGTACTACCTCTCCTTATCCAAATTTGCTTATATTTACGGTCTTTTCTCGCCCTCCCTGAACCTCGCTTATCATTACGGCGGTACTCTCCAAATTTATTTCCATTTTATGCAGATATTTTTATTCTGTATCTACCCCTATGAATCGATCCAGAATCAAGCTCCTTTCCCCTTTTTGCTTACTTCCTCTCCAAATTCGCTTTTTTTGAGAAAAAGGGCGCAAATTCAGTACTACAAATCCCTTAGAGATTTATTTTACCTATTCCTAATCCATAGAACCTGCCCCGGGAGCCTATTCAAACCCCTTTATTCCAAGTTTTAAACGTCCCAGATCATTTTGGTCATCACTACTCTTCCTCCACACCCACCCCACTCACCCTTTTTCCAGAAATATGACTTCAAATCGCCCTCTGTCCCTATCTCCAAAAAACGCACTCCCCGTCCCATCAATGGCCTCCCTCTCGCCGCCTACGGGCCAACCGATGCCGACGACTACATCCGGCGGCAAACAAAGAAGAAAATCATCGAGTTTGATCGCCGCCTCTTCATAGAAGAAGAGGCGAGGGAGGTAAGTGAGGATGAGACTGAGAAAGTCGAGGAGGAGAGCGGGGAGTCCTTCGAGGAATGGTTAGCCCCTGAGCTAATGTACGAGACTCAGGAGAATGATGGGGAGGAAGAGGAGGATGAGGGAACAGGGGGCATGGAAAGTGTTGTACTGATGGGGCCTGGAATGGAGAGTATGGATCAAGTTGTGCCGACGCTGGAACCTGATGGAGATATCTTTAGTACTTTAGATATCCCCAGGAGGGAATAGAGAGCTACGAGCCATTCGCAGATATTTGTGGGGACTGCATGGACAGCACGGATATTTTAGAGGAGTTCTTTGGATCTGACTTAGAGATTGGGAAATAAGAGCACCTCATTAATTGTAATTTTCTTAAGTATCTTTTGTTTAGAGAATATCATCCACACAAATTGTTTCTGTGCTTTTCCTGGTTTCTTCTGTAGTTTTGTTCGGACTTTAGAGGTAGCCAAATGTCTATATAAGCTGAGTAAAATGCTTTCTCATGGAGAGCTCAAGCAAGTTGGCAGGCAACTTCAAGCGCCAGACCCAAATAGTTAGGAAGTTGAGAGTCAAATTCAGACCTAAGAAGCGTTTATTTTTCGCTAGTCACTAAGCATAAGTGGTATACCCTGCTTTTCCATACTTGCTTGTAGCCCATTCAACTATCTTCCCTATGAACTCCTTTTTGTTTCGTTCAACTATACCACGGTAGCCACTTTTGTCGCTTGCAACAGCTCCTTTTGGGGTAATTGGTTCCGAAAATCTCTTCCCTGCCAATTTATCTCTATCAGGGACCAAAATGTCAGTAATTCATTTGGTATTTATACCATTTAGGTGTTAAGTGATCCAAATTATTCCATCTCTGCCTTCAGAAATTTATACGTTGCATAGAATTCCCTTCCCATTAACATCCATGATGTAAATCGCATTTCATCACCTCCCTTACTGAAGAGTCTCTGAACAAACAATTCGGGAACAGTTGGAAGAGCTATTTTGGTATAGATTTTAAAGGCAGAGCCCTCTTGAACTGAACATAAAAACAGTCAGAAATACAGAAGACAATATCATGTTGGTGATGATCACAACCACGATTAGCAGGACAACCCGGCTAACTTTCTCCTTCTTACCTCCCATTGCTTCGTCATTATTCCGCCCCATCTCTGTCTCTTACTCTATCTCTCACTATTGCCAAGAGCTCTCTTCTTATTCATCGTAAGGTTCACCATAAATTCTGGTTTGCAGGTTAAACCGCATTGATAAGGGAATGAATCAAACCATGATATGTTGCAACGACACCAGGCTATTGATTTGTGGCATGAAGTGATAGGAGAGGCATGGAATATGTATAAAGCGCCATCATCAGACTTGCTATGACGCAGGAACTCCCCTGCGTGTATTGATGCAAACCAACCACTGTCGATACTCTTCAGGGCATTTCAGTGAACTGAGGACAACGCCCACATTTGGGGCTGAACAATACTTTTTAGAGTACCTTTAATCAGTCGAAGCACAACCAATAATGGGTATCGCCTCCATCAGAGCTCTAAGTGTCCTTTAAATTAATTTCAGGACCACCTGCTGCATAAACTCCTCGTGATATTTTTCTGGAAAAACCTTTGCATACTTGCACTCCTCTATAGTCCAACCGTATATTAGTGGCAATAATACTGAACAGAGCGTCATAGATCGTCTTGATTCTTCCCTCAGTTATATCATTTATCCCAGCTCCTGTGTAGGCCACTTGCAAGAAAAGAACTTTGGCGATAGATTATACACTACCGTGCAAAAATTCATCGCTGCATAAATTTTTCTCGTCAAGAATGCTGCTCATCCCATTTTTTTGTTAAAAAATCTCGGAAAAAATACGCTACAAAATATTTTCCCAACCCAGCATGACAGTAAAGTTTGCTTCCTCCAACTTTCCTTTGATAGAAGCACTGTCCCTACGGTTTATCTCTTGAGCTACTGCTTCTTGTGCCCCCTACGCATTGTACACAACCAGAATAAAAATTGTTCTTCATCTTTGCCCTCCCGCAGAACAACCCATAGAGCTCTATCTCTCGCACTCTACTCCTTCTCACCCCTTCCAACCTCCCCCATCAGAATCGCCAAGGCGTATGTCAAGCGAAAAATCTATGTATTTTCTTTACGCGCAGAAATTTCCGCCCTTTACATTTCTCTTCTTACTCACTTTTACTTTGTTTCTCCCTTCACTCTCTTTTTTTAGCGTCACTAATATTACATTTCTTTATGCTACTTCCCTTTTCTCCTTTCTCTTTTATGAGAGATTAACTTCCAATTCGATGGTAATTCTGTTGGCGTTCTCTTTTTATTTGATATTCTTCGCCCATAAATATCTCTTTCCATAATCAGTATTTCTACACATGATTTCGCCACAACTCACCCTTTTTAAGACGATTTTCACTAGATCCCACTCCAGGACCAATTATGGTCCTCTTCTTTGATTCATCGGGCCCTTTCAATCTGATCTGTTTGGCGCTTTTCAAGCACGGCGGGCACCCGACTTAAATTTAGCTTCGTCCTTTAACAACAAAAATTCAATAATTAATCCCCGCCTTGACAGCCATCATGCACCCACTACTCCCTCCTCTACCCATTTACAGAACCCGGTAATATTGCCCCATCACTGTCTCTCCTTTTTAACTTCTCGATTTAGTCCTTGTCATTCACGGTGAGGATTGCATGAGGGGTTTCGGTTCTTTGGCATTTTTGCGCCAAGCTGTCCAGAATATTCCGGTGTCCGAAATTGAACCGCCGGGGAAGGGTACACGATACAAACATGTCAGCGGTGAAACCTCCGTGTCTACAGAAACCCTCTCACACGTCACCAATCGGTTACAAGCAGCCCTGATCTTCTACGGAAACCGCCCCTATCACATTCAACCCGAAGGCTCCTATGGGCAGGCGTCAACTGGGCGCACGGTTAAATTTATTACAAGCATTGGGATAGTCTCTGATTTTTCTGTACAAGATCTATACTTCACGATGGTTGTCATGTAGTGGATGGCTACTCAATAGTGGTGGACGGCTCTTTTTCTACAGACTAACCCATATCTACTCCACTAACCCATTTTTCATCAGAAAAATTGAGTAAACCACACCTCGTGTACACCACTAAACATCAATTTGACTAGGTTTCAGCGAGCATATTGTATCTGTTACAGTAAAAAAAACCTACGAGTTTCCCTTTTTCAACTGCGGTACGTACATGTCCTCTTCTACGTGGAAAGTCACTCTGGCTCTATGTCCTGGCATAGCACATTTCCCTGGATCTACTCGCTATCCGGTCTGCTTTATGTGCGCAAATTCGCACACGAAAAAAATTTAGATGAGGACCACAATTGTGTACAATATCGGAATTGGGAAGATATTTTTACAGTTTTTGAATTTGCAAGATATTTTTAATTTGGATGAGTGGCGCAAATTCATCAGTTGATTTTTTTATTTTAGGATACGCTGTCGTAATACATGTCGGTACAGTTCCAGGTTCTGGGTGATACTACGAGTGACTCTGAAAGGTATATATAATGGCCACATTAGTTCCCACCACTGGTCGATGTGGCTGGTATGGGTATGGCACCTACATATTTACATTGAGGAAATATCTTCTAATAGTCTCTCTGGTTCACAAGATTCCCTTGAATGCTTTTTATGGTTATTAGTATGTTTGTTTGAAAATTTTGGGGTAGCCAAAAGTCTATATAAGCGGAGTAAACTGCTTCATTTGTGGAGGTCAAGCAAGTGGGCAGACAACTTCAAGGCAAGTTCCAAATAGTTAGGCAGTTGAGAGTCAACTTCAGACCCAAGAAGCGTTTATTTTACGCTAGTCACTAAGCATAGGTGGTAGACCCTGCCCCTTCCATACTTGCTTGTAGCCCTCTCAACTTTCTTCCCTATCCACCCCTTTTTGATCGTTCACCTATACCACGGTAGCACTTTTGTCTCTTGCAACACCTCCTTCTTGGGATAATTGGTTCTGAGGATCTCTTCCCCTTCCGATTTATTCCTATCACTGCTCCCGCCACTCGGCGACATCGCACCCGTCTTAGATCCAAGTGGTCAGCACGCGTTGACCTGCAAATACGAAGACGGAATGACTCGTAGTTATCACATCCTCCTCAACGTCTTTCCCGCTACTGCAAGGAAGTTGGGATCGTCGCCCTCGTCGAGCATTCGCTTCCCTACCAGGTTCCCAACTCATCTGGGCATTCGGAGTCCCTCGCGCTACGAATGGACATTTACATACCTGCTGCATACGGGCTTCACAGTACCGATATAGCCGTCGACGTTACTGTTGCCCACCCCTCCGCACGCCGCCACATTTCGCCAAGTACGGTTACAGCAGGCGCCGCCGCAACACTCGCAGAGCGCGAGAAACATCGTCATTACGGCACTTACTGTAACCCAAACTATATCTGATGTGCGCAAATTCGCACACGAAAAAAATCTAGATGAGGACCATGATTGTATACAGTATCGGAATTGGGAAGATATTTTTACAGTTTTTGAATTTGCAAGATATTTTTAATTTGGGTGAGTGTGGCAAATTCATCGGTTGATTTTTTTCATTTTAGGACACGCTGTCATAGTAGATGTCAGTACAGTTCCAGGTTGTGGGTGATACTACAAGTAGCTCTGAAATGTCTATATAATGGCCACATCAATTCCCACCCCTGGCCGATGGGTGACTGGCATGGGTATGGCCTAGATATTTACCTTGAAGAAATATCTCCTAATAGTCTCTCTGGTTCACACGATTACCGTGAATACATTTTATGGTTATTAGTATGTTTGTTGGAGACTTTTGGGGTATCCAAAAGTCTATATAAGCCGAGTAAACTGCTTCCTTTAGTGGAGGTGAAGCAAGTTGGCAGACAACTTCAAGCCAAGTCCCGAGTAGTAGGAAGTTGAGAGTCAACTTCAGACCCAAGAAAACTTTTTCTTACGCTAGTCGCAGAGCGTCGGTGGTAGACCCTGCCCCTTTTATACTTGCTTGTAGCTTCCTCAACTATCTTCTATATACACTCCTTTTGTTCGTTCAACAATACCACGGCAGCACTTTTGTCGCTCACAACACCTCCTTCTCAGGGTAATTGGTTCTGAGGATCTCTTCCCCCGCCGATTTACCCCTATCATTTGGTACTCTTGTGGAGGGGGTTGCACCCGGTATTCGAGTTGCAGTAGTAAGGAACACTTCCGGGGGATTTCTTTTCGGTAATCATGGATCTCAACGCTGCTCGTCTAACGTTCACAGGGGGCAAGACTGAAGACGTTGAGGAGTTTCTTTACACATATGTCAACGTTGTGATGCGTGAGAAGAGCGATGAAGAGAAGGCCGCAAGTATCGTCGCCTATCTTCGTGGTGACGCAAAGCACAAATATAAGTCCAAGTTTATCGACGGGTGGTCTCTTAACGGGAATGGGCGTAACTTCGGTGAGGTATGTGAGTGGCTTGTGAAAGAGTATGCTAAGGAGGTAGAACCAGATGAGATGATTCGTACCGCCATAGAGGCCCGGCTCAACTTCGACGATTTGTTAAGCTCATTGGTGTACTTGTGTGATCTTTATGAAAAGGCTGGGTTCAACGCCCAAGCCAAGTACGGAATGCTGCGTAAGGCGGCTATGGGGGATAAGCGGCTCTCCGATTTCCTCCTCATCAAGGGCCCTCACACTTTTGATGAACTGAAGGGTACCATAGTAGAATTTGTCAAAAATTCGGAGACGTTTCAGTCACTGAGTGAGGTACCGAGGGAAACCCGCACATCGATGTCTATCGTACATCCTGAAAAGAATTATCAAAGGCCGGCTACTAGTGCAGCGGCATTAGAATCTGTCAGGAGCGATGTCAAAAACTTGGAAGAAAGGTTGGAAACCCGATTCGATAATCGACTTGACATGATAACCTCGCAGTTGGAAAGCCTTACTCTTACCATTAAGAAGAACCAGTCTGGGGCCCCTAAGGCCGCAGAAGTCTGTTCTTACTGTCACAAGCCTGGACACTTTGCAAACAGGTGTCCTGATAATCCACATAGAAACACTCGTTGTGCAAAGTGCGGTCGATATGGGCATCATGAAAGTAACTGCTGGTCTAAAGACAACAGAAGAGCAAATTTATCGGAAGCAAGGAGTGAGTCAGGACCAGAGGTGAAAATCTTACAAAATAGAAGGGATCAAAGGTTGACGGATGCCGGTAACGTATCCATCGCTGAAGAGATTAGTCAAGTCAATGTGACAAAAAGGGATGGGGAAGGGAACATTTTATCGAAGAAACCTAGGCTAGAGTATGGAATGCTGGAGCATATCCCAGCACCTGTACCTCCTCGAACCAAGAGGTCTGATCAAGTTGTTCCAGGAGTGGGAGTCACTCCGGCCAAGAAGACGAAAAAGAGTAAGAAAGTTAAGAGTATCTCTAAGGACGTACTAGAGTATGTGAAGAGGTACAATTTGGTGGCTGAGCTTGCATCGGCCCCAACTGGGATAACGTTTGGTCAACTTTTGAGGGGCGACGCAGAGGATGCGAGAAAAGAACTCAAAAAAATTATCAGGTCTAATAAGTCCGCTAAGGGTAAGAAACTGTTTCTTCAATCGGCCTCGACAGCACCAAGACGTCTTAAGCTGGTACCAGTCAAAGTATTGGGTATGAAAACCCAAGCTCTCTTCGATTCGGGTGCTGTTCCAAACCTCATTTCAGAAACTTTGGTGACAGATCTAGGTCTCGAAATTACTCCAACGACTCGAAAAATAACTGTAGCGGATGGAACCGTCTCAAAATGCATGGGCACTGTTGACAAGGTTTCCGTGTTCTTTGGGGACTCTAAAGTTGATGTAGACTTTCTTGTCATGCCGGATCTCCCTTTCGATGCAATCATTGGCTGCCCACATGGAAAGACTAGGACATGCATTGACTTGGGCAACCAAATGGTTTCAGTTAATATTGACGGCAGAACCGTGAAGATGCCCCTGGATTTCGACAAAAGCACGCATCCTGAAGATTTAAAAGAACGGACAGTGAAGATTTCACTTCTAGCTATGACAGCGAAGATTCGGAACCAACTAACACTTTCGGAAGTGGAAAAGGGTACCCTCGGGGGTAATGAACATGGCATGGGACGATTATGATTCCGGGTTTGAAACAGATGACGACTGGATTCTAGGATAAGTTTGAAACCCGAATGTGTTTCTTTTTGCGATGATATCGAATCAAAGGACAGAATTCGGAGCATGAAAGAAGATTACCTTTGCAAAGAAAATAAGAATACGTCGAATTCCATATATGAAGATGTGAGCACGACGGAAGAGGTCCTTCAAAATATTGAGGTTGAGGATCAAGAAGAAAAAGGGCGCCAAATGGCAGAAATCCAAGGAAAAGTGCAGCACCTTCCCGCCCCCGCCTCACTGAAAATATCCGACATGTTAACATCTTCCGAAGTAATTGCATGGAGCGTTTCAGATTTAAGACAAGCAAGTGTACCGGTTACTCACTCGTTCGAACTTACCGACACTCAACCGATTTACCACAAGCCTAGACGTCAACCGCCAAAATATGACCAATTTATCTCAGAAAATGTTACAAGTATGCTGAAAAATGATATTATTCGACCAGTTTCATCCCCATGGTCGTTTCCAGTTGTGGTCGCACCAAAGAAGGATGGAAAGCTGCGTTTTTGCGTCGATTACCGACAACTGAACCAGAGAATGATACCCGATCGATTTCCGATTCCGAACATGGAGGAGATCCTCGAGGACCTGAAGGACGGGAGATATTTCACCTCAATTGACCTTTACACTGGCTATTGGCAGATTCCATTGGATGAAAAATGTAAGGAAAAAACAACCTTTACCAGCAAAGCCGGTACGTTCAGGTTCGAAGTGATGCCTTTTGGTCTCATGAATGCACCAGCTACATTCCAAAGAATGATGAACGAGGTTTTGAAAGGACTTCCATTCGCAAGAGTCTATATCGATGATGTCGTCATATTCTCAGAAACATTGGATCAGCACATCTCGCACGTCAAGACAGTTGTGGAGAGGATATCGGAGTATAGCTTGAAAATTAAGTTGAGCAAATGCTTCTTTGCGAAAACTTCTATCCAATTACTCGGTCATATCGTCGACCAAGAGGGAATTAGAGTGGATCCAGAGAAAACGAAAAAAATAAAGTTGGCACCAAGGCCCGCTTCAAAGACGGAGGTCCGAAGCTTCTTAGGACTGGCCTCATATTACAGAAGATTTATCAAAGATTTCGCCAAGACTGCAGCACCGTTACATGCCAGCACTACGAAGAACGGAAAATTTTACTGGAACAAGGAAATGGAAACTGCATTTCAGGAGCTTAAAGATAAGCTATGTGTCCCCCCAGTTCTCATGTACCCAGATTTCAAGAGACCATTCGTTGTGGAGACAGATGCCTCAGAACGGTCTTTGGGTGCCGTTTTGTCCCAAAAAGATGAAAACGGAAGACTACACCCTGTTCAATTCGCAAGCCGAACTCTGAATGACGCGGAAAAGAGATACTCAGTCTGCGAGAAAGAAGCGCTAGCTGTCGTCTTCGCGCTGAAAAAGTTTCGCGTATACCTTTTATCACTCGAGAAATTTGTCTTGATAACTGATCACCGGCACTTAAAACAGCATTCCAAAAGAAGGATGTACATCACCGCTTGGCCCGATGGCTCGACATTTTCGCAGAATATCGGTTTGAAATTGTGTATAGACCCGGACGCAATAATCAGCCTGCGATTACCTATCCCGCTTGAGGGACGCACTGATTCCAAATGAAAAAGCTTCGGAGGACATCGTCGGAGTCGCCGAGTTGCAGTTGCCGAACGATAACGAGTACGAAGCTAATATTCACGGACTGATCAAATTCCTCGATGGACTAGAAATGAGAAAGGTTGATCTTGAACACCGAAATTGGGTACGCAGGAATCAAAAGGCTTTTACATTGTGGAATGGGAAACTTTCCGGCACACTAAAGCCGGTCCCCGACTAGTGGCCCCTTTGAAAGAAAGAATGAAGATCTTGAGGACTTTCCATGATGAGCTAGGGCATTGGGATCTCGAAACAACCAAAAAATTCGTAACTGAGAGATTCTGGTGGCCCGGTATCCATAAGGACGTCTATAACTTCGTGAAAAGCTGCGACAACTGCCAAAAATTCACTCCAATACGGAAGTATAAGACAACTCTAAGTTTTCCAGTTTCCGGTCTCTTTGAAACCTTCTCAATTGACTTCGCGGGCCCGTTCAAGGAAACTTCTTCCGGAAACAAATATCTCCTTATAGGGGTGGAACATCTTACTGGATGGCCAATAGCAGTTGCAGTCGAGGAGGCAAATGCTGAGGTGGTACTGAGATTCATCGAAAAAAATAATTGAACCGTTTGGTCTTCCAAAAAGGATCATCTCGGATAACGCCCTTTGTTTTACTGCAACTTCACTGCTTCGTTTTTTGGAAGAGAAAGGGATTCAGCTGAAGACCGTTCTCGCATACGCTCCTATGTCCAACGGGAAAGCGGAGAGGATGGTTGGAACCATCAAACGAGCAATATCGAAAACTATGTTGGAGAATGAAATCCAGTGGGAAGATGCCTTACCAAAAGTGTTATACGGCTACCGTCGAAGAAGAGGAAGAAATGGACGCTCACCATTCGAGCTAATGTACGGAAGGGCTCCTAGAATGTTACAGAGAGACATGGAAACAAATATTATCGATGAAGAGAGTAGGGAAGTTGAACTACTGGCCACCGAAGGCTGGAGATCACACCGCGCGCTAACACAGACAAGAAATAAGGATGCAGAACCTGCAGTCAGAACCTTTTCAGTTGGCTCTAAAGTACTTGTAGTACATGGAAAAGCAATGCAGCAGGCTGTGAAGTGGCCGGCCTTCCAAACCAAGTACTCGAACCCTTGCATCGTCACGGAGGAAAGACACCCGCACTATCAGCTCTGTTCAAGCTCAGGGAAGAGATCAAGGAGGGCCATCCATGCACGTCGTCTGGTCCCTTACCATCAGAGGCCTGAAGAATTCCTTCTCACACAGGACTATGCGCAACCACGGGGCATACTCATCTTTAACTATAGAATGATTCCTATGGGAGGAAAAAGGGCCTGGGAATGGATCATCTCGGTTACGCGGGACTACTACGAACTCCACGTAATCATCCATTTCTACATTAATATATGCCTATGTTTTCGTACGTTGAACGGACCATTGCTACCTGAAGAAGATTTCCGACTATTAATAAGAGTTCTATTTTCATTCCAAAACGGAAGGTTCACGGAAGCAGGTCCAGAGTTTGTGGAGGTAATATATCATTACTCTATAGGAAGATATGGAATGGTAGCTGCTGGAGACTTGTCGCAAACGTATCTGAATATTATCCGTCCAATTTACGTATTTCTCAAGAACAACCAAGATGCGACTGAGAGGTTACGCCTTACCCCCGGATATGGAATACAGGCTGGTCCCGTATCCTCTATGGGAACCTTACGTTTCTCCGCCACAAATTGGGAACGTTGGAGGCGGCGAGGATCCTCCTGAAGCAGTGATGATGACCAGAGGAGGACCTTCAGGAGACAACAACCCGCCCAGAAGAGGTTCCGGTCGTCCCCCGAGAGGACCTCGTGCAGGTCCCAGTACGTCAGGAGCTGGTCGCGGCCATTCATCGGGACCGTCCACCACAACTTCATCTCTAGCTCTCCTTCACAACCATGCACAGCATACAGTCGGAAGAAGAAGATTATCTTTTTGGCTGCGCAATATCTCCGAGGATGCGAACGATGCGCAGGTCATTTCTTATTTCATGATAAGCATCTGTTTATGTTTTAGGGCGCTACATGGACCGCACTTATCTTACGAAGATTCGTTCTTGATGATGCGCGTCTTCTTTTCTTATCGACATCCATTCCTCCGGCATCTTCCAGAAGAGTTTGCATATCACATATATTTTTTCACTCTTGGAAGATTCGGAAGAGTCACGGAAGAAGAATGTATTCAACCCCACCTCGATGTTATCAAACCAATATATGAGGCTATGCTACAAAGTGAGGTACCAGTAATGCGAACCTACTTTTTAGAGCATCATATTGGTAATCAGTTGCATCCGTACCCGTTTGAGAGACCATACATTTTATCAATAAGACAGCGAACACTAACGGAAGCAGAAGAAGAGCAGTGACGAGTCGGGACGTTCGTCTTGAGCGAGAGGGCGTGATGTGCGCAAATTCGCACACGAAAAAAATCTAGATGAGGACCATGATTGTATACAGTATCGGAATTGGGAAGATATTTTTACAGTTTTTGAATTTGCAAGATATTTTTAATTTGGGTGAGTGTGGCAAATTCGTCGGTTGATTTTTTCATTTTAGGACACGCTGTCATAGTAGATGTCAGTACAGTTCCAGGTTGTGGGTGATACTACAAGTAGCTCTGAAAGGTCTATATAATGGCCACATCAATTCCCACCCCTGGCCGATGGGTGGCTGGCATGGGTATGGCACCTAGATATTTACCTTGAGGAAATATCTTCTAATAGTCTCTCTGGTTCACACGATTACCGTGAATACATTTTATGGTTATTAGTATGTTTGTTTGAGACTTTTGGGTAGCCAAAAGTCTATATAAGCCGAGTAAACTGCTTCCTTTAGTGGAGGTGAAGCAAGTTGGCAGACAACTTCAAGCCAAGTCCCGAGTAGTAGGAAGTTGAGAGTCAACTTCAGACCCAAGAAAACTTTTTCTTACGCTAGTCGCAGAGCGTCGGTGGTAGACCCTGCCCCTTTTATACTTGCTTGTAGCTTCTCAACTCTCTTCTATATACACTCCCTTTTGTTCGTTCAACAATACCACGGCAGCACTTTTGTCGCTCGCAACACCTCCTTCTCAGGGTAATTGGTTCTGAGGATCTCTCCCCGCCGATTTACCCCTATCAATATCCTCCTCTCCCCCGTCGGGATTGATATCTATGGCGCCTTGGGCGACAACGGCAAGGGTTTTTTCCGCCGCCTTGTTTCCATCGCTGCTTCCCGTCGCAGTTTCCTCCCTCAACAGGAGCTCCGCGACTTCGTTCCCCGTTTTGCTTTTAGTCTCCAAATAATGCAGGCGCGACAGGTTTCTACCCGCCGCCCCCATCCGTATTAATTTATGAATACCCTCCGCACGCCTCTGTGCGACATTGTACAACCCAAAATGATTTACCACCATTTTCAAAGATCCAAATTATGATTTGAATGCCACTTCATAAGACCTCCAACTCTTGCCCACTCGCAGTAAACCAACACCTGCAGTAGTCCTAGTGTGCGATTGCTCTTAGCAGGGAAATTAAGTGTACCAACCCATTCAAGTAAACCAACCCTCATTGGCACCTGGGGCCACAACTTGAAAGTATTATATTCCAGAGAATCTCCGTTCTCAGGGTATGTCAGTGGCTACCCAAATTAGGCCTCTATTGCCTTAATCTATTGCCTTAATCAGGAGATTTAGGTAGACGGTACCACCCATTTTAACCCAAACATGTAAGTAAACCAGCAGGGGAAAAGTTTGGGGTGTTTTACTATTGGAAGATATATCCGATCTGTAAAAACCCATTTACCCCTTTCAAAGAGTAAAACATGCAAGACATTGTCGCAGAAGGGTAAAATTGGTAGAGGATATTTACGGCAAGATGATCAATGACTCTGCTTTGTTTAGGTAAACTTGCAGGAATTTGGAACTATTTTTAGTGATACAAAAATTGACTACCCGATTTAAGAATTAGAAAGTTGAAAACGTCGCTTGGATGCAAATTATCATTGCAAAGTGCCTACGAAAAGATCCATCTTCACCAGTGCAACCGGCGATAGTTGTTGTCTGAATAATTTGTCTGACTCCTACACGCTTACCTGGATGCTAATTTCGCATAGAAGTCCATCAGGCGTATTGCAAGCACCAGGCAAAATAGTGACTCTTTCCATGATAGTTCTAGTTTCCCCCGCAGCAATACGGAGTGGCAAGTCTGGTGAAAAATTCGACTTTCACTCTGCCGGCACTCATTCGTGACCACAGAGAGCTCTTGATCTAAGCTCTGCACTGCATCAACAATAATGTCGACCAGTTCCCTGGGATCATCTGCCGTAGCAACGACACCTTGCGTTCCAGCAGCAATATCGTTAGCTGCCCTGCCCTGGTCCGCGCAAGGGGTTACCACAACAAACCTTCCGTTTCCCGGCGTGCTCACTGTCACCGCATTCAGCCCTGTTCTCTATCACCACCAAAGTTAGTAGCGACGACAGCAATTCCCTCCCTATTAAGTTGTTCAATAACATCTCTCGAGTTAACTCTGCGCCATTAGGGCATGTGGGCTCATGGCCAGGGGAATCCCCAAAGTAAACGAGGATTCGACGTGTGCTCGGTCTCCATCCAATCTCGGCAGAGGTCGCCACCTCACTTAAAGCGTACAAGTTTGCCTCTGGAATATCAAGGCCTCCCTGCGCTTCAAGAAGATTAATTGCAGCACTTGCAAGGGAAAAATCTTCAGTTATGCTTTGTAATTTCGGAATGGTGGCCTTTCTCTTTCGTCCGGTAGTATCCAACTCCAAAAGCTACACTTTCAGAGGCGTTTGTTCTAGCCTGAACAAGGCTGCTGAAATCTTCCCCGAACCTGAGCGATTTGGTCGGCCATTGATCCCGTGGCATCAGAAAGAAGGTAAAAGTCTCTCGAGAAGAGCTTGATAGTTCATCAACGGCAATAGTGATTTCAGCTGTAACAGTCCACCAACAATAGTTTCGGGAGGAAATTCCACTTCTGCAGGAATCGAAAGCGGACCTTCCTGGATAATTGGAGCGGCGGGTACGGGCTTGCACGCATATCCCGCCATTGAACGGATGCTTGACGTTGAACGAAGAGTACTTGATCTCCGACGATTTCTTGACTTTGAACGATTTTTCGACTTTGGACGACTTTTCGACTTTGGACGAATTCTTGATTTCGGACCTCTTGACCGTATGGCACAAGCGCTAACAGCACAGCCGATTCTATTCCGACACTCGGCTTCCGCCATGAATCGTCCATCAGAGCGCGACGAAACAGGAACCGGTACAAAGCGGATCCGGAGAAGTAGATAGGGGAATCTCGGTGCGGGACACTGCGTTGGGAGCGAATTTGCTTCATCCATGCAATAGGTAATCGTTAGCAGAACGGCAGTCGAGAGGATTAACAAATTCATGACGAGACGGGAGTGGTATCAGCCAATTTGGTCTACAGCTATGTAATGTCCACTGCTTGGTAAGGTTGGTAGACGAGAGGTTCCTTGGCTGAGGGCTTTATCTTATACATTGTTCGCTGGAGAGAAATGCCGAAAACTAATCATCGTCCAACAGATCTATTGGCGGAAGCACTTTTCCTGCATTACAAGGGGATATTTGCAGTTTACCTGAGTGTTACCTCTTACGTGGAAACAGACCATGGTGTCGAAACCTGCTACTGACTATCGAAATTAAGCCAGTTCTCTCTTTGTTGTCTTACTCTTTCCGGTATGACATGTACGTCATGGAGCTGATAGTTTCAAAAATCATTTTGATTCTCAAACAAGAAGCCGTCTTTGGTCTATGCCGTTGGGGGGCCTGGTGGACAACTGCTTATCATAAGACCCAATGCTCTATACTCTTAACAGAGGGAATCTTGTAGGTCTTTTACTGGTTGAATAGTGAGGCGCATTGTTTCCAAAAGCATTTGGTACTATGGCTACAAGCTTATGAACTCAGGGATGAGTAAGAGGCCTTGAACTCCTTGGAGAACTTAAGAACTGGCTGTAGCCCACCATTAGACATGCTGCATTGCACATTGCTACTGCCGCATGCCTATGTGTCAAAACCTGTTTGACCTTTCTATGGTTCTCCAATGCCTTTGCAGCCACAACGCGTTGTGCAACGTCAGCTAGCAGCGAGTAGAACTGTCAATGCAGTGACAGTTATTTTGCGGATGAGCAGAGTCGAATTTTTACTGCAGTAATCTAGCAATTCGCCCTGCTGGCATAAGATCAATTAGTGTGTTCACAGCCCCTCAGGAATATCGTAAGAAATTCCTGAGGGGCTGTGGCTGAAGATTGGTTGTTGAGCCCTCACATGGATTTCATCACTTTACCGGAGGGGGGAAATTTGGGGTGTTTTGAATCCATGAAAAATGAGTTCAGCTGTTCCCTGAGGGATGTCGTGATATTGCTAAAAGCTTATATTGTAGAGGGTTGCCGGGAAGCCGTCAAACGCTAGAAAATTGTCTGGGGACCACCCAACAGGATGAATGCAATACATTGTTGACCAAATTATAATTCCCGAGCGTGGAAGTATACAAGGAGAAACTTGTCCTGGTGCTGGGAGCCGCTTCCCAATCGAAATTATAGTGCACACCGTATAGGAATTTTACCAAGGATCATTTTGGTTGTAAGCAAGCTAGAATTGTCTGCATTTTTTGTGCCGTAAGCATCAGAAGAATGATTAACTGACCACATCTTCCATGCATTAAAATAACCCAAAAATTTCCCCAGAAGAATGATTTGCTGGACTGATAATAACCAAGTGATATGTTGATGAAAAGAAGAATAAGTGTCATTTTGACTCAATCATTCGCCTTGTAAGGAAATCCGTGTATTTTCCTCCAAAATGTACGGTCTGCAAGCGCGAAGAACATGTGCATTCAGCTCGGCTACCGTACAATGCTAGTTTTCGGGAACGCACATACAGTAAGTAATGAGCAAAATATATAGCACATTCGTGGAGTTACTGTTGTACACGATAGATACTCAATGAAGTAAAGTTTCTCACTGACACCCGATGATGCCATAAAGTTCTCACTTTTGCTGTCTTGTGTTTCATGACAGCGGTTTATGACTAGTTCTAAATTTTCGTGAAAGTTTGCAAACAAGGCAATTTTTTTATTGGAATTTCGGTTTACAAGAGAGCGAGAAAACCGCAATGCCACGGAGATTTGGAAATTTTCTCACGATTTCTTTGCGACATACGTAAATACGTCGGATTCATGGTTTCATGCATCTTGACGTTTCCCGAGACGTAAGGGCAAGGTATAGCTGATTGGGATCACGCGACCGAGGTGTCCATCTGGAAGAGGGGATTTTGGGGCAGTTACATATTTGGAAAATAGGACCATTTCATCAACGGCAGCCGTTTCGTCCAATGCGGTGTGTCTCTCGGCTGGCATTACGCAAGTCTAATAGAAGCGCTCCCTCCTGCTCGTTTTTAGCGCGTTGGTGCCTCCTCCCTCTCTGGAAACAGCCGTCAGCTCCTCTACACAGTCAAGCACGTGAACTTTTCCTCTTTCCTGTAAGAAACGTGAAGCAGAAAGAATGACATAGACAGTACAGCGATGTCATACCCTACGCGTAAGATCAACAATTTACGAATCCTCTTCCCCAATGGAATCTGACTCTACCGCGTCGAGATAGTCCCTATCAACGTCGTCGCCTTCCCTAGGATGACATCCAGACCGATCCATCCAGCCAGCCAGAACTCACAGGGGCTCTGCTCTATATTGACCCTGGAGAGGGAAACCGGTGGTTGTCTCCATGCTCGTCATAGCCTCACCCGCGCGCCCAGTGAACGCCTGCTTATAGGTGGTTTTGGGGTTGTTTGTGGTAACTTTGTGGCAATAGTAGAAGATGTCCCCCACAAGAGCCAAATATTTTGCTGTTTGTAATAGGGGCGGCTTCTGGAGAAGAAAAAGGCCTCCCATCATCGCCAGATGATGAGCGTGAGGTTTTCGGTAGGCCCTAGATGTTGACCGATGGATTTTATGTTGCAAAAAGCAGAGTTCAAATCCAACCGAGCCAAATTGTGTCACTTGCTGCGTTTTACAGCAATAGTTTGCTGGCCTGTACAGTACAGTACAGTATTGCAGATGTTACAAATAGCTTCTGGTCATTACGTCATTGTGCACTGCAACAGGGGATTTTCGTGCCTTTTCATTGCGTCGTCGCGTCTAGAGATGGAGTGCTAATGCCTCCGAATGAGTATATTTCACTATGCAATAAAGATTGAATCACTCATTTGGAATGAGAAAAAGAGAATTCACTCATTTGGAGTGAGAAAAAAAAGAACTACTAGTTCATACAGTTTACGGGGGATTACGCATGAGTCCCGTCTGGCGGTCAGGTGGTGGGATATGTGCGCAGCTTTCTGTTATTCAATATGATCGCATGACCGCAGTGTACTGTTTAACAAACGCCGAGACACGTGTCTTGATATTCCAGAATTAGAGAGCGGGTGCTTCCCTCGACAATCAGCTGGACAATTGCTAAGGTCATGGAGGGCGTATAGTCCGGTTGATCCGACTTGTCCGTAGTTATCAATGACCATAAAAGGTCAATACCTTCGCCACGACACAGTGTCACACAGTGTTCCCTTTTCCGCCGTTCAGTCCGGGTCAGTGCTGGGAGGTCTCCATCTGCTTGGTTGCGATATGGCGCCGAGTGAGCGCTGACAATGGTCAAATCTAGTCCCTGTGCGGTAGGTGCGAATCTATCACTCAAATGAGGAAAAACTTTTGGGATATTTTGATGCGTTGCGCAACTGACCATATCTTTCAAATATTAAATCACCCTACATTTTCCCATGCATCGAAGATGCAAGATGTGGTCTGTTGTATCCACGCCGCTAATGCGTTATGCGGGATAAGCCGTCACTGATGGGTAACATTAAATAACATTCCTTACAAGGCGGGCTCAATGCCAGCGAGCAGGCATGCCGCATTAGACATGACGGTCGCGGCAGCGTGCCTTGAGTAGTAAGCACCGCTCTAACCTTCCCATAGGTCTCCATCGCTCGAATGAGTGCACCCTAAATAGATTATTCCCTCTAATTGAGTGAATCACACTTTGCTGCAGGGTGAAATATGTGTATTTCTATGCCTTTGCATGGAATCAGGGTGGTCAGACCTCGAAAACCACTAAAGGCCGGCAATTTGGGTTAGTTTACAGCAAGGGGGAAAGGTTTGGGTGGTTTACTCTTGGAAGATATATCCGTTTACTGCAGGTGAAGCAAAGCTGTGGTCCAATCACATCAGTGAATCCAAACATATCATTACTCGAGGCTGCAGCCGTAGTGAGTAGAAAGCTCTCAGAAGTTGTTTTTCAACCATGAGCGTTCACTGACCTTCAAAGTAAAGGGGCCACCCTTTTTTCATCAAGACACGCAGCAAGGAGAGCAGCAGTGAAAATGTGTTGTAACTGCTCTTGATATGCGCCTACGTTGCTACATAGTTTACCTCAAATGAAAAACACATCCAGTTTAACATACAACAAATAGTCGAAACCCTTCCAGAATTCTCACATTTCGAACATGTAGAAATGAGAACATCAACTCATTACAGATCTAGCAAGGGAAAGCACAGCGCTGGGTGCCATGCTTTAGGATTACTCATAATCAGCTGGGGAGGAGGCACCAGCCAGGTGGCGATGGTTGACAGAGACGGCAACGTATCAGGTCAGGAGCGAGGTAGGGTGGATAAGCAGGCAGCCCTTCTCGTGAGACGGGCTAGTGGCTTGCTTGATAGCAAGGAAGTTCGCATCTTGCTGGATCCAGCGATGCCCAGCTCGAAACCTTCTCTGATAGAAGCAAAAATGCTCATAACAATGGGATGAAGATCGATGCCGCAGTAAAGACAAAGCAACTTGTTGTAGTCCCATTTAGAACTTTCCATGGAGGGATATGTATTTTACGAGGATAATGACGAAAGCAAGTACAACGGGGCCTGCGAAAAGACACGTCTAATAATGTTGTAAGCACCTTTCCAGCTGTGGCGTTCGAATAGAATGCCCCCGTTCATAAACAAGGAAAAATAGGGGGTATGCTAAATGTTGGAGCCCAGCCCAGAGGGCTGAGAATCAGGCGATTTACACAGTGCATGTGCCTTTGGAGGTAGGTACTGGGAGGTGCGGGAAATGCCTGCATTACTATGAAACGGTACGATTTGTTTGTGCAAGCTGACAAGTTATATTATGTAGCTAAAAAGTCTAACTGTATGTACCTTCCAAAAGCAAATATTAATACAGCAGCAATCAACTTAGTGTTCATTACTGGTTACAAAAGAAGTTTACTGGGCCAATAAAAGGGTAGGATTCTGAGCAGCATATGAATGGTGCTCAATCGCACGTAACCCGACGTATAGTACTTTACAAAACACGTGTGGAACTATTGGCCCAACCTTAATAGCAATGTTCCTCTAAAACATTATAACATCTAAAAGGGAACGTAATTCTACCCGTAGACATAATTTAATACTATTATGATAATAAGTCCCCAGTGCTCTCGAAGTCTCATGTCGAGCCCTAAAAATTTGGCATGAGTGAAACGGCGCACCACAGGGTCCTCTAACCTGTCGCAGGCCTTGTGCAGTAGCTTTGGGCTCAATAACTCCATGCACCTTTGAACTCGAGCACGTTCCTTCCATCACCAACACGGAGCTGAAAATCTTTCGAACAGACACCAGTCGGTAATACAACTGCAACGGACAATCTCTTCACGCTAGTCTTCTCTACGGACTACACACAGTACTCGTGAATGGGAATAAAATCCAACGGGCCACCTACACCACCCTCCTTCCCCCAGCCCTCTTTCTCCTCTCCATCGTCTGATTCATCCAAAAACTCCTCTTCCACCGCGTTTTCCTCTATACCAAGCGTTGCAGATACAGATTGAGAATGTGGAGCTGTAAATGTAGTTAGTAAAAGTTAGTAGTAACACTACAAAATTAAAAAAACCAACTCTTCCCAAATACCATCCATGGGGCCTTTAGCTTGTTGTAATAAACTCTACCAAAGTTGTTGCTTCCAATGCCCTGGAAAAGGGGATCCATTTTTTGACGATGGCAACCGTTTCAGACCACGTGATTTCCTCATTTCGATCATTGCCTTTACTCGTTTCACAGGGTGAGAGTTTTTTTGGTAGGCGGACCATGTTGTAATTGAAGTGTGTGCGCAACTCCGTGTGAATGCAAAAACTTGACTATGTTACTCTTTATTTATTTTTCCTTTGTGCTACTCGGCCACTTCGCTTGAAGACAGCTTGGTTGTTTCTATTTGCTATCAAGTTAACTGTTTCCATATACCGCCAAACTGTGAGCGTTTTCTGCCAACGCATGCGTTTCTGTTCACTGTTACTTACTTCAGTGAGGTTTGGAAAAAATATGTTTACTTGTATTGTGTAGCAATTGAAGCCCTTAAACATCACCACTAAGTGAGTTACATAGACAGCTTTTACTAAGTCGCATTTATTAGTTGTTTTGGATCTGTTTAACACGCACTTTTTGTAATGGCCTTTACTGTACTGTACAACTTATATGTATGTTTTCTATTGTCTAAATGAAGTACTGTATTCTACACTATTTTGGAGATTGTCCTATACGGTACTGTAGAGAACTATCTTGTACATCATACAGTACGACTGAGTACAGTGCAATATTATTGCATGTAGTGTGTCACGCGATTTTTGTGTCGCGCGACGGATAGATTCGCTAGTTGATTGGCCAGGCCTGCTCGTACAGTGTACAGTAGTAGTGTACACTGAACTTGTACGTTTCGTGAGTAGAAACCCCGCACCGGCCACCCGTATAAGAGTACGAGAGGGCTGCTGGAGTCTAGGGGAAGAGAGGAAGGATCCGCTTGACCGACAGAAACAGAGTAAAAAAATATGTATTACATGGTACCGCATCCAAGTTCGACTCTGAGCATGAACGATTCCCAGAGACACCACGTTTCCTTCAACGGTTCCCCTTTCCGACGTCGGGCGCTTTCTTTTCGCGTAGGAGAATGTCATCATGCGCGGGAAAAGCGACGAGGAAATGGCGCTCCAGATCCTTGGCCACCTCGAGGGCGCGGCGTTTGAGCTTTACTATGAGGCTTTTGCGTGAGACGGGGCGTTGGAAGAGGAGGCGAACGAATATTAGATCGTTACGCTAAGCTCATCGAGGAGTTTGAGAAGACCCCGAAGCCGGAAGAAG
This sequence comes from Kappaphycus alvarezii, assembly GCA_002205965.3. Taxonomy (NCBI): domain Eukaryota; phylum Rhodophyta; class Florideophyceae; order Gigartinales; family Solieriaceae; genus Kappaphycus; species Kappaphycus alvarezii. The sequence goes on from NADL03000750.1 coordinate 790,826, forward strand.
AATTGCAGAAGGGTATCAACGATAGGTTGGACCCGAAAGATCTAACTGGCTCCCTGGCGGAGTTGGACCCTTTCTCGTCGTCTAGCGAGAGCGATGGTGATCGGATATCGAACAAGACCTGGTCTTAGCCATCATTATCAAGGAAAAATACAAGCCTGATCTACCTCGCTCGACCAAGGCTGAAGTTAATAAGGAGGTAAAGGAGGAGGTGGACCACTCGGCTCTATTGGCCTCGAAGATGAACCACCTCGAAGAGAAGAATCCGAAAAAACTGGCCGAATCTCTCAAGGAAAAGGATTTCATAGCTTGGCACATTCAGATCTGGAGCCTGCTCATGTGCCGGTGGTACATTCTTTCGAGTTAACAGACAAGACACCGATAAATTCGAAAGCCCGCCGAATGCCGCCGATGCATAACGAAGTCTTAAAGAAAGAAGTGAAGGAATTATTGGAGGCTTGAATCATTACGCCGTCAAAGTCCACCTGGTCCTTTACGGTAGTAATAACCAGGAAGAAAAACAGAGAGCCCTTGTTATGCGTCGATCACCGTCAGTTGAACAGAGTTATGAAGCCAGACCGCTGGCCGTTACCGAAAATAGAAGAAATCTCCGATGAGCTCTCTGGCACAGCGTTCTTCACAACATTGGACCTTAACAAAGGGTAATGGAAGGTAAGGATTTCTGAAACTTACAAGGAAAAGACGACCTTTGTCTCTCTATAATAGAACGTACAAGTTCTAGGTAATGCCGTTTGGACTCATGAATGCTCCAGAGACATTTCAAAGGATGATGGATGAGGTCCTTCGCGGTTTGCCGTTCTCTATGGTTTATGTGGGCGACGTTGTGATCTTCTCGAAGAAGTTGGAGGAACACATAGCTCATTGCAAGGAAGTGTTTAGGAGGAAAAAGAATCGAAGCTGAAATTGAAGGTTACCAAGTGCAGCTTTGCTCAATCAGAAGTGAAGTCGCTTGGTTACATTGTTAATTCAAATGGTATGAGGGTGGATCACGACAAGATCAAAGATATGTGGAAGCTCCGGTGCCGGAAAACTTGCCGAACTCAGGAGTTTTCAAGGACTCGCGGGTACTACCAACCGTTCAAAAAGGGGGTTTGCAGACATATCAGAAGTCTTGCACGTGGGAGGTCTGTTAAGAGGATTTTGAGTGGACTCCGGAGATGCAAGAGGCCTTCGAATTCTGGAATGGGAAACTGACTACTCCTCCAGTATTGGAGTTTCCGGATTTCAATTCTCCTTTCCTGGTGGAAACATACGCCTCTTCGGCAGACCTTGGGTTGTTTATCTCGCAGAAGAAAGAAGACGGGAAAATGAATCCCATTCAGTTCGCTTCTCGGATGATGACGGACCAGAAAAGCCGCTACTACACAAGTAAACGAGAAGCACTCGCCGTGGTTTTCGCTCTTAAGAAGTTTCGAGTGTACCTTCTGTCTGACAAGCTCTTCGTTGTCTATACGGGCCATCAAGCCCTTCAAACCCCGTTCAAGAAGAAAGATATTCACGGGAGTCTGGAAATATGGATGGATTTGATGGCGGAATAAGATTTCGAGATCAAGCATCGTCCGGGACTGGCGAATGGGTGGGGCGATTATCTCTCACAAAGAAATAACAAGAAGGAAGATAGAAGAACCAATGAAAACATACAGAAAGGATTGGTGGCTACAGTCGATTGGGCAGACCAAAACCTGGATGGTTTGGAACCGCACTTGCTAGATATTGCACGATGTTTTGCCGGAGAAATGGTTCCGGAATGCGACCAGAAGAAGATGGTCGCAGTTGGATGGAGCGCAAAACGTTTCATGCTCTGGAACGATACTCTCTTTCGTGTTGAGAAGGACGGGCTTCGTGTTGTGTCTCCGATTGGTCAACGTCTGGAGATAATGGCCCCCTTTCATGATGATGTTGGCCACTGGGACGTCGGTTTGACAAGAAAATTCGTGAGAGACCGATTTTGGTGGCCTGGAGTTTACCGTGATGTCACCAAGTATGTAAAAGGTTTTGATTAGTGTCAGCATGCGAGAACGTTGCCAAGTTATCACTTGAGTTTGAAAGATCCCGTTACTGGACTCTTTGAAACCTTCTTGATGGACTTTGCCGGACACTTCATACCTTCGAAGGATGGAAAAAGATTTATTCTGATCGCTGTGGAATATACGACAGGGTGGCCCATAGCGTGGGCCACGACGGATTTTCCGGCCAATACGGTGATGAGGTTCATCAAGGAAGAGATATTATCACCGTTCAGACCGCGAAAGAGAATTGTTTCTGATAATGCGACAGCTTCTATGGCGGGATCGGTACAAAAGTACATGAAAGAGAAGGGAGTCGAGTAGAAGGCAGTGCTTGCTTACGCGCCGATGGCAAACGGCCGCGTGGAGTGGATGGTGGAACTATCAAGCAAGCGCTAAAACGATCGATCGTCCGCGTAGGGCAGACGGGGCGGAAAGCCCTCCCCAAATTCTTACATGGTTACCGCAGACGCGACCGAAGCGATGACCCTTCCCCTTTTCGACTGATGTATGGATTTAATCCGGGGATGTTGACCAGTGATTCGGTAGCATTTCTCAGTGACGCCGGCCCCAATCATTGGCTTATAGAGACTTTAACCAATTATGGAACGCGGGCTGGCGTGGTGGAGAAGACTAGCAAACCCCGCAAGGCCAAAGGAAAAGTCAGTGAGTTCGAAGTTGGATATGAATTGTTAGTAGCGCACGGTGCGGTCTTCAATAAGGGGCACAACTGTCCGCCTTCGACTCGTATTTATATAGACCGTTCAGAGTGACTAAGGCGAACCAACCTCGCTACGAGCTAATGTCCTCCACCGGTCGCGTTACAAGAAGAGCAATTCATGCGCGCCGTATTGTACCGTATCAGAAGAGATCGACAGGTTTATTCAACTAAGGAAGAGCAAAAAAGCGAGGAAAAAAAGAAGAAGAAGCAATAATCGAGTAGATTGAAGTGCGATGACAGAGAAGAACGCATGATATAAGGCTAAGTACTAAAGAAGCACACAGAGAAATCGTAAACATTTTGGGTGAATTCTTGAATCTTGAGTAAGTACGGAGCGGCGCTGCTGCCTCCCTGGTTCTCCCTCATCCTCCGCTCTCGCTTCCGGAAGGACAAGGAGTTGCGTCTAGGGCGCCGCTTCCTGCGCTTTCCTTCAGTCTCGAGCACCCCCTCCAGACCTATAAGACGAAAAAACGTATATTTATCACCGACGCATTCACAGAGAGCTTGAGAGGAGAGTTACAGAGCAAAAAACTCACAGCGATCCCATATCTGTCACGTCTTAGTATTCATCGTAACGCAGTGATGGACACCATGGGAACTCTGTATAGTTAAAAGGTAGACCCCAACAGGAAGAGCCAAAGTCTCCTTGATATCGAGTTGAGACTGAAGATTTGGTAGAGGATTAACGAGCGTGGAGGCGCATGCTTCTGAGCGTCTCTTTAACTCCCGATGCGACCCAAACGCGTGACGGCGGCCTTCAAAGCTCGATGTTTTTCCTCATAGTACTCCAACCACTGTCGTGGACGGAAGGAGCACCCAACAACCAGAGAGCGTTGGAGATTTAGAAACGGATGCATAGGTCGGTGTCATCACGGAATACCAATTCAGTGAGAGGAGAGACCAAGAGAGAATCGGGGAAGCACGTCGCTCCTTGGAACGAAGTGATAAACAACTGGAAAACGACGACCAGGATGAAGTTGGTACCACCTGTGGACGGTCGACACAGCACTGAGTCGGCCTTCGCATCCCAAAGAGAACCGGGCCTGACCAGAGATGGAGTGACCGTCTGGCTCTTGGGGGCCGGGAAACGCGAGAGTTTAGGGCAGAAACGAGTGCTCTTCTCCCGTTTCCGTGTCAACTGCTCGATAAGTGTGGGTTTAGTCGTCCCAGCGGATCGTGCTGATAATCCAATCCCCTTCTCGCACCCCATCGTACACATGCCGATCGTGCTGGGATTCCGTGAGACCGAGTTGAAAAGCATCCTCACGCGTGACCTCGTCACTACTGCAGTGAGTCACGTAATCTGTGATGTGGGTCCCGAAGACATCGAATAAATCCTGACGAGAGACGCTGTACGGATTCCACAGGAGTCGGTGTGGATGACGAAAGGGTTCCGCTACTCCCTGCAGATGAAAAGTACCTCCTTGATGCCAGAACGCTCCGACAACAATCGCATCAGATTCGACCTTGCCACCGGAGAGGAACCTTTGCGCCGCGGGCGACTCACGCCGCGCCTTAGTGGCGATGATCTTGCGAGTTGCACGACCACCAGTTCTCAAACGAGCAAGCTACTTCGTTCGAGCCATTCAGAAAAGAAAGGGAAGGAAGGAGTTGCGAATGGGTTGAGCGGTCAAAAACGTGCAGGACAGAGAATAGAAAAGTGAACGGTGGGAGTTGTGGAGAAGCAAAGAGGGTTCAGAATAAGTTCCGGGTGGTTGAGAATGTCGAGAAGAGTAAGGGAAGCTTCAAAAGGGCCTTGGTCATTTGAAATGCAGAGAGAAGAGAACAGGCTGGCGGAGTCTGGAGTATTTGGGACCTAAGGGCGTATAACAGCTGTTTTTTAGCACCTCGATCGTTCGCCCGGACAATGGTTGCACGTTGGGCGTATACTGGCTGTTTTTCAGCACTTCAGTCGTTTGCCCGGCGGATGTTCAAAGGTTGCGCAAGTAAAGAAGTTTAGTGGAGGCTGGGGTCGGTGATAGAGGTCGTGGTATTTGAGCTGGGCATGGAGAGTGGTGATGACTGGGCTTCTATGTGGGGGAAAGCTGAGCTGGAAGTCCGTTATTGTCTTGCCGCGCACGTGGCCCAAAATCAGTGGGGCTCGTGTCGCGCGAGTATTGTGTCGCGCGACGGACTGATTTGCTAGTTGATTAGCCCGTCATGCTCGTACAGTGTACAGTAGTAGTGTATACTGTTCTTGTACGTTTCGAAAGTAGAAAACCCGCACCGGCCACCCGTATAAGAAGACGAGAGGGCTGCAAGAGTCTAGGGGGACGGGAGGTAGCTTCCACTTGGCCGACAGAAACAGAGTAAACAAAACAAGCATTACATAGTGTATTCACCAGTACTGTACAGTACGGTATAGTACTTGGTACATCTGTGGAGAAATGACTCGCGCCAACCAGTACTCGTTATATTTCTTACCGTCTTCCAGCTGTTTCTTCGAAGTCGGATACCATAACTTTCCCTTTCTATGGTATTCTATACTGGGCCTGCTCTATTACATTTAGAGGGGGCAACAACTGGAAAGCAACCGTCGATATATATCCACCGGCCCGTAACTGTTGTTTTGGAGCAGTAAAAAGTAGGTTCTATCCAGTTCATGCACCACTGGGCCGGCTCTACCTATTGTAGACACACAACACTCGATAGGCAGTAGTAGTTGCCTATCATACCGGTCCGTACTGTTGCTCCGAAGGCGAATCATAGCTCGGACCTATTAGTGTTTACTACACTGGGCCGACTCTACCTAACATAGATGCACGACTGCTGATAGCCAACAGTCGTTGTTCATCCTACCGGCTCCCGACTGTTGAGCCGAAGGCCAAATATATGACTCTGACCTATCCGCAGTACCGCATAATGGGCCAACTATGGTTACACATATTTTGCTGCAATATCCGATTGCATATTCCGTAGTCATAGCTTGACTAAGATTTTGTAGAAGAGTTGTGTACAAATTAGTATTTAAGATAGCTATCTCTGGTAGACTAGCCATCATCTCTACTCAATCAATCAACTCATCAACCAAACCTCAACTAATCAACAAAATCAACAAGTGTCAGACGTAAATATGTTCTACCTACAACATCGAACTGATCATTTGTATATCTCATTGTACTGTACATTGCAGTTTACAGTACAGTACTGTTAGGATTCAATTAGTACGGGCGCGTAAACGTGTCAGCAAAGTGCATTAACACGTACAGTAGAATTCTGTCAGCAACGTCCCTAGTTTGCATTTAGAGCCCCGCAAAGGTCTATGTAAAGTGCCCCTGACCTGGTCCCAAGACCAGAGAAGGCATCAGTGATTGGAAGTACAACAGTCCTGGTCCGTGCTTTGCAGCTTTAACCTAAATTTGTAACATAAAATCGATTTTCCAGCACGTCTATTCAAGGTAGTCAGGGTGAGGGTGCAATCAAAGGTACGAGTTCCTTAATCATCTGGGACGTAATCAAGTTAAGGCAAGGCCAGACTGGGTCCTAGGGCTACTAAGCCGATTAAGAGAAGTGAGATTCCCGGAGACAAGATTTACGGAGAGAAGTTGTGCGCACAAGGCGATAGTTCGCCAATTCAAGAGGAGAGGTCCTCAGAAAATTAAAGTCAGAGAAATCAGGTTAGCTACCTGCTGACTAGGAGGCTACGTTTCGCCTACGTACAAGAAACATGGTCCGCCCGGGAACAAGAGCGAATCCGGACCCAGAAATTTCAGAATTCCCAGGAAAGCGTGGAAATGCAGGTAGAGGAATCTATTCTTCGGGAGTCAGTCACTCAAGAATCAGATATAGTAATTAAAGAAGAAGTTATGGCCACAGCTGGTCAGCATTCAGCCGAAATGATGGAGGAAGTCCGGGGGGCAGTCAGTAGTATTTCTAACGTTGTGAAGGAGGTAGCGCTACTTACCGACAGGATTGGAAGGTTAACAGGGCTGCCTGAAGATAAGCCGGTCGGCATAACTCAGGAGACTCCCAAAAGGCAGGAACTTTGGATAAGGAAGAAAACAGAATTGAATCGAAAGGGAAAGTCCTCGAAATCTATCCCGTCCATGTTACACATAAGATATAAAAGAGCTCATTGGAGTATTCGCGGTGTAGTCTGGCAGAAGATGAATCCTTTTTTGATGCCAAACGTACTTGGTACCGTCTCTTGAAGGATTTCCCATTTCAAAAGGAAGACGAAAGACGTCTGCTGTCTTGTGCATTTGAGAAGGATGCGGCTCGAGTGTTCGAGAGTGTGGCCAGCATCCACTGGAATGCCACTGCCGATGAACTATAGGGGTATTTGGAGGCTAGGTTGTGCAACAAAGCGCAGCTCAGCGCGTTACAAGATAAGTTCTTCAGCATGAAATGGAATCAGAAATACAAATCTGTCCGCGTTCGGAGAACGCCTTAGGTCTGCTTCCATGACCTCGCAGATTCCTATTTCCGACGAAATCATCGTGAACCGCTTTAAAGCTGGTCTCCCTGCAAGCCTCCCGGAGCAATCGATTCTCGTATCCGGAGATTACGGCACCGTAGTAAGCACTATGTCAAGGCTTGCGGCAGCGCGCCAGACCATGAGTCGGGAAAGTGTCAGGCAATTCCAAAGGCCTGACTTTTCGGCAAGAGAAGCCTCGTGCGACGAAGCGGGATGTTCATTCCACGACATCACCTGTTTCCACTGCAATGGAGAGACATATGGCTAGGGACTGCCGAAAGAGGAAGAGGGATATGCTGCAACGCCACCAGAGTCGGGGTCCGGAGAGGGAAGACTATGGGGGCCGGAAGCCCCCTGTGAGAAAGTAAAACCCTCAAGAAAGGTAAGAAAAACAAGCGCAGGGTTGTTTGTTCTTGTCGGGAGCCGGTTTGGCGGCAGGAGATGGAGGATGATAGAGAAGTGGCACTGACAGTTACTGCATTCGACGAATAGGTTCGATCCTCGCTAGACACGGCGGCTTCTTCCATTTCGGTAGATTCGCAGTGGTTCCAGGAAAAAAGGGGAATGTTGCAGCCAGCACAAGGAGAGGCATGTGCTGTTGATGGTCGTGGAATCTAGGTCACAGGGGAAGGTTATCTATCGTTCCATCTGTGGGGACGGAGCTTTTAGGAAAAGGTTCGCGTAATGAGCACGCTTCCAGATAAGCTGCTGCTGGACGTCGTTTTTGGAGGAAACAAAAGCTCCTTCTAGACCTGGAAACAGATACGGCATCGATCGTGTACGGTGGAAAGAGAATCATGGGTCCTCTGGATACTCGAAGTAGCCAGGGATCGGAAGAAATGGAAGTAATCCAGGCAGTAATTGAAGATCATGAGGTTGACGATGCGATCAAAGCCATGGACCTTTCCGAGTTTTCCGCGAGCCACGATATGCAAAAAAATTGCGAGCTATGATATGGGACAGGCAACAAATATTCAAGGGTCTTGGAAAGATTTTAGGGATTTAGCACAGGATCTCTCTCAAACCGGGTGTGGAACCAATATGCGTTCCTATGCGAAGACGCTGCCCAAAGGAGGAGGAGATAGAGCGCAATTCCATGCAACGGCTCATAGATCTAGGAGTGTTGGAACCATCTGTATCTCCGTGGGCTACGAATAACGTATTCGTGAAAAAGAAGGACTCAGTTATGAGAGTCACATCTGATTTCCGTCGCCTAATTGACCTTACTGTCACAGACTCCTACCCTATGGAGAACATGAGGGAAATTCTGGACTGGTTAGGGGCAAGATGATCTTATCGGTGTTCGACCTTAAAGATGGTTTCTATCAAGTCCCATTACATCCTGTTTCCAAGCCGTTGACTGCAGTCCGCACGATATTAGGGTTATACCAATACACTCGCCTCCCAATGGGGCTGAAGAACTCCCCAGGAACGTTTCAAAGGGTAGTGAACAACATACTGGGAAATCGGAAGGGGAAGGATGTATTGGCCTTCCTGGATGATACCAGCATCGGAACCAGCACGGAACAGGAGCATTTAGACTCCTTACGGGCTATCCTGGATACTCTGCTTAGGAGCAGTAGTTCGACTTAAGCCGTCCAAGTGTTCCTTTGGAGTCCGACGTGCCGAAGTTCTGGGCCATGTAATATACACGGAAGGGCTGAGACCCTCTGAAAAGCACATAGAGGCGATCCTCAAGTTTGTCGAGCCGGAATCCGGGGACGAATTGATGCGGTTCCTTGGACTTGTGAACTTTTTTGCGGCCTTCGTGGACCATTAAGCTGATAAGGCTGCTCCACTCTATGAGGTGTTACAGGGCACTGGTTCTCGAGAAGCGTCGACACGGCGAAAGGCTGTTAATAAAGGACTGGAACAAGCGATGGGGGGTGGCTCAGCGAAGGGCATGGAGTGAGTTGAAGCTAGCCATGAGCGATCCAAAAGTGTTGGTATCCCCGATTCGTGGAGCTCCTAAAAGGATTATGACCGATGCCAGCCCGTATGGACTAGGCGGAGTGTTGCTTTAATCGGATGAGAAGGGTCATTGGCGCCCGATTTCGTTTTCCAGCAGAGTGCTGCGTAAGTCCGAAAGAGATTATTCACCAACGGAAAAGGAATATCTGGCTATCGTTAATGCTCTCCAGAAATGGCGGCACTACCTACACGGAGAGTCTTTCACAATAGCGACGGACCATCTCTCTCTGAAATGGCTGTTAAACCTGAAGGAGTCTCGGGAGAAGTTGACTCGGTGGGTAATCGCTATCCAGGACTTCGATTTTAACATTTAACATTGTAATGGACTTGAATGGGTCGTAGCGGATAGACTTAGCCACGACGCGGTACCGAAGCCTTTATGCCAACGTTTTTATGCCGAGATGGACTCCAAAATCCTGCAGCAAGCTGCAAAAGAAGCCGATGAGGCCCAAAGGGAGACGATGGCGAGTCTTAGGGAAGGATCTCCAGCAGAAGCACAGGAAGAACGGTATTCAACCGATGTTCAGAAGATCAAGGAGGCACAATTGCCGAGTTTGAAGACCTCCATGCCTACGCCAAATCCATAAGAAAGCTTATCATAGATGAAAAAGGAATTTTGCGGTACTCAGGAAGAGATGAGCTGCCTGTGTTTATTCCTAAACGGTTTTACAGGTTGTTTTGAAGTGGGCACACAGCTTTAAGCTTAATGGCCATTACGGCCTACGGCGAACAATGGCCAAGCTGCTTCCTCGTTACTACTGGAACAGCATGTTCAGAGATACAGTTGCCTTTTTGAATACATGCCTCCCCTGTACCTTCGCCCGAAAAAAAGCCTGCCAGGCAAGTCCCCTTGGAGCTCATCCATCCAAAGCGCAGATTCAGCAAGTGGCATTCGACATTCAGACCATTACGCCACGAACCGGAAGGGGAAATATCACGGTGTTGGCCAGAGTGGACGTTTTCACACGGTATGTCAGAGCCAGGGCCATTCCCGATGAACGCGCGGAAAACATTGCTCTTGTGCTGGTCGACGATTGGATCTCGATATTTGGTCCAATGGAGACGCTTCTTTCAAATGGAGGACCAAATTTGACCGGTACTATAGTCCGTAATCTGGCAGGTATGCTCCGCATCTCGAGGCTTCAGATCTATCCGTTCCACCCGCAGGACAATGGAACGGTGGAGAAATGGAACCGAACCATCGTCCAGGATCTCCCATGTTTCGTGTCAACGGAGAGAGGGACATGGACGAGCATGTTGCTTTAGCTTGCTTCGGTATAACACAGGATGTTGTGTAGCTACAGGAATGACGCCTTTCAAAGCAATGTTCGGCGTTGAGGCCTCCCAACCACCGGGTGAAGTGGATGCCGCGAGCTTCAGCGAAGAACCGGAGGACATCTCGACTCGTTTGGAGCTCCTTCATCGTCAGCTATACCACAGGAGACGACAAGCAAGGTACAGAGTGAAACGGGACTACGATATGAAGGTCAACCCTGTTGAATTAAAGGAAGGGGACCGCGTCCTCCTGTGGTCAATGGAGCTGAGTAAAGGCGATGGGAACAAGGTCATTAAGCCCTGGATTGGACCCTACAAGGTGGTGAGCAAGCTCGGTCGAGTCGGTTACCTCCTGGAGTCTGAAGTGGGGGGAAAGATCGCCCGATCTCATGCAAATAGACTTCGTAGGATTGGGGATACCATTGTTGAGACTGGGGATCAGGCAAAGGGGGTGTTCCCAGATTCCTTGCGAACTTTCAAGAAGATAGCTGTCGATTAGAGGAGAAGAAAAAGGAGAACGGGATCGCTTGACCGCCATTTCAAGGTACAGCTTGCAGGCCGTAAGTCGCCCAGGTGGACAACGGAGAGTGAGTTACCGGAGACCGGGGTTCGCCTGTATGACAATGATAAGGAACGGAAGCTAGCCTCGGAGGATACCCAGCAATATAGCGCGTTCCATGCTTGGGAGGAGAAGGAGGATACACTTGACGGTCGAGAAACTTGGCAGGAGTCGGACTCCAGACCCCTACGGACCCTGTAGAGGGGACGCGATTTCATCACTAACGTCATCATGCGCGCATAATGACGGGCCAGGTATCCTCACATGACTGCGAGGATCCCTAGGTGTCGTACACCCGACTCCCAGCATTACCCGCTGGGTAGGACATGTTTTCAGCTGCCTGCCTCACCCCTGAACGCACGGGATGGGTGCACATAATCCCTACGAGACGTCCCAAGGAGGCTACTAACAAAAAGCCGTTTTCATCTTTTAAGGCCAAGGCAGTCTCTTGCAGAAAGGTGCGCTGCCAGTTTCAGGCAGCGAAGGGACTGTACGCCGCGACACCCTGTCTGCCAGAAGTACTCGCTTGCACTCACAGTTATCGGCCCCGCAGGACCGTTAGAGGCAGCACGGCAGTACGGCGGACATTAGTTCAAGTCGCCAGGCTCGCGTCCGCGATAAAATCGCATCAACCGCTCATCGTCCAAGCCTTGCTGAAGCTGAGAATGCGAGAGCCCGACGCGAGGTAAGTGGTTACAAATACAGGACGCCTGCTGTATGCTTACAATAAGCATTAAGCCACGGTTAACGGCCTCAATGGTTACTGTATCCGGACTTAATCGGTGCGGAAGGTTGTGCCACGTAAGAAGGGCCACTGTAAGGCATTTTTCTCTAGGGCCCACTGTAAGGCATTTCTCTCTCGAGGCACGAAGTTGCGCCCCGCAGCCGAGCGACGTGCTTGCGGGACAGGGTAGTAGACTGGGAAGCTGAGGGCTAGTGAAGACCAAATGAGATGATTCGTACCGCCATAGAGGACCGGCTCAACTTCGAAGATTTGTTAAGCTCATTGGTGTACTTATGTGATCTCTATGAAAATGCCGGGTTCAGCGCCCAAGCCAAGTACGGAATGCTGCGTAAGTCGGTGATGGTAGATAAGCGGCTCTCAGATTTCCTCCTCATCAAGAGCCCTCATACTTTTGATGAACTGAAGGGTACCATAGTAGAATTTGTCAAAAATTCGGAGACGTTTCAGTCACTGAGTAAGGTAGCGAGGAAAAACCGTACATCTAGCTCAATCGTGCATCCTGAAAATAATTATTAAAGGCCGGATACTAGTGCAGCAGCATTGGAATCTGTCAGGAGCGATGTCAAAAACTTGGAAGAAAGGTTAAAAGCCCTATTCGATAATCGACTTGACATGATAACCTCGCAGTTGGAAAGCCTTACTCTTACCATTAAGAAGAACCAGTCTGGGGCCCCTAAGGCCGCAGAGGTCTGCTCCTACTGTCACAAGCCTGGACACTTTGCAAGTAGGTTTCATGATAATCCACATAGAAAAACTCGTTATGGAAAGTGCGGACGTTACGGGCATCATGAAAGTAAATGCTGGTCTAAAGACAACAGAAGAGCAAACTTATCGGATGAGAGTAGTGAGTCTGGGCCAGAGATGAAAATTTTACAAAAAAGAAAGGATCAAAGATTAACGGATGCCGGTGATGTATCCATCGCTGAAGAAATCAGTCAAGTCAATGTGACAAAAAGGGATGGGGAAGGCAACATTTTATCAAAAAACCTAGGCTAGATTATGGAATGCTGGAGCATATCCCAGCACCTGTACCTCCTCGAACCAAGAGGCCTGATAAAGTTATTCCAGGAGTGGAAAAACTTCGGCCAAGAAGACGAAAAAGAGTAAGAAATTTAAGAGTATTTCGAAGGACATACTAGGATATGTGAAGAAGTACAATCTGGTAGCTGAGCTTGCATCGGCCCCAACCGAATAACGTTTGGTCAACTTTTGAGGGGCGACGCAGAGGATGCGAGAAAAGAACTCAAAAAAATCAGGTCTAATAAGTCCGCTAAGCGTAAGAAACTGTTTCTTCAATCGGCTTCGACAGCTCCAAGACTTCTTAAGCTGGTACCAGGCAAAAGTATTTTGAATGAAAACACAAGCTCTTTTCGATACCGGTGCTGTTCCAAACCCCATTTCAGAAACCTTGGTGACAGATTTAGGTCTTCAAATTATTCCAACTACTCGAAGAATAACTGTGGCGGATGGAACCCTCTCAAAATGCATGGGCACTGTTGACAAGGTTTCCGTGTTCCATGGGGACTCTAAAGTTGATGTAGAATTTCTTGTCATGCCGAATCTCCCTTTAGATGCAATCATTTGTTGCCCCTCCATGGGAAGACTAGGACATGCATTGACTTGGGCAACCAAATCGTTTCAGTTAATATTGACGGTAGAACCGTGAAGATACCCCTGGATTTCGAAAAAGCACAAATCCGGAAGATCTGAGAGAAACGGACAGTGAAGATTTCACTTCTAGCTATGACAGCGAAGATTCCTAACTAACTAACAATTTCTGAAGTGGAGAAGGGTACGCTCCGGGATAATGAACATGGCATGGGATGATTATGATTACGGGCTTGAAAGAACATGAAGACTGAAGTTCTAGGGTAGGTTTGAGACCTGAATGTGTTTCTTTTGCCATACTATCGAATCGAAAAACGGAATCCAGAGCATGAAGGAAGATTAAAATTGCAAGGAAAAAAAAATGTGTCGAATTCCATATCTGATGATGTGAGCACGCCGGAAGACGTCTTCAAAATTTGGAGGATGAAGATCAAGAAAAAGACCAGAGCCAAATTGGAGAAATTCCATAAAAGGTACAGCACCTTCTAGCCCCCATCTCAATGAAAATATTAACATATTCCGAGGTAATTGCATGGAGCGTTTCAGATCTAAGACAAGTAATTGTACCGGTCACCCACTCATCTGAACTTACCGACACTCAACCAATTTACCACAGGCCTAGACGTCAACCGCCAAAATATGAAATTTATCTCAGAGAATGTTACAAGTATGCTGGAAAATGATATTATTCGGCCAGTTTCATCCCCATGGTCATTTCCAGTTGTGATAGCACCAAAGAAGATGGAAAACTTCGCTTTTGCGTCGATTACCGACAACTGAACCAGAGAATGATACCCGATCGATTTCCGATTCCAAATATAGAAATCCTCGAGGACTTGAAGGACGGGAGATACTTCACCTCAATTGATCTTTACACTGGTATTGGCAGATTCCATTGGATGAAAAATGTAAGGAAAAAACACTTTTACCAGCAAAGCCGGTACATTCAGGTTCGAAGTGATGCCTTTTGGTCTCATGAATGCCCCAGCTACATTCCAAAGAATGATGAACGAGTTTTGAAAGGACTTCATTTACAAGAGTTTATATCAATGATGTGGTAATACTCAAAAACTTGGATCAGCACATATCGCATGTCAAGACAGTAGTGGAAGGATAGCGCATACAGCCTGAAAATTAAGTTGAGCAAATGCTTCTTTGCGAAAACGTCTATCCAATTACTCGGCATATCGTCGATCAAGAGGGAATTAGAGTGGATCCAGAGAAATCGAAAAAAATAAGTTAGCACCAAAGCCCGCCTCAAGAAACGAGAGTTCGGAGCTTCTTAGGACTGGCCTCATATTACAGGAGATTTATCAAAGATTTCGCCAAGACTGCAGTACCATTACGTGCCAGCACTATGAAAAACGGAAAATTTTACTGGAAGAACGAAATGGAATCTGCATTTGGGAGCAAAGAATAAGCTATGTGTCCCCCCAGTGCTCATGTATCCAGATTTCAAGAGACCATTTGTTGTGGAGACAGATGCCTCAGAACGGTCTTTGGGTGCCGTTTTGTCCCAAAAAGATGAAAACGGAAGACTACACCCGGTTCAATTCGCAAGTCGCACTCTGAATGATGCGGAAAGAGATACTCAGTCTGCGAAAAAGAAGCGCTCGCTGTTGTCTTCGCACTGAAAAAGTTTCGCGTTTACCTTTTATCACTCGAGAAATTTGTCTTGATAACTGATCACCAGGCACTTAAGACAGCATTCCAAAAGAAAGATGTACATCACCGCTTGGCCCGATGGCTCGACATTTTCGCAGAATATCGGTTTGAAATTGTGTATAGGCCCGGACGCAATAATCAGCCTGCCGATTACCTATCCCGCTTGAGGGATCCACTGATTCCAAATGAAAAAGCTTCCGAGACATCGTCGGAGTTGCCGAGTGCAAGTGCCGAACAATAACGAGTACGAAGCTAATATTCACGGACTAATTAAATTCCTGATGGACTAGAAATGAGAAAGGTTGATACTGAACAGAAATTGGGTACGCAGGAACCAAAAGGCTTTTACATTGTGGAATGGGAAACTCTTCCGACACACAAAGCCGGTCCTCGACTAGTGGCCCCTTTGAAAGAAAGAATGAAGATCTTGAGGACTTTTCATGATAGGGCATTGGGATCTCGAAACAACCAAAAATTCGTTACTGAGAGATTCTGGTGGCCCAGTATCCATAAGGACGTCTATAATTTCGTGAAAAGCTGCGACAACTGTCAAAAATTCACTCCGATACGAAGTATAAGACAACTCTAAGCTTTCCAGTTTCCGGTCTCTTTGAAACCTTCTCAATTGACTTTGCCGGCCCATTCAAGGAAACCTCTTCCGGAAACAAATATCTCCTTATAGGGGTGGAACATCTTACTGGATGGCCAATAGCAGTTGCAGTTGAGGAGGCCAATGCTGAGTGGTCCTGAGATTCATCGAAAAAGAAATAATTGAACCGTTTGGTCTTCCAAAAAGGATCATCTCGGATAACGCCCTTTGTTTTACTGCAACTTCACTGCTTCGTTTTTGGAAGAGAAAGGATTCAGCTGAAGACAGTTCTCGCATACGCTCCTATGTCAAACGGGAAAGCGGAGAGGATGGTTGGAACCATCAAACGAGCAATATCGAAAACTATGTCGAGAATGAAATCCAGTGGGAAGATGCCTTACCAAAAGTGTTATACGGCTATCGTCGAAGAAGAGGAAGAATGGACGTCACCATTCGAGCTAATGTACGGAAGGGCTCCTAGAATGTTACAGAGAGACATGGAAACAAATATTATCGATGAAGAGAGTAGGAAGTCGAACTACTGGCCACCGAAGGCTGGAGATCACACCGCGCGCTAACACAGACAAGAAATAAGGATGCAGAAACCTGCAGTCAAACCTTTTCAGTGGCTCTAAAGTACTTGTAGTACATGGAAAAGCAATGCAGCAGGCTGTGAAGTGGCCTTCCAAACAAAGTACTCGAACCCTTGCATCGTCACGGAGGAAAGACACCGCACTATAGCTCTGTTCAAGCTCAGGGAAGAGATCAAGGAGGGCCATCCATGCACGTCGTCTGGTCCCTTACCATCAGAGGCCTGAAGAATTCCTTCTCACACAGGACTATGCGCAACCACGGGGCATACTCATCTTTAACTATAGAATGATTCCTATGGGAGGAAAAAGGGCCTGGGAATGGATCATCTCGATTACGCGGACTACTACGAACTCCACGTAATCATCCATTTCTACATTAATATATGCCTATGTTTTCGTACGTTGAACGGACCATTGCTACCTCAAGAAGATTTCCGACTATTAATCAGAGTTCTATTCTCATTCCAAAACGGAAGGTTCACGGAAGCAGGTCCAGAGTTTGTGGAAGTCATATATCATTACTCTATAGGAAGGTATGGAATGGTAGCTATCGGAGACTTGTCGCAAACATATCTGAACATTATCCGTCCGTTTACGTATTTCTCAAGAACAACCAAGATGTGCGACTGAGAGGTTACAGCTTGCCCCCTGATATGGAATATCGACTGGTCCCGTATCCTCTATGGAACTTACGTTGCTCCGCTCAGAACACTACCTCAGCTGAAGACCAAGATCCTCGAGACCATGATGATGATACGAGCAGGGCCATCAAGTACTCGGGGCAGATCATCGAGAGGCAAGGCGTTGGGAGCTCTATTGGTCGGCGTCAACTTGTCGAGAGAGTGGGACCAGTACAAGCACCGAGAATGGAACGGGATTGGAACTTTGGGATCGTGCGGAACCGAGCGGTTTTGGGTGCCGGTAAGTTGGATAGATTGGAACGATTTGAATTCTGAAGAAGGTAATGACATCGATGATGACATTGCTGATGCGAAATGAGCGAGGAGATTGAGAAGGAGAACGGTGACGAGTAAGGCAGGTTCGAGTAGGATTGGATTTACCAAGATTATTACAGTACCCTTGTTTTAGGCATTGCGAGAATTGACCTTATTTACGAAAAGTTACCAACCCGTTCAAGTAAACCCAATTTGGATCAGCATGGTGACCACGCGCCTTGCTGTGCCTCTGCATTCACACGCGGGTGGCTGCATCACTCGCAGACACGTTTAGTGCCGCAAATCTCTACAAAGCTGGCCGACACCCTGTCCTTGAGCCGCCACAACCCAGCCATGCAGTTCGACCGGACATAAAGGCGCTTGGAGAGAACGGGGGCACGGACTATTATGACGTAACCTTTATCCATCCCCTGACCCCCGCCCGCCTTCCTCCCCGGCGCGATGACCGCTCAAGTCCCTCAATCTTGCTAATCTGGGCAAAGAAACCCGCTTTGCCAAGTTGATACGTTCCGGGGGTCTTGGGCATCGCTTCATTGCCCTTCCACTCTCCTGTTTGGGGGCTGGGACCCTTCCGCTCGAGACTTCGCCAACCGGGTTGCGACTGTCATTTCCGCACAGGCAGCCGTTCTGATTGCTAATGAGCAATGAAAATTTTTCGCTCGTCACGCGGCGAGACTCGTCCAGATTAACGCCATTTGTTTGTTGGAAGGAGTTTTTAGCGACACTTACGCCACAACTTGAAATTGTGTATATTCCCGAGAACCTCCGTTCTGGGGGTGTGTACAGTAAGTGGTTATGTTCTACTGTGTATACTGTACGAATGGTTTTGGCCAATCACAGGCCATGACAGGTCTTACTTGGCAAATCCAGTTATTTGTGCCCTAAACAGCAAGTGTAGTATTACTGTACTGTGCTCCCAATAATACAGTGGCTATCGTCTAATTTATCTGCTATTCTATAGCTATCGAGCGGCTATATAAGGAAGCCCTCACTGCCCGATCGGGGCGTGAGGAGAGAGGCAGAGTTTTGGGGTCAGAGAGAAATGTCGACCGTTCTAGTTACTCTATCTACTAAACGACCAAATATGGGACTGCAACTGAATTCCGGGGGACCTTTGTACCCGTTCACTGTGCCTTTCTTTCCCGCTCCCCTCGCTTACACCGCACATACTACAGTTATGGGCCCAGGGAAGGACTTCGAGAAAGGTTTTGGCATGATGAACCCTCCCGTATTCGAAACGGACCAAATACTCCTATGGTGGAGAAAGAAAGTTGCAAGTTGGGTTGACTTAATCGCAACCGCAGCCGAGAAGGGAGAAGAAAAATTCTATAAAACGGTAATCCTCACACTTGGACGTCAACTATACGATCGAAGTCTTTGTCAAGCTCAGCAATGTCTTGTACATGAAGCGAAAGATCCAGGAAGGATCGATTACAAGCAGGAAGAAAAAGTCAAAGCTGTGCAAGAGATCGTAAACTTGATTACCCAAGATCCTCCATCTGCGTGGTTACTCGTCTCATTGATTGCTTCAATAAGGTGACTTCTTGCAAGCGCAAGAACAATGAGACTTGAACCGTTATCTATGTTTCGCGGACTCGCCGCAGAGCACCTAATGAAAGCAGGCTCAACCAGCCAATCTCAAATCGGAGAAGTACTGGCAATAACCCTGCTCAATAACGCCTCTCTCTGAGATGCGTCCCTTACCAACCTCAGACTTATTGGAATGGCGGAGGAACGAAGCAAGGGAACGATACGCGCTGAGAAAAGTTCATGTTGACTTTGGATGAGGCACAGAAGATATCTTTGAGTACCAAAAGGCTTGCTGTTTCGATTGCAAGAGCCTCTAGGAGTTCCAGCCGTACGGGCAAACTCTTCATCAGGAAAGTGACGGTATGGTTCAATGATATGTGACGAGATGCCAAGCCCATCTTCGATAATATTAAGAAACTAAATGGTACTCGAAATATAGCCAAATCCATTGATTTCTCTGGTCCTCGTTGCACCCTAAGTCTGGATGACGTGGTGAATGTACTCCGCTCTCTTGCTCAAACTACCACCAGAACTGAAGCCTCGGTAACAAAGGCTCAAATTGAGTCTTCAGTTGACAATAGAGTTAGAAGTTCCTTTGGAAGTCAAGAGAATGGTCAATGAGAGTCAAGGATCAGAAACCAGTCAAATCATCGTGCTTTCAACGGAAAGAAGCGGAAGACTTACGGCAACGACGGCGATAATTAAAAATCCGATCGGAATGGCAAAAGGAAGAAGTCAACAATGCTGGCGGAACTCGTTGGAGAAGCCTGCATGGACTGTGGAAGGAAAAACCACACTAGAGTGATTTGAACTGCCAGAGTCCGAGCTATGCCACTTTGAAGATTCGAGAAGCAAAAGATCGCCATGGCGAAGATTCCGAAAGAAACGGAATACCTGAAAACTTCAATGGGTATTTTCGTCCGGGCTCCAAGAATTCCAAGGGCAAAGGAGCACGGTAAGCGGAATCCCTACCAAGTCTGATCTGATACCAATGCATATCGACCCGAATCCTATTTTGGACGAGGGTTGCCCCCGATCCGTCGGGGAAATTAAGTTATCAGTAGCGCTGTCTTTAGTGATGGGCATCGAACTCAAGTTGGAATCCTTATATTTTGAGCCATTATACCATGGTTATGGACAGAACTGCAGCAATGCAGAGCTCAAATTCGGCATATGGAGACTACCGCTTGAATATTTGAAAGGGAATAAAATCGTTATTCTGTTCTATATCACGAAAGACGATGGTCCTCTTCTACTTGTATATTGGGTATTGAGCAAATGGAATGTGCTCAATTCGCATACACCTCGTGTTCGGGCGTAGTTCTTTCTCCACTCTTCGAGCAAGGCCTCGAAGCTGTCGTGAAACAGTGCTCCAGCTGCAAGACGACTGGACCTCCCCTTAATGTGCGCAAGATATCCTTGAAAAGGCCACTTCGAACATTTAACGAGGACGTGCAAATTGATTTCATGTACGTGGTTGAATTGACGAAGTACCCAATACTCCACATGAAAGACCTGGCTTCACGCTTCTGCAATGCGGTTGTTGTGTCGACCAGAGATATGGAAGAAGCTGAAAGAATCTTTGAAACTCACTGGATCGCAGTGAATGGAGCCCTGAATCAATATCGTTTGATCAGGAATTCGACAATGATGATTTTGCAAAACATGGCATCAAACCGAAGCCTCTTCCTGCTGGAGACATAGCAAAATCGGTTCAGTAGAATGTGCAAAGTCACCCTACGTCAGATGTCACTGCGTATTCTCAAGGATGCAATGCACTAACGAAACACACGTGGTACTTCGTTCACGGTTCAGGTAATCGTCTCAAGAGCCGTACTTGCAACGAATCTTCTACGTGGAAATAATCGTGTCAGTGCCTTTGACTTGCAAGAGGATACATACCATCTATTCTTGGTCTGCCACAGATTGCCAGTGGACTCCGAGTTAATTGACGCACATTACAAGCAAGTTGCACGCCGCACGCGCTCAAAGATGTTGGAATCTCGATCGCCTAATACTGTTCCGTCAAATATTTTGAGAGAGGAACTCCAGAGTACTTCTTTGAGAAGCAAACAAAACATGGTGTTTGGAATTTGGGTTACGTCCAAAACGCAAAAAACATTTCGTCGAGCTCACACGGAGCAAATACGGAACGGGAAACGCTGAAAGTCGCATACGAGGACATACGGCTATATCCATCTTCATCCCTTTTGCAGATTTGGACAGTATCGGGATTCAGAACAAGGACAGGGCAATCAGATCCCGTTGGATGAAGAAGGTGCATCTATTGCCGCTGCTATCCTGTCTGCTTCTATACCAAGACCAATACCAGAGACTGAACAATAGAAGCCAAGCGGTCAATGACGAACATCGTTCTTCATTGTTCTCGATTGTATCGATGACATCCAGAAAAATCGGATAATCTGCAGTCGACTTCATTCCTTGTGACTAATAATAATGCCAATCAGGCTACGTTCAAGGATGTAGAATTTGACATAACTCAGAATACTCCAACCAGTCGACCGGACAAGATGTTGGAACTCTCGCGGATATTCGAAGTTCCCGCAAGAGTTGAAATCACAGAAGCAAACCATACTTCGGCAAATTCGAAATGCAATTGGTTATAGCCTGTGACGGAAAGTAAGATCGTTTCAATGGCGCCAAGGTGGCTTATTGACGAATACATCAGAAGGAAAAGTCTAATTACCAGGATAAAAACGCGTACGAGAAGTCAATATTAGAAGCCTACCAAGAGATGCAAATCTAATATCCTCGCAGTTTCTTCCAAGTCAAAATTGATGGAGAATCAGACAAATTGAAATTGAAGTGCAGATTGGTTCCACATGGTAACAGGGATAAGGAGAAGAATTTCATCCGTAAGGACTCAGCAACGGCTCAGTTTCCTTAATACGGGCTCTTCTTTCTGTGCAGCGATACTTCGGTTTTCCTTGGCGACGATAGACATTTCTGGCGCTTTCCTCCAATCCGGACCGTTGAATCGAAACGTATACGTCCGCTTGCCGAAAGGATGGACAAAGAACAGCTTCTTCGTGTGGAAGCTGCTCGTCCCGCCTACGGTCTGTGGAATCAGGCCGGTGTGGCAACTCGCAGTTGAAGAATGGATGTTCAGCAGTGGGCTTGAATGCGTTCCTGGAATGCCGAAACTATTTTTGAAACGGGATCATCTGGAAATTTGCTTCTCATTGTCGCCAAAGTTGTAGACTATTTCCTACTTGCCGGCCACGCTCACAGATCCAAGATTTCCATGATGCGATTTCTAACCGATTCAAAGTCGGCAGATTCGTTTCTCAGTCGAACCTGGTCTTCAATAGACTCCATATCTTCAAGAGACTGATCTCAAAATCACTGTCTCGATGAAGGAATACATGGAAACCATTGACAAAATCCCATTAGACCGTATTAGGAGGAAATACAAGAAGCTAAATGCTCACTGGATGAGATTAGTCATTCCAAGCACTTGCTAGACAGCTTAATTGGCTTGGGCATGGAGTCTCCACCTGCTGCCTTTGTATCGAGTACTTTGAGCAATGGACCTCCGATCTGAGAGTGCACCACGAGTGAAGCCAATCGCGCTCTCCATGAAATTCGACAGCTCTCGCCGGTCCTCACGTATCGAGTGCCTTCTAATAATGACGTTCAGTAGCAACAATGGGCTTACTTAGCCTTCTCTGACGCGAGCAAGGCAAATAGCCTTACGGCCAAACAGGTTACTTCTCCGGAATCTTCTTTCCGAACTCTAAGATATTCCATGCCATCGACTGGCACAGCTCTAAGCAGGCTCGAGTCTCGTTTTCGTCCAT
Source organism: Kappaphycus alvarezii (assembly GCA_002205965.3). Taxonomy (NCBI): domain Eukaryota; phylum Rhodophyta; class Florideophyceae; order Gigartinales; family Solieriaceae; genus Kappaphycus; species Kappaphycus alvarezii. The sequence continues at coordinate 813,300 of NADL03000750.1, forward strand.
GGGGCGGAGATATAGCAGCCGCAGAGTCAGCCGATCGGGCTGGACTCATGGCATACTGCTTGTCGAAGATGTACGCGGCTGATCGTTCCCTGCCGCTTGTCTTGACGGTTGACTCACATGGACTCTACTCGACCATCACCACTCTTCACGAAGGTCGCGATTACAGGCTGCGACCAACAGTGAAAGGTTGAGAGACTCCTTTGAGTCAGGAGAAATCGCTGTTATGCAATGGATAAAGGGCGCCAACAACATCGCTGATGCCCTGACAAAGAGGAACTTGGGCACCTTCCGCAAACTCAATCAAACCTGTGCTATTGGACTCTTGGACTCTGATATTCTTCATGAAGCCGAGAGAGTCAAACCAAGAAGAAATCGAAACGGATATCCAGTGATTCATTGAGGCCACATACCATTTTACGATTGGTGCCATCCTGATGGCCGCTTAATACCATAACCTTGATACACTACTTGATTATGGACTTGAGTTTCCATTCAATAATCTTGGATTTCTTCGTTACAGGTTTGCAAGCTTGATTACATGTGCCACGTTTTTGAAATAACCATTAACTGGTGCCGACTTCGAACAATGCACTGTATACGAGAACTGTGCAATATGTCCCTCTTCCTCGATTCGGATAATTGGACACGCGGGTATTGGAACCACTCCAACCAATTGGCCATCCTTTATTTTAATTGAGAATTAATCGAATTCTATTTTCCTTCTCACTCTTCTGTCCCAAGGAGATCCACATGTTGAACACGTGTCCACTGTTTGGGGTGTACAGTCTTCTTCGCCAAATCTGCCTCTACCGCCTCATCATCTACCAAGCCAGTGCCGGGAATAGTCAGTGCCAGGCGTCCTCGCTGATTCCGTAGACGACACGCTGTCAGTAGGAGGTGATAGTTTGGGTGACATGTCGCTGTCGCTCGAAGAAATTTTTCGTCCAGGTCAATTTTGAGCCTGTCGCGTTGACAAAAATGACATCTGAGTGTCATCTACAGGAATTCTGTCGAACCAGCACAAACGAAAACCCTGGTCATTTCGAGGAGGTGAAGGGGGTGGTGTCTGAATTGGGTGGGCATTCACAAGGTCTGGATTGTTGAATGGAAACCTCGGGAAGAAGACATGATTGTAGACGCTGTGGCTGAAGAAGAACTTCGATTGCCGGAGAAGGTTGGAGTTATATGTACAACCTCTCGGCGGATCAGATGTCGATTGCTTTTGTCAAGTGCGTCATTTGGCAAATATTGCTGACATCAAAGATGCAGTTTTTTATTGTTTTTTTATGGGCCGAAATATGTTCGCTCTGGACCAATAATAAGGCGTTTTAAGGTACACTGTACTGTACTTCGCATGCAAACGGCTATTTCAATTTAATCGACGTGCACACTTATTATTTACGTTTCGTATATTCAGTTCAAGGATTTTTATTAATTGGGCCGTTTACTGTATAAGAAGCGTTCGCCCCATCAGGGGTATGTCGTACAGTGTATACTGTACGAACGGTCTCGGCCAATCATAAGCCCTGACAAGTTCCTGGCAGATCCAATTATTTGTGCCCTAAACAGCCAAGTGGCCTTACTACTGTACTGTGCTCCTGGTAATACAGTGGCTATCGTCTAATGTATCTGCTATTCTATAGCTATCGAACGGCTATATAAGGAAGCCCTCACTGCCCTATCGGGGCGTGAGGAGAGAGGCAGAGTTTTGGGATCAGAGAGAGATATCGACCGTTCTAGTGACTCTATCTACTAAACGACCAAATACGGGACTGCAACTGAATTCCGGCGGACCTTTGTACCCGTTCACTGTGCCTTTCTTTCCTGCACACCCTCGCTTACACCGCGCATCCTACAGGCTACCCTATTTACATTAGTCCTAGTCTGCGATTGCTGTTAGCAGGAAAATTAAGTATACTAATCCTATGGGTCCTATAAGGTTGCACAGAGGCGTGCGAGGGCAATCATAAATTAACTACGGATGAGGGCGGCGGGTAGAAATCTGTCGCGCCTGCATTGTTTGGAGACTGTCGGCACAAAAAAGGTCCCCTTCGCATCTTGAAATCCGTCTTGACCAATCGTCCTATCTTTTTCTTGCCAAAACAAATTCTAAATATCTTTTTCCTTATTAATCCAAATTCACTGTAAAACTCTATTTTCTATTTTATGTTGAATATTTGGTCCTCCTCCTTCAAAGAGATGCCTTTAAATTTGTGGTCACTGCGCCTTTCAAATTCAGTTCGGATATTTTATCGCGCAGATTTTATGATGCCCCCGAATTCATGCAAATTCAAGGCCGCAGTATCGCTCCAATTTTTTTATGACCAAGACCATGACGATTAGCAAAGACGTGCCCCTATTTAGAGTGCCACAACATTTTCGCTAAATAATCACTCCTACCACCAACAATTTGATAAGCTGATTACCCTTTTTGTCAACATTCGCAACCTCGCTCACCCTTTTCCAGAAATATGACGTCAAATCGCCCCTCTGTCCCTATCTCCAAAAAACGCCCTTCCCGTCCCATCGATGGCCTCCGTCTCGCCGCCTACGGCCAGCCGAAGCCTACAACTATCTCCGGCGCAAACTAAGAAGAAGATAATCAAGTTTGTTCGCCGCTTCTTTACAGAAGAATAGGAGAGGAAGGTAAGTGTGGATGAGGCTGCAAAAGTCAAGGAGGAGAGCAGGGAGTCCTTCAGGTAGCCCTTGAGCTGGTTTACAAGACTCAGGGGAAGGATGAAGAGAACGGTGATGGGGTGGAAGATCGGTCCATGCGGGAGGAGGTGAATATGCAGGAATTGGACCGGGGCTCCAAGAACTTTGGGGCGGGATGGGAGCTATGAATGGAGGACCAGATGGTACCGTTCATGGGAGTGGATAAAGTATCTTCAGTGGTCTAGAGATTTCAGGAGAAGCCACAGGAAGCTGCGAACCACTCGAAGGAATATGTGTGGACTGTATTGGTAGCATGGATATTTTGCAGGAGCTGCTCGTTCTAGCCTTGAGAATGAAGATTGTTAGGAGTAGATGTATATATTTATGGAAGTATTATTGCTAGTCTCTATCGTCCACATGATTTTTTGAGTGAATTTTATAGTATTTAGTGTGCGTTCTCGGACTTCAGGATTAGTTGAAAAGTCTATATAAGCTTAGTTAGCTGCTTACTCTTGAAAGTTCAAGCAAGAGGGCAGACAACTTCAAGCCCAGTCCCAAATATTTAGGAAGTTGAGAGTCAACTTCAGACCAAAGAAGCATTTATTTTACGCTTTTCACTGAGCATAGGTGGTAGACCCTGTGCCTTTTATACTCACTCATTGCCCTTGAACTATTGTCCTCATCCACCTCCTTTGGTTCTCACAACTATACCACGGTAGCACTTTTTCGCTCGCAACACCTCCTTCTTGGGGTAATTGGTTCTGAAGATCTCTTCCCCTGCCGATTTATACCTGTCAGAGACTAAATTGAAAACGAGTAACAAAGTCGCAGAGCTCCTGTTGAGGGGAGGAACCGCGACGGGAAGCTGCGGAGGAAGCAAGGCGGCGGAAAAAACCGTTGCGGTCTTCGCCCAAGGAGCCATAAATATCAATCCCGACGGGATAGAGGAGGATATCGTTTTGTTTGCAGTGAGTGCCGTAATGACGATGTTTCTCGAGCTCTGCGAGTGTTGCGGCAGCGCCGGCAGTAACCGTACTTGGCGAAATGTGGCGGGGTGCGGAGGGTGGGCAACAGTAGCGTCGACGACGATATCGGTACTGTAAAGCCCATATGCAGCGGGTTTGTAAATATCCATTCGTAGCAGGGGGGACTCAGATTGCCCAGATGAGTTAAGACCCTGGTAGAGGAGCGGATGTTCGACGAGGGCGAAAAAAAATCTCGTTGTATTCTTTCCATTTAATGAAGCCCACCGAGCTTGGTCCCTTTTATGTTCGTTCAGTGCTTTCTGCTCCAACAAAACCCTATCGGAGAAGGCGTCGGCGGATGCAATCAACGAAAGAGTACATGCAGAGCTACCACTCAAAGACAACAAGAGGCAGGCGTTTCGGGCCTCCATGGCTCCTCCCGGTGCGAAAGCATTGATGTACTGTATCCCATCTCGGGACTTATGACAAATATTTAACTAAGAACATTCTCGTTATGGCTCCGGTATTATTGCCAAGTCTCACTTTTCGCCCCGGAGACACCATGCCCAAAGAGGAACTTCCCCGAAATGCTCGACTGTTTCCGCGACCACTTTCTTCATTTCTAGCACGGAAGTGAAAGGACGAGGCGCCATGACCGTTTGGTTGGTCTACTGGCTAATGATCCGAAAAAACAGCTCGACTTTCAGTTGTGGAACCGCGAGAAGGCTTTTCTCGCAGAAGACCCGATATTAACGTGATGGGGCATACCTGCGGCACTGAATTTTATGAAATCACCTTCGTGAACCCTTTATTACCCTCCTGCAGGATACTCTGCAACTTCAACACTCTGACCACATTCAATGCTGCAAAAAGCGCGAAAGTGAGGAGACACCACTCATTCATCCCGAATTCTTCGAGAGGTAGACTCATTCTCGTCCCCATCTCTTCTCTCGGAGGCTAGCGCCCAGACACCTACGCGCTCCTGAGCGACGTTACATGCTATGTGCCGGGAAGGAAAATGGAGACGTGCGAAAAATTTTGAGAAGTCTGATGTGCGCACAAATCGCACACGAAAAAAACTAGAAGAGGGTCAAACTGGGATACAATGTCAGAATTTGCAAGATATTTTTACAGTTTCTGAACTTGCAAGATATTTTTTAATTTGGATGAGTGTGGCAAATTCATGGGTTAATTTTTTAATTTTAGGAAACGGTGTCATAATAGATGTCACTACTGTTCACGTCCAAGGTCGTCATACTTTTCCAAGTCGTCACAGTATTTAAAGTTCGAAATTGACCTCGTAGTAGCAACCCTCCTCAACTACACCATCGGCTCACCCCTTTTTTGGCCCTTAACATGACCAACCTCCGCCCTTCCCTCACCGTCACCAAGTCATCTCGAGGCCGTTGTCCACTCAACTCTCTGGCCCTGATTGCAAATAGTTCAACCGACTACGATGATTACTGTAGAAGGCTGGACAAGGGACGCTTTCGGGAGTGTGTCCGCCGTAACTGCTTCGAGCAGGCAGAAGAAGCAGTGTAGGATGAAGAGGTACTGGGTGGACCCGTGGAAGCCACTAGTTTAAAACGGTGGGGACTCCCATGGAGAACGAAGGGGAGACTGAGGGAGTATTTGTGAATCTGGCTCTTCTGTCGAAGATGAAGAGAGGAGTGAAGGGGAGGATGAGGGGGAGGGAGACATGGAAAGTGCCGGACTAGTGGGTAAGTGGCCGGAAAATATGGACCAGGTGGTCTCGACTCTGGAACCGGATGGGGGCATCTTCAGTGGTCTAGATATTTCGCAGGAGGCAATGGAGAATTCTAAGTCATTCGCGGATATTTTTGGGGACTGCCTGGGTGGAATGGATATTCTGGGGGATCTGTTTGGCTCTTATATGGAGGACTAAGATATTAAGGAAGGAATCTAGATATTTATTCTGATAGTATCTGCTGTTAGTCTCTCTCGTTCACACGATTCCATTTGATGAATTTTGTGGGTCATTGTATGTTTCTTTGAGACTTTAGGGTTAGCCTAAAAGTTCATATAAGCAAAGTAAACTTCTTCCGCTTGTAGAGGTGAAGCAAGCTGGCACACAACTTCAAGTCAAAACCCAAGTAGTAGGAAGTTTAGAGTCAACTCCAGACTCATGAAACATTTTTCCTACGCTGGTCACAGAGCACCAGTGGTAGACCCTGCTCCTTCCATACTTGCTTGTAGTACTCTCAACTTTCTTCCTTATACACTCCTTTTCGTTCATTCAACTACACCACGGTAGCACGTTTTTCGCTTGCAATACCTCCTCCTTGGGTAGTTGGTTCTGATTATGTCTTCTCCCGAAGATTTACCCCTATCACATTCCGCTTGTAGACTGGAGGTCTTCTGTGTGTACAAAGATGCTTTAGTAATTCTGTTGTTTGTTCTGAAGACTAATAAAGTTTGGGATTTCTAGGTAAAAATGTGTGAAATGAAACCCCTAGTTTTTACTGTACTTTATTTGCGTGCACCGCCAGCCGCTGGCAAAACAGGACCCAACTCATTAATGCCCGCTGATACTAATTCTCTATCGTATTGAAAAGAGTCGAAATATCTACTTTACTTCAATTTTGAGATCGCTTTCCACACAGTCGGAGATTATTCGCTGGTTTGGAGGTTCCGCATTGATATTCATAGCAACTGCTGAGTAACATTACAGGAAGGGTAGGATAATAGACGGAGTAAAGAAGAGAGCTATGCTTTACTTTCTCGTTAGCAGTGCGGGAGATAGACCTCACTCCTATCCTACAACTATTCCAGCAGCAGCAAGTAACGGCGTGAAAGCTGAGTGACTGTTCTACTAACTAACTATAAAGGGACAGGTTCTAACACCTTACTTAGAGGCGGGAGAATTGGTTGAAGGTTTTGGTCTGAATTTGACTCCCAACTTGCTTTCCGTCTCATGGAGGAAGCAATTTACTTAGATTATATAGACTTTCTTTCGAAACTAAAATATCGATAAAACTGCTACAAGCACCATAAATACGTGGAAGAGACTTCATGTAGACGCAGAGAGTTTGAAAAAAGATGCTTGAAAATAACTAAATGAAATATACTCCTCAAAGGCTTCATCCTCTAGATCAGCCCCTACCACTTCCCTGGAGACAACATAAGTACCCATATAGTCAACGCACATAGCCGTGGATGGTTCACAGTTACCTATCCACGCTGCAAGTAATACAGCTCACCTGAAGCCTCTCCATCTGGCTCTGTGGCGGGACCACCTATTCCAGCCACTTCATGCCTTCCCCTCCCGTATGACTCGGGTCGACATTTTTTCTTCATCCAGAATATACAAAATGGGTCCGAAGTTGTTCAAATAGCGTCTTTTCGTGAAGGAAATTGATATCTTCACTGCTTCTGGTTTCAATCATTAACAGGAGCTAAGCGCCGCCGTCATTTATTGGTGATTTTTCTTCCTGTCCGACGAGTTTTTTTCGACTTGGGGCCTGGAGCTAACGTTGATGATCTCGTAAATTAAGATAAAACAGATAGAACCCACACAGAGAGAGGAGTTGTCATGATTGCATCCCAACGAAGAAGTGGAGATTAAACTCAGTACTTCCAAAATAAGAAGTTTGGTTTATCTGGCATTAAATCGAAAGCGAAAAAATTCCATATCCTTCAACACTCTCGAGGGCATAAGCCATATTAAGACACATTGAAAAAGTCTTGAGGAAGGTGCGGTACTAAAATAAGCACAAAAATGAGCGGTCATCGGCCAGTTGTTCGATACGATCTTTGCAAACTCCATCTTTTGTAAAGAAGTTGGGCCGTGGATAGAAACAGAATGTTCCATCACCATGAATATCAAGCCAAGTTGACATGGAACCCCAACACGTTGGATATAACCAAAATAAGGGGAAAACTGCAAAGCCACAAAATAGACGGGAATAAAACTAAACGAGAAAAGTGAATGAAGGGAAAATAAGAGATGAAATTGCCAGTGTCGAAGATAGAGGAGCCTTCTACTATAAATGTGCTTTCTATTTCGTGTACTGCGCACTCAAACTGCCTTTTTAGCTGCAGGGCTGCTTCAAGTGATCTTTTCTTGGACATGCTAGCACATTGCTATCATCAGGTGCTGTATTGTACAATAAATGCATGTCTGAGGACTATATAACATCTTTAGTCTTGGTAATTTTTAACCATTCGGATGGCCCTGAGGCCTTGTATTTAGAAACACTTGGGCTCCAACTTCGATCTGATATTTCGCCGAGGAAAGGTGCTTGTTGGGCAAATTTTAGCCTTTATTCATCTCTAACTTGTATATGTGCTACTTGGGCTGAAATTTACCTTTACTACCGCCCCATCATCGGTGGTACAAACCCAGCTATCCAATAGAACCTTCTATGATATATGAGGGATCCCCTGAAAGAGCGAATGTATTCCTGACAACGATGGTTGCCTGTGAGATACTGTTCACCATTTCGCAATGATCCTTGAAAAACAAAAGAAAAACTATGTGCACTACGACTATAATATCTTAGAGTGACTATAAGATAAACTTACAATCAAATCAACTAGAATTGAGGACAAAATGTAAAGTAAATCCCGTTTTTTTCGTACCCAACCCAAGCATTGATATATAGCTCAATCTTGTCACAATTTATTTCAAATGTACGCATACCAAATACCCTCAATCTCAGAAACACCATTTAGTCCTCTTACAGTATCACATGTCAATGGGTGCACGAGAAGCGCGAGTCGTTGACAACGCAGCAGAGAAGCGGAAGAAGAGGGACCTAGCCACGAAAGTGGCTGCCATTCCTGGCGAGGTCCCGCGCAGACTATCAAGGTTAGGAGGGGATTTTGTGCTGCTGGCTTTCGACTGGTTAGAATCGCCTTCTGAAAAAGCATAGAAGGTCATAGAGAAGTACGCGGCAGCTGTCGCGTTTGGCAGCGGCTGTTCTACGAGGAGAGTGTAGACCCTTCTGTATCCGAAACTCAGTTATGCTATCTGATCCACATGTGTGGCGTTTGTAATATGTAGTGCCATAAAACACGAGAAAATTTAGCAACCCTATTCAAAATTAATTTTGTTTCGACTTGGATATGTGGCGAATACAAATTTAAGTGATTAAGTAAGATCATCACCTGGTTGCTCCTACCCTTACTTCCACGATCCCTCAACTGAAATGCCCTCTACAGAGCAAGCAAAAATTACTGAAACAACCGCCCTTATCATGACCAGCAACAAGCAGCGAATGCGCTATATATTAAGGCAGACGCTAAGGTAGAGCGAGAAGCAGAGCTACAGGCATTTGATGACAGCGACAGCGACTTTTCTACTGACGACGGGACTTCATCACCTTCACCCCTTTTCCGCATCTTTTATGCTTGAGGGAGCGGAAAAGCAGTAAAAGACATGACCCACTTCCATGCCTCAGAGTTTAACACTGTTTGGGGAAGTTTGGGGCCAACTTTCATTGAGCTCTATAACGAATGGCCTGGTAAAAAGGGAAAATACAGGGGAAAGTATATGTTATTTATGCCTTGAACAACAATAAAAATGAGCGGCCAGTGGGAAATATTAGCGAAATGTTCAACTCTAAAGGTCCAACGTTCGAGAGAGTGATGAAAAATGATTGAATTGCTTAGTGGCCCTCTTTACGAAGAAATTGTAGAAAGTAATGGGACCCTTTCTCTTTTCGATCAGATACTTCAAGACTAAAAACTTTTTAGTACTTCTCTTCCGCTAGGTACGCTACTTATTTCACTTTTCAACATGCGATTAGGTCGGGTGGAAGTATGCAGGAAGGGAATGTTTTTTATGGAGGGAAACACAAGCTGTATGGGTTCAAAGTCGAAGTTTCTGTGCTTCCAAATACAAAGGCTCTGAACTGTCCGACGTATTACCCTGGGTCAGTGGCCAATTTGGCAACATTTCGGCGGAATATTTTTTTTCCACAGAGCTGTCCTCAAAAAGGCAATTTCGGAAAGAGAAATAGCCAAAACTTGTCCCCTCTGCGGTGAGTTACCGAACTTTTGGAGTATATTTATGTATAAAGGGTACCAAGGGCGATAAAGTTTACCAGGGCACTGATTCCGAAAAAGAAGCCGCGGAATGGAAAGTTTATGTCGAGAAGAAGAGACCGAAAAGAAGAAAATGTCGTCTGCTCGTACTATCGTGGATTTTTTTTCGGCGGTTGTGCTCACTGTTCGTGTTATCATGGAAAATTTTTTTTGGGTTGTTGTGCTCACTGTGGGCAGTAGCTGGGAGTAAGTGGCTCTACAAATAAGACTTCTATGATTGCCTTTTTCGCCTTTGTGCATAGCTGTGAACTAGTCACGTTCAGTTGCATCCTTTGCGCTCGGAAGACGACACTCAGCAGAGGCGTTTTAAAAAGAATTTGTAATCTATTGGCGAAGGCATTTCCATTAGACTTCTCAACGTTCAGAAGCGCTATCGTAACAAGCGTTGCAAGGAGATTGAATTTCATTTTCGTACTGTAGAGGTTAACGGTAGTGAGTTTGAGTCTGATTAGAGAAACGAACAAAAATTATTTTTTAGAACCGGCCTTCATCAATGCTAATGGATACCGAACGGGAGGAGGGAGAAATTTCGGTAGCGTTTTGAACCAAAGAGCTATAAGCAAGTAGAAGAGTGTCTCGTCACTGGCTATGACGCCTCACGGCCGCTGCAGCGCTCTTACAAACGGAGGCGTGGTGAACGGTTGCATCGGGTATGGGGCATGGAAAAGAGTCGTCGAACATAGGTTTACTGGTTTATTTCACTTCACAGGCCTTGCAGCTTTATACAAATTCACTGCATCTACTGTACTGTAGATTTAAACCACTGGTAACCTTGCAGCCAGGGCTACTAGGCACTTCGCTGTCATTACACTTTCCTTACAGTTCTGAACACAGCGTTTGACCCCATTGGTACACTTGGAATAGGTACGGGCGAGCTAAACACTGGGATATTATATCATTGCTTTACCAATCAAAAGCCACCTTGCTATCCCATGCCATCTGGACCAATGTACTTCTTATATCTTGTCAGAGTATGTCACTCTTACCGACTACAATTCTGAAAGCGCTACTTACGATACCGTCAGGGCTGTTTTACGGGAATACCTTTGACCCCGCTGCTGTTAGACTGCATTTTCCTTTAGTTTGTAGCTATCTTCAGTTCTATATAAACCCTGGTTTGGAGCGGCCGGATTTACCCAGAAAGCCTCAATAAAAGTTTCAACCACAGTTCTACCTTGATCTGCTCGTGTGCGCTTAACACCTCACATTTACTGACGTGAACGTCAAGCATACTGCGTCAGACCTCGGCATCTATGTAGTATTCGCGATAATGATAGGGTGTAGAATGGAGCGGATACGGCTGTGGAGGCAGCGGCCGCCAAGCGGGCATTGGGATGAGTGGAGGGTACGGATGTTTCCTGTTGCAGACGGAGTAAAATTTCGGTATGTAGGTGTGCGTTTATTTTTGCTGGAGATGATGGGGGTCGAGGGCGTCCTGTCGGGACGTTCTAGGGACAATTTTCTGTAGTTGGGAGTCAGGAGCGAAGTTGAGGGCGATTACAGGGGCTTAACATGATGAAACGAGGAGGCGGTCATTGCGGAGTGGGGTATGGCCAAGAACCTGCTGTGCAAGTACCCCGTTCGTGAGGAGAGATACTGTTTACGCGATGATCTGACCTCCCTGGGTTTGGCATAAGCCGAGCCTACCCAAGCGGAAGGGCAGTGAAGCCTCTGTCCAGCTTGTGTCGGTTTGGGGGCGATGTATGCTTTCGAAAACCCTTCGCACTCCCTCGTCAAAGTAATATGTAAGTGAATCGTTTAAATGTGACTGAGTACTAGGAAAATGCCACACAAGCTCACAGCAGGATGTGCGGAAACGAATAATCTGAAGAAAGAGACGAGGGTCTTTCAAAATGACAAGAGACATCCGGAAAGTTTGTTTTGTGTCGAGGTTATCGTCGAGGTTATCGTCAAGAAGGCGGAGGCATCCCGCGGTACAGCCAACTAGTATTCCGAGCAAAGTAATAACTTCCTCGGTCTTGAAGTGGCACTACATTGCTGCGGCGGTCAGAAGGTCTTCGGACGGGGCGGTCGGCCACTATGAAGTAGTTGTGTGGCGGTAAAGGTTGATTTTAGAACCCCGATGCCCGTACACGGCCGGAGCGAAACCCAAGCATCGAGCGAGCGTGTCTCAGTGGCACAAGTAGATTTACGTCATCTGTGTGCCATACTTTAAGGGGAAGGTGTGGAAAGGTATTGAAGTGCCCGAGGAGCAGGGATTGCAGCGCAAGGGCGAACAGCAGCATACGTATGTACCTGCTTTTCGTCCCATAGACAGAAGCGGGATGCTTGGCATGGTGAACGGCAGCATCTATATCACGGAATGTACTGTATCTCTTGGACGTCTGTTTTGGCGGTCCGAAAGTGATTTGTTTTGTACATAGCAGAGGTAACTTCTGACTACTTATTTTATTAAATTTTGATGATGTGATTATTCTGAAATGGCCACATATTTTTAAATTGCTCGCGCTTTACAACAAGAGGTTGCAGTAATTTCCATTAGGTATCATATCAATACTGTTGGATTCGACGATATGTATATATTCTCTGGAAATCAATCATAATCCATCAAATGATTGAGATTTCACTCAGTCTTTGGTGGAGAGAACTATTATTGACATATCCCTGGGCACTAGAGCCCAAGAAGAAATATCGACCCTAGTGTTGTCTCTGAGCTTGACATCCAACTTCAGTGTTTCCAGCAACCTTCCCAACAGCAACTTCCGCTATAACCACGTTTATCTACCATATTTATTCTCCTATTTCCCCTCCCTATCCCATGTTATACTGCCTCCTTCAGTTCCCAGTTGCATATATACAGCCGAGAACTTTACGGTTGTCGTTTGTGATAAAACCTTTATCCCCAAGTGGAATTTTCAGCACTACTGACGCACTGAAATATCTCCTGTTGTCCAATCTTGCATCCTTGATGTCTTCGGATCTTTCGACTCGATTTTCTCAAGTTTCAAGCATTCTGCGGATCCCTTTCAGGCATTCTTAAGCAGAAGAAAATTATGCCCTCTAGATGTCCAAGTACCCCCCTGGTCTATATACGCTAGCTTCTCTTTGCCACCGGCGGGGCTGTGCTAGTATTTCGCGGACAGTCAATCCTTAGATTTCAACGTGGTGAGGTATACATCGACCGCCGGCGTAAATTATTCCATGTCACTCACCGGGACATGAGGAGCACATCCCGAAATGTCCCATTCACCATCCAAACTTGAAGCTTTAAACTCTTTGAAACCCTTTCTAAAGTCTTGTCGACTCGGTGCCGGCTTATAAAAGCCGCGCGAACCACTTCAGCCCTACAGATGGAAAAAATAGACTGGTCCCTCTGGCAAAATCCTCGCATCTCTGGGCATATGACTTATGACACTCTGTCCATGCCAAATAGAGAAATAGGCAACCGCCTATTACTCTGCCGCCATAATTTGATGTAATTTCTCTTGGAGAGAGTAATAAGCATGCCGGAGGTGTGAAGAATATTTGATAGCATTTCAAGGTATGTATTAAGTATCCAGGGTGCCAGATGAACGTGCTCAGTCTAATCGCTAGTGGCGTATGCTCGGACGACAAATACAATAACGACTGTATAAGACCACTCGCAATTTTTCGTGCGTCTTCACACCTATTCACATAGTGTGCACGGCTCGTGCATACAATAAATTTAGATAGGTCCTATTATTTGTATTTGACTTTCATGTACAGTACAGTAGGGTAGGTCCTCTCACAGGGTTTCAATGCAGCTCCATACAGTAGAACTCGTACTGAATCCTTTGGACCACTAACAGTGAGCCAAGACTATCTCACCATTGTTGTCGTCAAAGTCGCCCGTCGGTGGTGCAGCTTGTTGCCGTCACATCATTCCACAAAGATTCTTAACGGCAGGCGAAGAAGCCTGTTCTTTCAAAGCGTGCGTAACCATGAACACGGTCCGACCATACTATTAAGGTTCCAGTTAAACCTGTAAAACTTCTGAGCTGTCTGGAGCCTTAGCACTGGAAAAAATGTCTCCTGTCATATATAGAGAGGTGATAGTTCAGTCTCCATCTCGTAGTTGCCGCTAGACAATCAGTTGCGAGAGGAAAATCTGCACCCCAGTCCGCAATTTCGTGGATTACATGAGGTCTCAAACGCAGCTCGAAATTCAGCGCGGCCTTAATCGAGCATACTACTGTATGTGAGGGTACTGTAGAGCGCCAAATTCCATTATAATATAGCATATGTAGGCTGATGACTAGTAATAATCCTTTATTTTACTTAAATTAAGATAGTTTATGAATGCGTGATAATTAAGAAAGAAATTGATTCACCCGTTGAGGCTAAGATAGAAGATCTCAATCTCACCAGATACCAAATTATTTCAGTTGGGCCTCTTATCCATGCTTTCATATTGAATAATCATCATCTCTTCTCCATTCGGTGACCTAGCAAACGATCTTCGATACGGAAATAGACCATACTCGATCATTCACAGGTACCAGTAAGAAACGAGCTCCGATAGAAACCTGCACGAATATTTCACGACCGTTACAATTGGCGAAAGTGTTGCAAAAATTTCGTAAGATGCCTTACCAAATACAGATGAATAGTGGTACATTAATCCCGCGAGAACATGGCCACAAGCATGAATTCTTGATTGAATCAGGCACATGATGGAAGTTTCTTATCAGGTAACTGTAAAACTGAGAAAGAAGAACATAGGAACACTGAGAAGACAAGCATGTTTTTCGATATTATCGCGAGACTCCTCTCACTTGCATTAGTACCGAGAGTTCAAATGCTCAGTTTCAATGCTCAATAGTGAGCTTAATGTTCCATCTCGGGTCAAAATAAGACGAATAGTTAATAGAATTCATGAAGAAAATCATTTCGATTGAAAGTAAGTACTGTGTAAGGTTCCTGTAAAGGTCAGCTTGAAGGCTGACGTTTGATCGTAAAAAGTATACAAAGGCTACATAGTTATCACCGCACAATGGATATCGGAGAATTGGTAACTAAAGTGGGTGTTCTGGATTTCTTGCGTTTTACGACGAGCACTGGTGATTCAAAATGTTTTCTTTTGCATAATGTACTGTCGCCATGAAATTGCTGTAACAAAGTTCTGCGACTACGTAAGATTAAGCTATCGATGATTATAGAGGGGTACAAAGTTGCTAAACAGAATTCTAGAAGAACAGAACTAAACATCGAACATAGAATAATCTCACGTCCGCTACATTTAAAATGCATTAATCCCGGATTCGTAGAACTCCTGAGGATCATAAGGGAAAATTCAAATATTTGGTCACCGATTAATTCGATTCGTGCTTCAGTTAAGCGGCATGATATGTTTAAGGGCATGAAAGCCAAACCGAAGACAATTCTAAAATGCCTATGATCGTTGTAGAGACAAGTTGGTCTTCGACAGTTCGTATGATGAAAAATACTTTTTACAGCTTGATGAGTGTTTACGACCATATGCAAATATACAAAGGCTTGGATTTTTTATTACTCCCGGGCTTGAATGCGAGCACTCGCCAGTGATTTGTAACTTTTTGGAAACTGCTGCGCTGTTTCTGAGTTGCAGTCGGCGGCTAGCTATGTATTTCTAAGAATGTCGATGAAAGCATTCGATAATTTGACTAAGAAAGCACGTGCGGACGGTTAATATGATATTCAGACACTGTTTCTCATTGCCACAATAATGAATAGAAAACTGAGTCATATCAAATATTATTGCACTCTTAGTTAGCAAAGTTGGCAAACACTTCTGACCCTAAGTTTTTAATGGCATTATAGCAGATTTGGGTCTACTTTTTGGAGCCTTTTTATCATCTCTCAACCGTAGGAGAGATCTAGTAGCATTACGAATGGTCCATCAATATCAATGTCATTGCTTCATTCATCAGTCATTGGATGAAAATAGCCCTGACTTGCGGAGGGATGATAATTTTAATCGCATTACTAGGTCAATAGTACGTTCAAATCATTTAATTGATCCTCTAGATTGTTACAGAGCTAATTCAAATCGATATTCTCGTATTGCAGCTGTGACAATAGATCTCTTGGCCGTTAAAGCATCATCTGTAGGTAGCGGAATTTTTTCTCTCATGGTAATCAAATTTTAAATGGTTACCGTTTGGGAATGAACGGGAAGATAATACAGTCCTCTGTTTTCCTGATATCTGTGAATAAGTTCTTTAGCGAATAAAGACATTCGTTGGTCTAACCAGAAAGTGAAACTACCAGCAACAAGTTGGTTAGAAATTGGTCCTATACTCTATACTGCATAAAATGCACTGGATAATATCCAGTGTTTATTGTTGCGGTTGTAGAGCTGGGGGAATAAGTAGAGGAATTAAATTACATTTTAACTGATATGCTGGTTAAGTGGGACTTTTGTATCAAGAACCGCCAGTAAGATAAGAGATAAATGGGTTCGAGGAGATGGCAAAGGCTGAGAAGGCGTGTGGGGAGATAAGTTCTTCAAGGACACGTCCATAGTACGAACGTGCCCAAGTTGTGTTGAACTCTTTTGTGATTCGTCAACTAAGGTGACCAATTAGTAGAGTATTCATTATGAAATCTAATTGATTACATCCATAATGATTACTATATCAGTCTCACTGGATCGCAAGGGGGCCAACCTTTCTGTAATTCATTTGTTATTTATACCATTTAGGCCTTAGGTGATCCAAATTATTCCATCTCTGCCTTCAGAAATTTACATATTGCATAGAATTCCCTTCCCATTAACATCCATGATGTAAATCGCCGTAAATCGCATTTCATCACCTCCCTTACTGAAGAGTTTCTGAACAAAACAATTTGGGAAAAATTGGAAGAGCTATTTTATATAGATTTTAAAGGCAGAGCCCTCTTGAAGTGAACATAAAAACAGTCAGGGATACAGAAGACAATATCATGTTGGTGATGATCACAACAACGATTAGCAGGACAACCGGCTAACTTTCTCCTTCTTACCTCCATTGCTTCGTCATTATTCCACCCCATCCCTGTCTCTTACCTATCTCTCACTATTCCCAAGAGCTCTCTCATTATTCATCCTAAGGTTCACCATAAATTCTGGTTTGCAGGTTAAACCGCATTGATAAGGGAATGAATCAAACCATGATATGTTGCAACGACACCAGGCTACTGATTTGTGGCATTAAGTGATAGAAGAGGCATGGAATGTATATAAAGCACCATCAACAGACTTGCTATGACGCAGGAACTCCCCTGCGTGTATTGATGCAAACCAACCACTGTCGACACTCTTCAGGGCATTTCAGTGAACTGAGGACACCGCCCCCATTTGGGGCTGAACAATACTGTTTAGAGTACCTTCAATCATCAGTCGAAGCACAACCAATAATGGTTATCGCCTCCATCAGAGCTCTAAGTGTCCTTTAAATCAATTTCAGGACCACCTGCTGCATAAACTCCTCGTGATATTTTTCTGGAAAAACCTTTGCGTACTTGCACTCCTCTATAGTACAACCGTATATTAGTGGCAATAATACTGAACGGAGCGTCATAGATCGTCTTGATTCTTCCCTCAGTTATATCATTTATCCCAGCTCCTGTGTAGGCCACTTGCAAGAAAAGAACTTTGGCGATAGATTATACACTACCGTGCAAAATTCATCGCTGCATAAATCTTCTCGTCAAGAAAGCTGCTCATCCCAATTTTTTGTTAAAAATCTCGGAAAAAATACGCTACAAAATATTTTCCCAACCCAGCATGAAGTAAAGTTTGCTTCCTCCAACTTTCCTTTGATAGAAGCAACTGTCCCTACGGTTTATCTCTTGAGCTACTGCTTCTTGTGCCCCCTACGCATTGTACACAACCAGAATAAAAAATTGTTCTTCATCTTTGCCCTCCCGCAGAACAACCCTATAGAGCTCTATCTCTCGCACTCTACTCCTTCTCACCCCTTCCAACCTTCCCCATCAGAATCGCCAAGGCGTATGTCAACCGAAAAATCTATGTATTCTTTTTACGCGCAGAAATTTCCGCCCTTTACATTTCTCTTCTTACTCACTTTACTTTGTTTCTCCCTTCACTCTCTTTTTTTAGCGCCACTAATATTACATTTCTTTATGCTACTTCCCTTTTCTCTTTCTCTTTTATGAGAAACTAACTTCCAATTCGATGGTAATTCTGTTGGCGTTCTCTTTTTATTTGATCTTCCTCGCCCATAAATATCTCTTTCCATAATCAGTATTTCTACACATGACTTCGCCACAATTCACCCTTTTAAGACGATTTTCACTAGATCCCACTCCAGGACCAATTATGGTCCTCTTCTTTGATTCAGCGGGCCCTTTCAATCTGATCTGTTTGGCGCTTTTCAAGCACGGCGGGCACCCGACTTAAATTTAGCTTCATCCCTTTAACAACAAAAACTCAATAATTAATCCCCCTTGACAGCCGTCATGCACCGACTACTCCCTCCTCGACCCATTTACAGAACCCGGTACTATTGCCCCATCACTGTCTCTCCTTTTTAACTTCTGGCCCAACCGACGTCGAGGAACACCCGTCGCCAAACCAGGAAACGCTTGACGGAGCTCTTTTTTGTCATCTGGTGGATATCAAAGCACATAAATCAGTAGAGAAAACTCTGGCGAAGAGTATGGTAAGGAAATGGAGTGCTTTTCGGAATTTATGGCTCCTGGAACCGGTCTACGGGTGGAAAAAGTGGAGTCCGAGGACGAGTACAGATAGGAGGAAGAAGAAGAGGAAGCAGGGGAGGAAGGAGAAGAAGATGAGGAGTCCACAGATGACCAAGGGCCTAGAACCGGGTCATATGGAAAAGGAAGAAATGAACTGGTTGGATCAGATGGTCCCGGCCATGTACCCGGTTGGCGGAGATTCAGGTGAGCTTTATTCTTGGCAGGAAGGAGCAGACAATTTTCGGCCATCCACTGGTATATGCGGAAAGAGCATGGAAATTTTTGTTTTCTTAAGGAAAGTGATAGGTTCTGATCTAGAGGATAAAGGTTTCGAGGAGTATGTTCATTTAGTTTCCTTCAAGGATCTTTTTTTAAAACTTTTTGCGCCTACTTGAAATCTTTTCCTACTTTTTCTGGTCTTTCTAGAAGTTTTACAGAGATTTTTTGTTTGTAAAAATTCTATGTAAGCTTATTAATCATTTCTCCATGAGACGGAAAGAAAGTTGGTAGACAACTTCAAGTCGATTCGTAAGCAGCTAGAAAGTTGGGAAGTCAACCTAGACCCAAGAACTATTTTTTATGCCAGCCACAGAGCATAGGTTATAAAGCCTGCCCCTTTAGAGTTGTTTACTATGGTAGTCACTAATATTTCACGCCTACTCCTCTCTATCGCCCTTTAACGTCTCCTGTAGCACTTTAGTCGCTCGCAACGACTCTCACCTCGGGCAGCTAGTGGTTCACTTATCGTGTGGCTTTATTTTTATTCTGTCAGCGTACAACAAATCCATGTCCCCGCTGGCCTTAATACCCCGTTCATAAAAGATATTCCCGCGAACAACGTTCTTCTCAACCGTCTCAGCCACAAACATCAAAAAGTCCAAATTTAGATTGAATTCACATGCCTCCAGTCCTAAATAGGGCATTCAAAGGGCGCATTGCTTTTACAAATGTGTCCCTCTATACTTTCGGCGCCAAATTTCGGCAAAGTTGCAAATTTGTACGTAGAGCTCGCATTCCCCACCTCCTGGATGGCACATTCGTCGTTCGTAGAAATGTAGCTTGATATGGATATCAATGAGCCCAAAAGTCGAGATCTTTCAAGTTTGCAGCTATTTGATAAGTCTCAGCTCCTTATAGTAGTATTTAATATAAAATATGGCTGTAAAATATGGTTGTTAACAACAATATTTCACCTGCAGGTGAGGCTAATGATAACTCCAATAATAGCATTATTATTAAACAAACAGGAAATTGGTGATAATGTTGCAGAATTGGCACTGGCTCCTTGACAAGCGTCACAAACGAAACCATTTGCTCCAGGGAACCTCACTTTGCAAAGTCTGCTCTGTATGTCTAGCTCAGTTTGGAAATCATATCATAAGCGGTTCGCAACTATTCTTGGTTTATTCTTCAGTAGTTCGGTCTGTACTTGTCACGGGCTGGGACCAGTTCGGTTAAAAACCTCTTCTGAGACAACGAAAACTACTTAATTTTGTGCTTGCGGTCTTTCGCAGGCATCAGTAAAAGATATTCTTGTTTAACGCTTGTTTTTATTCCAGATAGTTCGGTCTACGACGGACGCTTGAAATAATTAGATAAGTCAGTTAGCAGCAAAAAATAGTTTGCCAATGTAGCTCCGTATTATATTCCAGTTTGGCTTGACAGTAAGGTGTCTTCCTTTTCCGGACCCAGCTTAATAACCAATTCCTTGGCTTCCTTTGCCAGAAGCTTCGAGGCTGCGGCTTTCGTACGCCTCGAAGCAGCCAGCAGCGCACATTGATCCATCTCCACTTGTTTGGGTGTTGCTGTTTCCTCTCTGCGTTGCCGTTTGGGGGCTCTCTTTTTATCTCGTTTATCGCTTGCAACACAATCAGCTTCGAAGCGAAACGCATTCGTCGTTTTTCCGTATGTGGCGTTTTCTTTAGTTTCATACAAATTGACGATCCTCTTGCGGTTCAAGAGTAACCCTTCATGCTGAACACCTAACTTTTCTAGAATTGGAAAGGAACGGTTGCAGTGTTCTTAATATTCAGCTACAAGCCTGGCATGCTCCTCGGTTTCAGTTTGACGAAAATTCACTTCCCTGTTTCCAAAACTGATTGCTTGACCTACGTCGTGATATCGAATAACAGTTTTCCAAGCGGGACGTCCATCGGCGGAAGTGAGAGACGTCAAGTCTTTTAATTCACCAACTCCAATTGCAACCTCTCGAGATGCGCTATCTATTAAACGGTCCACATCTTCTCTTTCTTGACAGATGAAGCAGGACTTTGACCGGAACAAGCATTCTGATCAAGCTTGCGTTCAATTGCAGCATTGAGGTTCCACCAACTTCCTCAGCTCCCCGACAGTAAAGCGCGGCCCTGCTGTCGCACCAGCAATATACGTGCCTTACAGCTTGCTTGCGGAGTAGCTCTTACACTTTGTCTCGCGCCTCGGCCTCATTTATGATTTATTTTCCGCCTCTGCTTCCCTTAATGGGTTTGACGGCGAATGGAAAGGGGCATAAACTCTGGTGTTGATGGACGGGAAGCGACACGAGAACTCCATACATTTCGCCTGACAAGGACAGAATACTCTGAGTCATGAGAGCGCGATTTAGTCCTTGTCATTCACGTTGAGAATTGTGTTAGGGATAATCAGAGGGGAAGAGATCCTCAGAAGCAATTACCCCACGAAGGAGGTGTTGAAAGCGACAAAAGTGCTACCGTGGAATAGTTGAACGAACCAAAAAGGAGTGGATAGGGAAGACAGTTGAATGGGCTACAAGCAAGTATGGAAGGGGCAGGGTCTACCACCTCTGCTTAGTGACTAGCGTAAAATAAATCTTCTTGGGTCTGAAGTTGACTCTCAACTTCCTACTACTCGGGCTTGCTTGAAGTTGTCTGCCAACTTGCTTGACCTCCACTAAGGAAGCAGTTTACTCGGCTTATATAGACTTTTGGCTATCCAAAAGTCTCAACAAACATACTAATAACCATAAAATGCATTCACGGGAATCGTGTGAACCAGAGAGACCATTAGAAGATATTTCCTCAAGGTAAATATCTAGGTGCCATACCCATGCCAGCCACCCATCGGCCAGGGGTGGGAATTGATGTGGCCATTATATAGACCTTTCAGAGTCACTCGTAGTATCACCCACAACCTAGAACTGTACTGACATCCACTATGACAGCGTGTCCTAAAATAAAAAATCAACCGATGAATTTGCCACACTCACCCAAATTAAAAATATCTTGCAAATTCAAAAACTGTAAAAATATCTTCCCAGTTCCAATACTGTATACAATTATGGTCCTCATCTAAATTTTTTCGTGTGCGAATTTGCGCACATCACGCCCTCCCGCTCAAGACGAACGTCCCGGCTCGTCACTGCTCGTTGTTCTTGTGGGAGTTCTATCCATTCATCAGGGAGAGTATAGGGTTCACTATAAGGATATGGTAGTAGCTCATTTCCAATATGATGAGAGAGTGTGTACCGTGCGATGACCGGCTCATCTCCTTGGTCAAGAGTTTCGTAGATTCGGCGTATGGTTTCATAGTGTTCTCTAATGAGCTCCTCCCGTTTCACTTCTCCAAACCTTCCAAATGTGAGGTATAAACGTAGTATGCAAACTTTTCTGGCAACGGGTCCAGAAACGGGTATCTGAAGGAGAAAAAAACTCGCAACATAAGGACTGAGTCCTCACGAGTAAGGTGCGCCCCGTGAATGGTCTGGAAGCACATGCAAATACTAATGGCAAAAAAGGAAATTACTTCTGCTTCTCGAGGGTCCTCTGTCATTTCGCGAAGCCAACGTCTAATTGGTAGCCGTCCAATAATTAAGGATGCATAGTTTCCCCTGGGAGACTAGGCGGTGTTTGAGGCGATCTTCTTGGCGATCTTCCTCGCTGCTCCCGACGCCTTGCCCTCTTCGATGATCCGCCCGATCACTTGATGGTCCAGCTCGTATCATCATCACGGCCTCGGGAGGATCTGGTCTTCGGCTGAGGTTGTGTTTCTGAGCGGAGCAACGTAAGGTTCCCATAGAGGATATGGGACCAGTCGATATTCCATATCAGGGGGCAAGCTGTAACCTCTCAGTCGCACATCTTGGTTGTTCTTGAGAAATACGTAAACTGGACGGATAATGTTCAGATATGTTTGCGACAAGTCTCCGATAGCTACCATTCCATACCTCCTATAGAGTAATGATATATGACTTCCACAAACTCTGGACCTGCTTCCGTGAACCTTCCGTTTTGGAATGAGAATAGAACTCTGATCAATAGTCGGAAATCTTCTTGAGGTAGCAATGGTCCGTTCAACGTACGAAAACATAGGCATATATTAATGTAGAAATGGATGATTACGTGGAGTTCGTAGTAGTCACGCGTAATCGAGATGATCCATTCCCAGGCCCTTTTTCCTCCCATAGGAATCATTCTATAGTTAAAGATGAGTATGCCGTGGTTGCGCATAGTCCTGTGTGAGAAGGAATTCTTCAGGCCTCTGATGGTAAGGGACCAGACGACGTGCATGGATTGCCCTCCTTGATCTCTTCCCTGAGCTTGAACAGAGCTTATAATGCGGGTGTCTTTCCTCCGTGACGATGCAAGGGTTCGAGTACTTTGTTTGGAAAGCCGGCCACTTCACAGCCTGTTGCATTGCTTTTCCGTGTGCTACAAGTACTTTAGAGCCGACTGAGAAAGTTTGGACTGGAGGCTCTTCATCCTTATTTCTTGTCTGTGTTAGCGCGCGGTGTGATCTCCAGCTTCGGTGGCCAGTAGTTCGACCTCTCTACTCTCTTCATCGATAACATTTGTTTCCATATCTCTCTGTAACATTCTAGGAGCTCTTCCGTACATTAGCTCAAACGGTGACCGTCCACTTCTTCCTCTTCTTCGACGATAGCCGTATAACACTTTTGGTAAGGCATCTTCCCACTGGATTTCATTCTCGACATAGTTTTCGATATTGCTCGTTTGATGGTTCCAACCATCCTCTCCGCTTTCCCGTTTGACATAGGAGCGTATGCGAGAACTGTCTTTAGCTGAATACCTTTTTCTTCCAAGAAACGAAGCAGTGAAGTTGCAGTAAAACAAAGGCGTTATCCGAGATGATCCTTTTTGGAAGACCAAACGGTTCAATTATTTCTTTTTCGATGAATCTCAGGACCACTTCAGCATTGGCCTCCTCAACTGCAACTGCTATTGGCCATCCAGTAAGATGTTCCACCCCTATAAGGAGATATTTGTTTCCGGAAGAGGTTTCCTTGAATGGGCCGGCAAAGTCAATTGAAAGGTTTCAAAGAGACCGGAAACTGGAAAGCTAGAGTTGTCTTATACTTTCGTATTGGAGTGAATTTTTGACAGTTGTCGCAGCTTTTCACGAAATTATAGACGTCCTTATGGATACTGGGCCACCAGAATCTCTCGTAACGAATTTTTGGTTGTTTCGAGATCCCAATGCCCTAACTCATCATGAAAAGTCCTCAAGATCTTCATTCTTTCTTTCAAAGGGGCCACTAGTCGAGGACCGGCTTTGTGTGTCGGAAGAGTTTCCCATTCCACAATGTAAAAGCCTTTTGTTCCTGCGTACCCAATTTCTGTGTTCAATATCAACCTTTCTCATTTCTAGTCCATCAGGAATTTAATTAGTCCGTGAATATTAGCTTCGTACTCGTTATTGTTCGGCACTTGCACCTCGGCAACTCCGACGATGTCTCGGAAGCTTTTTCATTTGGAATCAGTGGATCCCTCAAGCGGGATAGGTATCGGCAGGCTGATTATTGCGTCCGGGCCTATACACAATTTCAAACCGATATTCTGCGAAAATGTCGAGCCATCGGGCCAAGCGGTGATGTACATCTTTCTTTTGGAATGCTGTCTTAAGTGCCTGGTGATCAGTTATCAAGACAAATTTCTCGAGTGATAAAAGGTATACGCGAAACTTTTTCAGTGCGAAGACAACAGCGAGCGCTTCTTTTCGCAGACTGAGTATCTCCTTTCCGCATCATTCAGAGTGCGACTTGCGAATTGAACCGGGTGTAGTCTTCCGTTTTCATCTTTTTGGGACAAAACGGCACCCAAAGACCGTTCTGAGGCATCTGTCTCCACAACAAATGGTCTCTTGAAATCTGGATACATGAGCACTGGGGGGACACATAGCTTATCTTTAAGCTCTTCAAATGCGGTTTGCATTTCCTTGTTCCATAAAATTTTCCGTTCTTTGTGTGCTGGCATGTAACGGTGCTGCAGTCTTGGCGAAATCTTTGATAAATTCTGTAATATGAGGCCAGTCCTAAGAAGCTTCGAACCTCCGTTTTGGCGGGCCTTGGTGCCAACTTGATTTTTTTCGTTTTCTCTGGATCCACTCTAATTCCCTCTTGATCGACGATATGCCGAGTAATTGGATAGAAGTTTTCGCGAAGAAGCATTTGCTCAACTTAATTTTCAGGCTGTATGCAGATATCCTCTCCACTACTGTCTTGACACAATATTAACTGAAACCATTTGGTTGCCCAAGTCAATGTATGTCCCTAGTCTTTTCATGGTGGGCAGCCAATGATTGCATCGAAAGGGAGATCCGGCATGAAAAGAAAGTCTGCATCAACTTTAGATTCCCCAAAGAACACGGAAACCTTGTCAACAGTGCCCATGCATTTTGAGACTGTTCCATCCGCTACAGTTATTTTTCGAGTCGTTGGAGTAATTTCGAGACCTAGATCTGTCACCAAAATTTCTGAAATGAGGTTTGGAACAGCACCCGAATCGAAGAGAGCTTGGGTTTTTATACCCAATACTTTGACTGGTACCAGCTTAAGACGTCTTGGTGCTGTCGAGGCCGATTGAAGAAACAGTTTCTTACCCTTAGCGAACTTATTAGACCTGATAAATTTTTTGAGTTCTTTTCTCGCATCCTCTGCGTCGCCCCTCAAAAGTTGACCAAACTTTATCCCAGTTGGGGCCGATGCAAGCTCAGCCACCAAATTGTACCTCTTCACATACTCTAGTACGTCCTTAGAGATACTCTTAACTTTCTTACTCCTTTTCGTCTTCTTGGCCGGAGTGACTCCCACTCCTGGAAAAACTTGATCAGACCTCTTGGTTCGATGAGGAACAGGTGCTGGGATATGCTCCAGCATTCCATACTCTAGCCTAGGTTTCTTCGATAAAATGTTCCCCCCCATCCCTTTTTGTCACATTGACTTGACTAATCTCTTCAGCGATGGATACGTTACCAGCATCCGTCAACCTTTGATCCCTTCTATTTTGTAAGATTTTCACCTCTGGTCCTGACTCACTCCTTGCTTCCGATAAATTTGCTCTTCTGCTGTCTTTAGACCAGCAGTTACTTTCATGATGCCCATATCGACCGCACTTTGCACAACGAGTGTTTCTATGTGGATTATCAGGACACCTGTTTGCAAAGTGTCCAGGCTTGTGACAGTAAGAACAGACTTCTGCGGCTTTAGGGGCCCCAGACTGATTCTTCTTAATGGTAAGAGTAAGGCTTTCCAACTGCGAGGTTATCATGTCAAGTCGATTATCGAATCGGGTTTCCAACCTTTCTTCCAAGTTTTTGACATCGCTCCTGACAGATTCTAATGCCGCTGCACTAGTAGCCGGCCTTTGATAATTCTTTTCAGGATGTACGATAAACATCGATGTGCGGGTTTCCCTCGGAACCTCACTCAGTGACTGAACCGTCTCCGAATTTTTGACAAATTCTACTATGGTACCCTTCAGTTCATCAAAAGTGTGAGGGCCCTTGATGAGGAGGAAATCGGAGAGCCGCTTATCCCCCATAGCCGCCTTACGCAGCATTCCGTACTTGGCTTGGGCGTTGAACCCAGCCTTTTCATAAAGATCACACAAGTACACCAATGAGCTTAACAGATCGTCGAAGTTGAGCCGGGCCTCTATGGCGGTACGAATCATCTCATCTGGTTCTACCTCCTTAGCATACTCTTTCACAAGCCACTCACATACCTCACCGAAGTTACGCCCATTCCCGTTAAGAGACCACCCGTCGATATACTTGGACTTATATTTGTGCTTTGCGTCACCATGAAGATAGGCGAAGATACTTGCGGCCTTCTCTTCATCGCCCTTCTCACGCATCACGACGTTGACATATGTGTAAAGAAACTCCTCAACGTCTTCAGTCTTGCCCCCTGTGAACGTTATACGAGCAGCGTTGAGATCCATGATTACAGAAAAGAAATCCCCCGAAGTGTTCCTTAATACTGCCCAACTCGAATACCTCGGGTGCAACCCCCTCCACAAGAGTATCCAATGATAGGGATAAATCGGCGGGGAAGAGATCCTCAGAACCAATTACCCTGAGAAGGAGGTGTTGCGAGCGACAAAAGTGCTACCGTGGTATTTTTGAACGAACAAAAGAGAGTGTATATAGAAGAGAATTGAGAAAGCTACAAGCAAGTATAAAAGGGGCAGGGTCTACCACCGACGCTCTGCGACCAGCGTAAAAAAACGTTTTCTTGGGTCTGAAGTTGACTCTCAACTTCCTACTACTCGGGACTTGGCTTGAAGTTGTCTGCCAACTTCCTTTATGCTTTGTGTTTGACTTAACTTGTTGAGCGCCCCGCTCGGGTATGCTGGCTCCCAAGTAGTCCTACCATTTCATGCAAACAGCCCCTTACATAGAATTTTCAACCCTCACATTCTGTTGCACCTATACAGTACCTATGTGCCAAATCTGCACCGCCACAGTACAGTGCAAAGCATCCCTCTAAAAATAATTAAAAATATAATTGTAAGTGCAGTGACAGCTCAGCCAGCGCAGCATGCCAACTCAGCCAGCGCAGCATGCCAAGGAATATCTACAATTTTCATTATATCACCTCCCAAGGAAAGTTCTAAATGGGACTACAAGTTGCTTTGTCTTTACTGTGGCATCGATCTTCATCCCATTGTTATGAGCATTTGTGCTTCTATCAGAGAAGGTTTCGAGCTGGGCATCGCTGGATCCAGCAAGATGCGAACTTCCTTGCTATCAAGCAAGCCACTAGCCCGTCTCACGAGAAGGGCTGCCTGCTTATCCACCCTACCTCGCTCCTGACCTGATACGTTGCCGTCTCTGTCAACCATCGCCACCTGGCTGGTGCCTCCTCCCCAGCTGATTATGAGTAATCCTAAAGAATGGCACCCAGCGCCGTGCTTTCCCTTGCTAGATCTGTAATGAGTTGATGTTCTCATTTCTACATGTTCGAAATGTGAGAATTCTGGAGGGGTTTCGACTATTTGTTGTATGTTAAACTGGATGTGTTTTTCATTTGAGGTAAACTATGTAGCAACGTAGGCGCATATCAAGAGCAGTTACAACACATTTTCACTGCTGCTCTCCTTGCTGCGTGTCTTGATGAAAAAGGGTGCCCCTTTACTTTGAAGGTCAGTGAACGCTCATGGTTGAAAAACAACTTCTGAGAGCTTTCTACTCACTACGGCTGCAGCCTCGAGTAATGATATGTGTGGATTCACTGATGTGATTGGACCACAGCTTTGCTTCACCTGCAGTAAAGGGATATATCTTCCAAGAGTAAACCACCCAAACCTTTCCCCATGCAGTAAACTAACCCAAATTGCCAGCCTTTAGTGGTTTTCGAGGTCTGACCACCCTGATTCCATGCAAAGGCATAGGAATACACATATTTCACCCTGCAACAAAGTGTGATTCACTCAATTGGAGGGAATAATCTATTTAGGGTGCACTCATTCGACCGATGGAGACCTATGGGAAGGCTAGAGCGGTGCTTACTACTCAAGGCACAAGCAATGCGGCATGTCTGCTCGCCGGCATTGAGCCCGCCTCGTAAGGAATGTTATTTAATGTTACCCATCAGTGACGGCTTATCCCGCATAACGAATTAGCGGCGTGGATACAACAGACCACATCTTGCATCTTCGATACATGGGAAAATGTGGGGTGAATTAATATTTGAAAGATATGGTCAGTTGCGCAACGCATTAAAATATCCCAAAAGTTTTTCCTCATTTGAGTGATAGATTCGCACCTACCGCACAGGGACTAGATTTGACCATTGTCAGCGCTCACTCGGCGCCATATCGCAACAAGCAGATGGAGACCTCCCAGCACTGACCCGGACTGAACGGCGGAAAAGGGAACACTGTGTGACACTGTGTCGTGGCGAAGGTATTGACCTTTTATGGCCATTTATAACTACGGACAAGTCGGATCAACCGGACTATACGCCCTCCATGACCTTAGCAATTGTCCAGCTGATTGTCGAGGGAAGCACCCGCTCTCTAACTCTGGAATATCAAGACACGTGTCTCGGCGTTTGTTAAACTGTACACTGCGGTCATGCGATCATATTGAATAACAGAAAGCTGCGCACATATCCCACCACCTGACCGCCAGACGGGACTCATGCGTAATCCCCCCTAAACTGTATGAACTAGTAGTTCTTTTTTTCTCACTCCAAATGAGTGAATTCTCTTTTTCTCATTCCAAATGAGTGATTCAATCTTTATTGCATAGTGAAATATACTCATTCGGAGGCATTAGCACTCCATTTCTAGACGCGACGACGCAATGAAAAGGTACGAAAATCCCCTGTTGCAGTGCACAATGACGTAATGACCAGAAGCTATTTGTAACATCTGCAATACTGTACTGTACTGTACAGGCCAGCAAACTATTGCTGTAAAACGCAGCAAGTGACACAATTTGGCTCGGTTGGATTTGAACTCTGCTTTTTGCAACATAAAATCCATCGGTCAACATCTAGGGCCTACCGAAAACCTCACGCTCAACATCTGGCGATGATGGAGGCCCTTTTCTTCTCCAGAAGCCGCCCCTATTACAAGCTAGCAAAATATTTGGCTCCTGTGTGGGACATCTTCTACTATTGCCACAAAGTTACCACAAACAACCCCAAAGCCACCTATAAGCAGGCGTTCACTGGGCGCGCGGGTGAGGCTATGACGAGCATGGAGACAACCACCGGTTTCCCTCTCCAGGGTCAATATAGAGCAGAGCCCATGTGAGTGCTGGCTGGATGGATGGATCGGTCTGGATGTCATCCTAGGGAAGGCGACGATGTTGATAGGGACTTTGTCGACGCGGTAGAGTCAGATTCCATTGGGGAAGAGGATTCGTAAATTGTTGATCCTACGCGTAGGGTATGACATCGCTGTACTGTCTATGTCATTCTTTCTGCTTCACGTTTCTTACAGGAAAGAGGAAAAGTTCACGTGCTTGACTGTGTAGAGGAGCTGACGGCTGTTTCCAGAGAGGGAGGAGGCACCAACGCGCTAAAAACGAGCAGGAGGGAGCGCTTCTATTAGACTTGCGTAATGCCAGCCGAGAGACACACTGCATTGGACGAAACGGCTGCCGTTGATGAAATGGTCCTATTTTCCAAATATGTAACTGCCCTAAAATCCCTCTTCCAGATGGACACCTCGGTCGCGTGATCCCAATCAGCTATACCTTGCCCTTACGTCTCGGGAAACGTCAAGATGCATGAAACCATGAATCCGACTTATTTACGTATGTCACAAAGAAATCGTGAGAAAATTTCCAAATCTCCGTGGCATTGCGGTTTTCTCGCTCTCTTGTAAACCGAAATTCCAATAAAAAAAATTGCCTTGTTTGCAAACTTTCACGAAAATTTAGAACTAGTCATAAACCGCTGTCATGAAACACAAGACAGCAAAAGTGAGAACTTTATGGCATCATCGGGTGTCAGTGAGAAACTTTACTTCATTGAGTATCTATCGTGTACAACAGTAACTCCACGAATGTGCTATATATTTTGCTCATTACTTACTGTATGTGCGTTCCCGAAAACTAGCATTGTACGGTAGCCGAGCTGAATGCACCATGTTCTTCGCGCTTGCAGACCGTACATTTTGGAGGAAAATACACGGATTTCCTTACAAGGCGAATGATTGAGTCAAAATGACACTTATTCTTCTTTTCATCAACATATCACTTGGTTATTATCAGTCCAGCAAATCATTCTTCTGGGGAAATTTTTGGGTTATTTTAATGCATGGAAGATGTGGTCAGTTAATCATTCTTCTGATGCTTACGGCACAAAAAATGCAGACAATTCTAGCTTGCTTACAACCAAAATGATCCATTGTAAAATTCCTATACGGTGTGCACTATAATTTCGATTGGGAAGC
The DNA here is from genome assembly GCA_002205965.3 of Kappaphycus alvarezii. Taxonomy (NCBI): domain Eukaryota; phylum Rhodophyta; class Florideophyceae; order Gigartinales; family Solieriaceae; genus Kappaphycus; species Kappaphycus alvarezii. The sequence goes on from NADL03000750.1 coordinate 843,817, forward strand.
GGCTCCAAGCACCAGGACAAGTTTCTCCTTGTATACTTCCACGCTCGGGAATTATAATTTGGTCAGCAATGTATTGCATTCATCCTGTTGGGTGGTCCACAGACAGTTTTCTAGCGTTTTGACGGCTTCCCGGCAACCCTCTACAATGTAAGCTTTTACCAATATCACGACATCCCTCAGGGAACAGCTGACTTCATTTTTCATGGATTCAAAACACCCCAAATTTCCCCCCTCCGGTAAAGTGATGAAATCCATGTGAGGGCTCAACAACCAATCTTCAGCCACAGCCCTCAGGAATTTCTTACGATATTTGACAATGAACACACTAATTGATCTTATGCCAGCAGGGCGAATTTCTAGATTACTGTAGTAAAAATTCGACTCTGCTCATCCGCAAAATAACTGTCACTGCATTGATAGTTCTACTCGCTGCTAGCTGACGTCGCACGCGTTGTGGCTGCAAAGGCATTGGAGAACCATGGAAAGGTCAAACAGGTTTTGACACATAGGCATGCGGCAGTAGCAATGTGCAATGCAGCATGTCTAATGGTGGGCTACAGCCAGTTCTCAAGTTCTCCAAAGAGTTCAAGGCCCTTGCTCATCCCTGAGTTCATAAGCTTGTAGCCATAGTACCAAATGCTTTTGGAAACAATGTGCCTCACTATTCAATCAGTAAAAGACTACAAGATTCCCTCTGTTAGAGTATAGAGCATTGGGTCTTATGATAAACAGTTGTCCACCAGGCCCCCCAACGGCATAGACCAAAGACGGCTTCTTGTTTGAGAATCAAAATGATTTTTGAAACTATCAGCTCCATGACGTACATGTCATACCGGAAAGCGTAAGACAACAAAGAGAGAACTGGCTTAATTTCGATAGTCAGTAGCAGGTTTTCGACACCATGGTCTGTTTCCACGTAAGAGGTAACACTCAGGTAAACTGCAAATATCCCCTTGTAATGCAGGAAAAGTGCTTCGCCAATAGATCTGTTGGACGATGATTAGTTTCGGCATTTCTCTCCAGCGAACAATGTATAAGATAAAGCCCTCAGCCAAGGAGACCTCTCGTCTACCAACCTTACCAAGCAGTGGACATTACATAGCTGTAGACCAAATTGGCTGATACCACTCCCGTCTCGTCATGAATTTCTTAATCCTCTCGACTGCCGTTCTGCTAACGATTACCTATTGCATGGATGAAGCAAATTCGCTCCCAACGCAGGTGTCCCGCACCGAGATTCCCCTATCTACTTCTCCGGATCCGCTTTGTACCGGTTCCTGTTTCGTCGGCTCTGATGGACGATTCATGGCGGAAGCCGAGTGTCGGAATAGAATCGGCTGTGCTGTTAGCGCTTGTGCCATACGGTCAAGAGTCCGAAATCAAGAATTCGTCCAAAGTCGAAAAGTCGTCCAAAGTCGAAAATCGTTCAAAGTCAAGAAATCGTCGGAGATCAAGTACTCTTCGTTCAACGTCAAGCATCCGTTCAATGGCGGGATATGCGTGCAAGCCCGTACCCGCCGCTCCAATTATCCAGGAAGGTCCGCTTTCGATTCCTGCAGAAGTGGAATTTCCTCCCGAAACTATTGTTGGTGGGACTGTTACAGCTGAAATCACTATTGCCGTTGATGAACTATCAAGCTCTTCTCGAGAGGACTTTTACCTTCTTTCTGATGCCACGGGATCAATGGCCGACCAAATCGCTCAGGTTCGGGAAGATTTCAGCAGCCTTGTTCAGGCTAGAACAAACGCCTCTGAAAGTGTAGCTTTTGGAGTTGGATACTCCGGGACGAAAGAGAAAGGCCACCATTCCGAAATTTACAAAGCATAACTGAAGATTTTTCCCTTGCAAGTGCTGCAATTAATCTTCTTGAAGCGCAGGGAGGCCTTGATATTCCAGAGGCAAACTTGTACGCTTTAAGTGAGGTGGCGACCTCTGCCGAGATTGGATGGAGACCGAGCACACGTCGAATCCTCGTTTACTTTGGGGATTCCCCTGGCCATGAGCCACATGCCCTAATGGCGCAGAGTTAACTCGAGAGGATGTTATTGAACAACTTAATAGGGAGGGAATTGCTGTCGTCGCTACTAACTTTGGTGGTGATAGAACAGGGCTGAATGCGGTGACAGTGAGCACGCCGGGAAACGGAAGGTTTGGTTGTGGTAACCCCTTGCGCGGACCAGGGCAGGGCAAGCTAACGATATTGCTGCTGGAACGCAAGGTGTCGTTGCTACGGCAGATGATCCCAGGGAACTGGTCGACATTATTGTTGATGCAGTGCAGAGCTTAGATCAAGAGCTCTCTGTGGTCACGAATGATTGTGCTGGCAGAGTGAAAGTCGAATTTTCACCAGACTTGCCACTCCGTATTGCTGCGGGGGAAACTAGAACTATCATGGAAGAGTCACTATTTTGCCTGGTGCTTGCAATACGCCTGATGGACTTCTATGCGAAATTAGCATCCAGGTAAGCGGTGTAGGAGTCAGACAAATTATTCAGACAACAACTATCGCCGGTTGCACTGGTGAAGATGGATTCTTTTCGTAGGTACTTTGCAATGAAATTGCATCCAAGCGACGTTTTCAACTTTCTAATTCTTAAATCGGTAGTCAATTTGTATCACTAAAATAGTTCCAAATTCCTGCAAGTTTACTAAACAAAGCAGAGTCATGTGATCATCTTGCCGTAAATATCCTCTACCAATTCTACCCTTCTGCGACAATGTTTTAGGCGCGTGCTTGATAAGAACGGATTTTTTTGTCGCCTTCATCTACAGACCTTTAGTTTACTGTATTACCTCTCCTTGTCCAAATTTGCTTATAGCTCCGGTCCTTCCTCGTCCTCTCTGAGCCTCGCTTATCATTACCGCCCTCAAGATTCTATTTTATCTAGATAACTTATACTGTATCTACCTCTCTGAATTGATCCCGAACATTCTTTTTCCCTTTTGCTTACCACCTCCAAATTTCGCTTTTTGAGAAAAAAGCGCAAATGCACTACTAAAAATGATTTATTCTAAACCTATTCCAGTCTATAACCTGCCTGGAGCCTTTTTAATCCCCTTTATTCCAAGTTTTTAAACGTCCGGGATCATTTTGCTCATCTCCCCTCCTGACACCCTCCACCTCTGGCCCCATTCTACAAGGCCTACCAAAAATGAACAATCTACGCCCTCGAAAGTCATTTCCAAAACTCGCCATCCCGCACCCTAAACTCTATTTCCGTACTCCATTTCGGACCTACTGACCGCGAGGACTACCTGCGCGGCAAACCAAGGAAAAGGTCATCGAATTCGTGTGTCGTCTTTTTATTGAGGATGAGGCGGAGAAGGTAGGTAAGGGCTGGAGTAGGACATTGAAGAGGGAGCTGGGGAGACCTTCGAGGAATGGGTAGCACCCGGATTGTCTACGAGGTTAATAACGAGGAAGAGGGGAGAGGAGAGGAAGAGGAGGACGAGGTTGGGGACAGGGGCATGGAAGTGTTAAATGGTGGGCCTGGACTGAGAGTATGGAACAAGTGGTGCCGACGCTGGAACCGGATGGAGATATCTGTAGTAGTTTACATATCTCCCAGGAGGGAATAGAGTGCTATGAGCCAGTCGCAGATATTTGCGGGACTGCATGGACAGCATGGATATTTTAGAGGACTTTTTTGGATCTTATTTAGAGCAGAAAATAAGACGACCTCATGATTGTTAGTTTCTTAAGTGTTTTTGTTTAGAGTATATCATCCACACTAATTGTTTCTTTGCATTTCCTGGTTCCTTCTGTATTTTTGTTCGGACTTTGGGGTAGCCAAAAGTCTATATAAGCTGAATACACTGCTTCCTTATGGTGAAGTCAAGCAAATTGGCAGACAACTTCAAGTCAAGTCCCAAGTAGTAGGGAGTTGAGTCAACTTCAGACCCGAGGAAAAGTTTTCCTACGCTGGTCGCAGAGCATCAGTGGAAGACCCTGCCCTTCCATACATGCTTGTGCCCTCTCAACTCTCTTCCATATACAATCCTTTTTATTCGTTCAACTATACCACGGGAGCACTTTTGTCGCTCGCAACACCTTCTTCTTGGGTCGTTGGTTAGTATCTCTTATCCGACGATTTACCCTATCAGTAACATTTCAGTTTAATGACGCCCACAGAGCTTGGTCCCCTTCACGTACAGAACCATATTCTCCCGTTTAGTGCTTTCTGCTCCAGCAAAACCCTATCGCAAAAGGCGTTGACGGATGAAATCCACGAAAAATTACATGCCTAGCTACCACTCAAAAGAAAATAGGAGGCAGGCGTTTCGGGCCTCCGTGGCTCTTCCCGTTTCGAAAGCATGTGTGTACTGCGCCCTATCTCCGGGACTTAAGCCATATATTGTACTAAGAAAATTCTCGTTGTGGCTCCAGTATTATTGCCAAGCCCCACTTTTCGCCCCTTAGGCACCATGCCCAAGAGACCTGCCCCGAAATGCGACTGTTTCACGACAACTTTCTTCAATTTTTGCACCGAAGTGGAAGTAGGAGGCGCCATGGCCGTTTGGTTGGTCTACTGGCTAAAGATCCGAAAAGCCAGCTCGACTTTTAGTCGTGGAACCGCGAGAAGGCCCCCCAGAAGACCCGGTTTTAACGTGATGGGGGCGGGCACCGACTTTTTTGACATCACCTTCGTGAACCACTTAGTACCCTCCTGCAGGATACTCCGCAACTTCAACACTCTGATCTCATTCAATGCTGCGAAAAGTGCGAAAGTGAGGAGTCATCACTCATTCATCAAGAATTCTGCCAGAGATAGACTGATTTTCGTCCGCATCTCCTCTCTCAGAGGTTAGTACCCGGACGCCTACGCACTACTGAGCGACGTCGCACGCAATGTGGCGGTAAGGACAATTGGGTTCGGAAAGGTTTAAGACGTCCTCCCTCAAAGGCGCGTCGAAACGGCATCAATGCTCAATGCTCCCTGCCTTATGACCAGACTCCGGCCCGTTTGGATGGTGACACGGGCACGCTGCCAACCCCGAAATATGTAAGCTAACACCCGCTTACCTCAATCCCTAATGGAACATGTGGCCTCACTTCTAGGGGTTACATGTGGGGCTTCCGGGCTCCAAAGAGTGGGTATATTGTGCGCCATGTCCCGGACTACAAACGCACATCAATGCCCGGCAGTTTTCCCAGTGGACCTGATATCACTGCCAAGTCCCACTGTTTGCTCCTGGCACACCATGCCCAAGAGCCAATTGCCCTCACACCTGGGAATTCTATGGTGACCACCTCCTCCACTGCATCAACAGCCCCACAGAAGCATCTGTGGCGACCGGCAAGTGAATTTTTTGGCTAGCAATCCGACCAAAGCCGCCTTTCATCCCGTCGTACAGCCGCTAGAGGTCCTCCCACCCCACCAGAATGGATATTCTGAGTATATCTTCTCCTCACGATTTACCCCTATCAATTACTTCAGTCAAAGTATCATAGCAGCCGAATTCGCCTCTAAAGCTCTGTAACAAACAAATAAGCTATTTGAGCGATGAATTAAATCTGTAGCGGCCGACATGGCTGCTCACGCAAAGGGCACGGGGGCATTCACCTAGTGGAGGTCATTTTGCCGCCATGTTGACAGGAGATTCTTGACTTTCTTTTACTCCAACACTCTCTCGCAAAATCACTAACGGACGCAGTCCAAATCGGAGTGTAAGATGAGCTAACCCTCGCTATGCCGCCATAGGCCTGTCGGGCGTCAATGGATCTTACAGTAGCCAAATAATGGATCTTTGACCGCCCATAGTAGTTTCAAATACTGCTATTATCATCCCTTTTCCCGGTAGCTTTCAAATGTTTCTGTCGGTTCCCGACATTTGGATCAGGAACCCCATTCCCAAGGGCCGGGTGTCCGGAAACCTTGGAAGTCTGCAGCGATCAAATCATCCACTGTAGATGCGGCTCGGATCGAGTCGTCAGTCATGATGACCAAGTCAATTTGGTGGGTAATGACATCAGTGTGGGTGCAAGATATCCCGCTATCGAACCCGGTCGCACATAGGACATAAGACCAGGCCAGATACTAGGGAAACGGGCGCTACTGGCGGCATCGACTTTGAGGTCACTTTCGTGAATCTGCTTGCCCCTTCTCATCCCATAATGAGAACCTTCAATCCTCTTATGATATTTAGCGCTGCCCACGCGGGTAAGGTACGAAAAAATCGGGTTCTTATATCCAGATTACCTGGTATGAGCAGGCTCATCTTCTCTCTCGGAGGGTGGCATCTCTATGTGTTCTCTTACATCAAGGAGGTTGCCAAATCGCTCGCCACCAGAGTCTTAGGCAATTCTATTTGAATGATTAACTGCGTTGGTAATCAACTAGAACGCGGCTGCTTGTCGACTGGACTATCAGCCACTTTCAAGATGTTATACAAGCTCCATGAATTATATATTAGATACTGCTACATGGTTTAATTGAAAATTAATAGGACTCATATCTTCGCAATCCTTTGCACTACTCGCAGTAAACAAGCAATCGATTTGTTTCTTTAATGTTTGAGAAGTGCTGTTCGGCTATCTCCTGGTGTATGCTATACGTGTTCAGGATAATGGATAGTATCACTCGTGTGCCCAAATGGCTGGCTCAGAGCCTGTCAGCATTCATGATGCGTTGGAAATCACTGCTGCTACACTATGCCTCTGTGTTTAAACCGCTCGAACCGTCCCGTATGTCTCAATTGCCCCAATAACACGTTCTGCGCCACGTTGGTTAGCAATCCGTAGACGTCTGTGGGCCAGCCCCTGAGGGTGGATAATGAGCCTGCTTCGGGCGGCGGTCGCGATAAAATATTCATATCTTCCATACTTTGCAGCCTTTGCCGTGTTTAGGGATGTGTGGGCGGGTTAAAGGTGCGAACTCTCCTGTTGGATGGTGGGGGTGAGTTGACAAAAGTTACATTGAAAACATTCTTGCGTCTAGTGCTTCTTATTGCCATGATGTCCGGCCTTGTACAATGAAGACCATCCCTCAGCTCAATGGCGGGGTGACGAGCAGCTTTCAGCAGGTCTTGGACAAGCAATTGAACTTGGCGGTCATGTCTTCGAATTCTGTGGCCTCCGTGAACACATTGCAGGAGATGATCCCCGAAGCAGTCAAATGTTTCCGAACAGCTTTCCCTCGGGCAATGTGTGTCCGGAGCTAAAAGCGAAACTTGAGAGTAGTATTGAAGCCATGTCGAGAATTCGCAGGCGTCGATACTAGTCTTCAGACCCGGGCACGGGTAATAGCAGGAGCATTCCTTCGCCCCTGGTATCGACATCGAAGCACGAAAAGAATGCCTCCTTGCGTCTCCGAGAGGAACACCGTCTTGCCCAAACGCGTGAACTGCTCCTGTGAGTGTCTCTTGCGAAGGTTCTTTGTTTGAGCAAAAGGCACTGAATGGAAGAATCCGATAAGGAAAATCGTCGGGAAAAGATGATAAGAGCCAATTACCTCAAGAATGAGGTGTTGCAAGCGACAAAAGTGCTACCGTGGTATGGTTGAAGGAGCAAAAAGGGTGGTATAAGCACGACAGTTGAAAGGGCTGCAAGCAAGTATAGAAGGGGAAGGGTCTACCACTGAAGCTCTGTGACCAGCGTAAAAAAATAGATCTTGAGCGTGAAGTTGACTATCAACTTCCTACTACTTGGGAATTGGCTTGAAGTTGTGTGCCAACATGCTTGATTTCCAAAAAAGGAACCATTTTACCCAGCTTATATAGAATTTTTGGCAAATCATAAAGTCTGAAACATACATACCAAGAACCATAAAGTACATCAAATAGAAGTGTGTGAACGGGAAAGACTAACAGCAGATACAATCAGCAGAAATATCTATATTTCTTCCTTTATACCTTAGTCTTCTAGATCGCAGCCAAAAAATTCCCCCAAACTATCCCTACCTCCAATGCAGTCCACGACTTTTCCTCCCAGTGGTTCCCACCAGCTGCAATGTATAGATCACTACAAAACATTCTTACTGAGCTCCATGACCGGTGCTCAGTGCACCCCTCTTATTCCCTTACGTACAGTTTGAAACACCCGAAATCTGTGGCACCTGAGCAGTATTTATGCTAGTGCAGCACCGCTACTGCACAGTGCACAGAATCCCTCTAAAATTAATTGAAAATAAATTATGAAATACCGCATAGCCAGTGCAGCATGCCTACTCAGCCAGCGCAGCATAATTTTCTTTTTTATTTGTATTTTGGTAACATCAGGATCTTTGACTGTAAGCAGGATTGAGACCAAAGCCGGTGAGCCTCCAGGGCGTCTTCATATGTTGTGAGACTCCGGATGGTGGCTGACAAAACCTATTCGGAGAGCCTGCTGGAGGCTGGACTGGAGGCTTAAAACGCAGCACTTGCGATATATTTCGCAGACGTGAATCTTAGTCCAAGGAACGGGTTTTTTCCTCCTTGGATTTGACAGGTAATTCCAGTTCCCGAAAAATTTCAGAATCGAGGACTCCTCCAGCCAACGTTCGGACGCCACGCTCCATCATTCCGTCGAATATTGTAGCACAGTGTGCGGTGCACGATGGCGGTACTTACGCGCAATAAACACCCGATATTACAGACCCCGAAGCAGTTAAGCAGGAGTTGAAATTCCACTTGCGTATTCTCAATATCGACGACAGCGTTGAGTAATGCTTCGACGGAATGTACATGAAAGGCGAAAAGTTGCGTACTGAACTGTGCGGAGCCGACGGGGGCGTTGAGGACAGTCAACAAGTCCCATTTGAATGGTTGTCGCCACAAAAATTAGGCGTCGTCACTTTAACCTCTAGCTCAACCCCACTTGCTGCATCGCATGTTTGATCTTGCACAATGAAAAACCCACTAACCCACTTTACTCCTATAAAAATATCTAGCCCTTTTCAAAGAAAAGCTACTTTTGGTATAACTTCACACCCCTTGTTGCAAGTCTATGTCACATCTATGTGTATTCGAGCCTCGAAGGCCGTCTTTAGTACAACTATACATTACAGAATGATGGAGGTGAGCACTTGAATATTTTTTCTGCGTTCTCTTGTTGCTTTCATGCAGTAGCAGCATATTTTTTTTACGCGTAATTTTTCATAAATTTTGATACGGGCAAATCAGCGGGATTGGATTCTTAACGCCCATTATTCCCCAACAGAGTTTCTTTGAGCCAAAAACGTGCTACCGCAGTATAGTTGTGGGAAAAAGAGAAGTAGAATGAAGATAAGGGACCCAGAGTATATAAATGTGGCGGTAAAGGGAATATCAAAGTACCCTATTTTAGTAGTTGCACGTAAGTTATACGCTTCTATTATAAAACATTAAATTTAAGCCTTTTGTCTTTTCGTATATGAGATTTACTTTGTCTCCCAATTTGTTCGAATTCTCCCAGATAAAGTCGTTCTACAACTTATATAGACATTTGTGCCGAACTGGAAGTATTCCAACTCATATTAATATCATGAAATGGATTTGAGCAAATATTTTGAACTAAAATTTATTATTAAATTATTTATCTACTATATAAATCTACCCTTCACAAATTCTTCTCATGAGATTCAAAAAATTGATTATTAATAAATTTTTGTGCACCCAATGCACTCAGAAAAAATCCTTGTGACCAGCTAGTGATGGTAAATGGCCTCTTCTGGCACATAAAAGACCTCAATTTTCCTTATCTTACCCTCTTTATCTAAGTTTTCCTCATACGAAGTTTTAATCACTTTAATTATCCCTAGAAAATCATATTTATTCACAAGTGGTGCGCAAATGCCTTGGTAAACCCTCACCACAATTACATTGCAACGTCTATCACGGATCCTTCCACTCTTATTTTTCTTATAAGCTTTCATAGTACTCATTTTCCTCTACCCCTTCTAAATATTTTAATAAATGCTAGAGGACGCACCCTATCACCAGGCTACTGATAAATAATGCGCACATAAATCGCCGGAGTATGTGTGAATTTGCTGCAGCGAGGCGGAGGCGGTGATGTATCCGAGCCAGTGGGTTCATTTTTTGATTATCTGGTATTGGCAGAGGTTGTCAATTTTGGCAAGGGGTTTAGGGAGTGGATGCTATGAATTTATGAAGTAATCGATAGTAAAATTGAGTGCCTTTATATGCTTTTTAGCTGTTTTACAAGCCCCTAACCGAATTAAAATGCTTGAATGTACTGATGTACGTTAATTTACCCGAATTAGGGGTTGACTAGTACAGAAATATTACCACGCGGTACGTACTTAAAATGTATATCTCTTTTTTGTACGCTAACTGAAGGTCGCTAAATGAAGCATGCTTGTAGTATATAATACCATTATCGCCATAATCGTTAACGTATTGATTTGGGAGACTACACAAAATTTATAAATCTCCCTTATTTACCAGTTTTATCTAAGTTGCTGACTAAGCTCCCTCGTTCTAGACTATTAGACCACCATTAGTTTAGTACTTATCCCTTTTTTATTTAAAGGAATCGTTGGTGTGAGGATTTCGTTTGGTTTTCTGTGTTTATTTTCTTCAAAATAAATATATATATGTGCGTCCTTTTGTGGGACTCGAGATGCATAGAAGGGTCGATTATGATTTTATTCAACAGGCAGGTGATGCATGAGGATGGCTTTGAATCCGAAAAATAGCCTGCTTACAAGATTCGGTGGAAACTTAAGTAAGACTATAACTTATTTTTAATAGAAACTATAATGAGAATAATCTAATTTAAGTATAAAGAGCTGGAGTGATAATCTCAGGGACTAAAGAAAGATTCGAAATCATTATTTTCGGCTCTTTTTCAATGTAAAATTTTGAGTGTTTTGATTTTCATTGGTATATGTTCTGCACATTGCTGACGACTCACAAATGGCTGATCATTACATGTTTTCAAGAATAACTCCTGCTTAGGAAAAATTTATTCAGATGTTAAGATAAATATTGCTCATTAATACTGCGCAAGCTGTATTACGTAGTAAGCAGTACAAGAAACCCAACGGGAACAAATTTAAATATTTAATTTCTCCCAAAATCACTGATTGCAGATGGTTATCACCAGTCAAATATCTTTTTGTATGGCTACTCAATACCTAAAGTATTCGTCACTAAATTAAGACTTGTTCATAGACTGACTTAAGGATTTCTTTTTAGGGTGTTGAAAAAGTGATGCCAAGTTTACTTCATAGATTTGGCAGACTTTTATGAACCGATATGTGTTACAGCTGAGAATTTCTAACAGTTCTCCACCAAAATATTCAGAGCCTAAGTAATTGTGCAATGCAGATCGATACTACCTGTTTTGCTGCTTTTATCTTCAGAGAGAATCAGATGAACTTTAGATTTTGGCTATAATGCTTTGTTAGAAATAAAAGTCGGTATATATCGATTTGAAATTGAATTCCGATGGATATTTAGTCGCCTTTGGAAATAATACCAAGTACTAGCACTTCTTCTAATTTTTGGACGAATGTATTAGAAAATAAACTACCACTCGAGAATGGTAGGTTCTTAGCAAGTTTAGAGACTTTTTTTAAGCATAAAATGCTTCAAAGCGATTTCATGTTGATATTATTACGCGGGCTCAGTAATTTGAATCAGTTTCCATGAATAACGGGTAAATATAATAGGTCCCAAAATTCATAGAATCTTTATGCGAGAAGACCTTGGTACGTAATTTTCAAGTAAATCGTTGATGGAGATTTTGTTCTGATGGATGTAACTTCTTAACTGAAAATTACGCAATTATTCATGCCGTTTTCACCAAAACAAAGATGTAACAGCCTCATCACATATTGGCTCCATTTTTTTCATTTACGGGCCTTGAATTTTCACTGAAAGCAGAGAAGTTTTTTTGCGCTCTTCTGGCTCATTGGAAAGTTGATAATGGCTAAAAAGTCCTATATTTGATGCGAGTTGCTTCCCTAAAAATGAATTTGTGCTTGTGAAACCCAGTAGTACAGTTTTAACAGCTAAAAACAACACAAATAAGGGCTCATATCATATCTTTGCTCTAGAAATCAAAACACACCTTGTTTTCACGCGCAACATGGATCGGAAATGTTTTAGTGCTAAATCGACCATGCACAAAAGAAACTTCCGAAATCGATCTTTATAATACCTTTAGTGCTTTTATGCAACATAAGACTTGGCTTTGTCATCTTCGGACCACATGCTGCATCTAAATTTAGCTATCCTTAGTAATACGTAACCCTATCATTAAGCGGCTTGCGAAATCTAACTGGCCCTAACCAAAGTTTCGAAGTCAACCTGCTCTCCAGCACCTTAAATGCTGCACTGAACTTTCTTTAAATTTTCTCTATTAGCATTTTTGTGGCTACCTTCCTCGAAAAGCATCCGGACATACAAAAAATTAATCTCTTCGGAGCCTCATCTATCAAACTATAACATTAACAAAGAAGATTGGCATTCCATCTGCGCCAGAATGAAATTCAATCCAAGCAGTTATCGAAACCCATTGCATACAATAAAGCGGAACCCGTATAATTGATTGTAAAAATGAATTCTTGCTTCTCAGTTTCCCTCTGAGAAGGCTAAATCTCCTTGGCTATACTACTTCAAATTACTTTTGCATCTAATTAGGCTTAGATAATCATTGAAAAGGGGACGATGAGGTTAATTCACCGAAATGGGTAGTTTTTTTCAATTTTGGGGCTCTAAAGGCCCTATTGAAGAAAAAATAACATATTTCACAACTGAGGGAAGCCAAGCGGGTGAGGAGAAACTGTTAAAGGGAAGAAAATTTCATTTTGGAGGCGATGATATAAATGATTCTCCTGGCCCAATTGCGAAGCTATCTCCAAACACTCCATCTAATTCCTGCCAGCTATTTTGAACTCTATGCTTTCATGGTCTATTAGAATCCTATATTAATCTTTTATGCTCTTCTCAATTCAGAATTTCGACCGACGAAATAGGGCGGGAGTACCATAAATCGCAGTCACTTGATATTTTCTCGTCTGAAAATAGCAATAAGGAAGCCCTCAGCACTGGAGGAAATTCAGGATCATTGATGCTAAATTTCATGCGAAGATGTTCTGGTAGTAGTTGAAGCATCGCTGTAGCTCGGCGAAAGGCCGCGCTTTGTAAAATCGGAGTTTACAGCTAGTTGAAGTATGATACACATGAAAGAATATCTTTTCAAGTTTAACAGTTTAATGGGTATCATCTAGCAATAACAGCGTAGGAGGCTACTTCTACGGTATTTTTTAATTTAATTACCTAAAAGATAGAAGAAAAATTTAGTGTCCAGAAAGATATCTACAAATAACGCCTTTTGCTTCATTTGAGGTCTTTTATTTAGTCCATGAGTGCAAGAAGTATTTATCTGAACACATTTGTTTTATTTGGGCTGAATAAAACATGAACTTGACAAACCAACGAAAATAGGTAAGCTACAGAAAAAATATTTTGGAAAATATAAACGACTGGAAAGATGTACTGTTACCCGAGAAACATGATAAGACCAAAAATGTTCAGCTGATAAAGCGAAAAGTTGTGAATTTGATTTGCGAGGTACAAGAACAAAGAAAATTTTAGTAAAAAGTAATGAGAAATAAAATTTTTACGACATTAATTCGAAGATCATGTTATGATTAAGCTTGCAGAAATAAATATAATTCATATGAACGAAACGAAATTTCTTTTGTCAGATCAACAAAACCTTTGGTGCATGAAAAAAGGTTCAGAAAGATTTTTAGGTGTTTGGTTTTCATAACACGATATTAAGCCTTTCCATTATCAAGGTAGCAATAAAATTACACCAAAAGCAATCACTCAAGCTAATGGTAGAAATTGAGGAAGGAAAAAATGAATTTAAAACATTCCAGAACGAATAAAGGGCGAAGGAACATTTTTTCACGTATCTTTGCGCACAACTGTACAAGTAACAAATACGGACCTAAATATTTCTTACATCTCGAAACTATAAACTTAATACATGTTAACGGGTAAACGTTCCCGTTACAAGAGTTTGTTTTGGTTATGAATTCGAGCACAAAAAATGTTTTGGTCTGACTTTCAGACCTCGAAAAAGTTTTTATTACATTTATTAAATGTTTAGATGTGGATCACATTGCTCCTTGTACCCATATTCGTTTATTTTCTGTTCCAAAAATTTCCCAATTTTAATGGAATGATTTTATCAAAAATCAAGGCGTATTTTAGGTTGTTAAATTACCTTGCACTACTTTATATCATAATAGAAAGCATAATTGTCCAAAAGATAAAAGAAAGGAGTATACAAGGCGCATACTAGTTACTTTAAAAGAATTCAGGCTCATTCAAGTTGTGTTTGAGAGCAGCACCGCCAGAAAATACTGCACACGTAGACACGGAATCTCAAATTCTCCAGTCATTAATGTTATAAATTACGAATAAAACTAGTATCCAATTCGGTTTTTTATAAACGAGAAAATTAGAAGAGCATTTCGCTCGCGAGTAAAACTGACAGGTTTTAAAAAAAATCACCCATTTAATTTCTCCTTTACTAAAATTCTGTCACAAAAGATTCTTTTTTCAATTTAATTTTTAAATGTGAGAGTTTTTATCGAAAATTCTTTAATCTGTCTGTAATGAGGATTCAATTATAAAACATAAAGGTCTGTCAAAGAAAACTATCAGATCTGTCAAAAGAAAACTCTCAAAAAAATTATGCATCATTTAGCGTAAAAGGTACTGGAGCATTAGTATTTTAAGTCCTCTAAAAACTCAAGATTTTAGTTGAGGCTATAATTTTGATGTTCCATGTTGTCACTTCTTCCTTTCCATGAAGTATTATCTCACCTATTTTATCATCAATGATAATCTTCTTATAGAATTAGTCGTTATTAAATTCAATTAAGTTCCAAGAAGTGGGCTTAAAATGCCTACGTAGACATAACAGTAGCTAAGAGGATCATAGGACTATACATATTACACATTAATTTTGCAAGGTTGATATTTAATAGAGCTATACTTTCCGAAAATGATTTGTTACTAAAAAATTTAATGCAAATGAATTTTAAGCATTCGCACACTTTTTAAATACCATTGCAGAAAATTTTAGAACATGGGTTTAAATTTATTTTCTCTTTGTCAATTATTTCCATTCTTGGCAATGAGACAAATAAAAAATTAATAAATATGCCTCATTTTGATTACCCTATTCGTTTAAATACAATAAGACCTCAACTCATTTGAATTTCTATCAATTAAATCTCATAGCTCCGAGCAACACTAAAGTGCATTACAATACTTTCCAAATAACAAATTACCCAAAATTCCCCCCTATTAGGCGTGGAAAAGATATCTAAGAATAGCTTCTGTGCCTCTGATCAAATTTTTTGCACAAAAGAAAGGGCAAATATATTTGATAATGGTATTTTCATAGAATTTCATTTTCTTAAATATTGAATTTCAATTCAAAGGTGACACCAAAAGGTAGATATATGACACAATAGTAATGAAACTTTATGAATTAAATTTTGGTTTTCGGGTTTATAATTTTCCTTGCATAAGTATGGGATTTTGGAGAATTTTGATTGCTGTAGGATTTCTAGAAATATTTTGAGACAACAAGCGACAAAAAATTTTGTCCTAAGAATCAAAATTTATCTATCGACCATTAAAAAGGAAATCGATGTTTATGAAAAAATTTTCACCCTCGCTTGATGATGTAAAAATATCCTATCAATTAAAAAGATTGATTTCCATGGGTATTTTATACAAATATTTTGTGGATATGTATCCTAATACAAGCTTCTGTGATCACATGAAACATAAAATACATTTTGTTAAATTTAGAGAAATATTCACCTGAAAGTAAATCTAGAATCTTTACGAGATCTTTTTCGTAATTTTCTTTGTTTTCTTAAATATCTCTCAAAGCTCGAGAGTTATACGTACAACAATTCTTAAATATTTTCCGTGTGTGGTGAATTCAGATATATTTTTCTTGCTGAATTTATTCGTTACCGTATATATGTTCCTCCAAATTTGATTTACTGACTCCTTTAGTATGCTTATTTTCTTCATTTTTGTGCTAAAAGGATAAGTAAACTATAATTTTGGTACTTAAGCTCTTTTGATTCCTATGAACAGTTTGAATCTGTATTAACTCTCTACAACGCTTCCATTGACACAAAAATGTCTTCTAATGGCTTTGGCTGATCTAAAATCTCATTGAATCTTCTAAAGAAACTATCTGTACCTCATGCTTTTTCCCTATATACCGAATCAGTGATTTCTAAATTCTTTATAGCTATTGCAATGTTCTCATATTCAATTCCACACTATCAGAGCTTTGAGAAGTTTTTCGGGCGGGCACCTCAATATTTTGCAAACGATGATATCCATGTTCATTTGAAAAGGCGGTAAGATCTGTCATATACATAGTTATCCTGCTTTCTGCGCGGTAAATTGCTAAGAAATATCCCAAAAAATTATGGCATATAATTACTGGCTCTCAAGTACCTCATTCAAATGAAGACTACGCTTATCACCATCGCCTCCTGTATTTGTATAAATTAAATTCAATGCTCCTCTTGATGATCTGTGGTGCATAAAAATGCTTTCAGCTCTCTCTGTGATTAATCTATAAACTTTATTCGTAACGAAGCTGTCAAACTGACATGTTTTCTCCTTCAAATCCTCCGATATATATATTTGTCTACACAACTACCTTCCTTATTAGTCCTTTAGATGGCATAAAAGCTTTGGGAAAAGACGTGGGGGCAAAATTGTATTTTCGCCCGCCTTTTTTCACTCTTTAATCCACGACAGAGATTTTACCATCTAAGACGAGAATAATTAAGGTTATTCGTCGAGTTTTTCCAATTGTACATCTCTGTCCTATTTCAAATTATAATGGTTATCTACAGAGACGGACATTGGAAGATTTACGACGCCTTCTTTTCGGAGTAATGATATCTTGAGAGCTCAATGGCTTTATTCCTTGCTTTGGAAATCCGTAACTTACCATTTCAATACAGCATTTCGAAGTTCATTATCATCACCATGAAGTCATTAGTCTCTCCATAATTATCTTCTGCTGACTTTGGATGAAATTTTGACCTCTCTAAAGGCACAGCAGTAATTTTTATAAGAATTAGATGGCCAGTTCGAGCTTATTAAGCATTCTGTTTCACACTCTGATCTCAACCACGACAAATAAATCTATTTTTTGACTGTCAAAAGTGTTTCGCATCACATTATGTGTTCCTTTTTACGATTTTCAGTCCAGCTTGGACTTCTCTCAATAGGTATTAATTCCTTTTGTCCGAAATGACAAACTTTCTATCATTCCTCATACATATTTTTAACAGAGCCCAGAACCCGCTGCTTTTTGCAACAGGATACAGTGAGGTCCTCAGTCCCCTTACTGTAAATCCCATCCCTCTTCTTGGCTGTCTCCTGAGAAGTGCTCTTCCTTAGTTGATTGCAGCAACATCTATCTTATCATTTATCCCCACAAATTATTCTTAAACCTTCGAAAGTCAATAAAATACCCCGTCAAAGTATTTCTTTATTCAAAATTTATGAACTTCAATAAAGTATCCCGTCAAAGCTCCCCCTTCTCAAAACTTCTCAGCAATGTTTTATGCTTTACCTTGTAAATCTTCCTCGTAGAAGAAATACTGTCAATATTCAGTTAGTTGTTTCTGGACACACTCTTGTTTGGAAGCAATAGAGTAGAGATCTAAATAGCTCATTTCAATTCGATAGACGAATGTGACAGATCTGATCCTAAAATCACTTGTAATGCACTATTTATTCCCGACTCGAAGCAAATCATGGGATTAAACTCATTCCAAGCACAAATATTTTGATCTCTTCAACCAATCAACGTCAAAAGCTCGGCATTTTAACTCTTCCACAGTTAATCAACATCGCACACAACTACTAACAATCTGCGTTGCAAAGTATTTGTAATTAATTCTTTTTAAAACGTTCGTGGTCAGCTTTTCCAGATATCTTCAATTGTTGTAGGGCGTTGGAATTTTCAAACACTTTTGGTGCCTTCACATTTTCAATGAAAAATAAGCGTTTAATTATGAAAATTCATCATATTTTACCTAAAATCCTTCTTACTTACATTATGCGTACTTTTGAAGGATACAATTAGTTTTACGCGAAGTTTTTTGTAATAATACTACGCTGGTGAACATCACGAGCAAGACGCGTGCAACCACCTTCTTCTTACAAAGGATTTTAACTAACCGTAAACATTTCTTCTCTACATTCTGTTCCAATTTTCGAAAAAACCAGGAAGAACATTAATTACCATAAACCCCTCCATTACTACCCCTTAAAGTCATAATCGGTCTATAATTCCTTGCTATCACAGATGGGTTATTCTTTTAAAGGAATATGGTTCCTCAAGTTTGAATCGCTTCATTTTGAAACACTATTTGTCCGGTAAGTGTAAATTGCAGTACCAGAACGTGTCTTTCAGATGTTCTGGCCTATTCTCAATAAAGAATGTGAAAAAAAGCTGAATATCTTGTACCTGCTAAAGACAGCCTTCAGTTACTAAAGGCGTAACATTCACTGTGTGTTTTTTTCAAATAAGGACGAGAAAAAAAGCCGTTTAGTATAAGAAAAGGACAGAGACACAATATTCTTTGAAAGAATAACTTCACAGTTTGTGTATTGGATGAGAATAATGCCAGTAAGTGTCCATCAAGGAATTTTCTCGATGTACACGATAAAAAAAGTAATTATTATAGATCCAAAGTAGCCTTTTACCTGAAGTGTCCCCAAATGTGAAATAAAATGTGAAATATCGAAATACTTCTTTTCCCTTCATTTTATTTTGTAGTTCTCACCTGCAATGGATCAATGAGCATTTTTTAATGTATGCATTTTACACCACGCATAATAAAATATTCTATTTGATGCACTATGGCTGCCCTGTGAAGGAGTCCAAGTGCCTGGTATATGCATACGACGAGTTGACTTGCTTTATTTCATTCTATCCAAGCGTTTTCTTGCAGAATACATTGTCCCTATATAAACTTCCGATAGTCCGGGAGCCTTAGCCTGACTTTCAACATGTGAACCTATGTGTACTCGAAACGTTTCCAGTTACTTCTAAAAATTTCCATCGTGCTCCATCTGAGTTACGCTAGTCTGCATCACATCCTTATAGTGTCCTCATTACAATTAATATTCCACAGATCTTCTTCGAGATCTAGACATATTATAGCCTTTTAATTGCTTTCTCCTAATCGCATGACGGGGAATTTCTTGCCAAGGCATTTATCGTCCAATACTATTTGTGTCGACTGCTTGTATACAACGATATGGTAATTTTGTCTCAATATTTCATGATATTTCATGATACGTTACAAAGATACATAACATTTTACGAAGATTTATAAACAATGTTACAGAAAAACCAGAAAAAATCGTTTTGCAAATCACTTATTGGTGTCAGAAATTATGTGTCGCACTTTAATTATCAATTTGGTCCTTATTTATATCATGATCGCTGTTCACCAAAATTCCTGCGGATAAAGTCTGAGAAAAATAATTTATACTTGCATTTTGGCGTCATAATTTTGAAATTTATGCTATTAAAAGTTTTGGTCAGACATCATTTTTTACAGAAAAGGAAAAATTTGATTGCTTGCAAGAACTCCTGAATGTATATTTACGAGATGTATGCTTCATTAAATAAATTGTTATGAATACAATTCTAGAAAGACGAAAAGGCTTTTAAGCATCACAAAACTTTTTTATGTCTTTCAATAACGTTTTTGTGTTAGAGTTGTCTGCAAGATAAAAAAGCTAATATCATATCTGCAAAACGTACCATCAGTGATTATTGACAGTACTACAGCCCTTTAACCGCATTAAGCTATTTCTGAAGCATTTTTGGAAGAAACAGTACCTTCTTGGTGCAATATTTATCTTTTTTTCTTCTGAATACCTGAATTAAATACAAAGGAGCTTATAATGATCCTCATCATTCTTTTCAAAAATAAAATAATTTCATATGTCAAATTTTAAGAAGATACCAAATTTTTGCAGTCAATTTTTTTTTATACGTCTTGTCGAAATAACAACATTAAAACCCCTAAGATCGTGACACATATTTTACATTTTCCATTTTTTTTAATTCCAAAGGAAAATTTTTAATAACTTTATCCATAATAATGTTATTGGACTGTTGGAATTCCTGTTTCACGAAAAGTTTGGAAATTTAATGTAGATCCGCAAAATGATACAATATGAAATAAGAAGTACATCATTAGGCGTTATTATACTCGTCAATGAGATCCTTATACTGTAAGCTCACAGTTTCCGAACTTGGTATCTGGTCTTTATATGGATATAGACTTGGATTGAGATTACTATTTATCAATAAATACGCAAATTTTCGCTCCCAGCTTGAAGTTATTCCTGAAAGATATAAATGAAACCAAAGTTGCTTTTTCTCCTCTCTTCCTTTCAATTATACGGTAAATTGATGGAGTTGGACAAAAGTCTTCAACACTAACCTTGAAACTCGTTTTGTACTACTTAAGTAGTTATTTCAAAATTTCTGAGATCAGGGATAATTATTTACGTCTTTAGTAAGTAACAAAATTAAAGGACACATTCTTCTGTTTAGTCATTAATATTCATAATTATACTCATAATTTTTTCACGCGTTACTGAGAAGTGGATTATCTTGTTTAACTTCGTTACAGCCCTGAAACTAAACGATAAATTACCTTCCCAGCTAGCAAATTGTAATATACATCAGATCTTTGTGGGATATTTAAAGGCCCCGAAAATTGAGTTATTTTTTAGTGAAAGGTTCAGGCACTATTGTCAATTCAAATGCTCACTTGATCATGATTCTAATATTTATCTCAACGTTTTAATTTTCAAAAATATTACACTGGACTTTTTAAAAAAAAGTAGGTATCTGTGTTTATTTGTTATAGATACTTAAATGAACATCACTTTTGTGTTCAACTATTCTTTTGACTATATATACGTTTTACCAATTAGAATAAACTCACTTGAAAAACATAAAATTTCAATTCATCGTGGATAAAAGTGTTTCTGATTTATTTAGAATCATTTATTTTCTACATTTCTTTGTCTGAGGACACTCCGATTCTGTTGAGAAAAAAATCATAATCACCTCCCACGTAGTAGCATCAAATTGTAACCTAATTGATTCTCATTTTGGTGGTTCAGTTGAGACTAGTGGAAAAGATAAATATAAAATTTCAATTAATTATATCTACATTCCATTTTTTCTTTATCTTATTCACACTTTAAAATCTCAAGTTTCTTCTCTGCATTTATTTATCATTTTATTTGGAGGCTGCATATTATCTCATAGGATGTAGAGCGCTATATTCAGGGAATGTATTTCGAATCTTTTGTTTTTGTTACTTTTCTAGTTTTGCTTTCTTCGGAAAAATTAAAAAAGTAAACAATGATTTTCCGATATTCCTTTTCCGCCAGTGAATACATATGCCCCGCAATTTACTTTGAAAAAGAATTTTAGAGATTCTTTACTTGATTTCGTAACGGAAAAAAGGCTTTTTATTTTTATTACTCTCAGAGGCTTGTAAAAGAAGAAGCTCTGGAATTTCAAAAACTTGTCATGGTCAGGATCCAATTGCACTCTTTATTATTATATTGTAAAAAACTTTACTCCCATATCGTTGGAAAATCATTCCTTTCGTGTTCCCTGCTTTCCTCATCCGAAAGGCCAATTCTTCTCCCTTCTTTTCAAAACGAGCAAACTTTCTGATATGTAATAGTAATCAATCTTATTCAGTTCAGAGATAGTTTGTAATATTTTAACCATTAATATAAAAATTTCAAGTTCAAATTGACCTCTCAGTTTCCAAAGAGGGCAAGCGCCAGTGCCCCAAGGCACTAATGCACCCCAAATGCTTCCAATTTTCCAAGGGTAGTACATTATAGGTTTCTTCAGCGAGACACTTTCAAATTGGGTGGGGCTACCTTTTAATGTATATGTATGAATTGAGGGTAGAGAATATCTCGTCCAGCTACCGGAAGTGCTACTTTTAGCTGTCGGAATTGATTCTTATTTTGCGATTTTGTCATAAAGATTGTGTAATAGATATAAAACAATAATACACTTGTCAGAAGGGAAGGAAACACAGAATTAGGTTTTTTCCATGTCCTTAGACAATAGGATGGCTAAGGTCTAACTGAAATCAAAGCAATCAAATTCCACGCTCCTTATATCAGCCCTTTTCTCCCTCAACCTTTCGGGACTGTATTTTCGCAGCTTGCCACGGGTCTACTACAAATTCTTCTACCACTTTGTGTCCATACGGTCCTAGTCCAACCCTTCAGAGGAAGTTGCGAGACTGCTCAGTCTTAGAGCGTTTCCTCCACTACAATAGTATACAAGAACTCAGGAAACGCACCTAATCCGCCTTTTTATTCCTTTCTCGTTCATTTTTGAGTCTTTACATGGTGGAGATGTGGGAGGATTAATGAAAAAGTTGCCTGGAAACGTTTTGGCCCATGCATCAGCGGTCGACCTCACTCCATTCACAGCTCTCTCCCAACCCAACGCTCTCGGGGCCTTCTCTGTGGCTCAAACCTTGCTAAGGCCGTGTTAGGTCTCCTCAATATAGACCCACCTGTCCTTTTTTCCACCGAGTCACATCCTGCCGTCTAAGAAATTTGCTTTGATTCTGCAACCCTGTATAATACCCTACCACGCCCCCTCCTCCTTTCGCCTCCTTTATAATGAGTTTCCGCCGCGCTCTCTTCAACTTCCCTTGTCACTCTGCATCTGAGCCCGACGGAATCTACCTCGCCATCCTCTCTCTTCTTTTCAGTACCCTGCTGTTGCTTAGCTCTGCGCCACCGCTTTCACCTACCCCACTTCAATTCTTAACATGCGGATCAATGGTAAAATCCTTGCCTCTTATGAACCATGGTTCGCCGCGCCCTCTCTAGATTCGGTTATATATTTCAAATTTGATAACCGGTGTCTTCGCCTATTACACATACGTGGTCTCTTCCGAATTTTTGTCGCTCTCATAATAGTAGCTGCCAAGCACCAACGCATCCTACCTCCACCACTTGTAGCATGTCTTCGGCTTCAAACATGGTGCTGAACGAATAGCTCAAGCCTTTTGAATAAACTTCATATCATCACATTCAGCTAATACGCCCTACTTCCAGTAGATTTGGGGAATTCGTTCAATCCCATTGAACGATTCCATTTTGTCCGTGAGTTCATCTTTCATGGCGTACAGACTGCTCGTTACGTGCACCTTGTTTATGGATCTCCATCCAACCTAATCTTCGGCTCCTACTCTTTCTTATCCAGGGAGGGCACCACTCAGGGAGATTCTTTTTTCGTTCACCTTTACACACTGTTAACAAAATTTTTCCTCTTTCCTTTACATACGTCTTTTCTGAAGGCTTTCCTCCATTCATAGTAAACTGAAAACGCGAACATTGTTATCTAGAAGGATTCCGCAACCTCTTTCCTGTGTCTAACTAATACTGAAATACCGTCTCCTCTCTACCATTCTACAGCTCCATCCTGAGTAATTTTCCTCTCCTTCGAGAATACCTACTTCTCCTTTCGAAGGCTGGCTAACTTCGGCCCTATCTGCTTCCCATGCCCAACTTTACTCGGGGATGTCGATGGTAATGTCTAACAGGGTCCTATGGGAGGGGAAGGAATGAATTGCGGACCAGGTGATCCAATCATGGACCTGGTTGGAGGGGCCTCAGGTGAGCATCATCCGTTGTCGTGAGGGGTATGCAATTTTGGACCATCCATGGCTTGTGTGGGGACCAAATGGGTATTTCTCATGTGTTAAGGAATGTGCTAGGTTATGACATGGAGCGTGAAGACTCTGAACGGTAGATTCATTAAGTTTCTTTCAAGTACTTTTGTCGAACTATTTGCGTCCACATGAAATCTTTTCCTTCTTTCTCTGATGCTTCTAGTAGTTTTTTAGAGATTTTAGTGCGGGGACAGTCTATATATGCTAAGTAAATTTTTCCTCCATGAAACGAAAAGCAAATTGGAAAGGCAACTTCAAACCAAAACCTTCAAATAGTTCCCTAGCCTATAAGCTAGGTGGTAGATGCTGTCCCCTTAGAGTTGGTCACTACGACTTTTCTACTCGCTTCATCGTAATATTTGTTTCCATGTCTCTCTGTAACATTCTAGGAGCCCTTCCGTACATTAGCTCGAATGGTGAGCGTCCATTTCTTCCTCTTCTTCGACGATAGCCGTATAACACTTTTGGTAAGGCATCTTCCCACTGGATTTCATTCTCCGACATAGTTTTCGATATTGCTCGTTTGATGGTTCCAACCATCCTCTCCGCTTTCCCGTTTGACATAGGAGCGTATGCGAGAACTGTCTTCAGCTGAATCCCTTTCTCTTCCAAAAAACGAAGCAGTGAAGTTGCAGTAAAACAAAGGGCGTTATCCGAGATGATCCTTTTTGGAAGACCAAACGGTTCAATTATTTCTTTTTCGATGAATCTCAGGACCACCTCAGCATTGGCCTCCTCAACTGCAACTGCTATTGGCCATCCAGTAAGATGTTCCACCCCTATAAGGAGATATTTGTTTCCGGAAGAGGTTTCCTTGAATGGGCCGGCAAAGTCAATTGAGAAGGTTTCAAAGAGACCGGAAACTGGAAAGCTTAGAGTTGTCTTATTTCGTATCGGAGTGAATTTTTGACAGTTGTCGCAGCTTTTCACGAAATTATAGACGTCCTTATGGATACTGGGCCACCAGAATCTCTCAGTAACGAATTTTTTGGTTGTTTCGAGATCCCAATGCCCTAACTCATCATGAAAAGTCCTCAAGATCTTCATTCTTTCTTTCAAAGGGGCCACTAGTCGAGGACCGGCTTTGTGTGTCGGAAGAGTTTCCCATTCCACAATGTAAAAGCCTTTTGGTTCCTGCGTACCCAATTTCTGTGTTCAGATCAACCTTTCTCATTTCTAGTCCATCAAGGAATTTAATAGTCCGTGAATTAGCTTCGTACTCGTTATCGTTCGGCACTTGCACTCGGCAACTCCGACGATGTCCTCGGAAGCTTTTTCATTTGGAATCAGTGGATCCCTCAAGCGGGATAGGTAATCGGCAGGCTGATTATTGCGTCCGGGCCTATACACAATTTCAAACCGATATTCTGCGAAAATGTCGAGCCATCGGGCCAAGCGGTGATGTACATCTTTCTTTTGGAATGCTGTCTTAAGTGCCTGGTGATCAGTTATCAAGACAAATTTCTCGAGTGATAAAAGGTACGCGAAACTTTTTCAGTGCGAAGACAACAGCTAGCGCTTCTTTCTCGCAGACTGAGTATCTCTTTCCGCATCATTCAGAGTGCGACTTGCGAATTGAACGGGTGTAGTCTTCCGTTTTCATCTTTTTGGGACAAAACGGCA
Source organism: Kappaphycus alvarezii (assembly GCA_002205965.3). Lineage (NCBI taxonomy): Eukaryota > Rhodophyta > Florideophyceae > Gigartinales > Solieriaceae > Kappaphycus > Kappaphycus alvarezii. The sequence continues at coordinate 869,203 of NADL03000750.1, forward strand.
CCCAAAGACCGTTCTGAGGCATCTGTCTCCACAACAAATGGTCTCTTGAAATCTGGATACATGAGCACTGGGGGGACACATAGCTTATCTTTAAGCTCCTCAAATGCAGTTTGCATTTCCTTGTTCCAGTAAAATTTTCCGTTCTTCGTAGTGCTGGCATGTAACGGTGCTGCAGTCTTGGCGAAATCTTTGATAAATCTTCTGTAATATGAGGCCAGTCCTAAGAAGCTTCGAACCTCCGTCTTTGAAGCGGGCCTTGGTGCCAACTTTATTTTTTTCGTTTTCTCTGGATCCACTCTAATTCCCTCTTGATCGACGATATGACCGAGTAATTGGATAGAAGTTTTCGCAAAGAAGCATTTGCTCAACTTAATTTTCAGGCTGTATAGATATCCTCTCCACACTGTCTTGACATGCGATATGTGCTGATCCAATGTTTTTGAGAATATACACATCATCGATATAACTCTTGCAAATGGAAGTCCTTTCAAAACCTCGTTCATCATTCTTTGGAATGTAGCTGGGCATTCATGAGACCAAAAGGCATCACTTCGAACCTGAATGTACCGGCTTTGCTGGTAAAGTTTTTTTTCCTTACATTTTTCATCCAATGGAATCTGCCAATAACCAGTGTAAAGATCAATTGAGGTGAAGTATCTCCCGTCCTTCAAGTCCTCGAGGATCTCCATATTGGAATCGGAAATCGATCGGGTATCATTCTCTGGTTCAGTTGTCGGTAATCGACGCAAAAACGCAGCTTTCCATCCTTCTTTGGTGCGACCACAACTGGAAATGACCATGGGGATGAAACTGGCCGAATAATATCATTTTCAGCATACTTGTAACATTCTGAGATAAATTGGTCATATTTTGGCGGTTGACGTCTAGGCCTGTGGTAAATTGGTTGAGTATCGGTAAGTTCAAATGAGTGAGTGACCGGTACACTTGCTTGTCTTAATCTGAAACGCTCCATGCAATTACTTCGGAAGATGTTAACATGTCGGATATTTTCATTGAGGCGGGGGCGGGAAGGTGCTGTACTTTTCTTGAATTTCTGCCATTTGGCGCTGGTTTCTTCTTGATCCTCACCTCAAATTTTGAAGGACCTCTTCCGGCGTGCTCACATCTTCAGATATGGAATTCGATATTTCTTTTTCTTGCAAGTAATCTTCTTTCATGCTCCGAATCCGTCCTTTGATTCGATATATCGCAAAAAGAAACACATTCAGGGTCAAACCTACCCTAGAATTCCAGTCTTCATCTGTTTCAAACCCAGAATCATAATCGTCCCATGCCATGTTCATTATCCCCCGAGCGTACCCTTTCCACTTCCGAAAGTGTTAGTTGGTTCGAATCTTCGCTGTCATAGCTAGAAGTGAAATCTTCACTGTCCGTTTCTTTTAAATCTTCCGGATGTGTGCTTTTGTCGAAATCCAGGGGCATCTTCACGGTTCTGCCGTCAATATTAACTGAAACGATTTGGTTGCCCAAGTCAATGCAGGTCCCTAGTCTTTCCATGGTAGGGCAGCCAATGATTGCATCGAAAGGGAGATCGGCATGACAAGAAAGTCTACATCAACTTTAGAGTCCCCAAAGAACACGGAAACCTTGTCAACAGTGCCCATGCATTTTGAGACGGTTCCATCCGCCACAGTTTTCTTCGAGTAGTTGGAATAATTTCGAGACCTAGATCTGTCACCAAAGTTTCTGAAATGATTTGGAACAGCGCCCGAATCGAAAGAGCTTGGGTTTTCATTCCCAATACTTTGACTGGTACCAGCTTAAGACGTCTTGGTGCTGTCGAGGCCGATTGAAGAAACAGTTTCTTACCCTTAGCGGACTTATTAGACCTGATAATTTTTTGAGTTCTTTTCTCGCATCCTCTGCGTCGCCCCTCAAAAGTTGACCAAACGTTATCCCAGTTGGGGCGATGCAAGCTCAGCCACCAAATTGTACTTCTTCACATATTCTAGTACGTCCTTGGGATACTCTTAATTCTTACTCTTTTTCGTCTTCTTGGCCGGAGTGACTCCCACTCCTGGAACAACTTGATCAGACCTCTTGGTTCGAGGAGGTACAGGTGCTGGGATATGCTCCAGCATTCCATAATCTAGCCTAGGTTTTTCGATAAAATGTTCCCTTCCCCATCCCTTTTTGTCACATTGACTTGACTGATTTCTTCAGCGATGGATACGTTACCGGCATCCGTCAACCTTTGATCCTTCTATTTTGTAAGATTTTCACCTCTGGTCCTGACTCACTCCTTGCTTCCGATAAATTTGCTCTTCTGTTGTCTTTAGACCAGCAGTTACTTTCATGATGCCCATATCGACCGCACTTTCCACAACGAGTGTTTCTATGTGGATTATCAGGACACCTGTTTGCAAAGTGTCCAGGCTTGTGACAGTAGAACAGACTTCTGCGGCCTTAGGGGCCCAGACTTTCTTCTTAATGTAAGAGTAAGGCTTTCCAACTGCGAGGTTATCATGTCAAGTCGATTATCGAATCGGGTTTCCAACCTTTCTTCCAAGTTTTTGACATCGCTCCTGACAAGATTTAAATGCTGCTCACTAGTAGCCGGCCTTTGATAATTCTTTTCAGGATGTACGATAGATCGATGTACGGGTTTCCCTCGGTTCACTCAGTGACTGAAACGTCTCCGAATTTTTGACAAATTCTACTATGGTACCCTTCAGTTCATTAAAAGTGTGAGGGCCCTTGATGAGGAGGAAATCGGAGAGCCGCTTATCCCCCATCGCCGCCTTACGCAGCATTCCGTACTTGGCTTGGGCGTTGAACCCAGCCTTTTCATAGAGATCACACAAGTATACCAATGAGCTTAACAAATCGTCGAAGTTGAGCCGGGCCTCTATGGCGGTACGAATCATCTCATCTGGTTCTACCTCCTTAGCATACTCTTTCACAAGCCACTCACATACCTCACCGAAGTTACGCCCATTCCCGTTAAGAGACCACCCGTCGATAAACTTGGACTTATATTTGTGCTTTGCGTCACCATGAAGATAGGCGAAGATACTTGCGGCCTTCTCTTCATCGCCCTTCTCACGCATCACAACGTTGACATATGTGTAAAGAACTCCTCAACGTCTTCAGTCTTGCCCCGTGAACGTTATACGAGCAGCATTGAGATCCATGATTAAAAAAGAAACCGAAGTGTTCCTTACTACTTCAACTCGATACCTCGGGTGCAACCCCTCCACAAGAGTACCAAATGATAGGGATAAATCGCGGGAAAGATCCTCAGAACCAATTACCCAAAGAAGGAGGTGTTGCAAGCGACAAAAGTGCTACCGTGGTATTGTTGAACGAACAAAAGGAGTGTATAGAAGACAGTTGAAGGGCTACAAGCAAGTAAAGGGGCAGGGTCTACCACTATCTTAATGACTAGCGTAAAAAAATTTCTTGGGTCTGAAGTTGACTCTCAACTTCCTACTATTTGGACTGGCTTGAAGTTGTCTGCCAACTTGCTTGACCTCTCCATGAGGAAGCAGTTTACTTAGCTTATATAGACTTTTGGCTACCCTAAAGTCCGAACAAAACTACAGAAGGTACCAGAAATGCACAAAACAATTTGTGTGGATGACATACTCTAAAAAAGATACTTAAGAAAAACAATCAATTTGGTCCTCTTATTTCCCATTCTCTAAATCAGATCCAAACAACTCCTCTAAAATATCCATGCTGTCAAGCAATCCCCACAAATATCTGCGAATGGCTCACAAGCTCTCTATTCCCCCTGGGAGATATCTAGACTACTAAAGATTCTCCATCCGGTTCCATCGTGGGCACAACTTGATCCATACTCTCCATTCCAGGCCCCACCAGTCCAACACTTTCCATGCCCCCTGTTCCCTCATCCTCCTCCTCCCCTCCTCCCCCTCCCTCCTCCTCCATCCTCTCTTCCCCTCTCCCTTCCCCATCCTCTTCTGAGCCTCGTACACTAACTCAGGGCTAACCATTCCTCGAAAGGACTCCGCGCTCTCCTCCCCGACTTTCTCAGTCTCATCCTCACTACCTCCCTCGCCTCTTCTTCTGTGAAGAGGCGGCGAACGAACTCGATGATTTGCTTCTTTGTTTGCCGCCGGATGTAGTCGTCGCATCGGTTGGCCCGTAGGCGCGAGGCGAAGGCCATTGATGGACGGAAGGGCGGTTTTTGGAGATAGGACAGAGGGCGATTTGATGTCATATTTCTGGAGAAGGGATGAGCGAAGTGTGTGGGGGGAGAGGAGTGCTGAGTAAAATGATCGGGAACGTTTAAACCTCGGAATAAAGGTTTAAATAGCTCCCGGGGCCGGTTCTGTAGATTAGAAATAGGTAAAATAAATCTGCAAGGGATTTTCATAGTAGTACATTTACGCCCTTTTTTCTCAAAAAAAACGAATTTGGAGGACGAGGTAAGCAAAAAGAGAAAAAGAACTTGATTCGGATCGATTCAGAGGGGTAGGACAGTATAAAAATATCTAGATAAAATGGAACTAAATTTGGTGAGGACCGCGGTAATGATAAGAGAGGTTCAGAGAGGACGAGGAAGGACCGGAACTATAAGCAAATTTGGACAAGGAGAGGTAGTACAGTAAACTATAGGCCTGTGAGACACGGGGAAAAAATCTGCCCCTAGCAATAGGCACGAAGATTTTCAAGAACCGTAGCTGCGCTGACCTCTGTTCTACCATTCAAGCTTTGTCCACCCCATGGCTCTCGATACTCACGTTGAAGTTTATAGTACCGTGATAATTGATAGTAACTGTCTTAGTTGCACATGTTTACTTTTTGTCCTCAAATCTAGGCTAAAGTATAGAATAAGAGTCCATAGTATGCTCCTTCACACATTGCTGTCTCCCTGACCCATCTGGTAATCAGAAAATTCCCAAATGATGAAGAGAGACTAAACTAAATACACTCGTTATAATTACGAGTCATTCATTTATGTCATAATTAATGAAAAAATGCGTTGAGGATGCATAAGCTCGCCAAATACATCAACACCCTACCCCAAAGGCAGTCCCACTAAGCTACTGTATACAGAGTTTCTTGACAAAGGCAGTGAAAAAAATCCGTGCCAACAGCTTAGTCATCAGGTCGGCCATCATTAGAGGTGTAGGGTGTAACGTAAGACAATGCCGCCCTTTTAACTCTATCGGTAATCATTTGGTATTTTAGATTGATATGCTTTGACCTGTCGTTAACAAATCCATTCTCAGGGCGTTTTATGCATCCGTTATTATCCTCTTTGGTGACAATTTTTAATTATTGAGTTATCTCAAGGTTAGGCTCAAATTTTTTAAGCTAGCAAGCTTCCCGTACTGCATCAGCCAAATCCACCTACTCTGCTTCAGCAGAGCTCTGCGCAACACATGTCTTAATTTTTCTAAGCCAACTGATAGGGCCTCCAGAAAGCATGAACACGTATCCAATTATCAATTTAAGGATTGGTTTCCCTTGACCGTAATCTGATTCACTCCATCCCAAAACATGTACAGTATTATTATCATCTCTACTGTATTACACACCTCCAAGCTTCTCAGTTGCCTTTAGGTATCGCAATACGTGCTTTGTCGCAATCCAAATCGGCATAGTCGGCTTATTCATAAAGCGGGATGAGTACTCCGCCACATATGTAATGTCGGGGCGTGCAGTATTTGAGAAGTGAAGTCTACAATCAATCAGTCGGGAGGGATTTTCATCTGTCTCTAGGCTTTCCCCCTCACTTGAAGTTCCCGACAGACTCAAATCAGTTCCCGAAGGCAATGGCACGTGTGTTGGACAACAACCTTTCATTCCAAAGAACACGAACATACGTTCGATTAAGGTACATCTGTGCGATTTCACAAACTCCTGAGTATTCTAGTTAACCATACCGATAAATCGCTTTGCATCTTCCATGACCCTAACAGTAAACTTAGAGACCATTTGTTGTACCACTACATCAATTCTACGTTTTCCACTCCTGTGATCTTAATACCATCAACGTAGACCAGTAGAATAACAGCTGAACCATTCAAAGAACTGGTATAGAGACTTGGGTCTGCTCTAGAGTATGTAAACTCAATATGCAGCAAGAAATCATAAAATAATTCTCGCTAGGCTCTTGAGGCTCGCTTTAAACCGTAAATGGCCTTCAGTAAACGACATAATTTGTTATAATTCTCTTCCTTAAAATACCCTTCTCGCTGTTCCGTATATATTTCCTCTGCTATTGTCCCATTCATAAAGGCATTCTTCACATCAAAGTGATTGTATGCCAACCCTTTCTTGTAGCAAAAGCGATAAGCATCCGGACTGTAGTGAATCTCACAACAGGGGATTCCCGTTAATGTTGTCAATGACCTCTTTCTGAGTGAATCAGAGAGCCAACAAATGGGCTTTATATCGCTCGAGCTGGCCTTTCGAGTTGAACTTCTTGTCGAAAACCTATTCTTTCTTCACGTGTTTCGCGCTTTTTCGGCAACTGAACTAGTTCCCTCGTATTCAATCCCTCCAATGATTCCATGTACTCATTCATGGAATCACACCATTGTATGGAATCTTTAATGGCTATAGACCCTTTGTATGTAAATGGAACATACAATCGGTCTGCGTTCATTGTAGAATCAGTCACCAAACAGGCATGGTGAAATCCCAATCGATCATCCGGTGCACCAGCGTTGGCCCTGTGCGACCTCTTTACTTCACGTACATGCTCCCATGGCACCAAAACATCATTTTGTTGATTGGTAGGGCTAATAATATGACCTTCGCGTGCAATAATTGCATCAGAGTTAGCCGTATGCTGCTCTTGGTCCCCCATATCTGCACCATTTGGGTTATATAATCCCCTTCTGGCACTTCATTTTAGAGACGAAAAGCAGGTTATACCGTACAGTATCTGAGGTGATTTGTAAACCCTGCTAAATATAAGCTTATGATTTTTTCCCATCGACAACCGAAATAGCTTCGACAATACCCCCTTCTTCAGTCTGAAGAAATTCGCTGTTTCCGACTTGAACCGAACCCTTCGTTGCCCTGTATTCAGCAATTTTTGACTGATCGTTCGTTAGGTGTACAGTGCAAGTAAATTATGCCAGCACCTTGTTTAATTCTTTCTCCTTATCTTTGATGACTAAGTCCGATCGCACGGCTTTTTCGTTACTCTTTCTATCCTTACTTCCAGTCACAAGCATCATGTAGCATTCCGTTCCATATCCTGTGACTTATCGTTCTGAGAATGGCCCATTTTTTACCTTTACTTACAGTTGAATTATTCCTGTAACTGTCGCAGCTGAAGTTGTAGAAGCAGCGATCAGCAGAATGGCCATTTCGTCCGCAATTTGTGCACTTGAAATTGCCTTTATTGCCCTGACTTCCTCATGCTGGAAGTCCCTTATCACCTGAGTCACGCTCCAATGTTTGCTAAGCAACAATCAGTTCAGAAACAGCTTGCCCATACTTCTTACCGGTAGACCCAATTACTTGAGCCATCACTGCAAAATCTGATGTCAATCCACGAAATAGAGCAAGTTTCTTTTCAAATTCAGATACTGCATGCCCTATCCCTGATAATTCGTTAACTAGGTTAACCATTCGGTTCGAAAATTGCACAACGGACTCAGACGATTGTACGGCAATTTCCTATAGAGGCGACCAATTTGCATCAATGGAGGCTGCAGAAACCATTTAGTAAGTAGACTCTAACTTTTCTCAAACCGCTTTGGGATCCCGCATTGTTAATACTGCAGCTTTACAACTAGGCTGATTGTCATCATAATATACGAAAGCATCATGTTCCTTGTTCGCACATCATCATTATTGATAGTTTTTCTGGGTTCAGCCTCACCGATAGAGTCCAAAGATCCATCCATGTATCCCCAAAGCCACTTTTAACCGAGAAATATTTCCATTTCATTTTCCCTCTGGTAGCAATTCTCGATATTCAATTGCTAGATCCGCATGCTAGCGGTTTCGACAATTCTGTTCATGTTGTCAAGATTTAACCCTACACAAAATACAATAAAAGTGGATACAGTCGTCAGTAGATAAAAGGTTTAAGGATAAACAGACTTATTGAAATCATGGTAGCCGACAGGTTCTGGGGCCATAACCTATGGTACCGAGATAATTGATGATAACTCTCTTAGTTGCATATGTTTACTGACCGTCCTCATGGAAAGGCATAAGCATAGAATCGGAGTCTATAGTGAGCTCCTTCACACAGTGCTGTCTCCCTGACCCATATAATAATCGGAGAAGTCCCAAACGACGAACAGAGACTAAACTAAATGCACTCGAAATAATTATGTGTCATCTCTTTATGTCATACTTCATGGCAGTTGCGTGGAAGACGCATTCGTTCTCCAAATACATCAACAAACTTTTGAAGTCCGCACTAGCAGCTACGGCCCTCCTCGCGTCTGCGTTTCCCGCCATGGCTGTACGAACTCCTCTTCCGAAAATCTTCAACTCCTAACCACGGTCTCCGCCCTTACCTTACGACTTACGCCTCACGCCATTTGTCACCAAGGCTCATGGTGAAGGCGACAAAAGTTGCCAGATATAGCGAAGTGTTGAACTTCAAAGTAGATGAGGATGGTCAGCAGTTTGGCTTTCTCAGATGCTGGGAAAACTCCATTCTTTGAAGCAATAAAACTCGCCACTGGATGGATTCCCTTTTCAAACCCCGAACCAATGCAACCATAGGGTAAAGCTGAAACTATAATGGGCACGAGGAGTGTCCTAATAATGACGCTTTTCAGTCTCATTTTGAAGAAGGTGAGATAAAGGCGCAGCACAATTGTAGCAGAAAGAATTCTGAAACGAGTATAGTGGGGCCATGACCAGTGCGCCAGTAGTAGTGGGCTTTAGATGAAGTAGAATACTCCCGGTAGCACTGTAGACACGATCATCCCCCACTTTATTTCCTAGAGCGGGTTCTCACTCCTTCCCTATATAGAGTTGGGAACCCCTAAACAGTACTAAAACACACACTGCATTACGTCTAGTGACATATAGAGGACTCTATTAGCCATGCCACTTCAGCTTAGCTGGAAATCCGAGCCAATAGCATAGCTACAGCTGTGGGACAGCAATGCCACTCCATAAGACTTACAATTTAAATGTGTCAGCTACGCTAATGCGCTTGCACTCTGCGCTGTAATATTCAACCAGCGCAGGTCTGGAACCCTCTATCACGGTTCCAGCAGAGTTTTTTGCTGCAATATTCCCACCTCCTCCTATTGACGTCCACCTCGATGATACTGAGGCAATATCTTCTTCTTCACGATATACTTGTGCCAAACTTCCGTTCCTGTTCCATAGTTGTCCACAAATTCTTTCAGCTGTTGCCACGTAGCTTCATACGTCGGCTTTTCTTTCGCCTTCGCTAAGAACGGAAAGCCATTTTCTCGCTTCCGATGCTTCAAGATTCTTCAACGACATACTCATCCCTTTCGATCGCAGGCGCAGGCTCAGTTCGTGACTCTATAGGTTGTGAAATGTCCATTGGCTGCTCTTTGAACGGAGTTTTATGGATGACATGAATTAAATCATGGATCCTGAAATGACTCGGATGCTCCAGCTTCACAGCATTCTTTCCCCCCAACCCTTGACAAAAAATGGGCCAAGACGCCTAACCATCAATTTTTCTGAGTCCTGCGACTTCAAGTATGCTTCCTTGAACATACCGCTTCACATGTTTTCCTTTTTGCTTCCAGTGGTAGTTCTCCAGCCTGTAAATCGTCTTCCAAACCCCGAAGTGACCCGCGATCTTGGAATCATGTTCCATTTGCATGATGGTAGCGATAAACTGTCGAGGTGCACACAGCTTCCCTGTATACAATAGTCTATTAATATCTCTCTGAAACAAAGGCAACAACCTCTCAACCTGATTCCTTTTCACCGGATCCTCGATAACTTTGTTGTCTATTGAACTGATCACTGAGGAACTGGTCGTCTCCGTAACTCCCGCTCACAGCATCAAGTTAGATATACGGAATTCCCCCGAGTTGAAGGAGATATGTGGCGCTCTTGACAACGCATCTCCCAAAACATGTCTCTTTCCAGGCTTCAAAGTAATGGGTAAAATGTCAAAGTTGCCAAGCTTCTCAAGCCACCTCGCCTCCTTTCGACTAAACTTGGGTTTGGACAAGAAGTGCTTCAACACTTGATTGTCCGTAAATATCTTGAAACTTGATCCTTCAAGATAACATCTGAATCTTTGCAAGTAGTATATCAGAGCCAGCAATTCACGATCATTCGCTGTATAGTCCTGCTCTGTCGGCGTCAATTTCTTCGAAAAGAATGAAATCACCCGATCTCTTCCATGCTCATCCAGCTGTGTCAACGTACCACCGACAGCCAACTGGGACGCTTCAGCATGCACACGTAGCTTCTTCTTCCAGTCGGGTGACACCAAGATCGGAGCACTCGTGATTAATTCCCTCAACGATTCAAATGCATCTGCACATCGTCCGTCCCACTTGTGTATACCGCGGTCCTTCTTGATTATATCAGTCAGCCGCGCCGCAATTTCTGAGAACCTCTTGATAGATCGACGTAAAAATTGAAGCAGAACCAGAATATTGCGAAGGTCAGTCAAAGTATCTGGCTTCGGCTATGTCTTCAATACTATGAACTTCTTTGGGTTAACTCTAATTCCTTCCTTTCCGACGATCATCCCAAGAAGTTAATCTCATCTCGTAGAAACTCACAATTCTTCGGCGAAGCGTAAAGCTGATGATCCTTGAGGCGAGATAAACCCGTTTCAACATGCTTCAGATGCGAATCCTCATCCTTACTGAATATCAAAAGATCTTCCATGTTCACAGCCAGAAAGTCGTCGAGCCAGTCGTAAAATACATGGTTCATGAGCAACTAAAAGGTAGCCGGGGAATTTCACAAACACATAGACGTAACCCAGTACTCATACTTCCCATACTTCGTATTGGAAGCCGTCTTCTCGACATATTCCGGTCAGACACGTATCTGATGAAATTAAGTCTTGATATTGAGCTTCGAAAAACTTCTGGCTCTTCCCAAACAGTCAAACATCTCGTCCGGAAGCTGCAAAGTTTTTTATTTCTCTTCGTGATACGATTCAATGCTCGATAGTCAACAACACCTCGTAGCGGTTTATGTTTCTCCTTGACAAAGAACAGTGAGGCCCCGTATGGAGATTTTCAGGGACGAATCTTCCTTTTCCTCAACATCTCCTCAATGCACTTCTTTGAAGCTTCCAACTCTACAGGCGACAACTGAAACAGTGGGCGATAGGGCGGCTCCACGTTACTGTCAAACTCAATGGCACAATCAGCGGACCCTTATTCGGCGGTAATTCATCCGGGAATTCTTCCTGGAACACCGCTTCATACATCCACAAAAGTCTCTTCAATCTGGAATGTGAGCTCTCAAGAAGTTCATGCTTACTACCACCCTTTCCGAGATCTCCAATGCATTCACCTGCATCACTTGGAAAACATAGAAATCATTCAGGCTTCATGTCTTTTCAGCATACGTCTGAACTTCTCCACACCAGGGTTCATCACTTGAACTTCCTCTTCATCTTCATGTGGAGTTGATTACATAAGGGCTCAGAATCAAGCTTGAAAATCCTTTTCTGATAGTCTGTTTTTGGATTGTTGGCGACATGCAACGGCATTCCAAGGAGAACATCGTATCTGCAAATCGCAACAACCCAGTTCGATTTGTAAACATGGGTCCCGATACGTAGTTTTCCTCCTTGAATGACTTCTGAGGCATTTTCCAGTGTCTTCTGCTCTGAGTGCTTGACGTCAAAATCACAGTTAACAACCTCAGATAACTCCCGGTTCTTCCTGAGAATCTCTCGAGATACTAAGTTCGTATTACATCCATCATCCTTCAGTACTCGAACAATTTTTCCTCCGAGTGAACCAGTGAGTGCAATCAACTGATCGGCTGGAACGTTGACATCAGTTCGGATGTAATCATTCCACGAACCGTAGCATTCATCTCAGTGGCGTCACAAGAGACATTCTTTACACACTGTCTCAAGCCACGAATCTCATCACGCAACTGTTTCACTTAAGTTTTGAGAGTTCTCAACGCAATCAAAATCTTCAGGTCAACCAGAGTCCTATCTCTTCTTTTCAGCAGACCAGCTAGTTTCCGACTTAACTTCTGCAGCACTCGGACCCGAAGACACCACGTCCACATTGTTCATCCCAGCTTTCTCTTCCCTGTCAGTTCATTTGTGCTTAGAGCGACACTTTCAACGACTACCTCCAAACTTATGGCATCAGAAGCAAGCGTTTTCCTCAGGTCATCACTGAACTGTGAATTGCGACATAGTTCGTTCATACGCTGCCCAACGTTGAGGCCCGGCCATGTTTGATATCGAAGTATTCTGAGCATGACCACTGAATGAAATCATCCCGGCTCCAAACAAGGCACCCTCCACATTCAAAAATACCCTCACTGCTGCATGTAGCGTGTTCATTCCTGCTTTCAACACCTCTAGCTTTACTTGCGGCTTCAATACACAGCAGAAGATATCCAGCTTCCCTTCCTTGCTGATATCTGGGATCTTGAGAATGAAATTCCGAAACTCTGGCAGATACACTGCCACAGATGTGCGCTGACTAAGCTTGCGGAGCTTGTCTCTCGAACGCTGCACACTTTCAACGGAATGAACTCATTCTTCACAGCAAGATCAAATGTATCCCAGTTCTGCGGAATCTGGCTCGTCTGCACGACATTGAACCACCGGTTTGCCACATTCTCAGTTAATAAAGACGATGCTTAGTATACTGATAGGGGTAAATCGGCGGGGGAAGAGATCTTCAGAACCAATTACCCTGAGAAGGAGGTGTTGCGAGCGACAAAAGTGCTACCGTGGTATTGTTGAACGAACAAAAGGGAGTGTATATAGAAGAGAGTTGAGAAAGCTAAAAGCAAGTATAAAAGGGGCAGGGTCTACCACCGAAGCTCTGCGACTAGCGTAAGAAAAATTTTTCTTGGGTCTGAAGTTGACTCTCAACTTCCTACTACTCGGGACTTGGCTTGAAGTTGTCTGCCAACTTGCTTGACCTCTCCATGAGGAAGCAGTTTACTCAGCTTATATAGACTTTTGGCTACCCCTAAAGTCCGAACAAAACTACAGAAGATACCAAGAAATGCATAAAAATACTTTGTGTGGACAATATACTCTAAGCAAAAGATACTTCAGAAACTAACAATTAATTTGGTCCTCTTATTTCCCATTCTCTAAATCAGATCCAAACAACTCCTCTAAAATATCCATGCTGTGCAAGCAGTCCCCACAAATATCTGCGAATGGCTCACAGCTCTCTATTTCCCCCTGGGAGATATCTAGACTACTAAAGATTTCTCCATCCGGTTCCATCGTGGGCACAACTTGATCCATACTCTCTATTCCAGGCCCCACCAGTCCAACACTTTCCATGCCCCCTGTTCCCTCATCCTCCTCCACCTCCTCCTCCTCTCTCCTCCCATCCTCTTCTCCTCTTCCTCCTCTTCCTCTCCTCCTCCTTTCCTCCTCTCCTTCTCCTCCTCTCCTCCTCCTCCTCCTCCTCTTCCTCCTCCTCATCTTCTTCCTCCTCCTCATCTTCTCTCCTCCTCATCCTCCTCCTGAGCCTCGTACACTAGCTCAGGGGCTGACCATTCCTCGAAGGACTCCCCGCTCTCCTCTTCGACCTTCTCAGCTCTCCCGGACTTACCCTCCCTCGCTTCTTCTTCTATGAAGAGGCGGCGAACGAACTCGATGATTTGCTTCTTTGTTTGCCGCCGGATGTAGTCGTCGGCATCGGTTGGCCCGTAGGCGGCGAGACGAAGGCCATTGATGGAACGGGAAGGGCGGTTTTTGGAAATAGGGACAGAGGGGCGAAGGTTGCTCATTGTGATAGACGTTGGGGAACGGGAGGCAATGTAGGGTGTTTTGGGTGTGTGGGGGGAGAGGGGTGATGAGTAAAATGATCGGGGGCATTTGGAACTTAGAATAAAGGGGTTTAAATAGGCTCCCGGGGCAGGTTCTATAGATTAGGAATAGGTAAAATAAATCTGCAAGGGATTTTGCATAGTGCATTTGCGCCCTTCTTCTCAAAAAAAGGCGAATTTGGAGGAGGAGGTAAGCTAAAAGGGAAAAGGGACTTGATTCGGGGTCGATTCAGAGGGTTAAATACAGTATAAAAATATCTAGATAAAATGGAAGTAAATTTGGAAATGACGGTTGGAGAAGTTAGGGGCGGGATCGTTGTAGGTTGCTGGATTACACGAGGGGAGGACCATTTCCTGTATTACGTGAAGGGAGGACCATTTCCTGTATTAAATGAGGGGAGGACCATTTTTTGTATTACACGCCCCCTTTCTCAAGGCGAACGTCCCGGGTCGTCACTGCTCTTCTTCTGCTTCCGTTAGTGTTCGCTGTCTTGATAAGATGTATGGTCTCTCAAACGGGTACGGATGCAACTGATTACCAATATGATGCTCTAAAAAGTAGGTTCGCATTACTGGTACCTCACTTTGTAGCATAGCCTCATATATTGGTTTGATCACATCGAGGTGGGGTTGAATACATTCTTCTTCCGTGACTCTTCCGAATCTTCCAAGAGTGAAAAAATATATGTGATATGCAAACTCTTCTGGAAGATGCCGGAGGAATGGATGTCGATAAGAAAAGAAGACGCGCATCATCAAGAACGAATCTTCGTAAGATAAGTGCGGTCCATGTAGCCCCTAAAACATAAACAGATGCTTATCATGAAATAAGAAATGACCTGCGCATCGTTCGCATCCTCGGAGATATTGCGCAGCCAAAAAGATAATCTTCTTCTTCCGACTGTATGCTGTGCATGGTTGTGAAGCAGGCTAGAGATGAAGTTGTGGTGGACGGTCCCGATGAATGGCCGCGACCAGCTCCTGACGTACTGGGACCTGCACGAGGTCCTCTCGGGGGACGACCGGAACCTCTTCTGGGCGGGTTGTTGTCTCCTGAAGGTCCTCCTCTGGTCATCATCACTGCTTCAGGAGGATCCTCGCCGCCTCCAACGTTCCCAATTTGTGGCGGAGAAACGTAAGGTTCCCATAGAGGATACGGGACCAGCCTGTATTCCATATCCGGGGTAAGGCGTAACCTCTCAGTCGCACGTCTTGGTTGTTCTTGAGAAATACGTAAATTGGACGGATAATATTCAGATACGTTTGCGACAAGTCTCCAGCAGCTACCATTCCATATCTTCCTATAGAGTAATGATATATTACCTCCACAAACTCTGGACCTGCTTCCGTGAACCTTCCGTTTTGGAATGAAAATAGAACTCTTATTAATAGTCGGAAATCTTCTTCAGGTAGCAATGGTCCGTTCAACGTACGAAAACATAGGCATATATTAATGTAGAAATGGATGATTACGTGGAGTTCGTAGTAGTCCCGCGTAACCGAGATGATCCATTCCCAGGCCCTTTTTCCTCCCATAGGAATCATTCTATAGTTAAAGATGAGTATGCCCCGTGGTTGCGCATAGTCCTGTGTGAGAAGGAATTCTTCAGGCCTCTGATGGTAAGGGACCAGACGACGTGCATGGATGGCCCTCCTTGATCTCTTCCCTGAGCTTGAAACAGAAGAGACCGGCTTTTGTGTGTCGGAAGAGTTTCCCATTCCACAATGTAAAAGCCTTTTGATTCCTGCGTACCCAATTTCTGTGTTCAAGATCAACCTTTCTCATTTCTAGTCCATCGAGGAATTTGATCAGTCAGTGAATATTAGCTTCGTACTCGTTATCGTTCGGCAACTGCAACTCGGCGACTCCGACGATGTCCTCCGAAGCTTTTTCATTTGGAATCAGTGCGTCCCTCAAGGGATAGGTAATCGGTAGGCTGATTATTGCGTCCGGGCCTATACACAATTTCAAACCGATATTCTGCGAAAATTTCGAGCCATCGGGCCAAGCGGTGATGTACATCCTTCTTTTGGAATGCTGTTTTAAGTGCCTGGTGATCAGTTATCAAGACAAATTTCTCGAGTGATAAAAGGTATACGCGAAACTTTTTCAGCGCGAAGACGACAGCTAGCGCTTCTTTCTCGCAGACTGAGTATCTCTTTTCCGCATCATTCAGAGTTCGGCTTGCGAATTGAACAGGGTGTAGTCTTCCGTTTTCATCTTTTTGGGACAAAACGGCACCCAAAGACCGTTCTGAGGCATCTGTCTCCACAACGAATGGTCTCTTGAAATCTGGGTACATGAGAACTGGGGGGACACATAGCTTATCTTTAAGCTTAAATGCAGTTTCCATTTCCTTGTTCCAGTAAAATTTTCCGTTCTTCGTAGTGCTGGCATGTAACGGTGCTGCAGTCTTGGCGAAATCTTTGATAAATCTTCTGTAATATGAGGCCAGTCCTAAGAAGCTTCGGACCTCCGTCTTTGAAGCGGGCCTTGGTGCCAACTTTATTTTTTTCGTTTTCTCTGGATCCACTCTAATTCCCTCTTGGTCGACGATATGACCGAGTAATTGGATAGAAGTTTTCGCAAAGAAGCATTTGCTCAACTTAATTTTCAAGCTATACTCCGATATCCTCTCCACAACTGTCTTGACGTGCGAGATGTGCTGATCCAATGTTTCTGAGAATATGACGACATCATCGATATAGACTCTTGCGAATGGAAGTCCTTTCAAAACCTCGTTCATCATTCTTTGGAATGTAGCTGGTGCATTCATGAGACCAAAAGGCATCACTTCGAACCTGAACGTACCGGCTTTGCTGGTAAAGGTTGTTTTTTCCTTACATTTTTCATCCAATGGAATCTGCCAATAGCCAGTGTAAAGGTCAATTGAGGTGAAATATCTCCCGTCCTTCAGGTCCTCGAGGATCTCCTCCATGTTCGGAATCGGAAATCGATCGGGTATCATTCTCTGGTTCAGTTGTCGGTAATCGACGCAAAAACGCAGCTTTCCATCCTTCTTTGGTGCGACCACAACTGGAAACGACCATGGGGATGAAACTGGTCGAATAATATCATTTTTCAGCATACTTGTAACATTTTCTGAGATAAATTGGTCATATTTTGGCGGTTGACGTCTAGGCTTGTGGTAAATCGGTTGAGTGTCGGTAAGTTCGAACGAGTGAGTAACCGGTACACTTGCTTGTCTTAAATCTGAAACGCTCCATGCAATTACTTCGGAAGATGTTAACATGTCGGATATTTTCAGTGAGGCGGGGGCGGGAAGGTGCTGCACTTTTCCTTGGATTTCTGCCATTTGGCGCCCTTTTTCTTCTTGATCCTCAACCTCAATATTTTGAAGGACCTCTTCCGTCGTGCTCACATCTTCATATATGGAATTCGACGTATTCTTATTTTCTTTGCAAAGGTAATCTTCTTTCATGCTCCGAATTCTGTCCTTTGATTCGATATCATCGCAAAAAGAAACACATTCGGGTTTCAAACTTATCCTAGAATCCAGTCGTCATCTGTTTCAAACCCGGAATCATAATCGTCCCATGCCATGTTCATTAACCCCCGAGGGTACCCTTTTCCACTTCCGAAAGTGTTAGTTGGTTCCGAATCTTCGCTGTCATAGCTAGAAGTGAAATCTTCACTGTCCGTTTCTTTTAAATCTTCAGGATGCGTGCTTTTGTCGAAATCCAGGGGCATCTTCACGGTTCTGCCGTCAATATTAACTGAAACCATTTGGTTGCCCAAGTCAATGCATGTCCTAGTCTTTCCATTGTGGGGCAGCCAATGATTGCATCGAAAGGGAGATCCGGCATGACAAGAAAGTCTACATCAACTTTAGAGTCCCCAAAGAACACGGAAACCTTGTCAACAGTGCCCATGCATTTTGAGACGGTTCCATCCGCTACAGTTATTTTTCGAGTCGTTGGAGTAATTTCGAGACCTAGATCTGTCACCAAAGTTTCTGAAATGAGGTTTGGAACAGCACCCGAATCGAAGAGAGCTTGGGTTTTCATACCCAATACTTTGACTGGTACCAGCTTAAGACGTCTTGGTGCTGTCGAGGCCGATTGAAGAAACAGTTTCTTACCCTTAGCGGACTTATTAGACCTGATAATTTTTTTGAGTTCTTTTCTCGCATCCTCTGCGTCGCCCCTCAAAAGTTGACCAAACGTTATCCCAGTTGGGGCCGATGCAAGCTCAGCCACCAAATTGTACCTCTTCACATACTCTAGTACGTCCTTAGAGATACTCTTAACTTTCTTACTCTTTTTCGTCTTCTTGGCCGGAGTGACTCCCACTCCTGGAACAACTTGATCAGACCTCTTGGTTCGAGGAGGTACAGGTGCTGGGATATGCTCCAGCATTCCATACTCTAGCCTAGGTTTCTTCGATAAAATGTTCCCTTCCCCATCCCTTTTTGTCACATTGACTTGACTAATCTCTTCAGCGATGGATACGTTACCGGCATCCGTCAACCTTTGATCCCTTCTATTTTGTAAGATTTTCACCTCTCCTGACTCACTCCTTGCTTCCGATAAATTTGCTCTTCTGTTGTCTTTAGACCAGCAGTTACTTTCATGATGCCCATATCGACCGCACTTTGCACAACGAGTGTTTCTATGTGGATTATCAGGACACCTGTTTGCAAAGTGTCCAGGCTTGTGACAGTAAGAACAGACTTCTGCGGCCTTAGGGGCCCCAGACTGGTTCTTCTTAATGGTAAGAGTAAGGCTTTCCAACTGCGAGGTTATCATGTCAAGTCGATTATCGAATCGGGTTTCCAACCTTTCTTCCAAGTTTTTGACATCGCTCCTGACAGATTCTAATGCCGCTGCACTAGTAGCCGGCCTTTGATAATTCTTTTCAGGATGTACGATAGACATCGATGTGCGGGTTTCCCTCGGTACCTCACTCAGTGACTGAAACGTCTCCGAATTTTTGACAAATTCTACTATGGTACCCTTCAGTTCATCAAAAGTGTGAGGGCCCTTGATGAGGAGGAAATCGGAGAGCCGCTTATCCCCCATAGCCGCCTTACGCAGCATTCCGTACTTGGCTTGGGCGTTGAACCCAGCCTTTTCATAAAGATCACACAAGTACACCAATGAGCTTAACAAATCGTCGAAGTTGAGCCGGGCCTCTATGGCGGTACGAATCATCTCATCTGGTTCTACCTCCTTAGCATACTCTTTCACAAGCCACTCACATACCTCACCGAAGTTACGCCCATTCCCGTTAAGAGACCACCCGTCGATAAACTTGGACTTATATTTGTGCTTTGCGTCACCATGAAGATAGGCGAAGATACTTGCGGCCTTCTCTTCATCGCCCTTCTCTCGCATCACAACGTTGACATATGTGTAAAGAAACTCCTCAACGTCTTCAGTCTTGCCCCCTGTGAACGTTATACGAGCAGCATTGAGATCCATGATTACGAAAAGAAATCCCCCGAAGTGTTCCTTACTACTGCTCAACTCGAATACCTCGGGTGCAACCCCCTCCACAAGAGTACCAAATGATAGGGGTAAATCGGCGGGGGAAGAGATCCTCAGAACCAATTACCCTGAGAAGGAGGTGTTGCGAGCGACAAAAGTGCTCCGTGGTATTGTTGAACGAACAAAAGGGAGTGTATATAGAAGAGAGTTGAGAAAGCTACAAGCAAGTATAAAAGGGGCAGGGTCTACCACCGACGCTCTGCGACTAGCGTAAGAAAAAGTTTTCTTGGGTCTGAAGTTGACTCTCAACTTCCTACTACTCGGGACTTGGCTTGAAGTTGTCTGCCAACTTGCTTGACCTCTCCATGAGGAAGCAGTTTACTCAGCTTATATAGACTTTTGGCTACCCCTAAAGTCCGAACAAAACTACAGAAGATACAAGAAATGCATAAAAATACTTTGTGTGGACAATATACTCTAAGCAAAAGATACTTAAGAAACTAACAATTAATTTGGTCCTCTTATTTCCCATTCTCTAAATCAGATCCAAACAACTCCTCTAAAATATCCATGCTGTCCAAGCAGTCCCCACAAATATCTGCGAATGGCTCAACTCTCTATTTCCCCTGGGAGATATCTAGACTACTAAAGATTTTCTCCATCCGGTTCCATCGTGGGCACAACTTGATCCATACTCTCTATTCCAGGCCCCACCAGTCCAACACTTTCCATGCCCCCTGTTCCTCATCTCCTCACCTCCTCCTCCTCTCCTCCTCCTCTCCTCATCCTCTTCCTCTCCTCATCTCTTCCTCCTCCTCATCTCTCCTCCTCCTCATCCTCCTCCTCCTGAGCCTCGTACACTAGCTCAGGGGCTAACCATTCCTCGAAGGACTCCCCGCTCTCCTCCTCGACCTTCTCAGCCTCTCCCGGACTTACCTCCCTCGCTTCTTCTTCTATGAAGAGGCGGCGAACGAACTCGATGATTTGCTTCTTTGTTTGCCGCCGGATGTAGTCGTCGGCATCGGTTGGCCCGTAGGCGGCGAGACGAAGGCCATTGATGGAACGGGAAGGGCGGTTTTTGGAAATAGGGACAGAGGGGCGAAGGTTGTTCATTGTGATAGACGTTGGGGAACGGGAGGCATTTCCTGTATTAAATGAGGGGAGGACCATTTTTTGTATTACATATACCTTGGTGGAGTCATCGAAAAGCACAGGGTTATAAACCTGGATAAGTGACAAACACTGCTTCACTTGATACAGCCAGGAATTGACAATGAACTTGTCCTTGGTGCCATCTAACTTAACTGGCTTATTCGGTTTAAACAAAGGCATCCTCCTCTTCTCCTCTTGTCTCTTGACCTTCTACTTCTTCCTTGAACCTTGTCTAATGGTCGGCTTCTACCAGCAGAGAGAGGATTTCAGCGAACTCTTTCCATACCCTACCCCAGGTATGGTAACTGTTAATCCGTTCGAGATATCCCTACCAGTCTACAAAGTAGACCTTACTTGTCACTGCCTACACTTGGTTAGTGCCGACCTTTACCATCACCAGGAACCCGGCCCCGCGATGCTACCAGTGAAACGAATGTAGTGGGGCCATGATCAATGCGCCAGAAATAGTGGGCTGTGGATAAAGTAGAATACTCCCGGTAGCACTGTAGACACGATCATCCCCCCACTTTATTTCCTAGAGCGGGTTCTCACTCCTTCCCTATATAGAGTTGGGAACCCCTCTAAACAGTACTAAAACACACACTGCATTACGTCTAGTGACACATAGAGGACTCTATTAGCCATGCCACGTCAGCTTAGCTGGAAATCCGAGCCAATAGCATAGCTACAGCTGTGGGACAGCAATGCCACTCACATAAGACTTACAATTTAAATGTGTCAGCTACGCTAACGCGCTTGCACTCTGCGCTGTAATATTCAACCAGCACAGGTCTGGAACCCTCTAGTCCGGTCCCAGCACAGCGCTTTGCTGCAAATGCGGGCTGATAACGGAGATATCGACCCCGTACGGAGAGGCTGCTACTGGTCACCATCTAGGATATTCCGGACCACAACTGATCACATCTTTCAAATATTAAAGCACCCCACATTCTCCCGTTCGGGAAAGCAAAACACTCGGAATCCGTAATGTAAAAGGAGGCAATCTGATGCTTTTGAAATATTAAACCACCCAAACTTTTTCCCCTTGGTACTGAGATCAGAGAGTTGAAAAACATCACAGAGATGCAATGTTGATTTGTACCTACCTACGAGAAGAATCCATCTTCATCAGTGCAGCCGGCGATAGTTGTTGTCTGAATAATTTGCCTGACTCCTACGCCGCTTATCTGGAGGTTAATTTCGCAGACAAATCCATCAGGAGTGTCGCAAGCACCAGGCAAAATAGTGGCCCTTTCGATGATAGTTCTAGTTTCACCTGCAGCAATAAGAAGTGGCAAGTCCGGTGAAAAATCGATCTCAACTCTGCCGTCACAGTCAGTCGTGATCACAGAGAGCTCTTGATCTAAGCTCTGCACTGCATCGACTATAATGTCAATCAGTTCCCTGGGATCATCTGCGGGAGCAACGACACCTTGTGTTCCAGCAGCAATATCGTTAGCTTGTCCTGCTCTAGTCCGCACAGTGGGGTTACCGCAGCCAAACCTTCCGTTTCCCGGCGCGCTAAAAGTCACCCCGTTTAGACCCGTTCTGTCATTACCAAAATTAGTAGCCACGACAGCAATTCCCTCCTCATTAAGTTCTTCAATAACATTGTCTCGAGTTAATTCTGAGCCATCAGGGCATGTCGGCTCGTGGCCCGGAGCATCCCCAAAGTAAACTAGAATTCGACGTGTGCTCGGTCTCCATCCAATCTCGTCAGAAGTAGCTACCTCTCTTAAAGCGTACAAATTTGCCTCTGGGGTATCAAGTCCTCCCCGAGCTTGAAGAAGATTAATTGCTGCAGTTGCAAGGGAAAAGTTTTCCGATATGCTTTGCAAATTTCGGAATGGTGGTACATCTCTTTCGTCTCGGTAGTATCCTACTCCAAAAGCAACACTTTCAGAGGCGTTTGTCCTAGCTTCAACAAGGCTGCTGAAATCTGCCCGAACCTGGGCGATTTCGGTGGCCATTGATCCCGTGGCATCAGAAAGAAGGTAAAAGTCCTCCCGAGAAGAGCTTGATAGTTCATCAACGGCAACAGTGATTTCTGCCGTAAGGCTCCCACCAACAACAGTTTCGGGAGGAAATTCCAGCACTGCAGGAAGCGAAAGGGGACCGGCCTGGATAATTGGAGAGGAGGGCCCGGGGTTGCAGGCAAACCCCGGCATTGAACGATATTTTGACTTGGAACGGATTGGACTTGAACTTGGACGAAGCCTTGTTTTCGAAGTGTATATTGGTCTCGGAAGAATACTTGATCGGCCGTTACAACTGCTAACGGCGCAACCTACTCTGCCCCGGCATTGAGCTTCTGCCATACGTCGACCAGCAACACTGACGAAACAGAAACCAGTACAAAACCGATCCGTTTTAGTAGATAAGGGAACGTCGACTTGAGATTCTCGTGGAGGTAAACTTACTTCACTCACACAATAAGTGATGGTCAGCAAGCCAGCAGTCAAGAAGACGAAGAAATTCATGATGAAACGGAGTTGGTATCCGCGAACTCGATCTTCAGCTATCCAATGGTTGTTACTTGTGCAGGACTGAAGAGAGAGGGTCTTTCGAGCTCAGGCTTCAATCTTATATATTGTTCGCTTTGGACAATTTCAAAAAGTAGAACGGTGAACATCATTATTATTTTGGAGGAATCGTTGACCTTGCATTACGAGAGCATGGTTGGAGTCTTCCTGAGTGTTACGAGCTCTAGAAAGGAAAAAGATTGTGGAGCTGAAAATTGTTATGAATCATCGAAACTAGACTTGTTCTCGGAGTGATGCCCTGTCTCGTATTTCCAGTATGACATGTTTGTCATGGTAGTGATGACAAAATCCGCACGTCCAAGATCCAACACGCTGTCGTACCGTAGTAATGATACATTTACGCCGTAATTGAGTAACGTCCAAAACTCCACCGCTTCTGAGCCCTCTGAACTCTCACAGTAAACAACCCCCCTACTTTCCGTTGAGTAATTGGATAACTGAGAAATGCTTCCTGCTGGCATTACAACAAAAAAGGATAATTGATTTGGTTCTTTAATTTTTGAAAAGTGCGGTTCAGCTATCTCCCGGTGTGTGCTAGACATGTTCAGGATAATGGGTAATGTGACTCATGTGCCTAAATGGCTGGCTCGAAGCCTGTCATCAGGCATGATGCATTGGACATCACTGCTGCTGCCGCATGCCTCTGGGTTAAAACCGGTCGAACCGTCCCGTATGTCTCCATTGCCCTAACAGCCACGTTCCGCGCCACGTCGGTTATCACTGCGTAGGCGTTTGGGTGCCAGCCTCCGAGGGTGGATATAGGGATGAGCATGAGCCTGCTTCGGGCGGCGGTCGCGATAAAAGATTCATATCCTCTATGCTTTGCAGCCTTTGCCGCGTTGAGGGATGAGAGCGGGTTACAACAAAAATGTCTGCAAGGACAAAAATCCAGTAAGAAACTCCTCGGTAACGAACGATGAAGGGGCCTTGTGCAGCCCACTGCGCGATGACAGATGAGTATGTTTAGCTTTTCAACCAGTGAATTTTTTTCGTGCCTACAAATACAGTGCTGCTCTGGCTAGAGGGAAAACGGGCGCAGTGATTACTGCGGGACTGCGAGTTTTCGCGGCCTAGGAACCGGTGGATTTGTAGAGGTGGATATTGTGTAGCAGCAGTACGTGCGAGAGAAGAGAGACGTGA
Organism: Kappaphycus alvarezii; assembly: GCA_002205965.3. Taxonomy (NCBI): domain Eukaryota; phylum Rhodophyta; class Florideophyceae; order Gigartinales; family Solieriaceae; genus Kappaphycus; species Kappaphycus alvarezii. The sequence goes on from NADL03000750.1 coordinate 893,415, forward strand.
TGGGGCTTTGACTCAATATGAAATTATTGTTCAATTTACCGCAGAAGTGTACCTTATCCTTTGCTGCTGTAAGCATCACAAAATGTAGCTGAACTCCTGGTAGCACGGTGAGTTGTTTGCAAAACGGCGCTGGAGCATTCGCGCTGTCATGGGAACCTCAATGTTACCAGCAGATGCACAGTTTTTCAAGCGGAATATATATGCTGGGTTCAGAAATGGCACAATGGTGGGTTTTCGAAAAGTTTCTTATCTTGCTGCCTGGTTTCATAATAGCATTTAGTACTACTTGATTCGGAACGGGGAAAGTTAATGCAGTTAGTTTCCTGCGAATAGTCCAAAGGTTATGAGTACAATGAATTTCCATTCAAACCATGTGGTAGGATCTACAATACAAATAATGGAGCGTGTCCACTAACTAAAAAGGGAAAAGGCTTGGGTGGTTTACTCTTGGAAGGTTTTGATGCAAAGGCACGCTGCAGCAGCCGTCATGTCCAATGCGGCCTGCTTGATGGCTGGCCTGAAGGTAGCATTTTAGGGAGCGTAGTTCCTTCCCCATTACTGTGTCGGTATACCCTTTTTGAGTCGATTGTGGTTGTCTGGAAAACCATGGATAGATCGGATATATCTTCCAAGAGTAAAACACCCAAACGTTCCCCTCTTGGAAGGTGTATCTGATCTATCCCATGGTTTTCCAGACAACAAAAAAGTAGCTGATAGCCCAGTCAACACGCAGGCGGCGCTGGAGGTGACCGTCAACGCAATTCGGAAAGAGTATTATTCATTCCTAGAAACAGTTAGTGCCTCTTCACCATGTGATGGCTCAAGGTTTAGGTTGACTTGAGAAAGTATACACTATGTACAGTACAGTACATTACTGTATATATAGTATATATATATTTTTATCTGTTGGACACTTTAGGTTTTGCTGATAAAATCTTTATATTTGATCAAAGAGACGCGATGATCTTCATGAAAGCTGCATAAATCTCAATTGTTGTAAATCTTATGAACACTCTCTCACAACAAGTAGAAGTTTAATGCGTTCAGTATCTACAAAGGCAAGTGTTTGTCATTGAGGATAACGATTTTCAATGTCTGCCAGAAAATCAGTCTCGCGAAGACATAGAAAACATTTGAATGGTTCTTGGTGATGTGGTTATCAGGGGGGCACAGGTTCAAGAGACGAGGGAGCCTCTGCAGTATTGGACCATTTGAAAGCACGTGAGGAATCCGACCACAACTTCCATGGATTAAAATAACCCAAAAATTCCCCCCGTGAGGAATATAGCATTAAGAAAAATCGGGTTCAAGCCTTGAAACCCTAGAGCATAAAGTTCTAAGTTTCAAGTTTTTCTGGTGCGCTACGACAACGTACTGTACAGTACTGTACAGTATAATTGATAGGAATAATGCGACTAGGGCGTCCTAGCAACGTACTGTACGTACAGTACGAACGTAAAATCTTTACGAGTTTTTTTGGCAAGAAAACTGAAACTTTACTTCATTGAGTATCTATCTACCGGACTGCGTCTGAACAGTATTGATATTTCTCTGTCACCAAAGGGATTGTCGCTGATGTAACTGCTGGTAGAGAGGCCATTTGAAACTAATTGCTTTTCTACACGACTTTTCATTGCTGTGATGGCTTTGCAAGGTCAGCTAGCTAGACTAGACGTGTTCATAAACAGGGGTGTGTTATTTTTCAACGCAGGTTGATGCACGCCAATGAGAGATGTTTTTTGCAGACTCCTGCATATGCATTAGCGTCCGTTACGCAGTACTTCGTGATGCAGGCGCAACAGAATGCCTCCCGCCGCCTGCCTGCGTAGCTGATCTCTGAATACTCCCTGCACACTTTCGTGCCTTAGAACTCGTGAAGATTTACAACCCGCAGTACACCGAACGAAACAGTCAAGCACTGTACAGTACTCGCAGTAAACCAACCTAGTCACCAATCGGTGATAAGCAGCCCCTATCTTCTACGGAAGCCGCCCCTATTATATTCAACACCAAAGACGTCTATGGACAGGCGTCAAATGGGCGCGCGGGTGACGTTATTACGAGCGGGGATAGCCATGGATTTGTCTGTACAGGGTCTATACTTCACCCTGCTGTGATGTGGTAGTGGTGGATGAGTTCCTCTTCCTTAGACCAATCCGTCAGGCGAAAATATCTTTCAAAAGTAAACACCCATTCAAGTTCACTCAACCTCCGTTGTCAGGAAAACTGAGTAAACCACCTATTCAAGTATGCCAACCCATTCAAGTAAACTACCCAATTTACCCAATTTTCTTAGCAGGAGAATTAAGTATACCAACCCATTTAAGTAAACCCATTTTACCCGACTTACCCCCTGTGCTGTACTTTACAGTACCGTAACTAGAGGTAGAAAAAGCCAGCAATCTGATCGGATTTGTTGGATTTTAGGAACTACAGTAGCCAGCTAGAGATTTTTAAGACTCGGTCGAGCCTATCTGGGAAATGAAAACAAGGGCCCGCCCGTATTGCCGGCTGACTGCAATCATATTTACTTTTGCAAAGATACTGTATGTACTATCGTCACGGCACTGCTCCAAGTTGTGGCTGAGTAGAAAGTGCCAGTAGCACTGTATAGAGGAAGAGAGAAAAGGTTTTGGTTTTTGACACTTAGAAGATAAATTCGATCTACCCTAAAGTTTTCCCAGACAACCGCAGTCAGCGTACGTGGAGTTAAATCAGCTTTCCTGACAAAGTGGAATTTGTGTTCAAACAGAAAAGACTTGAACATACTACAGTAGGAGGTGTAGAGGTGTAGGCGTGTTGTTGCGGTATGATTTCACATGCACCAACCACCGATGTCCGCTATTTGATATCCCTTCTCGTGATGACATCTTCGACGTCATCACCTTCCGCGTAGTTCGAATCAGACTACTCTGTTCAGCGAGCAGCCACTCACAATTGCCCAGTCCCGTATGGTCCCGGTACAGGAGGGTCAGAGTTCTCCGTGACCGTAATAACCACTCTCGCGCCATGACGTCTGCCCACAGACCCCTATCGGGTTTTTTGAAAAATTAACGGCTGTTGTAAAGTTTGGGAGTCCTATGAAGCCGCTTTCAAAACCATGAACAAAGCTTCCCATGTAGTATGGACATTATTTTGACGAGGGGCAATTTTTGGGTAATTTATTATCTGGAAATAACCCATCCACTTTCTGGTAGACTGTTTCTGGTGCTAGCATTCGACAGCAATGATTTCTACATGTGTAAATGGGGGGTTAATTTACTGTGGTGGATATGTGGGTTGGTATCCAGTAAATTTGTACCGAAGCGTAGATATCGTATCATTGTCAAGCCAATTGCGAAACCGTACGATGCGTCGAAAGCTGTGGATGGCACTCCAATCTACCATAAGGTGGAAGGGAGATTTCTACATTGCTTCGACTAATGGTAAAGTCTTCTTCTTCTTGGTATTTAATATGACATGCAGATTTGCAACTCCAAATGGGTTCCAGCCATTCCATGCATCTCAATAAAGACACCCCAAGTTTTTCTCGGTTATTGGAAATGTGTAAATGGGGGTTAATTTACTGTGGTAGATATGTGGGTTGGTATCCAGTAAATTTGTACCGGAGCGTAGATTTCGTATCATTGTGAAGCCAATTGCGAAACCATACGATGCGTCGAAAGCTGTGGATGGCACTCCAATCTACCAAAAGGTGGAAGGGAGGCCAGCCAGCAAACAAGCGGCATTGGAGGTTACTGTCAAAGCGGAGTGCCGCTGTAAAAGAATGGCTCTAACCTTCGAAACCCGTTCCATTGCGCGGGTGGCAAGGTTCTCGCGAGTTCCTTGACGACGGAGAACGCCACCGGATGCCAACCTCCAAGCGTTGAGATGGGGACAGGAACCAGCCTGTTTCTCCCAGGCAGCTCAGCAAGGAACCCTTGGTATTTCCGCTGCTTCTCTGCGTGAGCTGCGTTGAGGCTTGTGAGTGCGTTGAAAGCCCTGGCTCTTGCGTGGGAGGGAGCGAGCGGGTTGACAAAGGTTACGTCGAAGTAATCCGCGCCACCGGCCGCTCCCATCGCCCTGATATCCGGCCTCGTCCTGTTTTGGTAGTGTAGACGAGGTTCGATGAATGGACGTATTTGGAAATTAATGTCATTTCCTGCTAACGGGCTTCGAGCCAGCCATTTAGGCACATGGCTCACATTACCCATTATCCTGAGCATGTCTAGCATACACCGGGGGATAGCCGAACCGCACTTTTCAAAAATTAAAGAACCAAATCATTTGAACTTTCCTGAAGTGAGGCCACATGTTCCATTGAGGATTGAGGTGAGTAGTTGTGTACTGAGTGCGAGGCTAGCAGCGCAGCCGTGTCACCCTAAAACGCGGGGCGGATTCGGGCCACCAGGCAGGCAGCATTGGACATTTATGCCACTGTGGCGTGCCTTTGTGTGAAGACTTCTTTAACCTTTCCGTACGTCTCCATTGTCCTTACCTCCACATTTTGTGCGACGTCGCTCAATGGCGCGTAGGCATCTGGGTCCCAACCTTCGAGAGTGGAGATAGGGACGGGAATGAGTCTACCTCTGGCTGAATTCGCGATGAATGGCTCGCATCTCCTCACTTTCGAGTTTTGGCAGCATTGAGTGAGGTCAGCGAGTTGAAGTTGTTAACTCTCCCGTGGGACGGTGCCAAGGGGTTAACGAAGGTGATGTCGGAAGAGTCCGTACAGCCGGTATGCCCATCTCGCTAATATAGAGTCTTGTGCGGGAAGGCCTTCTCGCGGTTCCACGACTTGGAGTCGAGCTGCCTTTTTCACATCATTAGCCAGTAGACCAATCTGACGGTCGTGGCGCCTCTTCCTTTCACTTCCGTGCAAGAAATGAAGAAAGTGGTCGCGGAAACAGTCGAGCATTTCGGGGCAGTTCCTCTTTGGTCATGGTGTGTCCGGGTGAATAGTGGGACCTGACAATAATACTGGAGCAACAACGAGAATTCTCGTAGATCAATATTTGTCTTAAGTACGGGAGATGGCGCACAGTACACCCATGCATTCGCATCGGGACAAGCCATGAGGCCCGAAAAGCCTCCCTTCCTGTTGTCGCCGAGGGGTAGCTCAGCAAGCACCCTTTCGTGGATTGCGATAGAGTAACAATGAAGGCAACGTAAAAGGGAACTACTAACTACCTGGTTAGAGTCGTTGCGAGCGACTAAAGTGCTAAGTAGACGATAACGGGCGATAGAGATGAGAAATCGTGAAAGCTTAGTGTCTATTCTAGTAACAGACTCCTAAAGAGCAGACCCTGTGTAACGATTGTGCCCCAAATTCACGAAGACATTACTGACAGTATGCCGCCAGTAACCGTTACCAAGATTTACACTGTACCAAGACATCAGTGCAACTTGTGCACTGTACCCAGACACCGGTGTAAAAACACAAGACCCATACCACTCCGTGCAAGCCAATCACATGACGCCATTGTGGCGATCTCGCGTGGTTCTCGAAACTTCTCCCACCTCACCAATCAGCAATTAATTTATGTCATCTGCCAATTGACCAATGGAACTTTGCCATGCTGTTTCCTGCTGTCAATCTCCCTGATAGTTTCTACGTGAACCTTTAAAACCTTTTGGTTTCATGTCTTTAGGCCCTTCTTCTAGAACACCTCTGAATTTAGCATCGTCTGCCTACAATTTACCATTGCCGTCGTTGACTGCTTCTTCTATATAAACCCTGGTCTGAAGCTCCGGCCTGTTTACCGGAAGCATCAACCAACAGTTCAACCATCGATTACCTTGTGTGCGCCCAAACCCCCACACCCTGCCACCTAGTTTCGAGGCTACGGAACTGATTGAAGGTTTGGGTTTGAAGTTGACTCGCATCTTAATTTCCGTCTAAAGGGAGAATAAATTACTTAGGTTATGCAGACTTTTTTCCAAACGAAAATCTTTATGAAAATACTGGAAGCACCAGGACAAGTAGGAAAAGACTTCATGTGGACGCAAAGAGTTTGACAAAAAAATTGAGAAAAACTAAATGAATATACTCTTCAAAATCTTTATCCTCCTAGAATATAACCTAAGGCTTCCCTCGATACATCACGATGCCTATGTTCTTGCAAGTATACCTATGATGGCCCGCAATTATTGCCCCTCACTGCAACGAAAAAGTTCAACTAAACCCCCTTTAACCGGGTCTATGGCCGGGACCATCTTGGCCCAACCAGTTTATTCCTTCCCCTCACAGATACTCGGTTCACCATCCCCTTCTTCATCAGCTAACTCCTATCTTCCTCTCCTTCCTTCCTGGTCTCCGTTCTTCTTCTTCCTCGGATCCGTCCTCGGCCTTCAATTCTTCCTTCCCATAGACCAGCTCGGGCCACCAACTCCTAAAAGTGCTCCATTTCCATACCAACCTCCTCCCCTGAGTCCCCACTACCGATTCCTGTGATTACATCTCCACCAAGTGAAGAGCTAAGAGCTCTTTCATTTGTTTCCTGGTTGACGACGACGGTTGTCCTCCATATCGGTTAGGCCGAAGGGAATAAAGGAGAAACGGCAATATGGCGAGGAATGGGGTAGTCGATGCACGAGGTGCAAGAGGGGCTGTTAATTGTCGAGTCTTTGTTGTTTTAGAGACATGGATAAATTTTACACTGCGCCTGACCTGTTTGGATAGCGCCAGAGTTCAAATTAACAGGTTCGCTAAATTAAAAAATGTAGGCGAAATTGGTCTGATGGAAAGGGTGTTAATTTACTGTGGTATATATGGGTTGGTATCCAGTAAATTTGTACCGAAGCGTAGATATCGTATCATTTTCAAGCCAATCGAAAACCGTACGATGCGTCGAAAATTGTCTTGAAGTACGATTTAGAGAAATTTTCCTGAAAAAGGGGTGATTAATGGTAAAAATAATGTGTACTAATATTTATTATGTAAAACTTTATTTACAGGAGAATAATATGCAATAAAAGGAGAAAAATAAAAGAATTACCATCAAAACAGAAGGAAATCTCTCAGGGAAAGAGAACGAGAAAAAGAAAAGAATGTAAAGAAATATAAGTTTCGTTTCGTAAAGGAAAAAGAAAGTGAGGGATAAACAAAGGAAAGGGAGCAAAGAGATAAACGTAAAAGGAGGGATTTTCTGCGCGTATAGATAAATACTTCCACCTCTCGCTTAACAGATTGCATGATGGAGGCCTTCTGTAATAGGGTTTTGCTGGAACAGAAAGCACTGAACAGGGGATGAGAATAGGGCGAAAATTCATCAGCAAATAATAAGACAATATATATGAGTAACTAAAGACCAAAGCTTGTCTCTGACTAGAACATAAATCAATCTTCCTGAAACGTAGTTATACAGCGAGGTCCAGGTAATTCAAAAATATCAAACAAGCAAAACTAAATACCGCCTATTTGGCAAATGGGCAAGTCTTACAATACCAATTGGTCACCCGAGGCCTAATGACATGAGATGCCATTCTTGACTCCCTCTAACGGCCAGGCACCACAAAAACTTTCATAAATGACACCGTCAATTGCCTAGACATGTCTTAAACCTCTTCAGAGAGTACAAAAATCATAACCAAACCATATAATCACTTCCCTATGTCCTTATCGGACGCTGTTAACGGCTTACGCTTACTCGTTAAGCTCGCAATCGAAAGAATTACTATTTTGAGGCCCTGCAATTCGAATTAAGTGGAGGATTATAATAAGGAGAATAATTCACAAAGCCCGATTTTTGATAAGTTTTATGAGGCTGGAGGAAGCGAAGTCATCTTAAAAACGTGGAAATTTAATCCACAGGAATTTGAATACCTCTAAAGCATATTTGGAAACCTCATTACAAGGCTTTAAAAATTTTGGTAGGGGTAGAAGATGTCAAGTCAATGGCAAAGATTCATCCTTCATGATATTGACGGTTCTCAAGAACGGACGGCGTTTGGAATTTTTTTACAAGGGTATTTAGCATTAAGGGCCCAACAATTCAGAACCTGATCAATATCTTGAAGGGGACGATGGCTGTGTTTCCTCATGAATCTGCAGTAGTAGCCCAAGGGAAACAGTATACCATAACCAAGCTGAGGGTTAATCGTAATCTATTTCTCAACTTTAAGTTCGAAAATACGCAACCGATGTCACCTGTCAACAAGCCTGTCCCCTAGGCGGAAATATGCAGGAAAGTAAGGTATATTTCAGCGGTAAGCACCAGCTCTACGAATTCGAGGTGGATGTTTCCGTTTTTCAGAGTAGAATGGAAACTGGATGTACGAAGCACTATCCTCGATCAGGATAGATTTCATTATTTTCAGGAAAATCGATAACTTCACCGTGAAGCGCTTTGCAAAATTAGAGAGGAACGCCTTGAATATACATGGGTGAACTATCTGAAGAGTACCCTCGTGTATGGGCTCTGTCAGATGATAAATTTTACCGGGGTATTAAAGAATTTACATTTTTCGAAAATAAAGCCACAAAACGACTTTCTGTCCAGAGAGAAACAAAAAAGAAATTACCGGGTTTCATCTGACCTTTTTATGGTTGAAAAATATTTTGGCCTCTGTTGGTTGTAGGGTGTTATTTCATCTAAATAGATGGGAGAAATGTTAAGCTAAGATAATTTTTTTCGATGTTGTATGGCTTTAACGATTATAAACATTCGCGTACATCCCTTTTGCAACGTTTATGTAGACGTTTACCGCCGGTTTACAAATCTCATGCCTGATATTGGCGTGCAGAATGCTAGGAAGCGCATACAGGCACAGGAAAAATACCTGCGTAAACGGAGGGCTAGAATGGATGTGAAGTTTCGTGCCGGTGCTTGTGTAATCACCAATTACGGCATCGAGGACAGCTCAGCGATGTCACATGATTATTTGCTGACTGTTTGGTGTTTGTTTGTGTCTACCGAAATATTTTTTGAATATTTTCTTTGGTTCTGAGGGCGGCTATGGTGATAAAAATGCACAAGAGAACGACGTCTTGTGGAGGTGTAAACCACTATTGAATACTGCGAATTTCAAGCATGTTTACCACTGATTAATGTAATGGTTAACCTTACGCAATGATTTAATTTGCTCGAATTTTTTATGCTTAAGCTGAAAGATTCATAGTTTTTGATTGATTAAGATAGTAAAAAATGGGCTGCTATATTTGACTTTACTGGGGAACGACCTTGCAAGAGCCGCCCGACGTCCATTCATCGAACCTCGTCTACACTACCAAAATAGGACGAGGCCGGATATCAGGGCGATGGGAGCCGCCGGTGGCACGGATTATTTCGACGTAACCTTTGTCAACCCGCTCGCTCCCTCCCACGCAAAAGTCAGGGCTTTCAACGCACTCACAAGCCTCAACGCAGCTCACGCACAGAAACAGCGGAAATACCAAGGGTTCCTTGCTGAGCTGCCTGGGAGAAACAGGCTGGTTCCTGTCCCTATCTCAACGCTTAGAGGATGGCATCTGGCGGCGTTCTCCGTCGTCAAGGAACTCGCGAGAACCGTTGCCACCCGCGCAATGGAACGGGTTTCGAAGGTTAGAGCCATTCTTTTACAGCGGCACTCCGCTTTGACAGTAACCTCCAATGCCGCTTGTTTGCTGGCTGGCCTCCCTTCCACCTTTTGGTAGATTGGAGTGCCATCCACAGCTTTCGACGCATCGTACGGTTTCGCAATTGGCTTGACAATGAGACGATATCTACGCTCCGGTACAAATTTACTGGATACCAACCCACATATCTGCCATAGTAAACTAACCCCCCATTGCTCTATATTTGTTAGATGCCTTGTTGGGTCTCCGAGTCATATTCAATTTTCACGTTCTTTCGCTATTTAGTTGAAAACTGGTTTAGAGAGTCAATATGAATCTACAGTACCGGAAAAATAACGTAGAATTTCTACCACCGAAGAGTAGCTAGTAGCTACTTCAATGAGAAAACCGCAATGGCTTCTCAGTAACTTCATTTGTGTCTTCAAACTGGTCAGAGCTCTTTTGCCCAAAGTTCTTCCGCGAACCTATTGAGAGCAATAGATTCTCTTGGCAGAAGACTGAAAGAGTTGTAGTTTGGGTATTTTCTGCGTAAAAGTTGAAATAATTTTCGTGAGTTGCGTCTGAGCAGGAAAAAATGCAGCTTGGCTAATGTGATAGGGTAAAATTGGCGTCAGCGGAAAAAGGAATCACAAAATATTGGAAATGGGAGTTATTCTTAGGACAAAAGTGCTAAATTAGAAGCTACTGGTTATGAGCGAGGAGCATTTGTAAACAAGGGGATACTGCTCCAATAATCGTTCCGAAGTGGCAGGCTATTATAATTTGCTTATAGGCTTAAGAGCTGATCAAAAGTTTTTGGTTCGAAGTTGACTCTCAAACTTGCCTTCCACCCCTCTAAGAGGCATTTCATTTAGTTCAAAGAGAAATTTTACAATTCATAATCTCGACGAACACTGAATGAACCAGAAAAGGCAGAATATAACTTCACCTTGAATTGTAAAACTCGATAAAATATATTTGAAAGAAATTAAATGAATCCACAGCTCAAATCTTTATCCCCTATATCAGAAGTAACCTCTTCCTTAAAGAATTCAGGGGTGACTATGTAACCGGAGAACTTAACGGTAAAATTTTCACGATTAACTACATCTTCCTGCATATAATTCGACTCATCTAAAGACTTTCCAGCTGTATTTTTGACCAAGACTACATCCTCTATCAATTTCATTCCTTTTCCTGCCATATGACCCTTCCCAACATCTTCCTCCTCATCCTCAGGCTTCTACACATTTTTTCTCTATCTAAACTCTTCGTGATCCACTTCTTCCTCCTCTTCTCAAAGACACAATCTGTTCCACTACTCCTCACGGCACTTCGCAACCATATCATCTCTCTTTTAAAACGCCCCCGCAACCAATTTTTGTGCTTCTATCTCCACCAAACACCGCATATCGAGATCTTTCAAGCGCTTTCCTGCTTTCCGAGGATAGTATTATATGCCATTTTCTCCCTGTGGTATTACTAGGGCGAAAATAATGGGTTGAAGATTGCTGGATTTGGGAATGGGGCGAGAAAGGAAAAGTCCTTGCATGGTTGCCGTCTGTAATACAGGAAAATGGTCCTCCCCTCATTAATACAGGAAATGGTCCTCCCTTCACGTAATACAGGAAATGGTCCTCCCTTCACGTAATACAGGAAATGGTCCTCCCCTCGTGTAATCCAGCAACCTACAACGATCCCGCCCCTAACTTCTCCAACCGTCATTTCCAAATTTACTTCCATTTTATCTAGATATTTTTATACTGTATTTAACCCTCTGAATCGACCCCGAATCAAGTCCCTTTTCCCTTTTAGCTTACCTCCTCCTCCAAATTCGCCTTTTTTGAGAAGAAGGGCGCAAATGCACTATTGCAAAATCCCTTGCAGATTTATTTTACCTATTCCTAATCTATAGAACCTGCCCCGGGAGCCTATTTAAACCCCTTTATTCTAAGTTCCAAATGCCCCCGATCATTTTACTCATCACCCCTCTCCCCCCACACACCCAAAGCACCCCACATTGCCTCCTGTTCCCCAACTTCTATCACAATGAGCAACCTTCGCCCCTCTGTCCCTATTTCCAAAAACCGCCCTTCCCGTTCCATCAATGGCCTTCGTCTCGCCGCCTACGGGCCAACCGATGCCGACGACTACATCCGGCGGCAAACAAAGAAGCAAATCATCGAGTTCGTGCGCCGCCTCTTCATAGAAGAAGAAGCGAGGGAGGTAAGTCCGGGAGAGGCTGAGAAGGTCGAGGAGGAGAGCGGGGAGTCCTTCGAGGAATGGTTAGCCCCTGAGCTAGTGTACGATCAGAAGATGAGGAGAGGAGGATGAGGAAGGATGAGGGAGGAGGAAGAAGAGGATGAGGAGGAGGAGGAGGATGAGGGGAACAGGGGGCATGGAAAGTGTTGGACCGGTGGGGCCTGGAATAGAGAGTATGGATCAAGTTGTGCCCACGATGGAACCGGATGGAGATATCTTTAGTAGTCTAGATATCTCCCAGGGGGAAATAGAGAGTTGTGAGCCATTCGCAGATATTTGTGGGGACTGCTTGGACAGCATGGATATTTTAGAGGAGTTGTTTGGATCTGATTTAGAGAATGGGAAATAAGAGGACCAAATTAATTGTTAGTTTCTTAAGTATCTTTTGCTTAGAGTATATTGTCCACACAAAGTATTTTTATGCATTTCTTAGTATCTTCTGTAGTTTTGTTCGGACTTTAGGGGTAGCCAAAAGTCTATATAAGCTGAGTAAACTGCTTCCTCATGGAGAGGTCAAGCAAGTTGGCAGACAACTTCAAGCCAAGTCCCGAGTAGTAGGAAGTTGAGAGTCAACTTCAGACCCAAGAAAACTTTTCTTACGCTAGTCGCAGAGCGTCGGTGGTAGACCCTGCCCCTTTTATACTTGCTTGTAGCTTCCTCAACTCTCTTCTATATACACTCCCTTTTGTTCGTTCAACAATACCACGGCAGCACTTTTGTCGCTCGCAACACCTCCTTCTCAGGGTAATTGGTTCTGAGGATCTCTCCCCCGCCGATTTTACCCCTATCACCGTCACGGGAAATGGAAACATCCTAGTTGTTATTGGAGGCGGCAGTTTAATTTTCGAAAGCACCTGGCGGGTTGAAATAGCGCCATCACCATCAAATTGAAATGATTTCTTGAGTCCCAAAACAGATATAATTTGTTTTTGCAGTGGATAAAAGTAAAAACGCCTTTCAAGCGATAAATTATGGTGCAAAACATTGTTAGGAATCTTGATTGGGTTTCAATATATTACAGGTCGAAGAAAATCAAATAAACCGAGAGCAATGAACGAATTACTGATAAAGATGTTAATTGAATAAAAAATGAGAAAAATATGCATAAACGAAAATTCCATCTTTTAAAAGAGAAAGGAAGGAGTAAAGTGAAACACAAGTCGAAAGGATATCTATGAGTTAAGGGGATGTGTACAGTGTCTCGCTTGCCAGGGGAACGTAAATCAGGGAGAAAAATACTTGAAATTGCCGAAGGGCTAATAGAGACTGTTGTGGTGAGTTTCAGAAAGATTAGGGCAAAGAGTCAGTGCAGTGTAGCTGGATCCGTCAAATCTCCACATTAGCCCCCCTTTTATAGAAAGTACTATAGCTACACTATGGAACTTGTAGACCTGTTCCAACGCAGTAGAAAGTTCTACAAAGTAGAGCTACAATTAGGGAATTGTACTGTCGAGAAAATAACTGAGTAAAAAAACAATTCGAGGAGCCCCACGTCAAATAAAACACTGAAAAGAACAACTAATATTCATAATATCCCACTGCTAACCACTGACAACGAATTTCTAGATTCATCCAAGACAATCCGACTTTTCTGATACACCACCGTGTAGTAGAGGACTGTAATAAAAACAAGTAGGTCTCTACTACGTAGTAGTGTAAAGGAGACATTGGTACAGGAAGCGAGATGAATATCTCATCCTTGAATTCACTTGGAGTCATGCATTGATGTAATAATTGCATTGCGTATCTGAGGCACTCCACAGTTCCCGGATACTATCGAGTGAGAGAAAGAATTTGAGCGCAAGATGGTACCCCGGCCTTAGTTGTGCCAATCACGTGTGCGTCTGTCCATCCTTTTTCCCTATTACCCATTTAGCACTGGGCTGAGCAAGGCCCGTGCGTAGAGATATAAACTGCTCCGCTGATATATTAAAAATATAGCACCGCTGTGAGACAAAACTGCTCGGCACTAGTACCAGTCTCCACTTTTAGAGTTTTGCACCCGAATGCTTGCGCAGTGCTAAATGGCGTGGCAGGGAACGTGGCAGTGAGGGCATTGGAGACGTACGGAAAGTTTCGGGGGGGGCTAATGCAAAGGCAGGCTGCAGCAGCCGTCATCCCTAATGCGGCCTGATTGACAGCTGCCCTGAAGTTAGCCTTTTAGGGAGCGTGGTTCCTCCCCCATTACAGTGTCGGCACACCTATTTGAGGCGATTGTGGTTGGCTGGAAAACTATGGAATAGATCAGATATTTCTTCCAAGAGTAAAACACCCAAACCTTTCCCCTCTAGTACCAGCCTATAATTTCCTGCCCGGATCTGGCCTGGCTCCAGGCCTCTCTTCCCTTCTCAACGACAGACCTAGGTCTCCTGCAAACTTCGGAGACTACCGAGGCTGCTTACGCAGCATCTGTAATTGATTCTTTTAGACTTTTCTCCGACCTGGTAAGTCTTTCCCACGATTGCCACCTGGAAAAGATCCCTCGGTCAGCCATCCAGCTTTCATCCTCTCTAAACCCATAGCTGTCTTCTTCGCTTACAGCTGCGGCCCTTTTCGAGCGTTGTTCTTTGCCGATCCTCGGTAAAAGGCTCCAGTCTGTGATCACAACTGAACTCTTGCTGTCGAAGTCTGACAGGTTGCTCTTGCCCGCGACAGCACCCGGCCGAGCACGGCTCCTCTCTGTGCGCAAATCCTCTTCCTCTGTTTTCTCTTCGCTTGCTCACCACCACCGCGGTACGTAAATGTCATCTTCTGCGTGAAAAGTCGCACTGCCTCTCTGTCTAAGAATCACGCTATTCCCTGGATCTACTTGCTGTGCGGTCTACTCCTGGCGCTCGCCGACGTAGCACTAGTCTTAGATACAAGCACCCAAAACCCTTTGATCTGCAAATACGAAGACGGCATGACTTGTCGACATCATGGCACTCGCTCGGGGGGTTTTGATGCAAAGGCACGCTGCAGCAGCCGTCATGTCCAATGCGGCCTGCTTGATGGCTGGCCTGAAGGTAGCATTTTAGGGAGCGTAGTTGCTTCCCCATTACTGTGTCGGTAACCCTTTTGAGTCGATTGTGGTTGTCTGGAAAACCATGGGATAGATCGGATATACCTTCCAAGAGTAAAACACCGAAACATTTCCCTTGCAACGCTCTCTCCCGCTTTTGTAGCGAAATTAGGATCATCACCCTCGTCAAGCATCCGCTCCGCTACCAGGTTGCCAATTTGGGAAAGGTTTGGGTGTTTTACTTTTGGAAGATATTTCCGATCGTAGTTCCCAATTCGTCTGTGATGTCCCCGCGCTACCAATCGGTATTTACACTCCCGCTGTCTACGGGCTTCACAGTACCGATATCGCCGTCGACGTTACTGTTGCTCACCCCTTCGCACACCGCAACATCTCGCCTCTCGCCAAGTACGGCTACCGCAGGCGCTGCCGCAATACTCACAGAGTGCGAGAAACATCTTCATTACAGCACTTACTGCGACCAACACGATATCCTCCTCTCCACCGACGGGATTGATATCTATGGCGCCTTGGGCGACGACGACAACGGTTTTCCCGCCACCTTGCTTCTTACGCTGCTTCCCGTCGCGGTTCCTCCCCTCAACAAGAGCTTTGCGACTTCGTTACTCGTTTTGCGTATAGAATCCAGGTGATGCTGCCGAGACAGGTTTCCACCGCCGCCTGCATTCGTCGTTAATTTCTGAATACCCTCCAAACGCTTCTGTGCCATACTTTACAACTAAGACCTACCACCGCGATATAATTGCCAGCCTACAAAAGGTTGATAAGAGAGGATGAGGCAAGTAATGGCATTCTTAGCCAAGGCGACGTCCGGCACGCATTGATACATCTTCAAAGCACTGCAGCCCTCCTTCCTGAGCAGGTTGATGTAATAAAAATTGTAGATATTCCCTGGCATGCTGCGCTGGCCGAGTTGGCATGCTGCGCTGGCCGAGTTTTTTTTGCTGCGCTGGCCGAGTTGGCATGCTGTGCTGGCTGAGTTGGCATGCTGCGCTGGCTGAGCTGTCACTGCACTTACAATTATATTTTTAATTATTTTTAGAGGGATGCTTTGCACTGTACTGTGGCGGTGCAGATTTGGCACATAGGTACTGTATAGTGCTACAGAATGTGAGGGTTGAAAACTCTATATAAGGGCTGTTTGCATGAAATGGTAGGACTACTTGGGAGCCAGCATACCCGAGCGGGGCGCTCAACAAGTTAAGTCAAACACAAAGCATAAAGGAAGTTGGCAGACAACTTCAAGCCAAGTCCCGAGTAGTAGGAAGTTGAGAGTCAACTTCAGACCCAAGAAAACTTTTTCTTACGCTAGTCGCAGAGCGTCGGTGGTAGACCCTGCCCCTTTTATACTTGCTTGTAGCTTCCTCAACTCTCTTCTATATACACTCCCTTTTGTTCGTTCAACAATACCACGGTAGCACTTTTGTCGCTCGCAACACCTCCTTCTCAGGGTAATTGGTTCTGAGGATCTCTTCCCCGCCGATTTACCCCTATCATTTGGTACTCTTGTGGAGGGGGTTGCACCCGAGGTATTCGAGTTGAGCAGTAGTAAGGAACACTTCGGGGGGATTTCTTTTCTGTAATCATGGATCTCAACGCTGCTCGTATAACGTTCACAGGGGGCAAGACTGAAGACGTTGAGGAGTTTCTTTACACATATGTCAACGTTGTGATGCGAGAGAAGGGCGATGAAGAGAAGGCCGCAAGTATCTTCGCCTATCTTCATGGTGACGCAAAGCACAAATATAAGTCCAAGTTTATCGACGGGTGGTCTCTTAACGGGAATGGGCGTAACTTCGGTGAGGTATGTGAGTGGCTTGTGAAAGAGTATGCTAAGGAGGTAGAACCAGATGAGATGATTCGTACCGCCATAGAGGCCCGGCTCAACTTCGACGATTTGTTAAGCTCATTGGTGTACTTGTGTGATCTTTATGAAAAGGCTGGGTTCAACGCCCAAGCCAAGTACGGAATGCTGCGTAAGGCGGCTATGGGGGATAAGCGGCTCTCCGATTTCCTCCTCATCAAGGGCCCTCACACTTTTGATGAACTGAAGGGTACCATAGTAGAATTTGTCAAAAATTCGGAGACGTTTCAGTCACTGAGTGAGGTACCGAGGGAAACCCGCACATCGATGTCTATCGTACATCCTGAAAAGAATTATCAAAGGCCGGCTACTAGTGCAGCGGCATTAGAATCTGTCAGGAGCGATGTCAAAAACTTGGAAGAAAGGTTGGAAACCCGATTCGATAATCGACTTGACATGATAACCTCGCAGTTGGAAAGCCTTACTCTTACCATTAAGAAGAACCAGTCTGGGGCCCCTAAGGCCGCAGAAGTCTGTTCTTACTGTCACAAGCCTGGACACTTTGCAAACAGGTGTCCTGATAATCCACATAGAAACACTCGTTGTGAAAGTGCGGTCGATATGGGCATCATGAAAGTAACTGCTGGTCTAAAGACAACAGAAGAGCAAATTTATCGGAAGCAAGGAGTGAGTCAGGACCAGAGGTGAAAATCTTACAAAATAGAAGGGATCAAAGGTTGACGGATGCCGGTAACGTATCCATCGCTGAAGAGATTAGTCAAGTCAATGTGACAAAAAGGATGGGGAAGGGAACATTTTATCGAAGAAACCTAGGCTAGAGTATGGAATGCTGGAGCATATCCCAGCACCTGTACCTCCTCGAACCAAGAGGTCTGATCAAGTTGTTCCAGGAGTGGGAGTCACTCCGGCCAAGAAGACGAAAAAGAAAGAAAGTTAAGAGTATCTCTAAGGACGTACTAGAGTATGTGAAGAGGTACAATTTGGTGGCTGAGCTTGCATCGGCCCCAACTGGGATAACGTTTGGTCAACTTTTGAGGGGCGACGCAGAGGATGCGAGAAAAGAACTCAAAAAAATTATCAGGTCTAATAAGTCCGCTAAGGGTAAGAAACTGTTTCTTCAATCGGCCTCGACAGCACCAAGACGTCTTAAGCTGGTACCAGTCAAAGTATTGGGTATGAAAACCCAAGCTCTCTTCGATTCGGGTGCTGTTCCAAACCTCATTTCAGAAACTTTGGTGACAGATCTAGGTCTCGAAATTACTCCAACGACTCGAAAAATAACTGTAGCGGATGGAACCGTCTCAAAATGCATGGGCACTGTTGACAAGGTTTCCGTGTTCTTTGGGGACTCTAAAGTTGATGTAGACTTTCTTGTCATGCCGGATCTCCCTTTCGATGCAATCATTGGCTGCCCACATGGAAAGACTAGGACATGCATTGACTTGGGCAACCAAATGGTTTCAGTTAATATTGACGGCAGAACCGTGAAGATGCCCCTGGATTTCGACAAAAGCACGCATCCTGAAGATTTAAAAGAAACGGACAGTGAAGATTTCACTTCTAGCTATGACAGCGAAGATTCGGAACCAACTAACACTTTCGGAAGTGGAAAAGGGTACCCTCGGGGGGTAATGAACATGGCATGGGACGATTATGATTCCGGGTTTGAAACAGATGACGACTGGAATTCTAGGATAAGTTTGAAACCCGAATGTGTTTCTTTTTGCGATGATATCGAATCAAAGGACAGAATTCGGAGCATGAAAGAAGATTACCTTTGCAAAGAAAATAAGAATACGTCGAATTCCATATATGAAGATGTGAGCACGACGGAAGAGGTCCTTCAAAATATTGAGGTTGAGGATCAAGAAGAAAAAGGGCGCCAAATGGCAGAAATCCAAGGAAAAGTGCAGCACCTTCCCGCCCCCGCCTCACTGAAAATATCCGACATGTTAACATCTTCCGAAGTAATTGCATGGAGCGTTTCAGATTTAAGACAAGCAAGTGTACCGGTTACTCACTCGTTCGAACTTACCGACACTCAACCGATTTACCACAAGCCTAGACGTCAACCGCCAAAATATGACCAATTTATCTCAGAAAATGTTACAAGTATGCTGAAAAATGATATTATTCGACCAGTTTCATCCCCATGGTCGTTTCCAGTTGTGGTCGCACCAAAGAAGGATGGAAAGCTGCGTTTTTGCGTCGATTACCGACAACTGAACCAGAGAATGATACCCGATCGATTTCCGATTCCGAACATGGAGGAGATCCTCGAGGACCTGAAGGACGGGAGATATTTCACCTCAATTGACCTTTACACTGGCTATTGGCAGATTCCATTGGATGAAAAATGTAAGGAAAAAACAACCTTTACCAGCAAAGCCGGTACGTTCAGGTTCGAAGTGATGCCTTTTGGTCTCATGAATGCACCAGCTACATTCCAAAGAATGATGAACGAGGTTTTGAAAGGACTTCCATTCGCAAGAGTCTATATCGATGATGTCGTCATATTCTCAGAAACATTGGATCAGCACATCTCGCACGTCAAGACAGTTGTGGAGAGGATATCGGAGTATAGCTTGAAAATTAAGTTGAGCAAATGCTTCTTTGCGAAAACTTCTATCCAATTACTCGGTCATATCGTCGACCAAGAGGGAATTAGAGTGGATCCAGAGAAAACGAAAAAAATAAAGTTGGCACCAAGGCCCGCTTCAAAGACGGAGGTCCGAAGCTTCTTAGGACTGGCCTCATATTACAGAAGATTTATCAAAGATTTCGCCAAGACTGCAGCACCGTTACATGCCAGCACTACGAAGAACGGAAAATTTTACTGGAACAAGGAAATGGAAACTGCATTTCAGGAGCTTAAAGATAAGCTATGTGTCCCCCCAGTTCTCATGTACCCAGATTTCAAG
The DNA here is from genome assembly GCA_002205965.3 of Kappaphycus alvarezii. Classification (NCBI taxonomy): domain Eukaryota; phylum Rhodophyta; class Florideophyceae; order Gigartinales; family Solieriaceae; genus Kappaphycus; species Kappaphycus alvarezii. The sequence continues at coordinate 912,959 of NADL03000750.1, forward strand.
AGACCATTCGTTGTGGAGACAGATGCCTCAGAACGGTCTTTGGGTGCCGTTTTGTCCCAAAAAGATGAAAACGGAAGACTACACCCTGTTCAATTCGCAAGCCGAACTCTGAATGATGCGGAAAAGAGATACTCAGTCTGCGAGAAAGAAGCGCTAGCTGTCGTCTTCGCGCTGAAAAAGTTTCGCGTATACCTTTTATCACTCGAGAAATTTGTCTTGATAACTGATCACCAGGCACTTAAACAGCATTCCAAAAGAAGGATGTACATCACCGCTTGGCCCGATGGCTCGACATTTTCGCAGAATATCGGTTTGAAATTGTGTATAGACCCGGACGCAATAATCAGCCTGCCGATTACCTATCCCGCTTGAGGGACGCACTGATTCCAAATGAAAAAGCTTCGGAGGACATCGTCGGAGTCGCCGAGTTGCAGTTGCCGAACGATAACGAGTACGAAGCTAATATTCACGGACTGATCAAATTCCTCGATGGACTAGAAATGAGAAAGGTTGATCTTGAACACAGAAATTGGGTACGCAGGAATCAAAAGGCTTTTACATTGTGGAATGGGAAACTCTTCCGGCACACTAAAGCCGGTCCCCGACTAGTGGCCCCTTTGAAAGAAAGAATGAAGATCTTGAGGACTTTCCATGATGAGCTAGGGCATTGGGATCTCGAAACAACCAAAAATTCGTACTGAGAGATTCTGGTGGCCCGGTATCCATAAGGACGTCTATAATTTCGTGAAAAGCTGCGACAACTGTCAAAAATTCACTCCAATACGAAAGTATAAGACAACTCTAAGCTTTCCAGTTTCGGTCTTTTGAAACATTCTCAATTGACTTTGCCGGCCCATTCAAGGAAATCTTCCGGAAACAAATATCTCCTTATAGCGGAAAACATCTAATTGGATGGCCAATAGCAGTTGCAGGTGAGGAGACCAATGCTGAAGTGGTCCTGAGATTCATCGAAAAAGAAATAATTGAACCGTTTGGTCTTCCAAAAAGGATAATCTCGGATAACGCCCTTTGTTTTACTGCAACTTCACTGCTTCGTTTTGAAGAGAAAGGGATTCAGCTGAAGACAGTTCTCGACTACGCTCTTATGTCAAACGGGAAAGCCAAAAAGATGATTGGAACTATCAAACGCGCACCTACTTTTTGGAATATTTTATAGGTAATCAACTGCATCCCTATTCGTTTGAAAGGCCTCATGTTTTAACAATAAGGCAAATTACATTAATAGAAACAGAAAGAATGATGACGAGTCGGGACGTTCGTCTTGAGCGAGGGGCGTGATATAATGAAAATTGTAGATATTCCTTGGCATGCTGCGCTGGCTGATTTGGCTGCGCTGGCTGAGTTGGCATGCTGCGCTGGCTGAGCTGTCACTGTACTTACAATTATATTTTTAATTATTTTTAGAGGGATGCTTTGCACTGTACTGTGGCGGTGCAGATTTGGCACATAGGTACTGTATAGATGCTACAGAATGTGAGGGTTGAAAACTCTATATAAGGGGCTGTTTGCATGAAATGGTAGGACTACTTGGGAGCCAGCATACCCGAGCGGGGCGCTCAACAAGTTAAGTCAAACACAAAGCATAAAGGAAGTTGGCAGACAACTTCAAGCCAAGTCCCGAGTAGTAGGAAGTTGAGAGTCAACTTCAGACCCAAGAAAACTTTTTCTTACGCTAGTCGCAGAGCGTCGGTGGTAGACCCTGCCCCTTTTATACTTGCTTAGCTTCCTCAACTCTCTTCTATATACACTCCCTTTTGTTCGTTCAACAATACCACGGGCACTTTTGTCGCTCGCAACACCTCCTTCTCAGGGTAATTGGTTCTGAGGATCTCTTCCCCCGCCGAATTACCCCTATCACAGGTTCCTGTATAGCACTTTATTACCACTAATGCCTATTTTCGACTTGTCAAAGTGCCAATGCACATTTTCGGCGGATGGCACTTCTGAGACGATTTGCTTGAAGGTGAATTCTATGCGATTTTACGGGTACCTATGACGAAGTTTTACTGTTTGCTACTTTACTTTCTATCTTCTTTACCTTCTAGTTTTTAGAGACTTTTTATGGTACAGTGCAGTAGTCTACAGTAGCACACTACTGTACTGGAAAATCTTGGCCACAGACTGCCCGGGTGCCGATTATATAGCTATGTAACACCCGAGGTGTCTGGGCCATTGAAAGGAGGCAGTGTCCCCTTCCCCGGCTCCGGCCTCTTCTGAAAAAATACTGTCTTTTCTAAAACTTGACCACTCTCTTCCCACGTCATGGTACTCTTGCACAAAGCCGATACTTCCAGCGCCATCGCAGTCGTGTTCGACGGCGTGAGAAACGTGGGGAAATTCTTCTTTTTCTTTTAAAATGTAGCGACGGCATCCAAAACAGACAAGAAGAAAGCTCTTACCCTCCTCGCATACCGAGAAAGCGCACCGCTCGAACTCTAGTCCGATACTTTTGCGTCGAATAGTTAGCTCGTCTTCGATGCTAGAAAATACCTGAAGCCAAGCAGAAGCTCCTCGAGTATTTTGCGAAGGGCGACGATCCTGAGGAATTCATCAGCCAAGCTCTAGAAGTGGACCTTGAAGTAGAATAAATTCTTCTTTAATTGAGGGAATTAGAGCCCCTCTATGAGAAGGCGTATTTCGAGAAAATAGCTAGCTTCGGACTCATTCGCAGTGCTGCCTGTCGGCACAAGGAGCTGCAGTAGTTCTTGGCGTTCCGGGAATCGTCTAAGCGCTGAAGAATTTTCACTCTAATCGTACAGCTTTTGTTGATCCTTCGAGTTTTATTGCTGAAGGCCCCTGGTAAGGCTGCTGGCTCGCCCGGATTCAAGGTTGAGAAACATCGAAGAAAATTTGGACTCTCTACCTGAAGATCTCGCAAGACTGACGCTCTTTCTGAAGAAAACCGAAGCAGATGACTGAAATGGACCATTTTCTGCTCCAAAGAAGAAAAATTGGGTCCTCAAATACTCTAACTGCAATGAGCTTGGCCATATCGCAATGAATTGCGAAAAGAATTCGCACCGTAACACCCGCTGTCCTCTTTGCGGAAAGATTGTTCCTATGACAGATGCTGGTCTTCCGGCATTAGAAAGGCAGTGGATCGCGAAGAAGTCGCTGAGAAGAAAAAAGACGGGGAAGGAGGTTTTCAAGTGAATGTCCTCCGATAAAACTCGGCTGAAACCGATTCTTCACAGGATAAAGTTGCGAATGTCACGAAAAGAAATGCCGACGGTGAGGCACTTCCTAGAAAGCCCCGTCAGGACTGACATAGAGGCATTCAGATCTCTCTCCTTGTAACAGGACCCCATGCTATTGCTATACAGCCGAATCCAGCCCTATTATCTGAAGAAACTCGAATTATTGGCCATAGGAAGAAGGCGATGGAACCGGATCGCGGGAGAAGAACTCAAAAACCTGCAGGAATAGTCCATCAAAACGATGTTATTTCCGAGCTTGTAAACGAAAATTTCGTCTTGATACTCGGTCAACTTCTTGGTTGAGATGTTGATGAAGCTACTAAATTTATACTCATTTGTTTGGAAACAGTCTATTTCACGTATTGATGTCGATTACAATTTCGGCCCTCATTTATTAAGGTTATTTCAGCTTAAAGTTTACCGTACCGAGTTCTGGGCTCTACTAACCTCCGCGGCTGTACCAGACGTCATGTCAGTTGCTTTTTCTCGACTTCTGTACCTCTTGCAGAACTATGCGTCTAGAAGGATCACTGCTGCGAATGGTGACATTTTTCACTTAGTAGAATCACTGGTTAAGGTCCCGACGACGTTTGGAGACCAAGCAGTCAAATTAGGCCTCATCGTCGAGAAGTCCCCATTCGACATCATAATCGGTCTACCCACCCTCACAGCTATGTGTGCGATCATGGATTTCGGGTTGCAGAGCGTTCGTTTAACCATTGCTTCCGAAGAAGTAGTGCTTCTTCTCGAGCCTGAAACTAAGTCTACCGAGAAGAAACTTATCAAGGGCGAGTAGATAGGGACCAAAAATGAAGATTTCACATCTGATTCGAACACAGGTCTGGACTCGTCAAACTCGTCGGAAGAAGAACTGTTCCTGGCTATACGCGAGGATATCTCATCCGGACTAGACGTAAAATATACCGGCGAAGAAGTAACAATGGACGAAGAAGATAAGAAAGGAAAATGCTTGATGCTCTGAGGACCCTGCTCGCTCACTCAAAGAAAGAAACTCAGATAGAGATAAATGGTTTGCTTTGCGACACATTAAAAATCGCCTGGACTATAGAAGAACTACGTCATGCAGGCGTGGCGACGAAGCATTCCTTTGAAATGAAGGATTCTGCCAAAATGTACCACAAGGCTCTCCGAATGTCGCCTCGACTAAACGAAATTGCCCGTCGAGAAACCGACAACATGTTAGATGCTGTAAAAATCACCGCTGCGTCGTTGGAGTGATCGTTTCTGGTCGTTTTGGTAACCAAGAATGATAGTAGGCCTGTTTCTGTGTGTATTATCTCACTTTCAACTGCAAAATGAAGGCGGATCGCTGGCGAATACCAAAGATAAGGCGATCTTAGATGATCAAAAAAGTAGCTCTTTCCTCAATACCCTTGATTTGTTTGCGGGTTACTGGAAAATCCGTATGACCAAGGATGCTAGTAAATGACTACTTCCGTCAGCCGTTTTGGTACCTTCAAGTTCGTGTTGATTCCATTTGTTCTAATGAACGCACACTCTACATTCCAGCGCATGACAGGTTACGTCTTGAAAGAAATTCCCTTCGCTCGAGTATATTTGGATAATTTCTTATTCTTCTCTAGCTTGATGGAGGGGCATATTGATCACCTAGCTTTCGTTTTCAAGGCAGTTGGGGAAGTAGCACTTCATGTCAAGATTACGAAATGCGCGGGTGCTATGCCAAGCGTAAAGCTGCTTGTAAATTTCATAGACAGGCATGGAGTCCGCGTTGGTGAGGAAAAGACTAATGCCATCAGGAGGGCCCTTTCCCTACCAACTCAACAAATTTGTGTAGCTTTCTATGCCTATCTTGGTACTATCGTCGTTTTATCAAGTAATTTGCCGGAATATTTGCTACTTTTCACTCAGAAACTTCGGGTGACAAGAAATTCGAATGTACCGAAGATATTACTGCCGCCTTCAAAACCCTGAAAGGGAAGCGTACTTCTCTGCCGGTACTAGTCTTCCTAGACTTCGATTTTCCCTTTCCCGTAGAACCTGACTCTTCTAATGTCGCCGTTGAGGCAGTTCTGGCCCAAAAGAAGGACTATGGCAAGATCCATCCTATGCAGTACGCAAGCCGGACGATACACTCAGCAGAGCGTAACTATTCCGTCTGCGAGAGGAAGGCCCTCGCCGTCATTTTCGCATTAAGAAAATTTAGAGTGGATCCTTTATCGACGGAGCCATTAAAACTCACTAACTACCATCAAGACCCTCATAGTACATTCAAGGAAACGAAATTCACGGGAGTCTGGTGCGCTGAATGGACTTCCTTGCGGAATATGAGTTCCAGGTAGATCACAGGCAAGGCGCAGACAACAGAGCAGCTGACTACCCCTTCCATGCAGTACCTGGTGATTCCTCTCTTGCCTTTGAATACGTTGAAGGAGACTAATTTTCGGCGATGGATTCTGTCACTACCGAAAGAAATCCCACAATCGAGCCTTTTCTGCTCGATGTCGCCCGTAATTTGAAATGTTTAAAGTTCTTAGTTGATTATTAAGAAAAGCATAGTTCGATCAAAAGCAAAAATACATAATTTGGGAAGAAAAGCCTCTCAGACGCACCATAAATGGGCTGAAGTCTGTACCATTTATAAATGACAGGGTTGTATTATTGAAGACTTTTCATGAAGATGAAGATGTTGGACACTGGGATAAGGAGAAGACAAAAAAATTTGTCGTAGACCTTTATTGTTGGCCACAGATGCACTGAGACTTTCAAAACTACTTGAAAAGTTGATAAAGGTGCCAGAAGAAGAGGCCTGTTCCACCGTATCGCACGACTTTGAATGTCCTATTGACGAATATCTTCGAGATCTTCGACCGACTTCGCGGGACCTCTACCGATGTCAAACTTCGGTAAAAAATTTCTGCTCATCGCTGTCGAGCATTTTACTGGTTGACCAATCGCAGTTGCTACCACAGAATCATCGGCACTGTCGCCAAGTTCATAGAGAGCGAATTTATGCACCTTTTTGGTCCCCTGAAGACTATTATCTCCGACAATGATTGTTGCTTCACCGTTGTCGCCATCGCGAACTTCATGAAGAAACATGGAATTACCTGCACTTCTGTTCCACCATATGCGCCAATGTATAATGTTAGTGTCGAAACGACGGTACGAACTATCAAACTCGCCGTGAAGACGACAGTCTTCGGCGAAGGGATAGATTGGAAGAGTTTTTGCCCCTTGTATAATACGAATACTACCGCCGTCGCCTTTCGGCAGGAGTTTCGCTGTTCGAACTGATGTTTGGCGTAGTTACGCACATGAGTCCCTCTGATTCAGTCGCTTTGATAGCCATCGCTTCAGAAACGCACCGAAAGTTGGAACTTCTGGCCTCCTCGCCCTTAAAACTCAACGTAGAGAAGAACAGATGCGTAGATTTAGTGATTCAACCTCGAAATAGCCCATTGTGTTCAACGTGGGGAATTAGATTCTGGTTGTCCATGGGCAGGTGTTAACATCAGCAGCTAATTGGCTACCCTTAGGTCGCGCGAATATTTGCCTTGCCGCATGTGAGAATTTTTACATCCACAATACTGGCTCTTCTCATACGGGGGTCGCCATTCCCGTCGCGCCATACACGCGAAAAGATTACTTCCTTAGTCTTGCGCCCGAGCCACCTGAAGTCTTAGGATCGCCAGATTTGGGCCATGTTACTTATATTTTCATCTTTTGTATTATTGATCTCCTACGCTTCCTTTTTGATGAGTAATAGGCAATATGGACTCCAAATATGCCTCTTTGTGTGGAAAAGTCCGACATGAGGCTCTTCTGAATCCGCGAAAAGTTGTATCTTCTGACCCTGCACTCCAACTTTTCCTTTACGCTGTTCTGTCCAAGTGCTCACGGCATTACCTCGATCTTCTCTCCGCCCTGATACAAAACAAATGATTCACTGGTCAGCGGACAAAAAAAAAGGGGTGTCGTTTCACTGTACATCTCCTCAACCTCGCCTAAGGTTCCCAAGCTCGGTTCCACACAGGCTGGATCTTGGACTCGACCTTCCTTCCGGCTTTTCGCTAGCCGCGGTCTGTTTTGTATGCTCCATCCTACTGGTCTACAGATTACTTCGGGATGGCGATACCACCGTATTCCTTCAGATCTACACGCTCAATGGATGGGCCAGTCTCGAAGACTTTGCCTGACCTGAATCACTACTGATCTCGGAGGTTAAGACGGCGCGCGGGAAGAGATGGACTTTTTGTGAGGGTATAGACTTTACAGTTGTCTGATTTAGATAAAGGCAAGGCGCCAGAGGGAAAAGTGTATCGAGGATTGAAGGGGGTCGTAGGGGTTGACCGACTCCTAGCGTGAGCAGATCGAGCTCACTCTATACCGTATCCGTGCTGCAGACAATTTGCTGGAAGGTGAATTTTAGGTAATTTCGAGGGTATCTACGCTGATTTTTTACTGTTTGCTATTTTACTCTCTACCTATTTTACCTATTATTTCTTAATGGCTTTTTATTGTACAGTATAGGTGTACAGTATCACATTACAGTACTGGAAATTCGCGGTCACAAACCACTCAGTTGTCGGTTATATGGTTAGCACCCGAGATTTCTGCGCCGTTGGGGGAGGCAGCGTCCCCTTCCTGGCTCCACCCTCTTCTGAAAAGAAATGCTGTCTTTTTACCACTTCTCCACTCCCTCTCCCCATCAGGCACTGTTGTCGGACCCCAGGTATATAGCCGACGGAAACTACACGACAGAGCAATCTGTCGTGTAGCGAGGCTTTCGTCGGTTAGAAAAAGTGTGACCTTCCTCGTAACACGAAGAGTATGGGAGCAGCGAGCACGATACGTACTTTAACGGGGTGCAGGATAAGCCAACACGTGTCAAAATATGATGAATGGTGAATCAGCTCTTGGCACTCGACTTGTTGAGAGACGCGATAAAAGTGGTTACGAACAACCTTTTTGTGTCTTTCTCCGGGGAACAAGAAAATGGTACAGAAGGAACTCTCGAATTTGTCGTGCACGAATATCAATAAAGGCGTCGGGATTGTCGCCGATTTGAGCGAGTCACGCCCATGGAGCGACCCATCCAAAAAGCTTGAAGAAATTCACGTCCCATCTGCCTACGCGTCTAAGCTATCTAAGGAATGGAACAATTTGAAGAAGTTTTGTTGGCACACCGTGCTTTTACGTAGATATCGGAGCTATCAAATCCTTTATTTGTCTCAAGGAACTAAATTTCGTTTTTGCCACATTTGGCTCCGCATACAGTAACTGAAGTGGTCAACTAATCTGTTTAGATTTGCTGATACGTCGTACGATTCCCTTGGAGACTCTCTTGCCGCTTGCAACATTGCCTGGGAAACCACGGGTTTCGTTGAGATGGATGTCATTGAAGTCTATATTCCTGCGCTAATTGGTCTAGACGTACTGTAATGTGAATCACTATTGGCTGATACGGTGGCCAACAGATTGACGAAACGCAGCAATTGCATTCAAGTGGCTCTAACTCATACTAACGAACTGCAACGTCCCCTGTGCCGATCTAGAGGGTTCATGTCTACTTTGAAATGGATGCTCGACCTCAGTGATGTTGAAGAGGTTCAATTGAACAAAGTTTCATCGAAAGTTCTTCATCACTCTTCTGGGAAGCTCTTCAACCTTTCGAAGAGAGCTCGACCGGAAGAAACATCGACTGAGGCTTAAGAGATTCTCAGGATTTGTCGAAGCGTTGTGGCCCTTTCGGCGAAAATGACGCCCGACTCGTCTCAAGGTCTCTTTTGGTGCAAATGATTTTCAATTCAATGAGCTCATCCTTCTCAATATCGTCAAAATTGACGGCGAGCCAGTACTTCCAGTTCACGGCGAGGTATGTTATCGGAGTCCATCGGGATATAATTCAAGGACTTAGTGGTAATTTTTGCGTCAACGATACAGCATCAGACAGTCAGGCTCCTTTTACATTCGCTTTGATTTTCGAGTTCGATATATGGACTTCTAATGTCCACAAACTTACCTGAAATCGACTGGGCAGCTGGGTAGGGATATTTTCATACGGAAGCTCGTCCCTTAATTTGAACTACAGTTCAAATTACGGGACTATCTTCCGTACTCCTCGCAGTGTTTGAAGCTGCTGAAACGATTTTACGGTCTCTGCGAATGTGCGGAGTCGTGGCACGAAACGCTTGCTGAGCATCATCGCGAAGACTTAATGACGAAACCTTTTGATCTGATCCAGAACTCTATACCCCAATTGAATTTGGGATTCTTAACGGGATTTCGGGAGGCTATGTTGATGATCTAATTCGAGCAGGGGACAAGGAGTTCAAGGAGTTATCGAAGAACCTAAACAAAAATTGAGATGACTGAGATTCATATGTTACCGTTTTCTTTTACCGGTTTCTCTTTGACTTCGACAAGGATGTGATTATCATTCAGGATCAACACTGCTACTTAAAGAAACTTGAGATACTTCTGCTGAACGCGAGCTGTATTTAATTTAGATCAATGCGAATGAAGCTTGCACGGTTAGCCAACACACGCCCGGACTGTTTGTTTGAAATTTCGCAACTTGCCAAAGTCACATAAGAGATGTTCGAGAACAAATCCAAAACAGATTCTAAAAGGTTTTACCAAGTCTGTTTCATTCGCCGTTGACAATCGCCTATCTCTACATATTCCGAAACTATATATCAAGTCTATCAAAGTTATTGGCTACTCTGACGCGCCATTTGCGAACAGTTCTACCTTTCTACGCGACTAGGTCATGTTTGCTTTTATCAGAGACGATACCGGCTCAATAATTCCAATCTCATTCAAGTCCTACAAGTCCAGAAGGGTGAAAATTAAAGCTATGGTTGGTGTGTTCAATGTTTTTAGCGACCTTTTTGATAATTCTTCTGTCTTTTAGGCGGACCTCGAAGCTTTGATTGGCATCAAGGTTACGATACAGGTCCTAACGGGCAGCAATAGCTAATTCGATGTCACTTCAAAGGGATCTAGGACATCCGAGAAGAGAATGATGCTCGTTATTGCAGCCGCGAGGGAAGCATTCAGGTACTGAGTCATCTCCGATATCGGTTTTATACGAATCTAGTGCCGAATTGCGGGTAGAATGACCCATTCTATGCACCAAAAGTCCCTCAAATGTGTCGTTATGGTTAGTTTTTTGAACATCAAGCATGAAAATGGATATTTTGTGATTAAAATGGGAACTATTTTTTCGCTAAAGCACAATGATTCGAAATATTAATCTTTGCGTGATTCAAAATAAGGGAAAGATCTTCTACTTGAAGCTTATTTGATTCATTTACACCACTCTTGCGAAGGACACCCTCAATCAAGGTCAAAATATATTTTCTTCGCTGACAATGATCAGCTTGCTATAAGCATCCACAATAATTTCATTATTAACGATGCGATGCTGGGCGATATGACGAAGATAAACCCGGCTCTCTCTATTAACAAGGTAGCGGAATGGATTCTCAATGTAGTTCGCACGATCAGATTCGGTACTTTTTTCATCTCAAATCTAGTACGAAGGTCGTGCAAGAGCCTTGCATTCTCGCAGAGGCTATTTAAATATGATTTCTCATTCACAATGTACTGATGGACAGACACAGCAACGTCGCGCCATGAAAAAGGTCAATGGCGTTCACAATCGCAGCATCAAGGCAGTGTCCATTTTATTCTTGACGATAACGATTCCCTGTCACTTTAGGAAGTACTCTTCGAATTCGCTAATATGACGGCGAGCACCCGGACTACAGACCGAAAGAGCAACATCGCGATGCTCAAGGAGCCATGTCACTGCCACTTTCGAAGCCTCTCTTGCTTCCACACATGTCTGTTACGCTTCTTTGCAAGAATGTTCACCATTGGCACCGGAAAACGCTCATAATCTGACTTTTGTTAGATACACGGTTTACTCTCCAGTTACCACTCCTTTTAGACCCGCGAGTGGAACTTTTTATGGAAGCCGGTTCGATTTCATAGTAATATTCGTACCCACCGTTGTCCGCTCACCGCGTAGAAACTTCTATCGCGTAGAGTCTGCCGTTCTTGTTTGATCCATCTCCGCACAAGACCTACTCGATGTTGAAGGTTCGGTCACCAGTCGATGCGATGTAAGTCTCTCCGCCCGTACTACAGTTCGAAAATCCGCCTGTGTGTTTTCGGTATACCGGCGCGGAGTTTTGAATTGTTGAAATATAGCTTAATGTACCGCGTGATTTCAGGAGTTGAAGGTTCGGCGGAGCCCACTAGCAAATCAAGTGACACTAACACAGCAGCAAGCAAGTATAAAACAGCATTTTCACAGAGCGTGCCGCTCCGCAGGAAGGATCACGGTCCAAAATGAAAGATGCGAAACGCGGGTTAGTGTTCAAGAGCTAAAATGGTGGAGGTGGTTTGAACGTTATGTTCGATCGGAGGGAGCGTCTGTGAGATGTTGTACTATAAACCGAACTGCGGAATCCATGGTACCGCCGGCTGGAGCCAGTATATTATTTTCTGCTAGTTTTCGAACGATTTCTGAATTAATTTACAATATGAACGAATGTTTTTTTCGATTTTAAGTATCAGACTAAGTCCGGTGTCGAGTACTTGACGCCCGCACTCAGGCGTTCACAAATATTAGCAGTCTGTGGCAGTCTGGGTTGGAACGTGGCGGCTAGGAGATTAGCAAGGAGTAAACCATCGTTTTGGTTGTCTTCACCTGCTGAGGTCTTCCGCCCAGCCCTTCTCCTCCAAACTAATTGTTCTACTCCTTCTAATTCCACCTTATCACACCATCACACTTTTCTAACCGAGGAAAGCTCCGCCACACGATAGATTGTGCTTTCGTGTAGTTTTCGCGGGGCTATACCTGGGTTTCGACAATGGTGCCTTATGGGAAGAGGGAGCGGACAAGTGGTAAAGAAGAAAGTATTTCTTTTCAGAAGAGGGCAGAGTCAGGGGAAGGGACGCTGCCTCCCCCCGAAAGCTCGGACCCTCGGGTGCTAGATATATAACCGAAATCCGAGTGGTATTTGGCCGAAGATTACCATTATAGTAGTGTACTATTGCGCATTACTGTACTGCACCATAAAACCATTAGACTTAGAGGTAGAAAGACTGAAACTACAGTATTAACCAGCAAAAATTCGTCATAGATACCCTTAATGACATAGAATTCACCCTCCAGCAAATTCTCTCAACACCTCCCCGGGGGAACCATATTCAGAAGAAAAGCAGGAGCTAATACCCTCTAACGCTTCCTCTAAATTGTTCTTAGCAGTATCAAACCAGTTCCTATTGAGTTTCTTCCATTGTACAATGAAGACAGGATCAATCTTTGAATCAAACGAAGGAAATTGAAAACAGCTTCAACGTGTTCATAGGCCCCCTTGTTGCTGCTGCACGCCTTGTACCTCCTTCTTGACTATTGGCCGCAGCAAACTCCTTTTCTTTCGCGCCCCATGTGCTATCAACTGCTGTTTCGTCCATGTTCCAAATGCGGTCAGGATTAGCAAGACACCAGGTTGTTACCCTTCGATCTCCAGAAGTATACGAAAAAAGCGACCAACATGGTCTTATTTCTCTTTCTTATCTTTGAACGTCCTTACTACCCTGAACCCTAAATTTAAGTTCGCAATGATGTGTGCGAAAGGTCCTCAATGTTTCCAGGCAAGTTATGGGTGTTTGGAACAGGGGCGACCATCCAAAGCAATCTTCGCTATGATATATCGAAGTGAGTCTTACCCAGGTTAGCTCCACGACTCACAAAAAAGAATGCGCTGGGTAACTATATGCTCCTCGCCTGCTTTCAACAGAGTTCTTCCCCCCGCCAAAACTTTCCCGATAATCCTTTGCAAACGTTCTTCATCCCCTTTTCTAAGGCTTGCTTCATTTCTCCAACGACACCATTGCTGAAAAATGATATTCTTGCTATCGGTCCGATAGAAGATTCTCTCAAGCTTTAGTAGCCCTCTTTATGTACATGTAATTTTAGCGCATTTCACGATATTTCAGTTTGACAGGGTGTGTGGCTCTTTTTTTGTCTTAATTGCACTCTTCATCTCACGGATGGATGCACTATTCACTGGGTCCGGTGTCATAGTTAATTCTTGTACCCGCAGACCGAGGGATACCCAACTGGTTTGTTGCAATAGCATTGCAGGGGGACATGGTATAAAATACCACTAATAATAATAATAATAATTTACTGCATGAGTAGACAAAGCACTCAAGGCGGCTGTCTTAGAACATTTAGGTATAAAAAGCGAGCAGCATCGACAAACAGCAAATGTAAAGAGAGGCAACTACGTTCCGGTAGGCAACAACGCACCATGCTCAACCCCTGCTTTAACAACACATCCCCTACCAAGAACCACGCAACACCTCGCGTCACACGCGCATACAGACGGTCACATCCCCGCTCTACAGAGCTCACACGCGAGCTTTTGCAACTCGCTAAGCTGTCCTCAACTGACGCAAACCCCCTACAAGCGAAACACACGGCCACTCTCAGCCACCATGAACATCAGCATACCGCAAATCCCAAAACTCGACCGATCCAACTATGCCCCCGGCTCATCATGTCAGATTAGCCCGCCGCATCAATCGATGCTCGCGAGCACGTCACCTCCGACCCACCCGAACCCACCGATCTAGCACTCCTCAAAACATTCGAAGCCAAAGGGATATCTTCATGTGCGCTCTCATAGGGTCCATCCCAACGGACATCACAAAATCTACTCATCCAACTTGGAAAGCGGATCACGACCTACCAGCTCATCACTAACATTCAGGCATTCCTGAACATCAGCCGCACCAGCGACCACCGCTACCTCAAGCAGCTCGCTGAGGACGCCAAGTATCAAGACGGACAAGACATCGCCGACTACCTCACCACTCATGGGACCATACGGGCCAAGATTCTCGCTGCCCGCTACCTCGAAATAGAAAATACAGCCACTACTGTGTCCTTCATGATCGACGGACTAAAACACAACCCCCGCACCGCGCCCATCGGAACGCAACTCACCACCACTACCTGTCCGATCCGAAGGACTTTGTCCACAAGTTCAAAGAACTCAGCTCCTCTACAACCGTATCCGGTGCCGAACCCTCATCCTTCACTAGGATGCAGATCACCACCGACGCCACGCTCGCTGAACTCCTCCGCAAAGTCCGGGGTCTCCGTTTCAATGCCAAACCAGCCAAGATCATTCAAAACCCTGAGAACACCACCTCGTACTCGGCTTTGCGAATCCCGCCACACCAACGCACAGTGCAGAGACCCTAAACACCCCAAACAAAAAAGCCCCAGGTAGTTGGACGTCAAGCAGCCATCAATTACGGTTAAATCGCGAAAGAAATTCAGCAGCTCGTCAGCACCAAGAGGACGCCGACACCCAGTCCTCCGACGAAAAAAGTAAGTTCGCACTTGACTCAGGCGCCCACCTCACCCTTCTCACGAAACCTACACACAACTTGCAGACACTCCCCTCCCCCATCCCCCTCCCAACAGCCACTAATATTGACTCCGCCTGCACCCATACCAGCCCAACCACCCTTCAGCTGACCAAGAATATCCGGATCACGGTTCCGGCGTTTTCCAGCCTCCCCTACGCACCAACCTTCTATCCGTACGCTTAGTGGCGAAGGTATCCGGACCCATCATTTTCAAAGCAACTATGCCTTCGTCACCCGTCGCACCCCAAAAAAACTCCAGCCCATCCTCTCACACCGTGTAAAACCGACAAGAGTGGCTGAACTCGGCTCCACAAAACTCCAACCTCCCATAGCCACCCCGCAATCCGTATCATTGCGTAAAACAAAACCAAGGACAACATCAGTCAGACCCCCCCACCTGGCTCGTCCCACACCCGCCAGTCCCGGGACCAGACGCAGGCACATCAACTGAACCCAATCAAGTCCAGATCACATCATCAAACACCTCAACCACAAAAGCACCCAAAAAACAGAATACCGCTTCTCCACACTCCAAACACAAAAACAACAGCACTCGCGCACAAATGGAACTTGATACTCAATCATGCCCCGCCATTTTCAATCCAACGTATGGCCAAAAACAACACTATCCCCCTCATCCCCATGCACTCCAACATAACCCACCTCCCATCATCTGTTGGCCGTGCCGAAACGCCAAGCTTGTCAAAGCTGCACATGAACCGAACACAAAAACATGCCAAGTGGGTTCATACACCATCAGTGACACTTGCAGACCCATCAAGCCATCGTCCAAGCACGGAAGCCTCCACTTCATGGCATTCATCGATGCACAAAGCCACTACATAGACATCTGCTTCCTCAAGACGAAAGTCGAACTATTCCCCCTCACCCAAGTTGCCATAATCAACACCACCCATGGCTCTCCCACCCCTCCCCCCCAGTTCGTATGTGTGGACAATTCCAGAGAATACTTATCCCTCCCGCTCTTCGAACTATACAAGCGCAGCGGTACCACACTAAAGAAGCGAACCGCATATCAACCCAAGAGAACTCAAGGCCTGAACGCATAAATATCACCATCAGGGACGCTGCCAGGGCATCACTCAGCACTGCGGGACTACCATTTGAATACTGGGAAGACGCTGTCAAGGGATGTCGTTTTCAAATACAAAATCATGATCCACTCAACCACAGGCACCTCCCCCTTCCAATCCTGGCACAACCCTACACTTCAGATCAAGAAACTCTACACTTTCGGCGAATTCGGCCACATTACGGTGCACAATAATAAATCCAAACTGGATACCTGAGCCAAACTGGTCCGCTACATGCACCCCATTGATGAGCGCATCATATGCGTCCGACACCCATCTACAAATGAGTACCTGCAGCACGCGTCGTGGATTTCAAACCTCACAACCCCAGCAAGGTCCCACGCTCACAACCCCCTTGCCCTCAACTCTGTCCCGCGGCGCTTTCCAGACTCACCTCAAACCACCCGCCAAGCATGCACCTACCATGATGCAGAAGCATGGGCACTCGCCCTAACAAGGAGCTCGACACTTAGAACGGAGGAACACATTTCGATGGATCTACATCAAACCAATAAGTCCCACGAGGCGAGAAGGTCATCTCGCTAAAAATGTCCTACAGATACACCAGTGTTCATCAAAGAAGAGCCCCGCTTCAACGGGGAACGACGCCACCCTAATCATACAGACATCTCCTACGCAACCTCTACGGAACCCCGTGCGCGACCCTATGTATCACGAAGGCCTCGTACGCCACTGAACAGACCACGGGTACGTACAAAGCCATGTCGACCCTGTCTATTCAGCAAGAACCGACAAGGGAGATCTTGTCCCTGTAGCGGTCATTATGGACGATTTCCTACCTGTGTCACCCTCGCCTCATCCGCTAGCTAAGAAACGTCCTTCAAAAAAAATGCAAGAACTCCAAATCGGGCACCCCACCATGTACCTCAAGTGGCATATCAACACCTCACCCGAAGGCCATATCTACATCTCCCAACCGCAAACTATCCAATCCCTCCTCCATAAGACCCGCCTCATGCAGTGCACGACCCGTTCCACCCCCACTACCCGAAAATGTAAACTGGACGGAAGCAGAGAAAGCACCCCCACTAACGCCAGAACGCAAACATCACTACCAGCAGACGCTCGTTGACCTCTGCTATCTGACGAAAAGTACCGGCCGATATCCAATACGCTGTAGATCGCCTCGCAGAAACCATGCACCGCCCAACCAACACCATAACCGCCTCCTCAAGTGGTTACTCCAGTATCTCAAACTTACGCCGCGCAACACATTATCCTGTGCAAGACTCGCGAGGATTCACCGCACACCGGCCACCCTATTGTCAGCTACAGAGACGCCAACTTCGCAAATGCGAAGGACTGCAAGTCTCGCATGGGAACCGTTCACGGGGCCTGGAGGTTCCCCCGTGTCTTGGACCAGCGCCAAACAGCAGGTGGTAGCAAAATCTACCTGCGAGGCCGAATACCTCGCTGGCTCTGACCTTGTGCAATAGATCGCCTGGCTCCGACGGTCATCGCGACTGCAGCATCACCACAGAAAACGCAACGAAGCTACTGATCGACAATACATCTTCGATCCAAGTGGCAACCAGTCGCCCCTCTACAGAAAGGCGCAAGCTCATTTACATATCATACCATCACCTCTGTGATCACGCCAACCAAGAAAAAGGTGACCACATCGCAACTGCCTACAACATCGCCGATGTCCTCACCAAGCCTTCGGACACATCCGCACAGCCAACACTCAGGCTCGATGCACCTCACATCGCTCCCACCATCGGCTGCGGCCAACCCTCATCGCACAGCCTCGATGACCCCCAAGCGACGAGTGAGATTCGCCAGAGATAGACCACCTGACCAACGCGATTCGCATCCAACATTCTGACAAAGCACCCCCAAGACAATCAGAAAACGTTGGACCAAATCGCGCCATACAAATCACCCTACACAGGCTGTCTTAGAACATTAAAGTACAAAAGGCGAGCCGCCTTCGACAAACAACAATGTACAGAGAGGCAACGGACTACGTTCCGATATTATTAGTATCGGGGGTCAAGTGCCGGAACCGACTATGTTGCTAGCCAAGTGCTAAGTGGTGGTCCACGTCGGCCACTTGCACAGCTGTACGGGACACGATAGCGTTCGCCAAAGACGACCAAATCGTGTAACTAATGCGTCGGTAAATTCTCGTTCTAATGCCGTACAGGAAAGGCAGAGGGCACGCTTGGGCACTTTGTGTTTGGCGGGTACACACTGTTTTTGTCCTGAAATTTTCCTGCTTTCCACAATTGACCCGGTCTGAAGGGGTATTCTGCAAGTACTGTATTGCACAATTCAATTGAAATGTGAACCTGCCTGTGAAATGCTGGAACAACCAAAAACACTTCTGTACTGATCAGAACCTTTATTCCATTAAAAAAGCTTGACAATTATCCGATCGGTTGCTGCACTCATAATGAAAAAAGAACAAAGAATAGAGGCAACGGCAAGTGTTTCGGGTTTTCGAGCATTGAGGCCCTCAAGCTCAGTGATATTCCAATATCCATTTCTTAGGGGACTACAAGTTGTCAACTTGCTCTAGTCTAGTCGTATCGCCCTTGATCCACCTGCACCAATCGGTGTTATGCGTCCACATCGCAACTTTCAGATGCGTCCTTCGCACAGCTCCTTTCAGGCTCATGTCGTGATCCTGTACCTCTCCCTCGCCCTCACCCTCGCCGGATCTATGCTCTTTCAACGAATCAGTAACAGTGGGCTGTTTTCTCCATCCCGAAAAAGTCACTATCCTTCACTTGAATGGTCATCAATCCCCCCTCCGCCCCAAACTACCGACCTCTATCCGTGATGCTATTCCACCGCGCATTCCTCGTCATGAGTACAATCCCCCATCCCACAAACAGTTCAACCATCCACCCGAATACTGCGCTAGCCTTGTTGCCCAAGGAGTACCCCGTGAAAATCTTACCGACAGTTTGCCGTTATGCTCCGTTGGAACGCTCCTTTTACTGCTGCCGACTCACCTCCACAGCCACCCGATATCAGCTGTCCACCTGAAACCAATATCCGAATCGAGATCCTCGATAATTGAGAAGCCTTCAATCCGCCAAACAAACCTTATCTCGGCCCACAGCTACAAGGCACTATGACGAAACTCCAACTGTTATCCGCGGCTCTGGGAATAGTCAGCTGCCTCAAGCCTGATCATTAACCATGTAAGGAGTGACCTAAATCTGGCCCCATCGCATTGCCACCAGCTTTTGACGCAGTCGCACTCGCTTTCGACTGACTTCTCTGGCAGAATTTTCACGCGGTCCAGCTCACGCAAAATCATCCGCAACCGCTCTGCACCTAGTTTGCTGGCATCGCTCAAAGCAATGTCTGCCAGCAAACTAAGCGTCGCCGCGTTTGGCTCGGTGATCCGATCCGTCTGCATCATCTCGAACACTTCAAACGAGAACCAGGGTTCGCCGCCGCGCCATGCGGCGTCAATCACAGAGTTGTACGTGCCAACGGTTGCCGCTGGAAACTCAAACCCTTTCTCAAACATTCCCGTGGAGACCAAGCCGGCGAGTCTTTCTTGTAATTCCCCTCGTCGAGATTCTTGTTCACTGGATGCCTGTGCCCCGTCGCCGGCACTATCGGCCGAAAAGTATACAACCCCGCGGTTGTTTTGGACGCTCATCTTGTTGAAAATTTGAAGGGCAAGATCGAGGTCACCCATCTCTGCTGCGGCGGTTATCAACGCGTTGTAAACATAGCAGCTTGTCGGGCTGTTCTTGCTTGTTTAGTTGCGTGCATTTCGCATAGAAGCTCGAGCTGTCCGTAAGGCGTCTTGCGCCGAGAAACAAAGTTGTCCACGACTTGAGTGGGTTCTCCCGGCCCCTGTCGACCGTTTGGCGTTGAGTTGAGTCTCCTGAGACGTCGTCTCTCTTCCCGACGGACCTTGCAATGGTCCCTCGGATCCCTCGTCGTAGTCCCTTTGTTCAAAGGCGACATCGTATGAATCGTCAATCGAAGTACTGTGATCCAGCGGAGCGCACGTATGAACTGAGACCATAGATTAGGCTTTCATAAACCTCAAAGTTGGGGGTCAGGTTGGCCGCCTTGAGAATAAAACACTTCCAACGCCTTTCCCGGCTCTGAGCAACGCAAACAAACTTGCATCAAAACAGTTGCGACGTACAACGGCGCCAAATCCCTTGGCCGTCTTTGCTGCCCTTGAGCTCCAACTTGAGCACGTCAAACGCCGCGGAAAGATTCCCTACTTTCCCACACGCACTAATCAGGGCCATGCGAATGACCTCCTGACTAGACACGTCTCCAAACACCAAAACCTCCCCGAGTTGTTCCGAAATGCGCACCGCCTCAGTAAACGCGACATCGATCCCTTGCACCTTGGCCACAATCTCCAAGTACGATTTGCAAAAGCCGTAATTCGGACGTTCCTGAGCCTGCACAAGTGAGGCATAAACCTCCTTTGCCAAGCGCAAATCCGCGACATTAGCCGCGCCCTGCATCAAATGACTAAATGTAATGCGGTTCGGGGCGGCCATCGAGCGATACAAATCAAACGCCTCGGCCACCTGATCGCGAAACACCAAGCTACGAATCACAGTAATAGGTCACGGTAGTAGGCTCAATCCCCTGGCGCTTCATCTCATCGACGACAGCCATGGCACGATCGGCGCGACATGTCGGTCCTCAGCGCCGATCCCGCCGACAAGCCACGCAGCAGCAAGTTGTACGTGCGTGCACTAGGCGGGGAAAGTTGGTCTGCGCGGAGCGTGTCAGCGATCCAGAAAGGCCAATGCGGTTTCGTGCATTCGCAAGCTGGCACACTGCTTGATAAAGGCGTTGCAACTGGGGAGGGTGAGAAAGGCGGAACCAAACATGGAAATCAAAGCCTCTGCCTTTGAAATACGTCGTGCGGCGACATAGGCCTGGAATAGGGCGACGAGTACCTTGTCCGAGGTGCGATGGGTGGTATGAAGCGGGCTGAAATAGAGTGCCTCTGCTTCGGAGGCGCGGCCGCATGGCCGAGACAGAGGATGAACGCGGCGATCACGTCCTCCTCTGCGGTGGGGGGTTGTTTGCGGAGGGGTGGGGTTGGAGAATGGGATGGTTTGTTTGACGGCGGATGCGACGGGCGGATTGAAGATCGTTGCACAAGCCGAGGATACGATAGATGAGGGCGAGGTTTTTGTGACCCGGGGATGTGGTGGTGTGAAGGAGTTGATCCCAGACTTGAAGCGCTGTGGCGAGGATGAGGTCGCGCTTGACGGAGGAGTTGTCCGAGACGAGGGATGCTTCTTTGAGACAGGCGGAGAGGATGATGTTGAAGACGGGGCGGGGTTTATCGGCGGGGGAGGTGTGAAGGGCGTGGAGCATGGGGTTGAGACGATGGCGGGGCTGGTGAAATGGTCTGCGTGGAGGAGGGAGAGGAGATACTCGATGAGGTCGGGGGTGCTGGTACTGGTAAGGATGGCGGAGTGGTGTAGTAGGGAATGTGCAGCGCGCGGGTTGCCGGAGAGACGCAAGGCGCGGGCACGGGAGCGAAGGTGGGAGTGTGGATGCGTTGCGGAGGAGGGGTGGGTTGGGGTGAAGGGTGACCCATGATTTTCCCTCGGTGGGAGATCGGCGGGTGGGATTTGGGGGCTTATCGGATGGGAGGGAGGCGGAATGACGGAGGGGGGGAAGAGACGGAATGTAGGACGGGAACGGGTGAGGTGACGAAGCATGAGGGGCGTTGGTGGGGGGGGAGGGGGGGGGTGTTGCTGCTGGTATGTCAGCAGCGGGGATGTGGACATTTGCAAGAAGCGGATGGGGGGTGTGGTTCAAGGGTGAAGGGGCCATGACGGGGCGAGCTGTTTTGACGGGTGCGATGGCACGTGCACGCATGCATCCAAGATCGATCGTTGGTCCAGTTGTTTTGTGAATTTATTGGGGACACACCGCGCGGAATTCGAATCGAAAAGACCAAGGTAATTTTTTTTTTTATCCTATCCTCACACCCTCTACTTTCTCTTTGGTCCTCCGTCAATGTAAACTGGTGAACACTCCGAAGCGCAAGTCGCCCATGTCAGCATAGCGTCCGCGGTCGTCTTTCGTTTCGCTTGAACGAAACCCGCCACAAACCAGTACATAAACGACTACACCTGCGCTCCTAGACACCAACCCCACCACCATCGACCATGTCAACATTCCACCACCACCAACCCCACCCCTAGTCAACGCACCCCCTCCCCTCTCCCCGCTACCCGCCACCTTTGCCCAACTACCCGCCCCCCTCCATTGCATTCACACACCACCCGAACTGGCCACCACCGCACCCACATTAAGCGAGGCCATAGAGTCATTTCGACAATGTGTCGACAAGCACATCATGGCGCGGGGATGCAACGATTGGAGCAGGAAGAGATGGAGCTGCGCAAGGTGGAGGATGAGGTGGGCAAGCTGGGCCGAATCGAATTGACCTTGGCCGATCAACTGAGGGTCAAGGTCATGCGGTTGGCCGCCGTTATGAAACGGGTCAAGGTGGCGTGCCGCGAGTTGGGCAAGGAGGAGGAGGGCGCGGGTGCTGAGTCGTAGGTGCTGTCGCCGGTGTGGACGGACCGACTCGGCGTCATGATTCACCTCGCCTTTTGTTTTTTGTGACGAGTGTGTTGATTGTTGCCATGCCATGCCATGTGACATAAGAGTACAACAGTACAGGACATGTGCTTGGCGGCACTGTACTCTAAGTCCTCTTTTTCCAACCTTTCTGTCAAGATTTGAACAAGACGATATAAATACTGTACTGGAGCTTGAAAGTGGCCAAACCCGTACCGTACACCAGTCCACGTTGAAAATCACCGCCCACCAACACTTGACCTTGAAACAAATTAGGCAAATAAAAAGAGGCGATCAACCGACTCCACTCCCCCCACCCCACACACACACGCAAAACATGACCAACCCCACAACCCCCCCAAGTCAGTCACTCTACCATCCGGCAACGCAATGCCACTCAACGGCTTTGGCACCTGGAAGGCGGCGCCCGAGGTGACGAAATCGGCGGTACTAGCGGCCCTGAACAGCGGGTATCGTCATGTGGATTGCGCGGCGATATACCTCAACGAGAGTGCGGTAGGTGAGGCGTTGGACGAATGGTTTGCAAGCGGGCATGATCGCAGTGAAGTGTTTATCACGTCCAAGGTATGGAACTCGTGTCACGCGCGGGACAAGGTTGTGGAAGCGTGTGGTCAATCGGTGCGTGATTTGCGGGTGGGATATTTGGATTTGTATTTGGTGCATCACCCGTTTTCATGGGAGTTTGGAGGACTGCCTATTGATGAGGGGAATTGGGTGCGGAGGATGAGGGGGGGGGATTCGATGGGGGAGGGGGGTGTCGTTGGAGGAGACTTGGGGTGGGATGGAGGAGTGTGTGAGGTTGGGGTTGGTGCGGGATGTGGGGGTGAGTAATTATCCGGTGGTGTTGTTGATGGATTTGTTGCAGTATTGTGAGGTGAGGCCGGTGAATCAGTGTGAGGGGCATGTTTATCATGGGCGGGAGGAGTTGAGGGCGGTGTGTGAGATGATGGGGTGCATTTTACCATGTATTCTGTGTTGGGGAGTGGAAAGGAGGGCCCGTTGGGAGATGAGGTGGTGCGACGGATTGCGGAGGGGAGGGGCGTGGGAGCGGCGGCCGTGTTGATTGCGTGGGGGTTGAGGAAGGGGTGCTCGGTGTTGGCGAAGAGTGAGCGGGAACGGATTGTGGCGAATTTTGAGGCGGGAAAATTGGAGTTGAGTGAAGAGGAGATGAAGGAGTTGGATGCGTTGGATCGCGGTGTGAGAGTGTGTAATATGGTGGAATATTGGGGATTTCCGTCGCATGCCTAGTCTAGGTACATAGGTAGGCAGGGCCCAGGGCAGGGCTAGCCTAGGGGATGTTTGGCACGGGTATCCCGAAAGAGAAAGAGGGGTCATACCCTACCGCTACCAGGTACAACCGTCATCAAGAGACAAACATTTATTTATCCACAAGCCATTGGATCGAGCTGGTGCACTGTACAGTGTATTCTGTACCGTGAGTACTACTGTATTACTATACTGTACTGTACTGTACTGTGCTGTGCTGGGCTGGGCTGGGCTGGGCTGTGCTGTACAGTACCATACTGTACTGCACAATACGCGGGGAATACAGCGACGGTCGCCTTTCAACGATCTACTGTATGTACCGTACAGTACTGTACAGCTGCCCGCCTACCGCCTCTCCCTTTACCTCGCTCCTTCTCCGCGCCCCGCTCCTCGCCCCCCCCATCCCCCTCTACCATTCCACTCACCAACTCTCACCCGCTGCAAACCTCTCCGTCCTTCTCTCCCGCCATAACCAAGCACTGCCTTGCCTCAACTCCACTCTTATTTAGCACCGCCAAACCCCCTCCCATTCTTCCATGCAGCCCTCCTCCTCCGCCTCCTCATCCTCCTCCTCCTCTTCCCACCCCCGCCACCCCGCCTCCACCCCAAATCCACCCAACCCATCCCCAACCTATTCGCCAGCAACAACTCCCACCCTCAGTCATCCCCCCCGCCACTTCATCATCATCCTAATCGACGGACAAACAACACACCAATTCGAACCCACTTCACCCTCACCTCCCCCATCCCCCCAACCTCTCCGAAACCCAAGTCCTCCAATTCTACAATCAAACCCTCACCACCTCAGACACCGACCGCCAAATCATCTCCGCCCTCCTTCTCCTACATCCTCCCCGTCACAGACGACCGCAACCTCATCGTCTCCTGCGTCTTTTCCTTCCACTCCCTCGCAGGCCGCGCACACGCCACCCTCTCCTACACAGAACCTACTCCACCACACCAAGCACAATTCATCTTTGACGTCGTCGCATCGTCCTCTACTCACTCCAACCAGGCTCCCCACCCACCCTCGCCATCCACTCCGGCCTAGCCAGCACCCCACTCCAACTCCCCACACCCGACCGCAACTCTCCCCAAACCCGCACCGTCAACGCCAGCGTCTACGCAGGCCCCTCCAGTATCCAAATTCAATCCCCGCACACCCTCCACAGCAAAACATTCAACTCTCGGTCACCACCGATACAACCAATGCTGCACCGACCAACTCTTCGCGTCCCAACGACGGCTCCCAATTGCTACCGTGGAATCCCGATGAGTGCAGCGTCTTTCTCCCCCCTCGCAATTGGACCATCGATGCTCCATGGCGTTTTCCCCCGAATTCGCACAGTTTACTATACGCGTCCCACGATCAACGCCTGCGTCGTGAGGTGCGCGTAATTTTGTGTGGCCGGGTTTGGCCCAGTTTTCAAACGCTGTCAACGAGTTTGAGGGCAATGTCGAGGGGGGTTGGCGGGCATTGGCGAGATGAAACTTTGGATAGTGACCGTTTGTCGTTTGTCATCGTGAATGATGAGGGGAATGCAGGTGACAGGGACGGGTCACGCGGGCTTGCAGGGTTGGAAGGTGGCCGTCGTTGTCGTCGTCTTGGTTTTGGTGTTGATTGCCAGTGTCGTGCTGATTTGTTGCTATTGTGGCTGTGGCAAGTGGGAAACGGATACTGATACGGGAAAGCCCGTGCTAAGGGGGGATTGGAGAAATGGGGTCGTGGGCCTATCGCTTCCGGTTGGGGACGTACGATACCGGGAGCGATGTAAGAAAGTGCTATGTGCAGGAGCCGTCGTCTGTCGGAAATTTGACCGTACTCATGCTGGGGAACAGTGAGAGCCTGAGACTCTGAGGGGGAGCGGGAAATATCGACGGACGGACAGGAGATTTCGAGAGAGGGGACGGGGCAGCGGCGCGGAGCGGCTGGTACTCGCGGAGTGGTCACAAGAGGCATCGACTTGGAGCCAAGCACAGAGGGCGGGAGCTATCGTTCCGCTATCCGAGGAGGGCCTGAGCTTCGGGCCCGACAGTCTGGCCGCCGCCGACGGCTTGCCCGGCGCCGATGCAACAGACGATGAACACGGGGAGCGGATCTCCGAGTATGAAGATGAAAGCAGAATGACAGGCGCGGAAACAACAATTGATCGAAGCGGCGTAGGGGCGGCAATCAATCGGGTGAGGCAGTTGGATATGCTCAAGGGCCCCGTGTCAAAGGGATTGCTCGAAGAGGTCGGGAAGGGCGCGCAGGGAGACGTGGGAGGGGCAGCAGGCTGGCTCGCAGCGCGGCGCGTGTCCGCTTCGGCGTCCACCGTTTCGTGATGCGGATGCAGGTGCGGATTTGCACTAGGATAACCGGGGTGCTTGTGGAGGGTGGTGTGGGTCGCGGGTGGGAATGGCTACGGCGCTTGGGGACGGCTGGATTCGGCCGAATTGGGTCTGGTTGACGGGATTTTCACGCTTGGCTGTTTATCTCGAGTAGAAAAAAATAGGCCAGCCGATTCACAAAGTGGACTGTATGGTAGCTTGAATAGAGACGCAGACGCACCGCACCGTAGATACACTCTCACAATGCAATGAATATAATACAGCAAGCGTCGACGAGATAACGGCGATCAACCGCACGTACCTCGCCCCACAGGCGCGGGTACACGATTCCCGTTGCCACTTCTACAAACGTTGCCCACGCGCCTTCCCTCACACAAACACACCCACTTGACCAATACCAGTTGCGCGCAATGTACCGTCCTGTGACGCCCCTCCTGCAAACAAACTCAGAACGCTGGGCGAGTAAAGCCCCGGATTGGAGGTACGCAGGTTGTTTATTCGTCCTACCTGCCTGTCCTCCGATACATTGCATTGCCGTCTACAGAGCATCGCAGCCACGCTCATCGTCAGCCCTTTTGGCTAGCGAAGTGTTTGCCGCATGTAGATGCTGAATAAAGTGAAGCATTCGAATACTTGAGAGGGAGATTAACATAGAACACCGCACTTTCTGCAGGAGGGACGTGCCGCAGTTACCATATCCGACCACATCTTCCAAATACTAAAATTACCGAAAATCCCCTCCCTGGAGAAGCGTTCCCATTGTGTGCAGCGGGGCGTCCTGGCTCGGAATAATACGAGCAACGGTGGTCACCGCCACGGCTATCCAAAAAGCGGCTCCCTCCGGAAAAACAACCTTGTTTCGTCGTTGTCGGGTTGGCCGTTTGCCGCATGCACTCTAATGCAGTGTGAGCTCACAACGGTTTGACAGGAACGTGACAAATTCCCATTAGCACTGTTTAGTGCGTGATAACCGCACTCTTAACGTGCAATATTGGGGCTACTGAATACTGGACTGTACCGCGGGCGCGCCCTTGCAATCTGTTCCGCATGCGAGTGGCTGGTGCTCATGGGCGGGTATTGGCTGTGCCGGGGAATTCCGTAACCCCGAAAAAAGGAAGAATGGACGCAAGGAGGTTTGCTGCCACTGAAGAGGCAACTGTGTGTGTAATGGCCTCTTCAGTACGTCGACAGGCACTGAAAACGGGCGAGAAAGTGCTCGAGTGAACTGAAGAGGAAGGGCAGCGCGTCGAGGGAATGGCCTTCTAGGAGGAAAGGCGGTTTCTGACGAGCAATCCGGAGGGAGTGACCGCGGTGGATATTGTGGTGTAGCAGCGCTGAAAATTTGGTCCATAAACACACACAGAGGGCTTTAAACTCCAGGGTTGACGCGGAAAGTTCGCCCTGCCCCGTCGGCACTCTGTCGTCTGGGCTGGGGACCTGAGTCTCAGATTCTGCGTTCTTTGGGGCCGCACCGCCCGACGACTAGAGATCAAAAACTGCTGCAGGAAACGTGACTGGAATTGTTTACAGGCGGAGCAACGGTTGGTTTGGAATCATTGGGAAGAATGTTCTATAATGATCTGGAAGGGGTTGTCCTTATGTTTCAAGTGATGATGTGACAATGGATGGAACGATGCTTTGGAAAGAGCAATGTCTTCTCCACAGTTGAGGCATTCCATGCACCGTTCAAATATCTTGCAGTACAGTGCTCCATACAGTTTAAACACGTATTTCAAGTTCACTAATTGCGAAATCATCATTACGGAAGCTGATTCACCACTGCCTCCTTCCAATGTTCATCGTCCTCGTTCGCTCTATACTTTTGCAGCCAGGTACTACAGGATATACCATACAGAACAGAAACTGTCCAACTTTTTCGCAGAAAGCAAACTGCAGCCGGAAAACATCAAACTCTTTTCTCACAGCCCATACAAGAAAATCGAGACATCTTTGTCAAGACAACTGCGTCGTCAATTTTTCGATGTCGGTATGCAGATACCAGCGCCATGCCAACTGGGATTAGCTCAAATAGAAACCGACTGATACAGTCATGTTTTCCATCACGACAACACATGGAACTTCGACAGCAATGCCTGCTGTGAGCGTAACGGCGTCGCCAAACTGTTGCACTAGGTTAAAAACGTCATGAGGGTCCCCACGTGAACAGCTGCTGCTGATAAAACCTAAACCGATTATTTAAAAATACACTTTGATCAAGGAGCAGACTTCCTACTGCATGATTTAATAAACTCGTATGGCATCTCGTACATTCACAGTGCTCCCTGGATGGAGCGGCCCTGCACGATCAACAAGTCTACCGTTCGCATGACCTGGCCCCTCCACACACACCTGAGCGAGTGCACACATGCGGCTGTGGCTGCCTACAATACTATTTGAGAATGACCAAAGAAGAGTGTCCACATGGCACCAATAGTACGGAATAGATTAGCGCGATTGGAGTTTTCGATACAGCTCGTCAAGGATAATTGTGCGCAACCGGCGCTGTGTCTATGTACTAGACTGGGATGGCCAGAGGATACAAGGACATGGCGGATTTCAGGTTCAGGTGATAAAGTGCCGAATTACAACAGATTAGCAAGGGAAGCGCGCTTCTGATTCTTCAAACTTACAATGGACACAGCTGTCGCTTGTTTCCCAAGATATCGATGTAATCTGTTTTCCAGGAATCCTTGAAAAAGCATATTTGTACTGGCAGTGCTCCCCAACTTAATAAAAGTATTAAACTCGCATCCTGTCATGCATGACGTGATAAAAGGCGGAGGGATTTGGGGTGCTCTACTGACTGGAAATTTAAGACAGTTATTTCCCGAGACGTGGGGGGCAGTTCTGTGGATTGGAGGGTCTGAAAAGGAGACAGAATCAGGTCGGGCTATCCCACAGTGATAAAATGACACTGGATTGTTGACAATCATAGGGGCAAGAGTTATTAGTTATCATTTTCAGAAATCGTACGTTCCGTTCTCATGTAAAGGCAAGTTGCAGCGGCTGTGATGTCAAATGCTGCGTGGCTACTGTCCGGTCTCACTCCAATCTGGTAAGGGACGCCGTGCAGCCTTGCCGTGGCTATCAGTTAAACCCCTTTGTCGTTCAGATTTTCGGATAACAGTCATTACACCTTTGGATAGTAATTCGAAAGTACAACATCCAAAATTACCCCCGGTTTAGAATATGCATCGCGAGCACCATGCACATGTAGGGGAAAGGTTTGGCTGTTTTACCATTGGAAGATATATTCGACTCTATCCCAAGAGGGAGGCATGCGGAGTTCGTTTACTGTAACAGATAAGCTGGCAGATACCCAGTCAACTTGTATGGTGGCAGTGAGCATGTACGTGAAAGGTTACGACAGGCGCTGATAGCGCTTCACTCTACCAGCGAGTAGAGGGGAGGCCAGCAAGCAAACAAGCCGCATTTGAGGTTACTGCCGATGCAGAGTGTCCGTGCAGAAGAATACCTTGCCTTTTGACAACTGTTCCATCGCGCAGCTGGCGACAATTCTCAAAAGTTCCTGGACGACGCCGAACGCCGCCGGATGCCAGCCTCCGAGCGCTGCTATCCCAAAGTAGTCCAGGCAACCAGAGTCGACTCAAAAGGGCAATCAGACACAGTATTGGGGATGGAACTACGCTTCTAAAAGGGTCACCTTAAGGCCAGCCATCACGCAGGCCCCACTGGACATGACGGCTGCTGCAGCGTGCCTTTGCCTATAAGCCCCCAAACCTCTCCATGGGTCTCCATTGCTCTCCAGGCCACTTTCCTTGTCACGCCTCTTAGAACCGCGCATGCGTCCAGGTGCTAGCCTCCGAGAGTGTAGATTGGTACAGGCTTGAGCCTATCTGTGGTGGAGGTCGCGATTAACGATCGATATTTTCCTACGCTTCGCATTTCGCACATATCTGTACCATATGTACGTGGAGTCAGATACCCAAAGTACGTGACCCAACCGCTTCGGAGGGAATATCAAATGAAAAGCGTAAAGCAACACGGCGGAAATGCGATCTAAGGGAAGGAAAGCAGCCGAAGCATCAGATTGGCAAAAGCTACTCGAAAGGTGTCGGTCGACCACTGGCGTTCCCGTCCTATTCCATGAACTGGCATTTCGAGATTATGCAATTTTAATCAGTCCTTTGCCCATTTTGACGGGGGGAATCTTTACGGCGGTGGGGACAAGCACTCAGAGGCAAGCAGGGTATCGTAGGAACGGCAGACTTCCCGCAGTGCAAATGTTTGGAACGTTCGGCGAGGGCTGCTGCGGCGGCTCCGGACAGAGCGCCCTGGTGGACTCATGACTGGACTAGGGGATGGGCGACAGTAGCACCCAAGGCTAGATCGCAGTGATCAAGACCGTAAGCCCTAGGATGTAAATCGTCAGCACGATGCGCGAAGGCGAAGAAGCGGAGGGGAACTAGGTGGGAGGGGGTGTTCCAGTAGAGTGGTAATGCCAGTTTCCTTGTAGAAGCGGTGCGAAGCATTCCGACGGACATTGTGACGGCGGGTCTGGCAGTTTTTGTACTTGCAAGCAAGGGCAAAATTAAAATCAATAAGGTAAGATGATATTGACACATTATCGACATCATCGCTACCGTATGTCATCTATCAATGTTGATGTGAAAATCAGCATTTTCAGATGACCTGGGCACTAATGCATTACTCCTGAATCTATTTAACAGATGTTGACGTGTTGATGTGTACGGCGGTGTGGTGTATGGGTGCGAAATTACCATGACTGGCATGTAAATTACGTCAAGCTTAGTTCAATGTGTAATGTGCAGAACACCTGACTTCACTCACTCTTTATTCAAAGGGCGAAATAAGAGAGAGAATTTTCCGAGGAAGATGAATTGGCTAGTATATACGCACTGGGTATTCCTCAACACACAGCACAAAAGAAGAAACATACGCACTTTACCAATCTTTTCATAGAATGCAAAAGCGAAAGTTGAGGTTGTTTCATATTGATGAACCGTGGTTATCATTGTTACACTTACTCAGAAGTTTATCTGTTAAGGTAACCTCTACAGAATTATTCAATGTGTTCCAGTGCCAAAGGACTAGTATTTATACCTGCAGCACCCGTTCAATTCTCGTAAACTTTCGCTGTAAGAGAGACTACGCTACTCACACAAACTGCTTACTGCGGCGGCATTGTTTTCATTTGAAACATCGAGAATCCACCGAGACGCGGAAAAGCTTCGCTTGCAGTTCTACGTATACATGCACAATCCGCCTTGTGATTTATGATCGAACATTTGAGCTGGATCGTAATTTTACGTGAGTCCCTTGTTGCAGTTTAGATTCAGCCGTTCAACTCCACATGCGTTTATCATGAACAATATCTTCCGCAAGTATAGTTTTTGGGTAGTTATTTTCTGCGCACATGCGTCCTTTGCGCAGATCTCGTCGTTAAAATGCGAAAATTCCCCGCCGAGTGATCAATCTGAATCGCCGAAATACTTGTGCGAAGTTGATATCACTGTCTTCCGCAATCCAAACTGCTCCGTGTCAATCTCTGAAAGATATCTTTTTCCCTTCACTACAGGACGTTCAGCCCTTCGGTCAATCCCACTTATTGAGGGACAGCAACTTGCCAGGAATGTTGTGGGCCTGCGCAACAACCTAACCGTGTTTAGTGCAGGGGTTCTTCAATCGACTTCCGACAAAAACGAAGTCCGAGTGAACCTTCCTACCGAAAAACGAAACCAGTCCGTCCTTTTCACTGTGAAATACGTTCTGGATCCTGGGGTGACACAATTCACAACCAAATGTCCAGAAACAACTGCTGCTCCTCCAGAAAATGAACGGGTGAATATCATGAGATGGCGTACTGGCTCTTGGGAGCAGTCTATCCACAAGATGCGAGTATCTTTCATCCATGGAAACCCCAATGCATCTCTGAGAGTTGAGGCAGCGCCAGATGGCCAAGTGCAAAATTCTTCAACAGAAAAATCCACCACTATTACGTGGGAAGGTGTATCTACATCAACTGATGTCCTTGTTTCGGAGCGTGGTACAGAAATATGCCCACATGTGCTTCAGTGCTTCACTGAGAGTGACTCCAACAAAGAAAGAGGTATCACCGTTGTTTGGATCGTAATCATATCTCTTTTCGCGGCAGGCTTTGTAGCATTCAGGATATGCCGTTGTTTCAGTGGTGGTGGCAAGACTGACAATCTGGGAGGCTTCGGAGGCCGAGGCGGGGTCCGGGGTGGGGGTATGGGCAGCGGCTTTGGCGGTGGCGGGGGTGGTGACGGTGGAGGGGGTGGAGGGGGCGGTGACGGTGGCGGTGGCGGTGGCGGAGGTTAGGTAACTGCTACAAGGTAGAAGAATCAGAATAAAGGAAGAAACGGAAAATACGCGCGTTCACTCGCCCTTGAAGAGGGGCTACAGTTGGGTGGATTACTGTTTGAAAAGAATGGTCAGCCTTTTCAACCAGTGTGTTGCGAGTCTGCTGTTGCGAATAATAATTTGCGGAAATGACAACTTAGCGGAGGACAGCATTTCGCAGTTTGTGTACATGCGAGGGATCAACGTCATTTTTTGGATGCGGGCATATCTCGTGGTATGCTCAAAGCACTTTGTTTCATACAAGATATCAGGTAACTTTCCTGGCAAATAGGTCTTTCCATCACCGGTAACCCTCTAAGATATTCCGGGCCCCAACGGACCACATCTTTCAAACATTAAAGCACCCAAACATTTCCCCCTTTTTTGGTTGAAATATTCGTTGACTTGCACATCCAGTCCGATATGCCTACCGGGGGTCAAAGAGGGGATGTGTTTACTGCGGGAGCTCAAAAAACTCAGAACCAGAGAAGTTTGTGAGGAAGGTGTTGTGTTAAGAGAAGATAGTAGACGTCTTCATTCTATCTAGAAAGATGTTGGGAGACCAGACACCAAACATACCGCGCTAGAGGAGACCACTAGAGTGGCATGCAGTTGCAAGAGAATTGATCTCGTCCCTGAGGAATGCCCCATGGCTCTATTCGCGACAGCTCTTGCCACCCTCGTAACAACGAAAAAAGCTTCCGGATGCCATCCTCCAGGGCAAAGATTGGAATAGGGAGGAGCCTGGCCCTCTCGGACGATGCTGAAATGAGACCTTCGTACCTTCTGCGCTTGTTTGACATGAAGGCGTTAAGACTAGTCCGAGGTTTGAAGTTTCGAATCCGGCGAAGGGAGGGGCCTACTTGGTTGACGAACGTAACGTCGAAATAGTCCGTGTCACAGTCGCGCTCCTTTTGCTTTAATGTCGGGCCTTGCCCTGCGGAATGTTGCAGGTCGAGAGTACATGGCGGGATGCCCTGCCGCGCTGGCGAGGTCGCTCCATAACAGGGCAATTTGGTTGTCATGCCGGACAATTCGCTCTCTACCTTATCGACAATGCATGAGCAGATCCCCGTGAACGTCCAAAGTTTCGCGGCATGGTTGTCTCCTGGCACGGAGTCCCTGGTGCGAATATAGGTACCTGGCAGAACTATAGCAGCCAGATAGAAATTTGTTTGTTCGAGATGTACGTTTTCAAACCTAGATGGGGTGCGGAGTGGAACCATCCTTTCGAGCATTGTAGTTTCATTAATGCTCGGAGAGCTCGCGTACAATTGTCACCCTGGGGTAATTGCTCCATGAGCGAAATGTGGACAGCGATTTTCTGGGTATTCTGCGTGGGAGCATTATTGGAACAGGAGCTGCTAAACGGGAGTATGTCTTCGGATGGGCGGCAACGAGAATTCCAGGCTAAAAATGTGCCAGTGACATCGGAGTAAGTAGCGAGCCTTGTAATCGGAGATGGCAAGACACGAGCATAAAGTTTGCCCGTCGCGGCACTTGGAGCCAGAAAGGCTACCGCTGCGATATCCACCGCGGAGATGAGATGTATACCCAAAGTCGTTTTTCCCTCGATTGCCTTGAGGGCGGCTGTAGCCCTCTGAAAATGTCTGTGCCAAGAACACCGCCGACAAGTGTGCGCATCAGAAGATTCATTAGGTTGTCGAAATGAGCCGCTCCTTTTGATGTACAAGACATGCCTACCATACAAGAAGTAAGTTGACCTCATTGACATGGCGTCGGCACCGATCGAGCATGCTCGACATATAAAGGTTCCGATTTAGTGGAAGGCGAGCTTAAAATGTAACAAGCTGTTGTATTGAGTACAAGAAGCACTGAAAAATTTCCTGCTAGAATCCAGAACGACTTAAAAGGCAAAAGGCGAAAACTATTTGGCGTCCTAAACTTTCCAGGGAAGCCCTCCTAAAGATCATTTGCACCTGTCTCCCCTTTGCGGGAAGGTGGGCAACCGGAGCTGATAGCCTCATGATACATGGATCTTCTAGCCAGTAGCTAAGAGGTTGTACTGTAAGCGGCCATGTAATATTGATGAGCTACACTCCATCTGAGTGCACGAAGGGAATCATAGTCAACCACGGAAAAGTGTCTAAGTCAGGAAGTCTTACAAGGGGTCATTTTCCGACACTGGCTGGCCTCCCTTCCACCTTCTGGTAGATTGGACTGCCATCCATAGCTCTTGACGCATTGTACGGTTTCGCAATTGGCTTGACAATGATACGATATCTACGCTCCGGTAAAAATTTACTGGATACCAACCCACATATCTACCACAGTAAATTAACCCCCCATTTACCCCATTTTCCGACACTACCTACATAGACAAATGAATAAAAAGAAAAGAATCAAGGAATAAAGAAAGAAAATAAAGAAAGACAAAAAAGGAAAAAACCAAAGCAACCTCCATTAAAATCCATAAAGTCCGTGATGTGCGCAAATTCGCGCACGAAAAAATCTAGATGAGGACCATGATTGTATACAGTATCGGAATTGGGAAGATATTTTTACAGTTTTTGAATTTGCAAGATATTTTTAATTTGGGTGAGTGTGGCAAATTCGTCGGCTGATTTTTTCATTTTAGGACACGCTGTCATAGTAGATGTCAGTACAGTTCCAGGTTGTGGGTGATACGACAAGTAGCTCTGAAAGGTCTATATAATGGCCACATCAATTCCCACCCCTGGCCGATGGATGGCTGGCATGGGTATGGCACCTAGATATTTACCTTGAGGAAATATCTTCTAATAGTCTCTCTGGTTCACACGATTACCGTGAATACATTTTATGGTTATTAGTATGTTTGTTGAGACTTTTGGGGTAGCCAAAAGTCTATATAAGCCGAGTAAACTGCTTCCTTTAGTGGAGGTGAAGCAAGTTGGCAGACAACTTCAAGCCAAGTCCCGAGTAGTAGGAAGTTGAGAGTCAACTTCAGACCCAAGAAAACTTTTTCTTACGCTGGTCGCAGAGCGTCAGTGGTAGACCTGCCCCTTTTATACTTGCTTGTAGCTTCCTCAACTCTCTTCTATATACACTCCCTTTTGTTCGTTCAACAATACCACGGCAGCACTTTTGTCGCTCGCAACACCTCCTTCTCAGGGTAATTGGTTCTGAGGATCTCTTCCCCCGCCGATTTACCCCTATCATTTGGTACTCTTGTGGAGGGGGTTGCACCCGAGGTATTCGAGTTGAGCAGTAGTAAGGAACACTTCGGGGGGATTTCTTTTCTGTAATCATGGATCTCAACGCTGCTCGTATAACGTTCACAGGGGCAAGACTGAAGACGTTGAGGAGTTTCTTTACACATATGTCAACGTTGTGATGCGAGAGAAGGGCGATGAAGAGAAGGCCGCAAGTATCTTCGCCTATCTTCATGGTGACGCAAAGCACAAATATAAGTCCAAGTTTATCGACGGGTGGTCTCTTAACGGGAATGGGCGTAACTTCGGTGAGGTATGTGAGTGGCTTGTGAAAGAGTATGCTAAGGAGGTAGAACCAGATGAGATGATTCGTACCGCCATAGAGGCCCGGCTCAACTTCGACGATTTGTTAAGCTCATTGGTGTACTTGTGTGATCTTTATGAAAAGGCTGGGTTCAACGCCCAAGCCAAGTACGGAATGCTGCGTAAGGCGGCTATGGGGGATAAGCGGCTCTCCGATTTCCTCCTCATCAAGGGCCCTCACACTTTTGATGAACTGAAGGGTACCATAGTAGAATTTGTCAAAAATTCGGAGACGTTTCAGTCACTGAGTGAGGTACCGAGGGAAACCCGCACATCGATGTCTATCGTACATCCTGAAAAGAATTATCAAAGGCCGGCTACTAGTGCAGCGGCATTAGAATCTGTCAGGAGCGATGTCAAAAACTTGGAAGAAAGGTTGGAAACCCGATTCGATAATCGACTTGACATGATAACCTCGCAGTTGGAAAGCCTTACTCTTACCATTAAGAAGAACCAGTCTGGGGCCCCTAAGGCCGCAGAAGTCTGTTCTTACTGTCACAAGCCTGGACACTTTGCAAACAGGTGTCCTGATAATCCACATAGAAACACTCGTTGTGCAAAGTGCGGTCGATATGGGCATCATGAAAGTAACTGCTGGTCTAAAGACAACAGAAGAGCAAATTTATCGGAAGCAAGGAGTGAGTCAGGACCAGAGGTGAAAATCTTACAAAATAGAAGGGATCAAAGGTTGACGGATGCCGGTAACGTATCCATCGCTGAAGAGATTAGTCAAGTCAATGTGACAAAAAGGGATGGGGAAGGGAACATTTTATCGAAGAAACCTAGGCTAGAGTATGGAATGCTGGAGCATATCCCAGCACCTGTACCTCCTCGAACCAAGAGGTCTGATCAAGTTGTTCCAGGAGTGGGAGTCACTCCGGCCAAGAAGACGAAAAAGAGTAAGAAAGTTAAGAGTATCTCTAAGGACGTACTAGAGTATGTGAAGAGGTACAATTTGGTGGCTGAGCTTGCATCGGCCCCAACTGGGATAACGTTTGGTCAACTTTTGAGGGGCGACGCAGAGGATGCGAGAAAAGAACTCAAAAAAATTATCAGGTCTAATAAGTCCGCTAAGGGTAAGAAACTGTTTCTTCAATCGGCCTCGACAGCACCAAGACGTCTTAAGCTGGTACCAGTCAAAGTATTGGGTATGAAAACCCAAGCTCTCTTCGATTCGGGTGCTGTCCAAACCTCATTTCAGAAACTTTGGTGACAGATCTAGGTCTCGAAATTACTCCAACGACTCGAAAAATAACTGTAGCGGATGGAACCGTCTCAAAATGCATGGGCACTGTTGACAAGGTTTCCGTGTTCTTTGGGGACTCTAAAGTTGATGTAGACTTTCTTGTCATGCCGGATCTCCCTTTCGATGCAATCATTGGCTGCCCCACAATGGAAAGACTAGGAACATGCATTGACTTGGGCAACCAAATGGTTTCAGTTAATATTGACGGCAGAACCGTGAAGATGCCCCTGGATTTCGACAAAAGCACGCATCCTGAAGATTTAAAAGAAACGGACAGTGAAGATTTCACTTCTAGCTATGACAGCGAAGATTCGGAACCAACTAACACTTTCGGAAGTGGAAAAGGGTACCCTCGGGGGTAATGAACATGGCATGGGACGATTATGATTCCGGGTTTGAAACAGATGACGACTGGATTCTAGGATAAGTTTGAAACCCGAATGTGTTTCTTTTTGCGATGATATCGAATCAAAGGACAGAATTCGGAGCATGAAAGAAGATTACCTTTGCAAAGAAAATAAGAATACGTCGAATTCCATATATGAAGATGTGAGCACGACGGAAGAGGTCCTTCAAAATATTGAGGTTGAGGATCAAGAAGAAAAAGGGCGCCAAATGGCAGAAATCCAAGGAAAAGTGCAGCACCTTCCCGCCCCCGCCTCACTGAAAATATCCGACATGTTAACATCTTCCGAAGTAATTGCATGGAGCGTTTCAGATTTAAGACAAGCAAGTGTACCGGTTACTCACTCGTTCGAACTTACCGACACTCAACCGATTTACCACAAGCCTAGACGTCAACCGCCAAAATATGACCAATTTATCTCAGAAAATGTTACAAGTATGCTGAAAAATGATATTATTCGACCAGTTTCATCCCCATGGTCGTTTCCAGTTGTGGTCGCACCAAAGAAGGATGGAAAGCTGCGTTTTTGCGTCGATTACCGACAACTGAACCAGAGAATGATACCCGATCGATTTCCGATTCCGAACATGGAGGAGATCCTCGAGGACCTGAAGGACGGGAGATATTTCACCTCAATTGACCTTTACACTGGCTATTGGCAGATTCCATTGGATGAAAAATGTAAGGAAAAAACAACCTTTACCAGCAAAGCCGGTACGTTCAGGTTCGAAGTGATGCCTTTTGGTCTCATGAATGCACCAGCTACATTCCAAAGAATGATGAACGAGGTTTTGAAAGGACTTCCATTCGCAAGAGTCTATATCGATGATGTCGTCATATTCTCAGAAACATTGGATCAGCACATCTCGCACGTCAAGACAGTTGTGGAGAGGATATCGGAGTATAGCTTGAAAATTAAGTTGAGCAAATGCTTCTTTGCGAAAACTTCTATCCAATTACTCGGTCATATCGTCGACCAAGAGGGAATTAGAGTGGATCCAGAGAAAACGAAAAAAATAAAGTTGGCACCAAGGCCCGCTTCAAAGACGGAGGTCCGAAGCTTCTTAGGACTGGCCTCATATTACAGAAGATTTATCAAAGATTTCGCCAAGACTGCAGCACCGTTACATGCCAGCACTACGAAGAACGGAAAATTTTACTGGAACAAGGAAATGGAAACTGCATTTCAGGAGCTTAAAGATAAGCTATGTGTCCCCCAGTTCTCATGTACCCAGATTTCAAGAGACCATTCGTTGTGGAGACAGATGCCTCAGAACGGTCTTTGGGTGCCGTTTTGTCCCAAAAAGATGAAAACGGAAGACTACACCCTGTTCAATTCGCAAGCCGAACTCTGAATGACGCGGAAAAGAGATACTCAGTCTGCGAGAAAGAAGCGCTAGCTGTCGTCTTCGCGCTGAAAAAGTTTCGCGTATACCTTTTATCACTCGAGAAATTTGTCTTGATAACTGATCACCAGGCACTTAAAACAGCATTCCAAAAGAAGGATGTACATCACCGCTTGGCCCGATGGCTCGACATTTTCGCAGAATATCGGTTTGAAATTGTGTATAGACCCGGACGCAATAATCAGCCTGCCGATTACCTATCCCGCTTGAGGGACGCACTGATTCCAAATGAAAAAGCTTCGGAGGACATCGTCGGAGTCGCCGAGTTGCAGTTGCCGAACGATAACGAGTACGAAGCTAATATTCACGGACTGATCAAATTCCTCGATGGACTAGAAATGAGAAAGGTTGATCTTGAACACCGAAATTGGGTACGCAGGAATCAAAAGGCTTTTACATTGTGGAATGGGAAACTCTTCCGGCACACTAAAGCCGGTCCCCGACTAGTGGCCCCTTTGAAAGAAAGAATGAAGATCTTGAGGACTTTCCATGATGAGCTAGGGCATTGGGATCTCGAAACAACCAAAAAATTCGTAACTGAGAGATTCTGGTGGCCCGGTATCCATAAGGACGTCTATAATTTCGTGAAAAGCTGCGACAACTGCCAAAAATTCACTCCAATACGGAAGTATAAGACAACTCTAAGTTTTCCAGTTTCCGGTCTCTTTGAAACCTTCTCAATTGACTTCGCGGGCCCGTTCAAGGAAACTTCTTCCGGAAACAAATATCTCCTTATAGGGGTGGAACATCTTACTGGATGGCCAATAGCAGTTGCAGTCGAGGAGGCAAATGCTGAGGTGGTACTGAGATTCATCGAAAAAGAAATAATTGAACCGTTTGGTCTTCCAAAAAGGATCATCTCGGATAACGCCCTTTGTTTTACTGCAACTTCACTGCTTCGTTTTTTGGAAGAGAAAGGGATTCAGCTGAAGACCGTTCTCGCATACGCTCCTATGTCCAACGGGAAAGCGGAGAGGATGGTTGGAACCATCAAACGAGCAATATCGAAAACTATGTTGGAGAATGAAATCCAGTGGGAAGATGCCTTACCAAAAGTGTTATACGGCTACCGTCGAAGAAGAGGAAGAAATGGACGCTCACCATTCGAGCTAATGTACGGAAGGGCTCCTAGAATGTTACAGAGAGACATGGAAACAAATATTATCGATGAAGAGAGTAGGGAAGTTGAACTACTGGCCACCGAAGGCTGGAGATCACACCGCGCGCTAACACAGACAAGAAATAAGGATGCAGAACCTGCAGTCAGAACCTTTTCAGTTGGCTCTAAAGTACTTGTAGTACATGGAAAAGCAATGCAGCAGGCTGTGAAGTGGCCGGCCTTCCAAACCAAGTACTCGAACCCTTGCATCGTCACGGAGGAAAGACACCCGCACTATCAGCTCTGTTCAAGCTCAGGGAAGAGATCAAGGAGGGCCATCCATGCACGTCGTCTGGTCCCTTACCATCAGAGGCCTGAAGAATTCCTTCTCACACAGGACTATGCGCAACCACGGGGCATACTCATCTTTAACTATAGAATGATTCCTATGGGAGGAAAAAGGGCCTGGGAATGGATCATCTCGGTTACGCGGGACTACTACGAACTCCACGTAATCATCCATTTCTACATTAATATATGCCTATGTTTTCGTACGTTGAACGGACCATTGCTACCTGAAGAAGATTTCCGACTATTAATAAGAGTTCTATTTTCATTCCAAAACGGAAGGTTCACGGAAGCAGGTCCAGAGTTTGTGGAGGTAATATATCATTACTCTATAGGAAGATATGGAATGGTAGCTGCTGGAGACTTGTCGCAAACGTATCTGAATATTATCCGTCCAATTTACGTATTTCTCAAGAACAACCAAGACGTGCGACTGAGAGGTTACGCCTTACCCCCGGATATGGAATACAGGCTGGTCCCGTATCCTCTATGGGAACCTTACGTTTCTCCGCCACAAATTGGGAACGTTGGAGGCGGCGAGGATCCTCCTGAAGCAGTGATGATGACCAGAGGAGGACCTTCAGGAGACAACAACCCGCCCAGAAGAGGTTCCGGTCGTCCCCCGAGAGGACCTCGTGCAGGTCCCAGTACGTCAGGAGCTGGTCGCGGCCATTCATCGGGACCGTCCACCACAACTTCATCTCTAGCTCTCCTTCACAACCATGCACAGCATACAGTCGGAAGAAGAAGATTATCTTTTTGGCTGCGCAATATCTCCGAGGATGCGAACGATGCGCAGGTCATTTCTTATTTCATGATAAGCATCTGTTTATGTTTTAGGGCGCTACATGGACCGCACTTATCTTACGAAGATTCGTTCTTGATGATGCGCGTCTTCTTTTCTTATCGACATCCATTCCTCCGGCATCTTCCAGAAGAGTTTGCATATCACATATATTTTTTCACTCTTGGAAGATTCGGAAGAGTCACGGAAGAAGAATGTATTCAACCCCACCTCGATGTTATCAAACCAATATATGAGGCTATGCTACAAAGTGAGGTACCAGTAATGCGAACCTACTTTTTAGAGCATCATATTGGTAATCAGTTGCATCCGTACCCGTTTGAGAGACCATACATTTTATCAATAAGACAGCGAACACTAACGGAAGCAGAAGAAGAGCAGTGACGAGTCGGGACGTTCGTCTTGAGCGAGAGGGCGTGATGTGCGCAAATTCGCACACGAAAAAATCTAGATGAGGACCATGATTGTATACAGTATCGGAATTGGGAAGATATTTTTACAGTTTTTGAATTTGCAAGATATTTTTAATTTGGGTGAGTGTGGCAAATTCGTCGGTTGATTTTTTTCATTTTAGGACACGCTGTCATAGTAGATGTCAGTACAGTTCCAGGTTGTGGGTGATACGACAAGTAGCTCTGAAAGGTCTATATAATGGCCACATCAATTCCCACCCCTGGCCGATGGGTGGCTGGCATGGGTATGGCACCTAGATATTTACCTTGAGGAAATATCTTCTAATAGTCTCTCTGGTTCACACGATTACCGTGAATACATTTTATGGTTATTAGTATGTTTGTTGAGACTTTTGGGGTAGCCAAAAGTCTATATAAGCCGAGTAAACTGCTTCCTTTAGTGGAGGTGAAGCAAGTTGGCAGACAACTTCAAGCCAAGTCCCGAGTAGTAGGAAGTTGAGAGTCAACTTCAGACCCAAGAAACTTTTTCTTACGCTGTCGCAGAGCGTCGGTGGTAGACCCTGCCCCTTTTATACTTGCTTGTAGCTTCCTCAACTCTCTTCTATATACACTCCCTTTTGTTCGTTCAACAATACCACGGCAGCACTTTTGTCGCTCGCAACACCTCCTTCTCAGGGTAATTGGTTCTGAGGATCTCTCCCCCGCCGATTTACCCCTATCAGTCCGCAAAGCATTGCGTGTTATGTAAACTATCGCGGAAGCTGTCCAATCCTTAAATTCCTCGCTTGTTT
Organism: Kappaphycus alvarezii; assembly: GCA_002205965.3. Lineage (NCBI taxonomy): Eukaryota > Rhodophyta > Florideophyceae > Gigartinales > Solieriaceae > Kappaphycus > Kappaphycus alvarezii. Next base: position 955,284 of record NADL03000750.1, read on the forward strand.
GCAAACGCTCACGACAACTTTCAATGCGCCAGACCATAAACACATTCTGCAGTATTGTTTTCAGAATATCTGATACAATCTTAGATCCCCACTTCAAACGCGTACTCGGACTCTTTAAAAACGAGCACATTTAAGCTGAGGATCCACGCTGCCCTTCGTACTACTGTATGGCGTTTGCGAGCTGTGTTTGAATTGCTTTATTGGATTAATAGGCCCACCACTCTTCGCGATGCCATACATTGACTTAAATAGGGAGTAGTGCGATTTTAAAATCTCCACTTGCTGCCTATCCACCTCTTCTGGAACCTCGAAAGGTTTCCTGTACATCCAATCAAAGTGAGAGGCAAAATACACAGTCATGACCATCATCTCTTATTCGTAAATGTCTTCACTGACATAAAGCAATACCTCATACAGAATTTGACTCTCCGCAGCACACGCGTACACTGCATACCTAAACCTTGTACCATTACACTGGTGGAGTATCTGCAACTGATGATCCAACCGAACTAACATCTTAGACCCTAGTACTGCAAAAGATCACAACTCATAATCCAAACTTGCATGAGGAAATGCCTGCCTTACTGTCGAGCTTGCTACTCTGGTCCTAATTTCAACTACAAAATGAAACAAAACTGGGTACTTCCTCTGGCGCCCCTTTTATAGAAGATGTATTGATGGTGAAAATACCGTCAGGTGACGCAGCTATCCACTCAATTTACAACACACCAATTAAACCACAAGTGATCAACTTTACCACTCTTCGTCTGGACTTAGTGCGTTAATCACTGCGCTCTCATTCGCGTACCTCGCTTTATGGCCTCTGTAGCTCGGTTTCGACCAAAACCAGTTTTATCAATTAAATATGCAGCAATGCCCTTGAAATCACAGACTGAATTTTCGGACGATGCCACTCCAAAAAACGAACAGACAGTAGAACCTGTCCGGAAAAGCCTGAATTCAAACGTACCTATTTTTTAAAATTGGCACAGGAGAAACCAATCCACAGTCACCTGTTTAAAGGTGAAGATGAAGGAGTTCGAAGAAAGATAATGCTTCAGCTCTTGCCTGCTAGTGCATTGTGACGATAAATCATATGACTGCTTAGAAATTCCATTTCCTGTGGTGATAAGTGCGGGCACCCCCAGTCAATAGGAGAAGCTTTCACCGAAAGGAGGAGGTAATGAGTGCAAGAAACGTAATAAATCTGCGCTTTTTTTTTTTTCATACCCCCTTACGGCGACAGCATGCAGATACGTCTTCCTCAAAACTCGCCAGGCCACTCTTTGTCTAGCATAGAACACACCTGGGCTCATATCAGGGTGTTTTCAATGATGAATGTCCCCGCATGTCACGTTGCAACCCGACGAATTTTTCATTATCATCCTCATTGCCACTTTCCTCATTAGCACTGTTGAGTTCTCATCGGTATCGCCTCCTGTACTGTCCGGTGTTTTCTTTGGTTTCAAATTTGATAACTCCGCGAACGGGTGGTAACGGTTGTATTGATTCTCAACCACCACTAGAACGCTGATACCAACAGTACCACTTTAAGGCTGGAAAACCCTCAGTCCATTGTCAGAACCATTCCAGTCATAACTCTATTCCCTCTTCCTTCCGCTACCAATTCAGTAGCCCGACGCAACCCTGCTCCACACTCTCACCACGGCGACGAAATATTATTTGTAGTACCCCATGAAGAATGCATTGGCAACAGCGTCAGCACTGGAACCCTCGCCCTCACCCTGGCGGTTACTGAGTTCCTTAACTTGAATTTAATTTGAGCGGGAACCAAATAAGTCATCATACAAAGAGTAAAACCCCTGTGCAGAGTCCGAAAATAAAAAAGAATTCTGCCATGAGGACTGTACTGTCCCTCTGAGAGGTCCCTACACAGCTCTCGTCAAGCACATAACCTGTAGGATTATACGGCATTGTGTCATTCATAAGAACCTTGATGAAATATGGATTAATGTCCAATTCTGTCTCGGTGGAGAGCATTGCAATAACGCGATCTGTGCTAAGGCGAGTACTCCATGCTACCATGTGCCACACAAAAGTAACTAAAAAAGATATTTCATAAACAGAACTGTACTTGTTATTGCCAGATAACTTCAGAGATGCGTCGAACAAACCCTCCAGAGTGTTCAGTGTGTCCCGTAAAAAAAGAAAAAACCACCAAAGATCGACCCAGTGACTTGTCGAGTGAGCGAAGCTCACTTCTTGCCTGGTTACAACGGAAATCGCAAAGTTGCGGGCACGATTGGCGAAGAATGTCTTCTTAAAATCATTCTCCGACATGAATACAGTAGGTGAAGGCTTCCGGATCTTCATCCTGATGATAGATCTTTTTGCTTGGTCCTCCAGCTGTCGCACCCACCACGATCACGTCCTCTCCCACAGCCACAAGTACCCTGTGGTCCGCCACGTCTCCTAGGAGCAGGAGACTGATGTCTTAGTTGGCCATTTGGAAATGCAGTTGGCAGTGCTTTCGAGTGCGAGACAGAAAAGGGGGTAATTTAAAAAGCATCCTGAGTCGCCGGGATAACAGAAGCTACACGCCACGAAATTGCCTTCATTTTCAACGTCGGGCAAAGTCCAAACGGATTCGACATGTTTCCTGGGAGTCCAGGTTCCATTCGCTCAAACGAGGTGGGAAATGTTCAAAGCTGACTTCTATGAGACCAGAAACAGGAGAGAGAGCTTTCCGGCGGAGTGAGGGAGACGATGAAGATGATAGCCAGTAGATGCAGCAATTTTCAACCAAATGTATTTTGGTGACAGAGGGATGCGTTTTCAGTGTGGTGGAGATTTGAAGAGCAGTGAATGAGATTTGTACCACGGTGGCGGCGCTTTTCAACACACTGAGAAAGGGTGTGTGAGCAATCAAGACGACAATTGAAGCATTAGAAGCAAACCACAGCCACCCACTACAGTAGGAGCAGGGAGTAGGAGACTCAGGTAGAAGGGGTGGTGGTGCCGGGAATGACGTCGAGATAGGGAGTGTATCCGGAGTGGGGGGATAGGGAAAGTCGCGAAGCAGGGGATTTTGGTGATAGCTCATGTGAAAAGTACTGCAGGGGGGACGACTAAAAAGTAGGCTGGGGTAGAGGATGGTGTTGGCAACATGAGGGCGGTAATTTATTTATTCGAAGCGGCATAGAACCGGAGTTATGCGAGCTGCAATAGATGCGAAAAAAGCCCCGTACGTTCGACTAATCGAACGTACGGGCATTGCGTGCCTTCAACCCGGCGTGGTTCAAAATTGGCTAAGTTCGATTATTCGAACAGTCCAGGCATTATTGATATCAAAAAAGGAAAAAAGGAATATTGAATAGGATAAGCAGTAATAAACGACTAAGCCAAGCATCAACATACCAAGCCTCACAGATTTCACCAACTCTTCTATACCCATGACACTCAACATATTATTCTAAAATTCTTGCTCCGTACTGAAACTCAATTTACAAGCCTAGATGTGTATCAAAACTGCCTATTAAACATAATTTTAAAATAAAAGGCTGTAGTAGCGAATGGAACTCTTTAAAGATTCTGGAAGTATCTTTTCTAGTTCAATATCATCTGCGGGGAACTCGAAACGTACAAATAAGATTGAAAATAACGGGGAAAGACCTCAAAGCCATGAGGTACTTTCCTCTGTTTCCCATCTCTGTAAATGGGTTTGAAGATCAATAGTGCATCATCTAAAGTTAGACGTATTGAATTATGTTTAAGCTAAAGTATCTCTAAAATTGAACCCGAACAAACTGCAGCATGCTATTCGAAGGCTGGGCGAACAACAAAAGAAATGACCTGCAACACGCAAAAATCCGCTACGGGATACAGAAGGGACTATCCATAGGCTACAGGTGGGGATTTTTTCGGAAAGATCGCACTGTACAACACATGGGACAAGTCATACCCCGAAACTGCAATTAGTGCAAATAACCTCTCCATTTTAGTAACATATATGGAAAAACTTCTCAAGGATACGGAAATAGGTCGAATTGGGATAACGAAGCGTGACTACAGAAGAAAGCTCTGTTTGTGCTTAAGCCTACCCCCAATAGAAGTCGCAAAGTAGGCAAGACAATTTGGGGTATCGAAAGCCTCCAATTCGTTAATCATGCCGTGAATAAATCTTATAAGGCTCTGAAGAACAATGATTAGGTTGTAAGTCACCGGAAAGAGTCTCAGTATCATCTACGAAAAGTTTGCAAAGGATGCAATAAAGGAATAGAGAAACGAAACTGACGGCGTACATAGAATCTGATGCATCACTTCCACTTTTTATAGTCGCTCTTTGCTTATGTTGTAGAGCCCAATAACTGAGAAGAAGACAAAGAAAATGTGAAGGGAGCAGCCGCAAATTCACACCTCCTCTAGAAAGGTCTGGTAAGGTTACCATTGAAAGGTGGCACACAAATCGAGGCCTACTATGCACATCAGTTTGAATCAAACATCACAGAAATTAACCTACCTAGGATTCAAATCAATATGATATTAATGATACGATATCTATGCTCCGGTACAAATTTACTGGATACCAACCCACATACATACTACAGTAAATTAACCCCCATTTACATATGATATTCTCAGTGTTTCTATTTAAATGGAATTTATTCTTCATTTTTTAGTAAAACCTTAGAAGTTACAGAATTCATCTAGATAATGAAATTTGTTGACTGATTCTAACCTTTTAAGTTGGACAATTAAAGGAAGCAATTTCACAGCACTGTAGTGGAATTAATGGAAAGTGAGTTCAAGAATGGAACCGACATCGTGGACACGTATCAGCAGAAGAATATATGGCATTATCTTGACACTTGTTTGCGTTTGAAGGTAGAATTTGGACTGATTTTGATTAGATATTAAGAGAAGACCCAAAAATGCCACCTTGGGTTGCAAGTAGCTGGATTAGACCAAGTCAATGGAAAAATTACGGATACATGAATAAAAGCCTAGTAATGATTGTGCACAGTATTTCAAATAAGCATCGGGACATAAAATAACGTTTGAAGTATGAAAAAAGACTAAATTTCGCAAAAAAATCATAGAAGCAATGGATCATATGTCGAAGCACCAACTGAGATTTATTTGAAATATAAAGAACTAATGCATAAACTTTAGAAGTATATAAAAAGAGATCAGTTTATGATGCGGCATCAGTACAAAATTTCAGAAAGGTCTGAAGAGATAATTGAGAATGAAAAATATCAGCAAATACTAGAGCGCTTTACCTTCTCCTTTAATTATTTCATTCTCATTCAGCCGCCGCTTTGTTTTATTCTTTTTCTCGCGAAGCGCATACTAGCCTATTAAGTTAAAATGGGAAGATGGACAAAGAGGAAAGCATTCCCGAACTAGGCGTCAAAAAATAGAAATAAACAATATACCTATAAATTTTTGGAGTCTAAACGGAATGAGAGCATGAGCGAGGAATATGAACGAAAAAAACCACGACAGAATTAGAGGATGAGAGTGAAACAGTTTAAAGCCGAGATCGAATGATTCAAAAAAGGGATTATGAGGATTAAGTAACCAAATTGCAGAGCGATAGTGGATCTTTTAATAGATTTGAAAGAGACGAAGTGATTAATTAAGGGTGAAGGGAAGTTATTCGAGTGAAAATTATCGAGTATTTAAATGAGTCCTACAAAACACTTTCTTCTTCTCCGTTTCAATAAATCAATGCTCTCTATATTGTCTAAATACGCGGGCTCAGAATGATTGTTTCCTTTTCCGTTCTTATTTCTATAAATTGGCTTCTCCTGATGCGTTGGAATATAGTAAAAATCATGTTGTATTCGAAAATAGTAAAAAAGAAGCAGTAATCAATCCGATTTTTTTTTTTTCCAGATTTTGGCCGTTAAATTGGTTAATCAAATACTGAAATAATTTTACATTAGTAGGAGTCGACTAATTACACCCTAAGAGCCCAAATTTGCTCTATATTTTCTAAATTTTATTTCAAAAGCATTACGTCCCATGATATGCTATTAATGGTGGACAAAATTTGTACTAGTATTATTTAAAGTTAATTAACAGGTCTTGGTAAGTGTTTACCAACAATTACTTATTCAGTGAAACACCTGAAGGGAAAAATTTTGAATTAAAGGAATGTTTTAACAATCAAATCATTTCTATGGAGGTCACATCAGCTTGGATTGGTTTCCCAGGTAACTTCTTCAAGGCACTTTAGTTTAAAAACAACGATTACCGTAGGACACTCTTAAATTCCCCGCTGTAACGACAATGAAGTCATTAGGAAAGATGTTTTTATTTAATAAAGTAGTAGTATACAGTAGAAAAAGAAAATTGCATAGAAATTTCACAAAATGTAATAGATCTTTTCTTGCAAATGCTGCTTGAACATAAGTTTTGCCGAATTCAGCCAAAGAAGACTAGTTTACACTCACAGCAGGATGGAATCTCTTTGAAACTCCTCCAGGAGGGGCATTTGTAACGGGTAAAGAGCTTCACATTATAAAAAAGAAAATTATTGGATTTATCAAATCAAAGGAAACAGATGTGGAGTTTGGATAGAAAAAGGATATAGATGATATGTAAGAGGTAATTTTACTCGCAGTGGGTGCGACGATAAACATTATTACATTTTTATGGACAGCTTGGTTCACAAATCATGTTTTAGTGTAGATTTGCGATAAGAAATTGGAACTAGTTGGTCTAAATGCAGCTAAAACGGACATAATGACGAAAGGGAGATTGCAGGCCAAATGGAAAGGTAACTTAATTTTTTGTCGCATTCCGTTTTAAATCTACGGGAAAAATTTTCAGGAACGTGTTTGTAGGCAACCGTGAGTAAAACGGCATGGCTTGGTGAAGCAGTTTTGAAAATTTAGCTGGCTGGTGGTTGCGGTGAGTGTTAGCAGATGTGCGGTCTGGAATGGGCGAGGAATTTATTCACCATCATCTCTAAAAACGATTTCACGAAGGTCTCCGGAATAAGATAAATAAAGAGGAACAGCGGACCAATGCGGTGGAAGCGAGGAATATTAACGGGATTGGAAGGCTCAGTGCTAGATAGAATTCGGAGGCGCAATATCGCCGCGATATTTTCTTCGAGGCCGCTGAAGTTTTGAACTGTATACAAGGGAATGTACCCGAATTAAGATAATTTTAATTTCATAGGTAGTCTCAGAGCATTTGAAATTGGTCCGAGAGCTTCCAGGGGGGTCAAAGGAGATTCAGAAAATTTACTTGCGAAAATCTCCACTTCTGCTGTTAACGCTAACTATTGGTACTGCGGCTCTCAAGACCGTTCAAAAGGAGATTGGAAATTTGAAGAATAACTTCGAGTTCATCATTGCAGAGCGGGAGAAAATGAGCTCAAGTAGAGACCAAAGCGCACTGAAAAGTACCAAATGTCAATTTCTGAACCCCAAATGACTCTGATCGAGAAATAAGACGGCAACGGAACAGGCTCTTTCTAACATCAACATGAAAAAAATGGCCATTGATGATCTAGAAAACTGTTGTTACCACTCCATTTCCACTTTTCTGACATTTTGAGCTCATATTCCACGTTGTAGATGTATGTAGCAGTGGAGAACTCATTTTCACTATCAAAATGGATTTTATAAGCCTCATAACTGAATCTGAAGGATGAAGTAGAAAAATAAATTGTGGGTCACAACAGCACGAAAATAAAGGTGATTCAAGGCTCTTGCCCTTTCCCTTTCGATCAATATCGTCAATTAACTCACACAATTTAAGCGCTCGGCCACCATAAACTGTGCTTGTTTCAGGCCATTTCCTAAGAACTACTGCATACACACAACCGGAATACAATCAGAGAGGAAGTGACTATGGAGATAAGGATTTCATCAGGTACTATTATTTTCTCAGGGCCTTTTGCATAAACAGCCCGTCTGGCAGCCATAATTTTGATAATAATCAAGCTTCATATTACAAATAAGGCCATGTACGTAATGTAACTACCTGGAATACGCATTAAAGTTTGATGTATATGATGAAGCCGTAGAGTTTGTCTGAATTCTACTAATTTGATGAAATATTAGCATTTAATTACTTTAATCATATATATCGCACAATAAAAAATTTAAACAGTGATTTTTGATACATTTAAGAAGTGGAATCGTCACGGCAATACATTACTGGACACTTTTAGACAGTGAAAAACGTTGAAGATGGCACATTTGAAGTCAAAAATCACCTGCTTCACTGCAGTAGAGAGAGAAAATGAACGTGGCGCCGTTTTTCAATTTCAACATGGCCATATTGGCTGCCACCACCTTTCTCTCATTAAAGTTCTAGAGGCTGAAATTAGGGACCAAAATTTCCACTTTTTGTCGAATAAACTAAACTAACTTTACAAATAGAACTGTATTTACGTAAATCAATCGCAGCCATAGCGAAGCAAAATAATTAAGATTTTGTTGCTAATAATCAACAAGCTGAATACCAAATTTTCCTTGGTTTATTGTCATATCGATATATATATGCATAGATTACGCATTCTGCTGCTTATGAGGAGCATCAGGCTCTAAATAAGCGTACTATGACTCTCCTTACCCTTTGCTGTTCTGTTTATGCAGCAGTTTAAAAGTGAGTTAAAACATCGTATTTATCTGAGAATTTCTTTTTTGCCGCAATTCTGTCACCGATGTGGTGATATTCTGAGGGATTAGTCTCATTCTGCAAATAATTCGAAAGAATAAAGTAGGAGAAAAATAATTCGTCACGGTTGTGGTTCAAGTGGGCACTTCATAGTGGAATCAGAAAAAAATAGGGTTAATTATGCTTTATTCGAAAAATATCATTTTAGATGAATTATTATACATGTAGACATATGAAATGTCGGAAGTTTTTTAAAGAATACCTTAAAAATGTGGTATATTTATACTTCGAGTGTTTCAGCTGCTGACAATGACTTCGACGAGAATCGTTCAGGGAGAGCTAGTGGGTTTCCTTAGAAAAGGAAGCCATGTTTACTAAACTAGCAAGTAAAAAACTGAATATTTACTAATTGGGTTTCACAGAATCTCAAAACGAAATGATTAAATATGTAGCTCATTCAATAATAATTGCATGGAATCGAAGGTGGAGCTTTGGTTCGAAGATATTGGAAGAAATTCATGGGCGAAAAAGTCTGCTAAATTGCATAAAAAGTATCCTAAGGTTACAAATTTAAATAAATATTTCGACTAGTAAAGATGCTGGCAGTTGTGAAAATCACCATACATAAAAATTAGGCACTAGAGTTAGTTATGCTAGAATACAGAGCTTTAGAGACGATATATTGGCTCAATTGCAACAAAAAGTATTAAAATTTAGTCTATTTTGATCTAAGCTTCCTTCCGAGCAATCTTCAACCACTTTTCACTTCCTGAGAGTTTCGTTGTGCACATTACCTTTCTGTGTAGGTGTATTGCAAAAGATACGCAATGGTACTCCAAGGGAGGGAAAGTACAAAAACTATAAAAATCATTCACGACTGTACTACCCATTCAATGCAAAACCGCGTAAATCGACCCTTCAAACAATTCCAACACAATGTGTCAACCAAAGAACCAGCGTCCATCCTCACCACCCATTTCAAATCCATTTCTCCACAATTCATGGACTTAAATCTCACCAATAGTCCTTCAAGAACGTAACTGGAGTTATGCTGCACCAATCGCGCCACATACCTATGAAAAAGTGCCATTCTTACGTCTTCCTCGGGCACCCCAGCTCGCGATTTGATCGTAAAGGCCAACATACTTGCAAAATTGCGAGCATCCGGATGCTATCCGCCAAGGGTCCAAATCGGCAACGCAACGAAGCCATTATTTTGAGCGCATAACGACTCGTAACAAAAATTCATCCAATTTGAAATGGAAGTTGTGGAAAAAGATATTTACCATATCTTCTGCTTGGATCGGCAAAGAAAAGATGGATGCAGATCCTATGAATATCACAACGCGTTTAAAAGACATCTTTTAGAGATTTATGCCACTGAAAAGTATAAAAGAGACCTTACATATCTCAAACGGGTGATATCTGAGGTCTTTTTTACATAAACAGAGATTACAAAGAACCAGTGGATTTCTAGAAAATAGTTTGATCGGCCTCAACTGAATTAAAAAATGAAACAGACACCAAAATAGGAAAATTGGGATTTAGTACCAGATTTATTACAATATGCGTACCAGATATCTCTCTATTTACATGATCTCATTGGTGTAAACATTTTTGCTCATTTTCTTACGTATTTTCCGATTACCGGTGAAATTAGAGGGGGTAGAAGGAGAATCAGGAAACATGTTGTAGGGCGTTGTGCGAATGTTTTTTGTTCTCAAGCGCATACTGTGAAGTTTTTGGGGTTATTTTATGTATATTAAAGGCAATTGTAAATGATGATGTTTCTTTTTATGAAAAATTTCGTTCAGAGACTTAAAACTTTTGTACAGCCAGTTTACTACCTGAGTGCCAACTCAAAATCCCTACATAAGGCGTGCATAAAAAGTAAAAAGTTCTTAATGAATCAATATTTAGGGTGAAACAGCACGTACTAATAGCAGGTGTACATGTCGATACTGATGTCACATGCTATGGTGAAGCATTAACACGAGAACTGAAATATCAGTACCAATGCTTCCAGGGTAATAAAATGAATTATATAGACCAGAAATCTTTCCTAGACTCTTGAAGTTTGAGTTATGCAGGTCTGCTAATAAAGTTTAAAGAAAAATTGCCTACATCATCATTTTACTTACACCCATAAAGGGGATGCAAACTTGACTGAGGCATGTAGAAAGCTAAAAAATTGACTACTATCTCTGACTTCAGTAATTTTTTTACCGTTAATGCTCTCAATTATTTTTATGCAGCATAAAATACACTTGATGATAGATTTAAAATTTGTCCTCAAGCTAAAAAGAAAAACAAGAGGATATTAATTATCAACGAGAATGCCGCCAAAAACATTTTATAGGAAAAGTAGTAGATTAGAAGAACGACTGCTCCAACTCATAGATGTATACCAATGTCGTTGTCTTATTTCTGGGGCATTCTCTCTTAGTGGTTTCGTTGGAGCAGTGGTGCGCATGGAACAGTCTGATATTGCAACAATGATACCAAAAGATGCGTGAGGAAATCACCGACTCGGAGTACTTGTGTCATTTGGTAGGCGTGCTAAGATTAAAGAGTTGCAGTCCCAACTGGATGTTAATGCGAAAAGTGAAGATCCGAAGAATTGAGATGTGATTGGTTTTTTTTTCGTTTACGGACATGATTTGACGTTCTGGTCAGGTTTTCAAAAATTCAGTTTTCATATTCCTGAATTGCGCAAAAAATTGGGGGTTGCATACTACAGAAACTGTATAATTTCTTACGAATAAAGTTATTACCGTGTCATCAGTCAAGAAAAAAATGATTTAATACACCGACTGCCTGCTTTAGAGCAACAAATTATAGCGCAAAACCGAAAAAGAGGAAAAGGAAACATAGCGGGAAAGGGGAATAGATAAACGGGGATTGCGGCGCTTATCAATACCGACACCACGTAACTGTATTTTCAAAATCACTGTATTTTGAAACAGAGAGAAGGAAACTAAAAAACTTTGCGATGGAGGCGAGAGATCTATCAATGCCTTCCAGCCAGCGAAAAGCTGTGAAAACTACACCGCAGCGGAGACTGTGGCTATAAAGTCGCGAAGCAGGGGGATTTTGGTGATAGCTCATGTGAAAAGTACTGCAGGGGGGACGACTAAAAAGTAGGCTGGGGTAGAGGATGGTGTTGGCAACATGAGGGCGGTAATTTATTTATTCGAAGCGGCATAGAACCGGAGTTATGCGAGCTGCAATAGATGCGAAAAAAGCCCCGTACGTTCGACTAATCGAACGTACGGGCATTGCGTGCCTTCAACCCGGCGTGGTTCAAAATTGGCTAAGTTCGATTATTCGAACAGTCCAGGCATTATTGATATCAAAAAAGGAAAAAAGGAAATATTGAATAGGATAAGCAGTAATAAACCGACTAAGCCAAGCATCAACATACCAAGCCTCACAGATTTCACCAACTCTTCTATACCCATGACACTCAACATATTATTCTAAAATTCTTGCTCCGTACTGAAACTCAAATTTACAAGCCTAGATGTGTATCAAAACTGCCTATTAAACATAATTTTAAAATAAAAGGCTGTAGTAGCGAATGGAACTCTTTAAAGATTCTGGAAGTATCTTTTCTAGTTCAATATCATCTGCGGGGAACTCGAAACGTACAAATAAGATTGAAAATAACGGGGAAAGACCTCAAAGCCATGAGGTACTTTCCTCTGTTTCCCATCTCTGTAAATGGGTTTGAAGATCAATAGTGCATCATCTAAAGTTAGACGTATTGAATTATGTTTAAGCTAAAGTATCTCTAAAATTGAACCCGAACAAACTGCAGCATGCTATTCGAAGGCTGGGCGACAACAAAAAGAAATGACCTGCAACACGCAAAAATCCGCTACGGGATACAGAAGGGACTATCCATAGGCTACAGGTGGGGATTTTTTCGGAAAGATCGCACTGTACAACACATGGGACAAGTCATACCCCGAAAACTGCAATTAGTGCAAATAACCTCTCCATTTTAGTAACATATATGGAAAAACTTCTCAAGGATACGGAAATAGGTCGAATTGGGATAACGAAGCGTGACTACAGAAGAAAGCTCTGTTTGTGCTTAAGCCTACCCCCAATAGAAGTCGCAAAGTAGGCAAGACAATTTGGGGTATCGAAAGCCTCCAATTCGTTAATCATGCCGTGAATAAATCTTATAAGGCTCTGAAGAACAATGATTAGGTTGTAAGTCACCGGAAAGAGTCTCAGTATCATCTACGAAAAGTTTGCAAAGGATGCAATAAAGGAATAGAGAAACGAAACTGACGGCGTACATAGAATCTGATGCATCACTTCCACTTTTATAGTCGCTCTTTGCTTATGTTGTAGAGCCCAATAACTGAGAAGAAGACAAAGAAAATGTGAAGGGAGCAGCCGCAAATTCACACCTCCTCTAGAAAGGTCTGGTAAGGTTACCATTGAAAGGTGGCACACAAATCGAGGCCTACTATGCACATCAGTTTGAATCAAACATCACAGAAATTAACCTACCTAGGATTCAAATCAATATGATATTAATGATACGATATCTATGCTCCGGTACAAATTTACTGGATACCAACCCACATACATACTACAGTAAATTAACCCCCATTTACATATGATATTCTCAGTGTTTCTATTTAAATGGAATTTATTCTTCATTTTTTAGTAAAACCTTAGAAGTTACAGAATTCATCTAGATAATGAAATTTGTTGACTGATTCTAACCTTTTAAGTTGGACAATTAAAGGAAGCAATTTCACAGCACTGTAGTGGAATTAATGGAAAGTGAGTTCACGAAATGGAACCGACATCGTGGACACGTATCAGCAGAAAGAATATATGGCATTATCTTGACACTTGTTTGCGTTTGAAGGTAGAATTTGGACTGATTTTGATTTAGATATTAAGAGAAGACCCAAAAATGCCACCTTGGGTTGCAAGTAGCTGGATTAGACCAAGTCAATGGAAAAATTACGGATACATGAATAAAAGCCTAGTAATGATTGTGCACAGTATTTCAAATAAGCATGGGACATAAAATAACGTTTGAAGTATGAAAAAAAGACTAAAAATTTCGCAAAAAAATCATAGAAGCAATGGATCATATGTCGAAGCACCAACTGAGATTTATTTATATAAAGAACTAATGCATAAACTTTAGAAGTATATAAAAAAGAGATCAGTTTATGATGCGGCATCAGTACAAAATTTCAGAAAGGTCTGAAGAGATAATGAGAATGAAAAATATCAGCAAATACTAGAGCGCTTTACCTTCTCCTTTAATTATTTCATATTCTCATTCAGCCGCCGCTTTGTTTAATTCTTTTTTCTCGCGAAGCGCATACTAGCCTATTAAGTTAAAATGGGAAGATGGACAAAGAGGAAAGCATTCCCGAACTAGGCGTCAAAAAATAGAAATAAACAATATACCTATAAATTTTTGGAGTCTAAACGGAATGAGAGCATGAGCGAGGAATATGAACGAAAAAACCACGACAGAATTAGAGGATGAGAGTGAAACAGTTTAAAGCCGAGATCGAATGATTCAAAAAAGGGATTATGAGGATTAAGTAACCAAAATGCAGAGCGATAGTGGATCTTTTAATAGATTTGAAAGAGACGAAGTGATTAATTAAGGGTGAAGGGAAGTTATTCGAGTGAAAATTATCGAGTATTTTAAATGAGTCCTACAAAACACTTTCTTCTTCTCCGTTTCAATAAATCAATGCTCTCTATATTGTCTAAATACGCGGGCTCAGAATGATTGTTTCCTTTTCCGTTCTTATTTCTATAAATTGGCTTCTCCTGATGCGTTGGAATATAGTAAAAATCATGTTGTATTCGAAAATAGTAAAAAAGAAGCAGTAATCAATCCGATTTTATTTTTTTTCCAGATTTTGGCCGTTTAAATTGGTTAATCAAATACTGAAATAATTTTACATTAGTAGGAGTCGACTAATTACACCCTAAGAGCCCAAATTTGCTCTATATTTTCTAAATTTTATTTCAAAAGCATTACGTCCCATGATATGCTATTAATGGTGGACAAAATTTGTACTAGTATTATTTTAAAGTTAATTAACAGGTCTTGGTAAGTGTTTACCAACAATTACTTATTCAGTGAAACACCTGAAGGGAAAAATTTTGAATTAAAGGGAATGTTTTAACAATCAATCATTTCTATGGAGGTCACATCAGCTTGGATTGGTTTCCCAGGTAACTTCTTCAAGGCACTTTAGTTTAAAAACAACGATTACCGTAGGACACTCTTAAATTCCCCGCTGTAACCGACAATGAAGTCATTAGGAAAGATGTTTTTATTAATAAAGTAGTAGTATACAGTAGAAAAGAAAATTGCATAGAAATTTCACAAAATGATAGATCTTTTCTTGCAAATGCTGCTTGAACATAAGTTTTGCCGAATTCAGCCAAAGAAGACTAGTTTACCACTCACAGCAGGATGGAATCTCTTTGAAACTCCTCCAGGAGGGGCATTTGTAACGGGTAAAGAGCTTCACATTATAAAAAAAGAAAATTATTGGATTTATCAAATCAAAGGAAACAGATGTGGAGTTTGGATAGAAAAAGGATATAGATGAATATGTAAGAGGTAATTTTACTCGCAGTGGGTGCGACGATAAACATTATTACATTTTTTATGGACAGCTTGGTTCACAAAATCATGTTTTAAGTGTAGATTTGCGATAAGAAATTGGAACTAGTTGGTCTAAATGCAGCTAAAACGGACATAATGACGAAAGGGAGATTGCAGGCCAAATGGAAAGGTAACTTAATTTTTTTGTCGCATTCCGTTTTAAATCTACGGGAAAAATTTTCAGGAACGTGTTTGTAAGGCAACCGTGAGTAAAACGGCATGGCTTGGTGAAGCAGTTTTGAAAATTTAGCTGGCTGGTGGTTGCGGTGAGTGTTAGCAGATGTGCGGTCTGGAATGGGCGAGGAATTTTATTCACCATCATCTCTAAAAACGATTTCACGAAGGTCTCCGGAATAAGATAAATAAAGAGGAACAGCGGACCAATGCGGTGGAAGCGAGGAATATTAACGGGATTGGAAGCTCAGTGCTAGATAGAATTTCGGAGGCGCAATATCGCCGCGATATTTTCTTCGAGGCCGCTGAAGTTTTGAACTGTATACAAGGGAATGTACCCGAATTAAGATAATTTTAATTTCATAGGTAGTCTCAGAGCATTTGAAATTGGTCCGAGAGCTTCCAGGGGGTCAAAGGAGATTCAGAAAATTTACTTGCGAAAATCTCCACTTCTGCTGTTAACGCTAACTATTGTACTGCGGCTCTCAAGACCGTTCAAAAGGAGATTGGAAATTTGAAGAATAACTTCGAGTTCATCATTGCAGAGCGGGAGAAAATGAGCTCAAGTAGAGACCAAAGCGCACTGAAAAGTACCAAATGTCAATTTCTGAACCCCAAATGACTCTGATCGAGAAATAAGACGGCAACGGAACAGGCTCTTTCTAACATCAACATGAAAAAAATGGCCATTGATGATCTAGAAAACTGTTGTTACCACTCCATTTCCACTTTTCTGACATTTTGAGCTCATATTCCACGTTGTAGATGTATGTAGCAGTGGAGAACTCATTTTCACTATCAAAATGGATTTTATAAGCCTCATAACTGAATCTGAAGGATGAAGTAGAAAAATAAATTGTGGGTCACAACAGCACGAAAATAAAGGTGATTCAAGGCTCTTGCCCTTTCCCTTTCGATCAATATCGTCAATTAACTCACACAATTTAAGCGCTCGGCCACCATAAACTGTGCTTGTTTCAGGCCATTTCCTAAGAACTACTGCATACACACAACCGGAATACAATCAGAGAGGAAGTGACTATGGAGATAAGGATTTCATCAGGTACTATTATTTTCTCAGGGCCTTTTGCATAAACAGCCCGTCTGGCAGCCATAATTTTGATAATAATCAAGCTTCATATTACAAATAAGGCCATGTACGTAATGTAACTACCTGGAATACGCATTAAAGTTTGATGTATATGATGAAGCCGTAGAGTTTGTCTGAATTCTACTAATTTGATGAAATATTAGCATTTAATTACTTTAATCATATATATCCACAATAATAAAATTTAAACAGTGATTTTTGATACATTTAAGAAGTGGAATCGTCACGGCAATACATTACTGGACACTTTTAGACAGTGAAAAACGTTGAAGATGGCACATTTGAAGTCAAAAATCACCTGCTTCACTGCAGTAGAGAGAGAAAATGAACGTGGCGCCGTTTTTCAATTTCAACATGGCCATATTGGCTGCCACCACCTTTCTCTCATTAAAGTTCTAGAGGCTGAAATTAGGGACCAAAATTTCCACTTTTTGTCGAATAAACTAAACTAACTTTACAAATAGAACTGTATTTACGTAAATCAATCGCAGCCATAGCGAAGCAAAATAATTAAGATTTTGTTGCTAATAATCAACAAGCTGAATACCAAATTTTCCTTGGTTTATTGTCATATCGATATATATATGCATAGATTACGCATTCTGCTGCTTATGAGGAGCATCAGGCTCTAAATAAGCGTACTATGACTCTCCTTACCCTTTGCTGTTCTGTTTATGCAGCAGTTTAAAAGTGAGTTAAAACATCGTATTTATCTGAGAATTTCTTTTTTGCCGCAATTCTGTCACCGATGTGGTGATATTCTGAGGGATTAGTCTCATTCTGCAAATAATTCGAAAGAATAAAGTAGGAGAAAAATAATTCGTCACGGTTGTGGTTCAAGTGGGCACTTCATAGTGGAATCAGAAAAAAATAGGGTTAATTATGCTTTATTCGAAAAAATATCATTTTAGATGAAATTATACATGTAGACATATGAAATGTCGGAAGTTTTTTAAAGAATACCTTAAAAATGTGGTATATTTATACTTCGAGTGTTTCAGCTGCTGACAATGACTTCGACGAGAATCGTTCAGGGAGAGCTAGTGGGTTTCCTTAGAAAAGGAAGCCATGTTTACTAAACTAGCAAGTAAAAAACTGAATATTTACTAATTGGGTTTCACAGAATCTCAAAACGAAATGATTAAATATGTAGCTCATTCAATAATAATTGCATGGAATCGAAGGTGGAGCTTTGGTTCGAAGATATTGGAAGAAATTCATGGGCGAAAAAGTCTGCTAAATTGCATAAAAAGTATCCTAAGGTTACAAATTTAAATAAATATTTCGACTAGTAAAGATGCTGGCAGTGTGAAAATCACCATACATAAAAATTAGGCACTAGAGTTAGTTATGCTAGAATACAGAGCTTTAGAGACGATATATTGGCTCAATTGCAACAAAAAGTATTAAAATTTAGTCTATTTTGATCTAAGCTTCCTTCCGAGCAATCTTCAACCACTTTTCACTTCCTGAGAGTTTCGTTTGTGCACATTACCTTTCTGTGTAGGTGTATTGCAAAAGATACGCAATGGTACTCCAAGGGAGGAAAGTACAAAAACTATAAAAATCATTCACGACTGTACTACCCATTCAATGCAAAACCGCGTAAATCGACCCTTCAAACAATTCCAACACAATGTGTCACCAAAGTACCAGCGTCCATCCTCACCACCATTTCAAATCCATTCATCTCACAATTCATGGACTTAAATCTCACCAATAGTCCTTCAAGAACGTAACTGGAGTTATGCTGCACCAATCGCGCCACATACCTATGAAAAGTGCCATTCTTACGTCTTCCTCGGGCACCCCAGCTCGCGATTTGATCGTAAAGGCCAACATACTTGCAAAATTGCGAGCATCCGGATGCTATCCGCCAAGGGTCCAAATCGGCAACGCAACGAAGCCATTATTTTGAGCGCATAACGACTCGTAACAAAAATTCATCCAATTTGAAATGGAAGTTGGGAAAAAGATATTTACCATATCTTCTGCTTGGATCGGCAAAAAAAGATGGATGCAGATCCTATGAATATCACAACGCTTTAAAAGACATCTTTTAGAGATTTATGCCACTGAAAAGTATAAAAGAGACCTTACATATCTCAAACGGGTGATATCTGAGGTCTTTTTTACATAAACAGAGATTACAAAGAACCAGTGGATTTCTAGAAAATAGTTTGATCGGCCTCAACTGAATTAAAAAATGAAACAGACACCAAAATAGGAAAATTGGGATTTAGTACCAGATTTATTACAATATGCGTACCAGATATCTCTCTATTTACATGATCTCATTGGTGTAAACATTTTTGCTCATTTTCTTACGTATTTTCCGATTACCGTGAAATTAGAGGGGGTAGAAGGAGAATCAGGAAACATGTTGTGGGCGTTGTGCGAATGTTTTGTTCTCAAGCGCATACTGTGAAGTTTTTGGGGTTATTTTATGTATATTAAAGGCAATTGTAAAATGATGATGTTTCTTTTTATGAAAAATTTCGTTCAGAGACTTAAAACTTTTGTACAGCCAGTTTACTACCTGAGTGCCAACTCAAAATCCCTACATAAGGCGTGCATAAAAAGTAAAAAGTTCTTAATGAATCAATATTTAGGGTGAAAAAGCACGTACTAATAGCAGGTGTACATGTCGATACTGATGTCACATGCTATGGGAAGCATTAACACGAGAACTGAAATATCAGTACCAATGCTTCCAGGTAATAAAATGAATTATATAGACCAGAAATCTTTCCTAGACTCTTGAAGTTTGAGTTATGCAGGTCTGCTAATAAAGTTAAAGAAAAATTGCCTACATATCATTTTACTTACACCCATAAAGGGGATGCAAACTTGACTGAGGCATGTAGAAAGCTAAAAAATTGACTACTATCTCTGACTTCAGTAATTTTTTACCGTTAATGCTCTTCATTTTTTTATGCAGCATAAAATACACTTGATGATAGATTTAAAATTTGTCCTCAAGCTAAAAGAAAAACAAGAGGATATTAATTATCAACGAGAATGCCGCCAAAAACATTTTATAGGAAAAGTAGTAGATTAGAAGAACGACTGCTCCAACTCATAGATGTATACCAATGTCGTTGTCTTATTTCTGGGGCATTCTCTCTTAGTGGTTTCGTTGGAGCAGTGGTGCGCATGGAACAGTCTGATATTGCAACAATGATACCAAAAGATGCGTGAGGAAATCACCGACTCGGAGTACTTGTGTCATTTGGTAGGCGTGCTAAGATTAAAGAGTTGCAGTCCCAACTGGATGTTAATGCGAAAAGTGAAGATCCGAAGAATTGAGATGTGATTGGTTTTTTTTCGTTTACGGACATGATTTGACGTTCTGGTCAGGTTTTCAAAAATTCAGTTTTCATATTCCTGAATTGCGCAAAAAATTGGGGTTGCATACTACAGAAACTGTATAATTTCTTACGAATAAAGTTATTACCGTGTCATCAGTCAAGAAAAAATGATTTAATACACCGACTGCCTGCTTTAGAGCAACAAATTATAGCGCAAAACCGAAAAAGAGGAAAAGGAAACATAGCGGGAAAGGGAATAGATAAACGGGGATTGCGGCGCTTATCAATACCGACACCACGTAACTGTATTTTCAAAATCACTGTATTTTGAAACAGAGAGAAGGAAACTAAAAAACTTTGCGATGGAGGCGAGAGATCTATCAATGCCTTCCAGCCAGCGAAAAGCTGTGAAAACTACACCGCAGCGGGAGACTGTGGCTATAAAGTCGCGAAGCAGGGGGATTTTGGTGATAGCTCATGTGAAAGTACTAGACGACTAAAAAGTAGGCTGGGGTAGAGGATGGTGTTGGCAACATGAGGCGGTAATTTATTTATTCGAAGCGGCATAGAACCGGAGTTATGCGAGCTGCAATAGATGCGAAAAAAGCCCCGTACGTTCGACTAATCGAACGTAGCTTGGCGTGCCTTCAACCCGGCGTGGTTCAAAATTGGCTAAGTTCGATTATTCGAACAGTATTATTGATATCAAAAAGGAAAAGGAAATATTGAATAGGATAAGCAGTAATAAACCGACTAAGCCAAGCATCAACATACCAAGCCTCACAGATTTCACCAACTCTTCTATACCATGACACTCAACATATTATTCTAAAATTCTTGCTCCGTACTGAAACTCAAATTTACAAGCCTAGATGTGTATCAAAACTGCCTATTAAACATAATTTTAAAATAAAAGGCTGTAGTAGCGAATGGAACTCTTTAAGATTCTGGAGTATCTTTTCTAGTTCAATATCATCTGCGGGGAACTCGAAACGTACAAATAAGATTGAAAATAACGGGGAAAGACCTCAAAGCCATGAGGTACTTTCCTCTGTTTCCCATCTCTGTAAATGGGTTTGAAGATCAATAGTGCATCATCTAAAGTTAGACGTATTGAATTATGTTTAAGCTAAAGTATCTCTAAATTGAACCCGAACAAACTGCAGCATGCTATTCGAAGGCTGGGCGACAACAAAAGAAATGACCTGCAACACGCAAAAATCCGCTACGGGATACAGAAGGACTATCCATAGGCTACAGGTGGGGATTTTTTCGGAAAGATCGCACTGTACACAATGGGACAAGTCATACCCCGAAAACTGCAATTAGTGCAATAACCTCTCCATTTTAGTACATATATGGAAAACTTCTCAAGGATACGGAAATAGGTCGAATTGGGATAACGAAGCGTGACTACAGAAGAAAGCTCTGTTTGTGCTTAAGCCTACCCCAATAGAAGTCGCAAAGTAGGCAAGACAATTTGGGGTATCGAAAGCCTCCAATTCGTTAATATGCCGTGAAATCTTATAAGGCTCTGAAGACAATGATTAGGTTGTAAGTCACCGGAAAGAGTCTCAGTATCATCTACGAAAAGTTTGCAAAGGATGCAATAAAGGAATAGAGAAACGAAACTGACGGCGTACATAGAATCTGATGCATCACTTCCACTTTTATAGTCGCTCTTTGCTTATGTTGTAGAGCCCAATAACTGAGAAGAAGACAAAGAAAATGTGAAGGGAGCAGCCGCAAATTCACACCTCCTCTAGAAAGGTCTGGTAAGGTTACCATTGAAAGGTGGCACACAAATCGAGGCCTACTATGCACATCAGTTTGAATCAAACATCACAGAAATTAACCTACCTAGGATTCAAATCAATATGATATTAATGATACGATATCTATGCTCCGGTACAAATTTACTGGATACCAACCCACATACATACTACAGTAAATTAACCCCCCATTTACATATGATATTCTCAGTGTTTCTATTTAAATGGAATTTATTCTTCATTTTTTAGTAAAACCTTAGAAGTTACAGAATTCATCTAGATAATGAAATTTGTTGACTGATTCTAACCTTTTAAGTTGGACAATTAAAGGAAGCAATTTCACAGCACTGTAGTGGAATTAATGGAAAGTGAGTTCACGAAATGGAACCGACATCGTGGACACGTATCAGCAGAAAGAATATATGGCATTATCTTGACACTTGTTTGCGTTTGAAGGTAGAATTTGGACTGATTTTGATTTAGATATTAAGAGAAGACCCAAAAATGCCACCTTGGGTTGCAAGTAGCTGGATTAGACCAAGTCAATGGAAAAATTACGGATACATGAATAAAAGCCTAGTAATGATTGTGCACAGTATTTCAAATAAGCATGGGACATAAAATAACGTTTGAAGTATGAAAAAAGACTAAAAATTTCGCAAAAAATCATAGAAGCAATGGATCATATGTCGAAGCACCAACTGAGATTTATTTGAAAATATAAAGAACTAATGCATAAACTTTAGAAGTATATAAAAAGAGATCAGTTTATGATGCGGCATCAGTACAAAATTTCAGAAAGGTCTGAAGAGATAATGAGAATGAAAAATATCAGCAAATACTAGAGCGCTTTACCTTCTCCTTTAATTATTTCATATTCTCATTCAGCCGCCGCTTTGTTTAATTCTTTTTTCTCGCGAAGCGCATACTAGCCTATTAAGTTAAAATGGGAAGATGGACAAAGAGGAAAGCATTCCCGAACTAGGCGTCAAAAAATAGAAATAAACAATATACCTATAAATTTTTGGAGTCTAAACGGAATGAGAGCATGAGCGAGGAATATGAACGAAAAAACCACGACAGAATTAGAGGATGAGAGTGAAACAGTTTAAAGCCGAGATCGAATGATTCAAAAAAGGGATTATGAGGATTAAGTAACCAAAATGCAGAGCGATAGTGGATCTTTTAATAGATTTGAAAGAGACGAAGTGATTAATTAAGGGTGAAGGGAAGTTATTCGAGTGAAAATTATCGAGTATTTTAAATGAGTCCTACAAAACACTTTCTTCTTCTCCGTTTCAATAAATCAATGCTCTCTATATTGTCTAAATACGCGGGCTCAGAATGATTGTTTCCTTTTCCGTTCTTATTTCTATAAATTGGCTTCTCCTGATGCGTTGGAATATAGTAAAATCATGTTGTATTCGAAAATAGTAAAAAAGAAGCAGTAATCAATCCGATTTTATTTTTTTTCCAGATTTTGGCCGTTTAAATTGGTTAATCAAATACTGAAATAATTTTACATTAGTAGGAGTCGACTAATTACACCCTAAGAGCCCAAATTTGCTCTATATTTTCTAAATTTTATTTCAAAAGCATTACGTCCCATGATATGCTATTAATGGTGGACAAAATTTGTACTAGTATTATTTTAAAGTTAATTAACAGGTCTTGGTAAGTGTTTACCAACAATTACTTATTCAGTGAAACACCTGAAGGGAAAAATTTTGAATTAAAGGGAATGTTTTAACAATCAAATCATTTCTATGGAGGTCACATCAGCTTGGATTGGTTTCCCAGGTAACTTCTTCAAGGCACTTTAGTTTAAAAACAACGATTACCGTAGGACACTCTTAAATTCCCCGCTGTAACGACATGAAGTCATTAGGAAGATGTTTTTATTAATAAAGTAGTAGTATACAGTAGAAAAAGAAAATTGCATAGAAATTTCACAAAATGATAGATCTTTTCTTGCAAATGCTGCTTGAACATAAGTTTTGCCGAATTCAGCCAAAGAAGACTAGTTTACCACTCACAGCAGGATGGAATCTCTTTGAAACTCCTCCAGGAGGGGCATTTGTAACGGGTAAAGAGCTTCACATTATAAAAAAAGAAAATTATTGGATTTATCAAATCAAAGGAAACAGATGTGGAGTTTGGATAGAAAAAGGATATAGATGAATATGTAAGAGGTAATTTTACTCGCAGTGGGTGCGACGATAAACATTATTACATTTTTTATGGACAGCTTGGTTCACAAAATCATGTTTTAAGTGTAGATTTGCGATAAGAAATTGGAACTAGTTGGTCTAAATGCAGCTAAAACGGACATAATGACGAAAGGGAGATTGCAGGCCAAATGGAAAGGTAACTTAATTTTTTTGTCGCATTCCGTTTTAAATCTACGGGAAAAATTTTCAGGAACGTGTTTGTAAGGCAACCGTGAGTAAAACGGCATGGCTTGGTGAAGCAGTTTTGAAAATTTAGCTGGCTGGTGGTTGCGGTGAGTGTTAGCAGATGTGCGGTCTGGAATGGGCGAGGAATTTTATTCACCATCATCTCTAAAAACGATTTCACGAAGGTCTCCGGAATAAGATAAATAAAGAGGAACAGCGGACCAATGCGGTGGAAGCGAGGAATATTAACGGGATTGGAAGGCTCAGTGCTAGATAGAATTTCGGAGGCGCAATATCGCCGCGATATTTTCTTCGAGGCCGCTGAAGTTTTGAACTGTATACAAGGGAATGTACCCGAATTAAGATAATTTTAATTTCATAGGTAGTCTCAGAGCATTTGAAATTGGTCCGAGAGCTTCCAGGGGGTCAAAGGAGATTCAGAAAATTTACTTGCGAAAATCTCCACTTCTGCTGTTAACGCTAACTATTGGTACTGCGGCTCTCAAGACCGTTCAAAAGGAGATTGGAAATTTGAAGAATAACTTCGAGTTCATCATTGCAGAGCGGGAGAAAATGAGCTCAAGTAGAGACCAAAGCGCACTGAAAAGTACCAAATGTCAATTTCTGAACCCCAAATGACTCTGATCGAGAAATAAGACGGCAACGGAACAGGCTCTTTCTAACATCAACATGAAAAATGGCCATTGATGATCTAGAAAACTGTTGTTACCACTCCATTTCCACTTTTCTGACATTTTGAGCTCATATTCCACGTTGTAGATGTATGTAGCAGTGGAGAACTCATTTTCACTATCAAAATGGATTTTATAAGCCTCATAACTGAATCTGAAGGATGAAGTAGAAAAATAAATTGTGGGTCACAACAGCACGAAAATAAAGGTGATTCAAGGCTCTTGCCCTTTCCCTTTCGATCAATATCGTCAATTAACTCACACAATTTAAGCGCTCGGCCACCATAAACTGTGCTTGTTTCAGGCCATTTCCTAAGAACTACTGCATACACACAACCGGAATACAATCAGAGAGGAAGTGACTATGGAGATAAGGATTTCATCAGGTACTATTATTTTCTCAGGGCTTTTGCATAAACAGCCCGTCTGGCAGCCATAATTTTGATAATAATCAAGCTTCATATTACAAATAAGGCCATGTACGTAATGTAACTACCTGGAATACGCATTAAAGTTTGATGTATATGATGAAGCCGTAGAGTTTGTCTGAATTCTACTAATTTGATGAAATATTAGCATTTAATTACTTTAATCATATATATCGCACAATAATAAAATTTAAACAGTGATTTTTGATACATTTAAGAAGTGGAATCGTCACGGCAATACATTACTGGACACTTTTAGACAGTGAAAAACGTTGAAGATGGCACATTTGAAGTCAAAAATCACCTGCTTCACTGCAGTAGAGAGAGAAAATGAACGTGGCGCCGTTTTTCAATTTCAACATGGCCATATTGGCTGCCACCACCTTTCTCTCATTAAAGTTCTAGAGGCTGAAATTAGGGACCAAAATTTCCACTTTTTGTCGAATAAACTAAACTAACTTTACAAATAGAACTGTATTTACGTAAATCAATCGCAGCCATAGCGAAGCAAAATAATTAAGATTTTGTTGCTAATAATCAACAAGCTGAATACCAAATTTTCCTTGGTTTATTGTCATATCGATATATATATGCATAGATTACGCATTCTGCTGCTTATGAGGAGCATCAGGCTCTAAATAAGCGTACTATGACTCTCCTTACCCTTTGCTGTTCTGTTTATGCAGCAGTTTAAAAGTGAGTTAAAACATCGTATTTATCTGAGAATTTCTTTTTTGCCGCAATTCTGTCACCGATGTGGTGATATTCTGAGGGATTAGTCTCATTCTGCAAATAATTCGAAAGAATAAAGTAGGAGAAAAATAATTCGTCACGGTTGTGGTTCAAGTGGGCACTTCATAGTGGAATCAGAAAAAAATAGGGTTAATTATGCTTTATTCGAAAAAATATCATTTTAGATGAATTATTATACATGTAGACATATGAAATGTCGGAAGTTTTTTAAAGAATACCTTAAAAATGTGGTATATTTATACTTCGAGTGTTTCAGCTGCTGACAATGACTTCGACGAGAATCGTTCAGGGGAGAGCTAGTGGGTTTCCTTAGAAAAGGAAGCCATGTTTACTAAACTAGCAAGTAAAAAACTGAATATTTACTAATTGGGTTTCACAGAATCTCAAAACGAAATGATTAAATATGTAGCTCATTCAATAATAATTGCATGGAATCGAAGGTGGAGCTTTGGTTCGAAGATATTGGAAGAAATTCATGGGCGAAAAAGTCTGCTAAATTGCATAAAAAGTATCCTAAGGTTACAAATTTAAATAAATATTTCGACTAGTAAAGATGCTGGCAGTGTGAAAATCACCATACATAAAAATTAGGCACTAGAGTTAGTTATGCTAGAATACAGAGCTTTAGAGACGATATATTGGCTCAATTGCAACAAAAAGTATTAAAATTTAGTCTATTTTGATCTAAGCTTCCTTCCGAGCAATCTTCAACCACTTTTCACTTCCTGAGAGTTTCGTTTGTGCACATTACCTTGTGTAGGTGTATTGCAAAAGATACGCAATGGTACTCCAAGGGAGGGAAAGTACAAAAACTATAAAAATCATTCACGACTGTACTACCCATTCAATGCAAAACCGCGTAAATCGACCCTTCAAACAATTCCAACACAATGTGTCACCAAAGTACCAGCGTCCATCCTCACCACCATTTCAAATCCATTCATCTCACAATTCATGGACTTAAATCTCACCAATAGTCCCTTCAAGAACGTAACTGGAGTTATGCTGCACCAATCGCGCCACATACCTATGAAAAAGTGCCATTCTTACGTCTTCCTCGGGCACCCCAGCTCGCGATTTGATCGTAAAGGCCAACATACTTGCAAAATTGCGAGCATCCGGATGCTATCCGCCAAGGGTCCAAATCGGCAACGCAACGAAGCCATTATTTTGAGCGCATAACGACTCGTAACAAAAATTCATCCAATTTGAAATGGAAGTTGTGGAAAAGATATTTACCATATCTTCTGCTTGGATCGGCAAAGAAAGATGGATGCAGATCCTATGAATATCACAACGCGTTTAAAAGACATCTTTTAGAGATTTATGCCACTGAAAAGTATAAAAGAGACCTTACATATCTCAAACGGGTGATATCTGAGGTCTTTTTTACATAAACAGAGATTACAAAGAACCAGTGGATTTCTAGAAAATAGTTTGATCGGCCTCAACTGAATTAAAAAATGAAACAGACACCAAAATAGGAAAATTGGGATTTAGTACCAGATTTATTACAATATGCGTACCAGATATCTCTCTATTTACATGATCTCATTGGTGTAAACATTTTTGCTCATTTTCTTACGTATTTTCCGATTACCGGTGAAATTAGAGGGGGTAGAAGGAGAATCAGGAAACATGTTGTAGGGCGTTGTGCGAATGTTTTTTGTTCTCAAGCGCATACTGTGAAGTTTTTGGGGTTATTTTATGTATATTAAAGGCAATTGTAAATGATGATGTTTCTTTTTATGAAAAATTTCGTTCAGAGACTTAAAACTTTTGTACAGCCAGTTTACTACCTGAGTGCCAACTCAAAATCCCTACATAAGGCGTGCATAAAAAGTAAAAAGTTCTTAATGAATCAATATTTAGGGTGAAACAGCACGTACTAATAGCAGGTGTACATGTCGATACTGATGTCACATGCTATGGTGAAGCATTAACACGAGAACTGAAATATCAGTACCAATGCTTCCAGGGTAATAAAATGAATTATATAGACCAGAAATCTTTCCTAGACTCTTGAAGTTTGAGTTATGCAGGTCTGCTAATAAAGTTTAAAGAAAAATTGCCTACATCATCATTTTACTTACACCCATAAAGGGGATGCAAACTTGACTGAGGCATGTAGAAAGCTAAAAAATTGACTACTATCTCTGACTTCAGTAATTTTTTTACCGTTAATGCTCTCAATTATTTTTATGCAGCATAAAATACACTTGATGATAGATTTAAAATTTGTCCTCAAGCTAAAAAGAAAAACAAGAGGATATTAATTATCAACGAGAATGCCGCCAAAAACATTTTATAGGAAAAGTAGTAGATTAGAAAGAACGACTGCTCCAACTCATAGATGTATACCAATGTCGTTGTCTTATTTCTGGGGCATTCTCTCTTAGTGGTTTCGTTGGAGCAGTGGTGCGCATGGAACAGTCTGATATTGCAACAATGATACCAAAAGATGCGTGAGGAAATCACCGACTCGGAGTACTTGTGTCATTTGGTAGGCGTGCTAAGATTAAAGAGTTGCAGTCCCAACTGGATGTTAATGCGAAAAGTGAAGATCCGAAGAATTGAGATGTGATTGGTTTTTTTTTCGTTTACGGACATGATTTGACGTTCTGGTCAGGTTTTCAAAAATTCAGTTTTCATATTCCTGAATTGCGCAAAAAATTGGGGGTTGCATACTACAGAAACTGTATAATTTCTTACGAATAAAGTTATTACCGTGTCATCAGTCAAGAAAAAAATGATTTAATACACCGACTGCCTGCTTTAGAGCAACAAATTATAGCGCAAAACCGAAAAAGAGGAAAAGGAAACATAGCGGGAAAGGGGAATAGATAAACGGGGATTGCGGCGCTTATCAATACCGACACCACGTAACTGTATTTTCAAAATCACTGTATTTTGAAACAGAGAGAAGGAAACTAAAAAACTTTGCGATGGAGGCGAGAGATCTATCAATGCCTTCCAGCCAGCGAAAAGCTGTGAAAACTACACCGCAGCGGAGACTGTGGCTATAAAGTCGCGAAGCAGGGGGATTTTGGTGATAGCTCATGTGAAAAGTACTGCAGGGGGGACGACTAAAAAGTAGGCTGGGGTAGAGGATGGTGTTGGCAACATGAGGGCGGTAATTTATTTATTCGAAGCGGCATAGAACCGGAGTTATGCGAGCTGCAATAGATGCGAAAAAAGCCCCGTACGTTCGACTAATCGAACGTACGGGCATTGCGTGCCTTCAACCCGGCGTGGTTCAAAATTGGCTAAGTTCGATTATTCGAACAGTCCAGGCATTATTGATATCAAAAAAGGAAAAAAGGAAATATTGAATAGGATAAGCAGTAATAAACCGACTAAGCCAAGCATCAACATACCAAGCCTCACAGATTTCACCAACTCTTCTATACCCATGACACTCAACATATTATTCTAAAATTCTTGCTCCGTACTGAAACTCAAATTTACAAGCCTAGATGTGTATCAAAACTGCCTATTAAACATAATTTTAAAATAAAAGGCTGTAGTAGCGAATGGAACTCTTTAAAGATTCTGGAAGTATCTTTTCTAGTTCAATATCATCTGCGGGGAACTCGAAACGTACAAATAAGATTGAAAATAACGGGGAAAGACCTCAAAGCCATGAGGTACTTTCCTCTGTTTCCCATCTCTGTAAATGGGTTTGAAGATCAATAGTGCATCATCTAAAGTTAGACGTATTGAATTATGTTTAAGCTAAAGTATCTCTAAAATTGAACCCGAACAAACTGCAGCATGCTATTCGAAGGCTGGGCGACAACAAAAAGAAATGACCTGCAACACGCAAAAATCCGCTACGGGATACAGAAGGGACTATCCATAGGCTACAGGTGGGGATTTTTCGGAAAGATCGCACTGTACAACACATGGGACAAGTCATACCCCCGAAAACTGCAATTAGTGCAAATAACCTCTCCATTTTAGTAACATATATGGAAAAACTTCTCAAGGATACGGAAATAGGTCGAATTGGGATAACGAAGCGTGACTACAGAAGAAAGCTCTGTTTGTGCTTAAGCCTACCCCAATAGAAGTCGCAAAGTAGGCAAGACAATTTGGGGTATCGAAAGCCTCCAATTCGTTAATCATGCCGTGAATAAATCTTATAAGGCTCTGAAGAACAATGATTAGGTTGTAAGTCACCGGAAAGAGTCTCAGTATCATCTACGAAAAGTTTGCAAAGGATGCAATAAAGGAATAGAGAAACGAAACTGACGGCGTACATAGAATCTGATGCATCACTTCCACTTTTATAGTCGCTCTTTGCTTATGTTGTAGAGCCCAATAACTGAGAAGAAGACAAAGAAAATGTGAAGGGAGCAGCCGCAAATTCACACCTCCTCTAGAAAGGTCTGGTAAGGTTACCATTGAAAGGTGGCACACAAATCGAGGCCTACTATGCACATCAGTTTGAATCAAACATCACAGAAATTAACCTACCTAGGATTCAAATCAATATGATATTAATGATACGATATCTATGCTCCGGTACAAATTTACTGGATACCAACCCACATACATACTACAGTAAATTAACCCCCCATTTACATATGATATTCTCAGTGTTTCTATTTAAATGGAATTTATTCTTCATTTTTTAGTAAAACCTTAGAAGTTACAGAATTCATCTAGATAATGAAATTTGTTGACTGATTCTAACCTTTTAAGTTGGACAATTAAAGGAAGCAATTTCACAGCACTGTAGTGGAATTAATGGAAAGTGAGTTCACGAAATGGAACCGACATCGTGGACACGTATCAGCAGAAAGAATATATGGCATTATCTTGACACTTGTTTGCGTTTGAAGGTAGAATTTGGACTGATTTTGATTTAGATATTAAGAGAAGACCCAAAAATGCCACCTTGGGTTGCAAGTAGCTGGATTAGACCAAGTCAATGGAAAAATTACGGATACATGAATAAAAGCCTAGTAATGATTGTGCACAGTATTTCAAATAAGCATGGGACATAAAATAACGTTTGAAGTATGAAAAAAAGACTAAAAATTTCGCAAAAAAATCATAGAAGCAATGGATCATATGTCGAAGCACCAACTGAGATTTATTTGAAAATATAAAGAACTAATGCATAAACTTTAGAAGTATATAAAAAAGAGATCAGTTTATGATGCGGCATCAGTACAAAATTTCAGAAAGGTCTGAAGAGATAATGAGAATGAAAAATATCAGCAAATACTAGAGCGCTTTACCTTCTCCTTTAATTATTTCATATTCTCATTCAGCCGCCGCTTTGTTTAATTCTTTTTTCTCGCGAAGCGCATACTAGCCTATTAAGTTAAAATGGGAAGATGGACAAAGAGGAAAGCATTCCCGAACTAGGCGTCAAAAAATAGAAATAAACAATATACCTATAAATTTTTGGAGTCTAAACGGAATGAGAGCATGAGCGAGGAATATGAACGAAAAAACCACGACAGAATTAGAGGATGAGAGTGAAACAGTTTAAAGCCGAGATCGAATGATTCAAAAAAGGGATTATGAGGATTAAGTAACCAAAATGCAGAGCGATAGTGGATCTTTTAATAGATTTGAAAGAGACGAAGTGATTAATTAAGGGTGAAGGGAAGTTATTCGAGTGAAAATTATCGAGTATTTTAAATGAGTCCTACAAAACACTTTCTTCTTCTCCGTTTCAATAAATCAATGCTCTCTATATTGTCTAAATACGCGGGCTCAGAATGATTGTTTCCTTTTCCGTTCTTATTTCTATAAATTGGCTTCTCCTGATGCGTTGGAATATAGTAAAAATCATGTTGTATTCGAAAATAGTAAAAAAGAAGCAGTAATCAATCCGATTTTATTTTTTTTCCAGATTTTGGCCGTTTAAATTGGTTAATCAAATACTGAAATAATTTTACATTAGTAGGAGTCGACTAATTACACCCTAAGAGCCCAAATTTGCTCTATATTTTCTAAATTTTATTTCAAAAGCATTACGTCCCATGATATGCTATTAATGGTGGACAAAATTTGTACTAGTATTATTTTAAAGTTAATTAACAGGTCTTGGTAAGTGTTTACCAACAATTACTTATTCAGTGAAACACCTGAAGGGAAAAATTTTGAATTAAAGGGAATGTTTTAACAATCAAATCATTTCTATGGAGGTCACATCAGCTTGGATTGGTTTCCCAGGTAACTTCTTCAAGGCACTTTAGTTTAAAAACAACGATTACCGTAGGACACTCTTAAATTCCCCGCTGTAACCGACAATGAAGTCATTAGGAAAGATGTTTTTATTAATAAAGTAGTAGTATACAGTAGAAAAAGAAAATTGCATAGAAATTTCACAAAATGATAGATCTTTTCTTGCAAATGCTGCTTGAACATAAGTTTTGCCGAATTCAGCCAAAGAAGACTAGTTTACCACTCACAGCAGGATGGAATCTCTTTGAAACTCCTCCAGGAGGGGCATTTGTAACGGGTAAAGAGCTTCACATTATAAAAAAAGAAAATTATTGGATTTATCAAATCAAAGGAAACAGATGTGGAGTTTGGATAGAAAAAGGATATAGATGAATATGTAAGAGGTAATTTTACTCGCAGTGGGTGCGACGATAAACATTATTACATTTTTTATGGACAGCTTGGTTCACAAAATCATGTTTTAAGTGTAGATTTGCGATAAGAAATTGGAACTAGTTGGTCTAAATGCAGCTAAAACGGACATAATGACGAAAGGGAGATTGCAGGCCAAATGGAAAGGTAACTTAATTTTTTTGTCGCATTCCGTTTTAAATCTACGGGAAAAATTTTCAGGAACGTGTTTGTAAGGCAACCGTGAGTAAAACGGCATGGCTTGGTGAAGCAGTTTTGAAAATTTAGCTGGCTGGTGGTTGCGGTGAGTGTTAGCAGATGTGCGGTCTGGAATGGGCGAGGAATTTTATTCACCATCATCTCTAAAAACGATTTCACGAAGGTCTCCGGAATAAGATAAATAAAGAGGAACAGCGGACCAATGCGGTGGAAGCGAGGAATATTAACGGGATTGGAAGGCTCAGTGCTAGATAGAATTTCGGAGGCGCAATATCGCCGCGATATTTTCTTCGAGGCCGCTGAAGTTTTGAACTGTATACAAGGGAATGTACCCGAATTAAGATAATTTTAATTTCATAGGTAGTCTCAGAGCATTTGAAATTGGTCCGAGAGCTTCCAGGGGGGTCAAAGGAGATTCAGAAAATTTACTTGCGAAAATCTCCACTTCTGCTGTTAACGCTAACTATTGGTACTGCGGCTCTCAAGACCGTTCAAAAGGAGATTGGAAATTTGAAGAATAACTTCGAGTTCATCATTGCAGAGCGGGAGAAAATGAGCTCAAGTAGAGACCAAAGCGCACTGAAAAGTACCAAATGTCAATTTCTGAACCCCAAATGACTCTGATCGAGAAATAAGACGGCAACGGAACAGGCTCTTTCTAACATCAACATGAAAAAAATGGCCATTGATGATCTAGAAAACTGTTGTTACCACTCCATTTCCACTTTTCTGACATTTTGAGCTCATATTCCACGTTGTAGATGTATGTAGCAGTGGAGAACTCATTTTCACTATCAAAATGGATTTTATAAGCCTCATAACTGAATCTGAAGGATGAAGTAGAAAAATAAATTGTGGGTCACAACAGCACGAAAATAAAGGTGATTCAAGGCTCTTGCCCTTTCCCTTTCGATCAATATCGTCAATTAACTCACACAATTTAAGCGCTCGGCCACCATAAACTGTGCTTGTTTCAGGCCATTTCCTAAGAACTACTGCATACACACAACCGGAATACAATCAGAGAGGAAGTGACTATGGAGATAAGGATTTCATCAGGTACTATTATTTTCTCAGGGCCTTTTGCATAAACAGCCCGTCTGGCAGCCATAATTTTGATAATAATCAAGCTTCATATTACAAATAAGGCCATGTACGTAATGTAACTACCTGGAATACGCATTAAAGTTTGATGTATATGATGAAGCCGTAGAGTTTGTCTGAATTCTACTAATTTGATGAAATATTAGCATTTAATTACTTTAATCATATATATCGCACAATAATAAAATTTAAACAGTGATTTTTGATACATTTAAGAAGTGGAATCGTCACGGCAATACATTACTGGACACTTTTAGACAGTGAAAAACGTTGAAGATGGCACATTTGAAGTCAAAAATCACCTGCTTCACTGCAGTAGAGAGAGAAAATGAACGTGGCGCCGTTTTTCAATTTCAACATGGCCATATTGGCTGCCACCACCTTTCTCTCATTAAAGTTCTAGAGGCTGAAATTAGGGACCAAAATTTCCACTTTTTGTCGAATAAACTAAACTAACTTTACAAATAGAACTGTATTTACGTAAATCAATCGCAGCCATAGCGAAGCAAAATAATTAAGATTTTGTTGCTAATAATCAACAAGCTGAATACCAAATTTTCCTTGGTTTATTGTCATATCGATATATATATGCATAGATTACGCATTCTGCTGCTTATGAGGAGCATCAGGCTCTAAATAAGCGTACTATGACTCTCCTTACCCTTTGCTGTTCTGTTTATGCAGCAGTTTAAAAGTGAGTTAAAACATCGTATTTATCTGAGAATTTCTTTTTTGCCGCAATTCTGTCACCGATGTGGTGATATTCTGAGGGATTAGTCTCATTCTGCAAATAATTCGAAAGAATAAAGTAGGAGAAAAATAATTCGTCACGGTTGTGGTTCAAGTGGGCACTTCATAGTGGAATCAGAAAAAAATAGGGTTAATTATGCTTTATTCGAAAAAATATCATTTTAGATGAATTATTATACATGTAGACATATGAAATGTCGGAAGTTTTTTAAAGAATACCTTAAAAATGTGGTATATTTATACTTCGAGTGTTTCAGCTGCTGACAATGACTTCGACGAGAATCGTTCAGGGGAGAGCTAGTGGGTTTCCTTAGAAAAGGAAGCCATGTTTACTAAACTAGCAAGTAAAAAACTGAATATTTACTAATTGGGTTTCACAGAATCTCAAAACGAAATGATTAAATATGTAGCTCATTCAATAATAATTGCATGGAATCGAAGGTGGAGCTTTGGTTCGAAGATATTGGAAGAAATTCATGGGCGAAAAAGTCTGCTAAATTGCATAAAAAGTATCCTAAGGTTACAAATTTAAATAAATATTTCGACTAGTAAAGATGCTGGCAGTGTGAAAATCACCATACATAAAAATTAGGCACTAGAGTTAGTTATGCTAGAATACAGAGCTTTAGAGACGATATATTGGCTCAATTGCAACAAAAAGTATTAAAATTTAGTCTATTTTGATCTAAGCTTCCTTCCGAGCAATCTTCAACCACTTTTCACTTCCTGAGAGTTTCGTTTGTGCACATTACCTTTCTGTGTAGGTGTATTGCAAAAGATACGCAATGGTACTCCAAGGGAGGGAAAGTACAAAAACTATAAAAATCATTCACGACTGTACTACCCATTCAATGCAAAACCGCGTAAATCGACCCTTCAAACAATTCCAACACAATGTGTCACCAAAGTACCAGCGTCCATCCTCACCACCATTTCAAATCCATTCATCTCACAATTCATGGACTTAAATCTCACCAATAGTCCCTTCAAGAACGTAACTGGAGTTATGCTGCACCAATCGCGCCACATACCTATGAAAAAGTGCCATTCTTACGTCTTCCTCGGGCACCCCAGCTCGCGATTTGATCGTAAAGGCCAACATACTTGCAAAATTGCGAGCATCCGGATGCTATCCGCCAAGGGTCCAAATCGGCAACGCAACGAAGCCATTATTTTGAGCGCATAACGACTCGTAACAAAAATTCATCCAATTTGAAATGGAAGTTGTGGAAAAAGATATTTACCATATCTTCTGCTTGGATCGGCAAAGAAAAGATGGATGCAGATCCTATGAATATCACAACGCGTTTAAAAGACATCTTTTAGAGATTTATGCCACTGAAAAGTATAAAAGAGACCTTACATATCTCAAACGGGTGATATCTGAGGTCTTTTTTACATAAACAGAGATTACAAAGAACCAGTGGATTTCTAGAAAATAGTTTGATCGGCCTCAACTGAATTAAAAAATGAAACAGACACCAAAATAGGAAAATTGGGATTTAGTACCAGATTTATTACAATATGCGTACCAGATATCTCTCTATTTACATGATCTCATTGGTGTAAACATTTTTGCTCATTTTCTTACGTATTTTCCGATTACCGGTGAAATTAGAGGGGGTAGAAGGAGAATCAGGAAACATGTTGTAGGGCGTTGTGCGAATGTTTTTTGTTCTCAAGCGCATACTGTGAAGTTTTTGGGGTTATTTTATGTATATTAAAGGCAATTGTAAATGATGATGTTTCTTTTTATGAAAAATTTCGTTCAGAGACTTAAAACTTTTGTACAGCCAGTTTACTACCTGAGTGCCAACTCAAAATCCCTACATAAGGCGTGCATAAAAAGTAAAAAGTTCTTAATGAATCAATATTTAGGGTGAAACAGCACGTACTAATAGCAGGTGTACATGTCGATACTGATGTCACATGCTATGGTGAAGCATTAACACGAGAACTGAAATATCAGTACCAATGCTTCCAGGGTAATAAAATGAATTATATAGACCAGAAATCTTTCCTAGACTCTTGAAGTTTGAGTTATGCAGGTCTGCTAATAAAGTTTAAAGAAAAATTGCCTACATCATCATTTTACTTACACCCATAAAGGGGATGCAAACTTGACTGAGGCATGTAGAAAGCTAAAAAATTGACTACTATCTCTGACTTCAGTAATTTTTTTACCGTTAATGCTCTCAATTATTTTTATGCAGCATAAAATACACTTGATGATAGATTTAAAATTTGTCCTCAAGCTAAAAAGAAAAACAAGAGGATATTAATTATCAACGAGAATGCCGCCAAAAACATTTTATAGGAAAAGTAGTAGATTAGAAAGAACGACTGCTCCAACTCATAGATGTATACCAATGTCGTTGTCTTATTTCTGGGGCATTCTCTCTTAGTGGTTTCGTTGGAGCAGTGGTGCGCATGGAACAGTCTGATATTGCAACAATGATACCAAAAGATGCGTGAGGAAATCACCGACTCGGAGTACTTGTGTCATTTGGTAGGCGTGCTAAGATTAAAGAGTTGCAGTCCCAACTGGATGTTAATGCGAAAAGTGAAGATCCGAAGAATTGAGATGTGATTGGTTTTTTTTTCGTTTACGGACATGATTTGACGTTCTGGTCAGGTTTTCAAAAATTCAGTTTTCATATTCCAGAATTGCGCAAAAAATTGGGGGTTGCATACTACAGAAACTGTATAATTTCTTACGAATAAAGTTATTACCGTGTCATCAGTCAAGAAAAAAATGATTTAATACACCGACTGCCTGCTTTAGAGCAACAAATTATAGCGCAAAACCGAAAAAGAGGAAAAGGAAACATAGCGGGAAAGGGGAATAGATAAACGGGGATTGCGGCGCTTATCAATACCGACACCACGTAACTGTATTTTCAAAATCACTGTATTTTGAAACAGAGAGAAGGAAACTAAAAAACTTTGCGATGGAGGCGAGAGATCTATCAATGCCTTCCAGCCAGCGAAAAGCTGTGAAAACTACACCGCAGCGGAGACTGTGGCTATAAAGCGGGAGTATAACCACATATCGACGGACCCAATCACCGTTTCAGATCAGAAAGAGGGGACATTCTACGGCAGGATGTGAGAGGGATATAAGAACAAGAAGCTAAGCGATATGGTGAAGCGTCCGTTGAAGTTAGTACAGACGCGGGTCAAGACCAAGTTTAAGGTGTCGGTCAAGTTCGCAGTGTACTTCAAGAGTGTCCGTTTGAAGAAGAAGAACGGCCACACGGAGGGTGACATAAACCGTCTGACAACGTCGCTGCTGAACAAAAAAAGTTGTCCACCCCCGTGAGAACGTGGGCAAGCCACTCCGGTTCATCAAGTGCTGGGAGCTGTTTCTGGATCTTTCGAAGCTCGGCGCTGTCGTGATGGAGGGCGGGACGAGCAGTTCAGGCGAGAATATGCAGTCTGTTCAGAAAATGACGGCGGAAGATGGGCAGGGAGATGACGGAATGAACGGGAACGAGAGAGTGAAGGTGGATGTCGACGTGTAGGACCGCAAAAGGTAGAGACTGAAGTATCACCGGAACGCCAAGCAGGAGCTCGCTGTGAAGCATACGCGAGCGAAGAAGCTGAAGCTTGTAAAGACCTAGGTGAATTTGAAGGAGATGCAAGTCGCCAAAATTACCCACCAGAACGAGATACTCCTACTCACAGATGGGCCGGGCTGATCGGATGCGGAGATGGCGAGGGAGTACTTTGCCTTGAAGCAGGCAGAATAAATGCAGGAAGTGAAGGACCGCATGGTGGCAAAGAGGCCAAAAGGCCTAGAACGTCAACCTGCTCGGGGATGTGTCGGAAAACGCAGAGTATTGGAGACCACCGCACTGCGCCCCCGGAAGCAATCGAATCGTGCTCTCAATAGTCTCACTTTAAGAAGAATAATCGAAAATAAACAAAGTTAACCTTGCCTAGCTACTTTGATGTTCGTGTTATGCAGCAGTTATGACTGATGGATATGGCGAAAAGTGCCAAAGTTTGCGTGCATCAGGACTTCGTTGTCGTATGAACTGCGCCACATGTCGGAGTCCAGACGACGTTCTGCCTCTCGTAGGTTGCGTGGAGGAGTCTTAAGGTAGTTTTATCTTTTTCAGTGGGTTCTACTTTATCCATGAGTCTATAGGCATGGGGGTGAGATGGTATCACATAGTGAGCATTGATACGTGGGTAATGCGGCTCGTGGGGTAGCATGCCGTGGAACTACAAGCGATAGGGATCTTAGTTCGTATTGAAAGATCGCAAATAAGCTAACCATATCGTGAGCAGTTGTTGATGAGCCAACGTACGTTCGTGGTCATCTTCCTCTTGTGCTATGGCAGCTGTGTGCGTGAGCTCATCAATGCGGTTACACTGTGAGTATCGACGGATACGTGCGGCTTTCTGGATGTTTTGCGCCAGGTCGTCACTGATCGTCGGAGGTGTCCCTAGCTCGGAAGATCGGTGCGTAGGAGGCCCGTAACCTGTAGAGGTGACAGATGTCCCCCAGTTTCCGCGGTCAGTCACTGCCGCGGGGTAGTTCGGTATTTACAAAGTTAAAATCCATCCATCACACTGTCAGGTGTTGTTGCGTCTCTCCATCCTGTTTTGAATTTTTCAAGTGTATTAATGGGAATTTCATTCGATGAACGGTAGAATGTGTCGTATTCTTGGACCAAATATGGCTCTAGACATGTCTCCTAATCCCTCTGGATTCAGCAGCAGCTGTATCGCAGCTTTCTGTAGTACGTAACAGTTCAACCGGTAACTTGACACAAAAACTTAAAATTGAGACACGATTTTTCGATATACTCAGGCCGCTTTCGGGCCAATCCCGATCCACTAGCGGGAGAACTGAAACTCCTAAGTCATCCCATTCATGAACTGAACATCTGATCACCGCGAAAAAGCATGGGAGGAATATGAGAAGTAAGAGGATCTAGTTGATGTTGTAAAAAAGAAGTAAAGGGAGTTTTGCCCTAAGAAATGGGTACTCAACATCGGCCATCATGTCTGAAATAGATGTGAGTGCAGATCTCAATAGTCTCTCCACACACGACCGGCTTCACCTGGCAGTCTTTCATCGTATCAAACACGGAGATTTCTTCCGCAGACTCGCAGAACAGTACTCACTCGATAGGTGAAAACTCCATCGCGTGTTTATTCAGTGCGCGGAAGCTGGGGTCACGAGCCTGAATATTCTCGTGACGTCAATCTGATCATCAGGGAACTAGGGAGGCCCGCGATGCTGGAGGAGAATGAAGAAAGACTGATATGCTAGGCAGCCAAGTACTGTGTCAACAAGTGTTTGCCATTGACAAGACAAGATCTTATTGAACTCGTCTGTTCCGTTGTGGAAGACTTACGACCTGAACGAAGGGCAAAAGTCAAATTTCGCGATGAAAGACATTCTAAACACTAGGTATCTTATCTTCATTCAAATCACGAAACTATACACCGCAGGTCAAATCTATGAGAAATGTTGAGGACAAACGAACAAAATCTATTAAAAGCTCCATAGTTGGCGAGCATGTTGCTCGCGTTAAGGCTGCAATGATTCGCTTTAGGATCAAACACCCCATGCAAATCTTCAATCTAGATGAAAAATGGTCTGTTTTCGAGAGACGGTTGCCAGGAATGCTCGAAAGGCAATCGGACTCAGCTATAGAAATCCAGTTTATTCCCTTGTCAATACTAAAGGAAATCTCGACATGGTTACAATGATGTTAACTTTTAGTGCAGCTGATAAGGCGTATAAAACAGTAATTGACTTTCCTGGGAAACAGCATCATTTTTGGCGAGTAAGTGGAAATATTCAGACCGTCATGGGTTTCCTCCGTGACTGCTATTTCTACCAAAAAGACTCAGTAGGTGTTGACTCTACTATTTTTCTGAATTGGGCAAGAAAATTCATCGAAGAAACTTCTGAATTGAAAGCCGGAGGGCAGCATCTTTTGCTCTTCATGGATGATTATGCCTATCATGTAAAATTTGAAGTTCTCAATCTATTAGTTCTCAATCTATTACGAAATCACAAAATTATTGCTATCGGGTTGCCAGCCTATACCTCGCACGGTTTGCAGCTTCTTGATGTGTCTGTGTTTCCTTCTCTTAAGGATCAGTTGAGACATGAATTACGTCGCGTGTCTAGAAACAAGAAGACTTTGAATTCCTTTGACGTATGCGCGTTGCTTTCTGCCGCATAAAGCTCATGTACTACCTACTATAATATTAGGAGCGGATTTTATCGAACTGAAATTTGGGATTCTAAGAATGCATGTCCATCCTTAGAGCCTTTAAAAGGAATTAACTTTCACTATGATGACTGATACCCGACTATGAGTATTGAAGAGGTTGTACGCTCTTTTGAGAACAATTAAAGATAGTTGCTGCATGCGGTAAAAGTAGACGAGGCGGGCACTATTCAAGTGCGCACAACGTCTGGATAGCACCTTACCTCATTTTATGCCATTTTTTCTCTTCAAGAGCGTGGGAAAATCCGGAGGGAGACTGCCACCCGCCGCTTAGCTAGGAAGTAGAAAAAAACAATGCCAAATTGACTATCCCGAATCATTACCAGATCAGCAACGGTTGATTTTTCCCGCCTTCGTCGCTCAGTTCTACGTCAGCGACTCAATGAATCGCGTATTATACGCAGACTTGCCTTGAAATCCCAGTTTATGCTCTGCAAGCAGCCCTGAGGGCATTCGTGGTGCACTGCATTTGTGAAATTGTGGTGAATGGGAGATCGGACTGAAAGATCTGTTACCAATGCTTTGATTAAATTTGTTTTTATGTAAAATTTGTGATTGTGGGAGAATGAGACCGTTGTACTCTGTGTGGTATGATAAGTTGTCTCAAATTAAATTTTGGCACAAAACTGTGTCATTTTAGAGGGTTTCTGTCAGCTATGTGAGCTCACACTTTAACCTGGGGAGACACTGTACTGTATCTCCTAAGGTACTGTGTTCCCACTACCCGGCACAGTGCAGTATATATACTGTACTGTGTCGAGGGTGCACGGAGAAAGAAAAGGATAGGTTCCGCTTGGCCGAGGAAAAGCAGGAAAAATAAAAAGAATTTTCAAGCATTAGTTTCATAGAAGCATATTGAAAAGGCCTATTAAGGCTCTTTTGGCAGTCCACTATGCAGCCGACTAGTGTCCATTGGACCGTTGTTTTCATATGAGGACAACTTTTAGCCCTTTTATTTCAATACAATTCTTTTTTACCTCAGCGCATTTCTTGTCCCTCCGCATTAGTTGATGAGTGTAGATGGCCGATCAAAACAAACTTTTCAAGATTGTTGACCTCGGTTAAGCCTAGAAAAATTTTCCCTCGCCAGCTTCCGCTCTTCGCAAGAAGTTGTGAAAACGACTATATTTTGGGAGGAAAAATAGTTCGTATTATCGTGGGGGGTTTCAGAAACGAGAGCGCACGTACAGTAAAAATTACTGTACTGTAACTTAACATGAAAACCCTTTTTTCCGGTAAAAATTTCGGCCTTCCAAAACATTTACCTTTCCAAAATGTAACGGAAACTGTCCTCATATGAGGACAAAGTGTGCCTCATATGAGGACAAAGTGTGCCTCATATGAGGACAAAGTGTGCCTCATATGAGGACAAAGTGTGCCTCATATGAGGACAAAGTGTGCCTCATATAAGGACAAAGCATGGTCGTATAGACACTAGACAATAGAGATTCACTTCCGTTGCAGTTTGTCCCAGTCAAAGTTGACTATTTCTTCCTATTTTTCCATTTATATTTTGGTATTTGAGTTGAATTACTTTACCAAAGACAAAGATATGCAGGTGCAACATGCAAAGTCTTGAATACTCCACTATATCAAACCTAAAACAATTAGGTTTGAATAGGGTGGCTAAACTGTGCGTGTTGTGGGGCGCGACATATTACAGATGCGGCACACGTGGACCAAATCGCTTAACCAAGCTGCTGATAAAGCCGAGTCTTCACTCCTCCCGTCGAGCATCCGCTGCGGGTTGCGACAGCGGCCGCATATTCGTCGATTACCTTCCACGCCGTCGCAGACGGCGATCCAAGTGAGTCGAAGGCCAGCGGCACAAACTTTCATCCCAGTTGTGATCGTCCTGGGAGGGCTTCACCGGGGATGGCCGCTACTCCGCTGGCAAGCTCCCTATTTTTCCGTCTTTCCGCCGCATTGGCAACGGCGCGCGCCTCACGCGCTCCAATGGACATGAACCCCTCTTGGAATAGCGATGTTACCTGTGACGTCGTACGCCACCGGGAGGGGCGGCAAGGTGTTGATCTCTTCCGAACTCGGGTACACTGGAATGTCGGCAGGCCGTGCATTCAGTCCGGGAAGTAAGTATTTCACCTTATAATGGACGCCGACTCCTGCCGCTTTGAACACTTGTCGGCCAAGTACCTTCATTGTGGCATTGTGCCGGTAAGTCCATCCTAGGCCATTTTTGCAAAAATCCGCTGCATGGTCACCTCGGTTGTCCATGGGCCTGTTGCACTCCGCGCATTGCAGCGGCACAGTGTCGTCAAACACGTCAACTCCCAGGTGGCGGCGTAGCATCACTGACCACATCTTATTACAGGTCCGGCTGGCCGCAGACGGATGTGCAGTGAGAAAGGCTGCAGTAGGCGGCTCTAAGTATGCCTGGCGGCGGACCCTCCGCCGAATATCAGCTTCCGTATGCAGCGTAGTGCTTGGGAGCCTCTCCCATTCCTCTTCTTTCCAGAATACCTTTGCTGCCGACTTGCACCAGGCTCGATACAAAATACTGTGTGTATTATCGGGCTTGTTTGCAAGATT
Source organism: Kappaphycus alvarezii (assembly GCA_002205965.3). Classification (NCBI taxonomy): domain Eukaryota; phylum Rhodophyta; class Florideophyceae; order Gigartinales; family Solieriaceae; genus Kappaphycus; species Kappaphycus alvarezii. Next base: position 998,681 of record NADL03000750.1, read on the forward strand.
GGCCGTTGTCAGCGTTTCTGGGAGACCACCATGTCCGTCAGAGAAGCTTGGGAGGAATCATTCCTTCAATCCGCGAAAGATCTGTTCCCGAGCTCCTTCCATGGGTGCGGTACTGCTGTGCACAAGAGCCAGCACATGTATGGGTAGGCTCCAAGAGTACCGTACATACTGTACAGTACAGTAATGTAGACTGCACTGTGATGTGCTGTAATGTTCAATCGATGGACAGATGTCCCATTTGGCAGCTACTCGTTGGTAGAAAGTTGACCAATAGCAGACATATTGAAATTCTAGCAGGCCAATAGCTAGATTTTGAATCTACTCAAAAATTCCATGGATCAACAAACCCAGCGACTATGTACAACCGCCGATCGCCGATGACACGCCAACCTCGTGCAATAGAATGCCCGCAACGCCTCTCCCCTCCAAGCCACCCACCCCCAATGACCCTTCTCCGCCGCCTCCTCATCGGCACAGCCGCCACAACAGCCGCAGCCTACACCTACGCCTCCACCACCGACATCTACGCGGGTCCCATCGGGCGTCACATTCGCCGTCTAGACCCGAGCACGCTCACAATCTCGCCATCCTTATCGCCAAATACCGACTCGCGCGACCCAAACTGCCGTTCGTGCAACCAGCCGCAGACCCTCCACGCTTGGCGTCCACGGTGTGGGGCATGCGGTTTGCCAATCCGATCGGCCTTGCCGCGGGCTTTGATAAACATGCAGAGGCTATGCCGGGCTTGTTTGCTATGGGGTTTGGCTTTTTAGAGGTGGGTAGTGTGACGCCACGGCCGCAGCCGGGGAATCCTAGGCCGAGGGTGTTTCGGTTGGTGGAGGATGCGGCGGTGATTAATCGGTATGGGTTTAATTCTCATGGTGCGGATGTTGTGAGGGATCGTATTTACAGGTATGATTATGGGGGGGCGGAGACGCATCGTATGGGTATATTGGGCGTCAATTTGGGGAAGAATAGGGATACAAGGGAGGAGGATGCAGTGTTGGATTATGTAGAGGGCATGCGGAAGATGGGCGAACTGGCGGAATATATCGTGATCAATGTCTCCAGTCCCAATACCCCGGGGTTACGTCGCTTGCAAGGGCAAGAACGATTACGCCACTTGCTGGTACCAATATTGCAGGTCAGGGATGAGTTGGTGTACCGGCCGCCAGTGTTGGTCAAGATTGCGCCGGACTTGAGCGACAAGGAGATGGCGGAGATTGCAGAGGTTGTGTTGGAATTGCAAGTGGATGGCTTGGTGGTGTGCAACACGACCTTGAACAAGGATGCTTTGAAGAGCGAGTGGAGGAATGAAGTTGGCGGCCTCAGTGGTCGTCCGTTGAAAGAGAGGAGCACCGAGGTGATACGTCGCATGTATCGATTAACAGGAGGTAGGGTTCCGATCATCGGTGTCGGGGGAGTGGAAAATGGGAGCGACGCCTACGACAAGATTCGCGCGGGAGCCAGTCTGGTGCAATTGTACACGGCTTTGACTTACCACGGGCCGTGGTTGGTGGCGAGAATCAAGGATGAGCTGAATGAATTGTTGAAACAAGATGGATTTGAGCGGATGGAGCAGGCGGTCGGTATTGATCATCGAGACTTGACACGGGCAGCGGGGGTGACGAAAAGCCACGTGGGTTTAAAAACCCCCGTGCCAGAATTAGCTACTGTCAGCAGCAGCACGCACAAACGTGCCACAGATTTCTCAAAACTTCAACCAGCTCGTCATGCAAACAGCGCCGTCGGAAAGGAGCCATGGTGATTGGGACATGATTTTTTGTGACAAATTTGCCCTCGAGTGCTATACTCACCTCGATTTCCGTTGCCCTCACACCCTGCTGCTTGGCATTTGAGAAATGTCCATACCCCGAATCTCGCTCATATTACCCGCGATGAAATGAGGGTCAGCAGCTTGCTCGCACAAGACCTTTTCATCGCCAGGCCCGCAGCAGCTTACAATGCCTTACACGAGTGGACAGGAACGTGATTTCAACGTAGAATTCCCCACGGTATCTTGTAAGATACCGTGGGGAATTCAGGCATTGCGACATCCAACTGTACTCGCGCGGTACTGAAACGGCTGCGTATACAAAGGCTTGGTGTATGTATCATTTTCACCTGGCATTTGCAGCTAGTGAGGAAGCTGCGCGAATACAAGGGCAGTGAAGCGAGTGGTGCGAAATGTAGAGTTGAACCGACTGACGTCAGGTGCATGTGACGGAAACTCGAGGTCATTTCAGACATGCGCTTCGCTCAACAGGTGGCAACGTTGACAACATGAGGACAACGATGCGGCAACAGATGGTACGCTTCGACTAACTAGTTTACCAAGGACGACAGCGGTCGACCGATACACTGCGTTGGGTTGGGCTCGTTCATTGTGGAATGCTCACGGGGCTTTGCATGCAATCGCTTGGCTCTACACGTTTGATACATTTATTACAAGCGGCTGCCTTGATCCCAACCCAGAGAGTCAATAAACAGACATAGGATGATCTTCTCCCTCGGATTATTAAACCTGTCGCTATTCGTGTGTCTCAAGTACATCTGTAAACCATGGATGTGCGAGTGCGTCATGTGCGGATAGTCGCTCCTGGGGGTCCTCACGGAGTAAACCTTGTAACAAACTCTTTGCATTGTCCGAAATGCGATCCCATTCCGATCCGACGAGCGAAAAGCGGCCTCGCACGACGAGTTCCAGCGTCTCTTGAATGGTCTCTCCGGCAAACGGATATCGCCTGGTAAGCATAATATGCAGGATGACACCCACGGCCCAGGTGTCAACGACAGGACCGTACGGCTCCTCCCGCAGCACTTCTGGGGCGACATAATGAGGGGAACCGACCTGACTTTTGAGAGCGACCTTTGAAACGGTGCGAACGCCGACAAAGTTGGCGAGTCCAAAGTCTGCCAGCTTGACACGCACGGGCATATCCTTGTTTTCGCAGAGGATGTTTTTGAGCTTGAGATCACGATGAACGATAGACTTTTCATGCAGATATGCGACGCCGTTGAGAATATCGGCGAGTATAGGACGAGCCTGGTCCTCGGAAAAGCGACCGACCTTTTTCAAAATCTCGCCAAGGGTGCCACCCGGCATATACTCGAGGACGATATAAAGTCTGTTCTTGGTGTCAAAGATGTCATAGGTGCGGACAATGTTGGGATGATTGACGGATTTCATGACGTTGAGTTCACGCCAGACAAACTGTTGGCCGAGTTCGTCGTCGGATTGCTTCTCGATGATCTTGACGGCGAACTTTTCGAGGGTGGTGCGATCGAGACCCATGACGACTTTTGCAAAGGCGCCTTCACCGAGGGATTGGCCGAGCTCGTAATGGTCCTCGATGCGACGATTGGCTGCTTTTTGAAGGGCGTCGAGCCAGTGGTAATAGTCTGCCGGGGTGTCTGTGAAGAGACGAACGGTGCGATCGGGGCAGATGACGACGATACGGCGGGCGCCTTCAACGCCGACGACCTCTGCGCCGAGGAGGTTTTGCTCCCACGAGGGATCCGAGGTCTAGAGGAGAAATTGAGGGGTGAGTGAGTGAGTGAGAGAGTCCGGGGGGGGGGGGGGGGGTTTGGAGTGGGGATGGAGTGGGGGGTAACGTACGTTGCGAACATGGCTGGATAGGACTTGGCTGGCTAGTTTGAAGTAGCGCTTCTTCTTGGTGGGAAATATTTTCTGTTTCTTGTAAAGCCAACCGGACAACTCTTCCGGCATGCCGTGACGGAAGTTTTCGGCCATGTTGGAGGAGAGGGAGGCGGAACGGGGAGATATGAGAGGGTATTTGGATTTTGAGACACGAGAGGAATAGGAGTGGATTGGATTTGAGGTGGGGGGTGGAGGGGGAGGGAGGGTGGGAGTTGTGGGCGAGGAGGAGTGGATGGAGTGGGATGGACAGAGAGGGGGAGGTTATATTGGTTGCGGAGGATTAAAGTGGTGAATCGTAGCGTATGGCACAGGCGCTGGCGCTGGGTCAACGCCGAGAGGCTACGTGTTTGGTGATGTGGCACGACTCTCTCTCTACCCTGAAAGCGTGTAGCCTCTCGCCAAATTCCTTTCCCGCAACCGTTTTACCCACCCAAATTTGGCACGCGGAAAACCTACCGGACGCTACTGCAAGCTGCACCGACATTTTTTTATTTCTCTGATAATCTGTACAGTACAGTACTGTACAGTACTGTACAATACTGCATTCGGGCTATTATCATCCATTACACTGAAAATTACAAAAATATCTCCACCCTTTACGACAGACTGGGCACCCCCCTGATTCTGCACACCCATGGCCCAAGTCACCCAAGTCACCCAAATCACACCCGGCGTGCCATTCACTTCAAAAAGCACCCTCCACTACAGTACCGTACTGTACCCGTCGAGCCCTCCCAAAACACCCCACTGCGCATCCACGCTACACCACACTTCTCCTCTTCTCATCTCTTTTGTCGTTGACTTTGAATTCGAGGTCGTGCCTCTACTCTCTAGCTACTCTACACTGTATTAACTTTATTGCATTCATACTAGAGTACGGTAGTGTACAGTACGGCAGGAGCAACCCGGACATCTGTTGACAGGCACGCAAGCAATAATATTATTCTGAATAGGTTTTATTATTTCTTTGACGGGTGGTAATAATCATCAATCCAGAGTACTGTACAGTACTGTGTACTGTGCGGGGCGTTACTGGTCAAGTGATGGGAAAATGACCAATTTCAGTACTGGGAAAGGATTTCCTCCCACTACCATACCATACTCCCACTGGGGCGTCAATCCTCCGCATTCGCCGCTTATGCCAAACTGCTTGTACAAATTTCTTATCCATGTATGCCACCATATCTACGACAAAAAAAAATTATGAGCCAATATTCATATTCCGCATATCCCGAATGACCATTTTGTCCACTACAATATGCAGTACTGTACTGTACAATAGAAGAATTAGCCGTTTTGGAGATCAGCGCCTGTTTACTACACCCTCTTACCCTAATAAGAGAAATTCAGCTTAAAATGAAAAAGCATGATTTTTCTTCGTCCAGTTCTAAAGTTAAGCCTTCTGTTGGCGTGGGCATCGGTTTAGCCGGTGCTGGGTTGAGTCTGTTTAGCAGGCCCACTAAAAATCAAATTAAAGGTCTCCATTTCTCTCTTAAGTTAAACAGATATCAACCTACCGCAGTACTGCAAAAACTTACAGGGGATAAAACGTTTTAGTGGCACAGTTCGTAATAGAAGAAATACCAGCTTACAGAAAAATAATTTTAGATGAAAATTTACGAAATCAAACAAACACGCTACTTCCCTGTGATTTTAGAATATTTCGAAATGGAAAAGACGGGATAGAAAAAGACCAATAAATATTTCAAAAGACTTTCTATTCATCAATTTACATAATCTCGAACCAAAGTCTGATACAGTACTCCAAGCATCCGATAGTGACCAAAGATACAGCCTCCCTCTCAACGCCACGCCACAGAAAAGCACATTCCACCACAACGCCACCCCACAGCAAATCACATTCCCCCACAACGCCAATGCAGAATTCTTCAGCCCCTAGCCCTCTAACAGCGTCCCCGACCCCTTCCCCAGCCCAATCAGCATCAGCAAGGCCCACTAGTAGAGGCTGCGATAGAGCAAGAGCCACAAATTATCGGAACAATGGGGACGACCGCCAGGAATCAGATGAAGAAAATGACTCGAATTGCCCAATCTCCGATCGATTCTACGAGACTGGGGGCAGCAACGCTATTATCAAGATAACAAACTTTAACCCGCAAGAGTTTGATTATAGTTGGGGGAGTTTTTCTAATTTCGTATTAATGAACTAAAATGTTGGGCGTGGTCGAAAAAGTAATGTTAGTGAGCAGGATGAATTTTTTATGATGATTGTGATTGTCAAACATGAGGGTATTGTGATTTTTTAGTCCGATTCTTTGGGAGAATGTTACCATCATTCGAGAGTTTAATCAAGCGTTTTGTCCGAATAATAAGTTTTTTATGTTTGACGCAGTAGTGGATTCAGTTCGTGAACAGTTTAGCATTGAAACGCTAAGAAATGATGTAACTTTATTCAGGCAAAATAGTTATGCTAGATACGCTACAGATGTTACTTTTTAGCGGGTGTTTAGACCTAATGGTATTGTGCAGGAAGCAAACTTGTATTTCTGCGGTAAGCAAAAGCTTTATGGATTCAAAACAGAGGTTTCTGTTCTACCGAATGAGCTCGCTATTGGGTGTTCTAAGCGCTACCCAGAATCAACTTCGGATTTGAAGATTAGTCAAGAGAGCAGGGAATTTCATGATGAAAATCTAAAGAAAACAGTGCTGAAGAAATAAGAAAGGATTCAGGGGAGTTTTCGGAGGATTATCCGTTGTTTTGGGCTGTTTTGGCAGATTAAGGGCATCAATGTATTGGTGAATTAATGTTGGCTCTGTTGCTCAATAAGAAACCTCAGAATGGACATTTATCAAGGAGTGAACAGGCGCACATCGACCGTGTTTCATCTGATCGATTTCTAGTGGGGAACTATTTTGGGAGGCTGTGTGGTCTTTGGGCTATAATGTCAGCAAAGGTGAGGTTCGGCGAGTCCTAGTACGATGACTATTTTTAAATATGCATGGCAATAACAAAACTGCATATACGCATGCATCCGCTACGAAGCGACGCCCTGGACACACATTGCCGTATTTGGAACATGCTGTTTGATATAGGAGTTTCTAATGCTGAGAAGCGGAGGCAAGTACAGCAAAACTATCGGCGCAAGCGGCGGGCTAGGATAGATGTCCAGTTCCGTGCAACTTCAAGTTTACGCATCGGGAGACGATTTCTTTTTGACCATTGAGCCAGTGATATAATAAAGGATACTGTATTGTTTTCTTGTCGCCTAGCACATGTGGGAATACACGACATCCAGGTTGGCGAAGTTCCGGGCAGCCGAATGCTAGCACCCTAACACGGAGAACGGAAGCGTAATGAAACGATGCCCAGGACCATTCGTTGGAATTAGTTCAGCTAATCGAGTGTATCTGCCGAGGGAGGCATTGTTAAGGGATTTGAGTGGGCATCTTGCACTGTATGGACGGATTGTAGGGGCTCGAGAATAGGGTTTCCGGCAGCTTTGGAGAGGTCTGCTAAAAACAACGTGTTTGCGAATCGTGCAGCCAACACGCGGGTGCATCTATGTGCACCGCACAACGCGTTGTCACCGTCTGATCCATTAGTGCCGTGAAATTGTTGTGTGAAGTCTTGATTTCCGAAAAGATTCGGCGTCCAAAGCGCCCCCCATCAGCCTCCGCAGCCTGCCTTCAACAGCGGTGGCGAATCCAGCTGCTCCCTAAAGAGTGTAATGGGATTGAGCTACAAGTAAGAGGTAGATGATCGGACATACACCAAAGCAGGTCCGCAGTAGGTGGAGAGCCACAGCATTGTCCTCCAGGGTTAACAGGGATTTGACGAGAAAATGTAGAGAAGTGTCGTGCTTTGAGAACTCGGGCTCCATGGATAGGTCCGACCTGATGGGTGCGCGGGGCACTGGTGCCCCGGCGTCATGATTCTGGCGAAGCTTTCATGGGAGGGGCTTCTGAACATGTCGGTGGGGCGATTTGCCACGAGGTGGAACACTATGCGCAGGTGTTAAAACATACTGTGCACCTCTGGGGACAAGAGGAACTGCAGAGCCGTTCGAATCGCTTCATGGGTGTTGCGATTTTGCCACATAAATCACCAGATACCCTGACAATATCCCTCCAGTAACCTGTACCAAGGATTTACACTGTAAAAAGACATCAGTACAACTTGTGCACTGTACCCAAGCACCTGTGTAAAACATAAGATCATACCTCTTTGTACCAAGCCAATGACATTGAGCCATCTTGGCTATCTCGCGTGGTTCTCGAAACATTTCGGACCTACCAATCATCAACCTCTTTATGCGCCCTTGCCAATTGGACCAATGGGACTTTGCTATATAAACCCTGGTCTGATGTTCCGGCCTGTTTACCGGAAGCATAAACCAACAGTTCAGCCATCGATTACGTTTTGTCCGCTCAACACCCCACATTGGGTGCCCACTACTTGCAATCGTCCAAGTACCACAGCTGATGAGGTAGAGAAGGTCTGCATGTGGTGTCGCCCACATTTTGGAAGCCTTGTCGTAATGCGTGTCAGCAAACATCTGCCCGCCAAGCGACGTAAGTTCTCGCCCACGGCGATCGGTCTGATTCCCCCGTCCAATTTCAGAAGTGCCGTAGGCGGCGCTCCTGAAATCCATGCAGATATAGCCGCTGGGGGCTCCCTTTGGATAGAAAGTTGACGACACTAGCCAAGGCAGCTATCAAGCGTCGTCCACCATTGTCAAAGTGGGGTTAGGTGACGTGTCCTACTTGAACGGGTTGGTATGGGTTGGTCTATGCTAAAAGAACTCATCCACCACTACCACATCACCAGCAAGGTCGACGCCAGCGGGTGGCAAGGAGACATGGGATGGAAATGTTGGTCGGGGTGTTGTGTGCATATTGGGGGGTGCTATCGGGCGAAAGGTGGACGTGACGGCGGGTTGGATGCAGTGGGTGGAGGTTTGTGGGGAATGGTTTGAGGGTGTGTGAGGGATAGAAAGTGTGGTATATTTGCGGTGGAAGGGGTGTGTAAGGGGGATGGCGAATTGGTGAGGTAGGGGTTGTGGGGATAGGGTGGGATGAGATGGGGTGGCGGGGGAGATTTTTTTGTACAAAGTTGGATTGTTGGGGTTATGAATGTTTCGTGTCTTTGAATTTGGGAAAGGGAGGTGCATGAAATGGGGCAGGAGGTGGATTAAGATGTGCAGTGGTTTTTCATATTCTACTAGTGCAGGTTAGGTATTCCATATGCGATTGAGTTGTGTGGCAATTCAAATGTGATTCTATTTTCGCGGCGGCCCGAGAGGATGGGGTTAAGGGAGGGTGATGAGCTTGGCAGAAGTACAGTATAAGCAAAATGAGGATGGTAGCATAGTACACAAAAGTGTAACGGTACTGTGGTAAGACCTAGAACGTTTAGAACTTTAGGATTCATACACTTTGTTACATGATATCTAATGTTTTGGTCAATTGGCGGCATTTCGTTGGATTGGTCTTTTTTGTTCATTTACTGTAATTTCTTTTATCATATGCTTGCATACCCTGTGCATTCGGTATTTTACAGTAGACCTACTTGCATGAGAGGTCCTTTTCAAGGATATTGGGACATTAGCTTATTGGCTGATATTTCGCCAGACATCGAGAAAATGGCTTTGAGACCTACTAGGAAACAAGAGAGTTTCTTAAATTCTGTTATTTGTAGGGTAACTAAATATTTACCGGTACTACAAAGGATGAGAGGTTAAAGAGGTATTACCGGTCACCCTGCAAGACAATCCGGGCCACAATCGACTACATCTTTCAAAAATTAAAGTACCCCTCATTTCCCCCTCTACAAAGGATGGTCCCGGTAATTGCTGCTACCAATTTACCGGGAAAATCGAAACACAGCTTTTATCGATATAGAAACCATGCTACAGCCCTAAAACCCCCAATCTTCCTCACCATCAGCTGCAACAACCCAAAATATACCATGGATCCACCAGCGCAACCAAATCAACAAACCGACATTTCTGCCACTTCATCCGCCACAATTTCCACTGCATCAGTATCACTTCTATGCAACAAAACCAAGCAACACAGCAAAAAACTTCGACCAAACAACATGGAGCGCACATATGTAACAATGTCTCTGCTACACCACTGTGTAATAGAGACGTGATGGCTGTAGTTATTCCAGTTCTCTATTACAATTGTTGAAACAAAAGAACTTGGATAGTAATCTAGTTGTAAGAAGTGGTTTTAATCCTTGGTGGTTTCATACCTTATCTCTTTATGTTAGTTCGTTTAGTAGTTACACTTTTATCAGTGCCTATACTATAGTTACTACTATATATTTTTTTTGAGTGAGCTAGAATCTACATGTGATAAGCTAGAGCTACAATACTAGCTACAAAACGGTGCATGCCCACTGTATTCTTGGGGTAATCTAGCTACAGACCATTAACTGTTTTCCATCACATTTCTGAAACAAACTGCTACCATCTCTACTATTCCTTCATCGGTGCCCCAATGTCATCCATCTCTGTTTCACTGGTAGTATCACTCCCGCCGGCTTTGCTGCTGTTTTGCTTCTGCCTTGTTCTAGTTCGAATGTTTTTATCATGCAGATTTTTCTTTTTTGTATGTAGTTGAATTTCGGAATATTTTTTCTTCCAGTACACTGTAAGCAATATTCCATACACTGCACTCGTAAGCTGGAGTGCAATAGGTCTCTCCCTCAAAGACTTGATGCTTGCTAAATGACCAAGTAGCAGACTATTGACTCGAATCGATTATGTGTATATGAATCAAACGTCATGAGATTGTACGAATATTGAATTCAATTAAATTTATATAATAAAACTGTATTCATAACGAATTAAATAGCTCATATATGCAAAAATCAAACCATTGAAATTTATTTCAGTAATTACTCTGATTCAACCTCACGATCATTGAATTCGACATTACGAAACTGCAACTCAATACGCCTACGGCGTTTGTTGCGGTATCGTTCCTGCACTCTGCGGCGTTTCTTGGTGATATCGTCACCGATCGCATAGAGCCTCTGCTTAAACCGCCGATGATGGCTGGCATCCTCGGCTCGAAGAGGATGCATTTGTATATGAATATTCGTTAGAGCGGTACAAAGCTGAAAACAGAGTCGTACCGCTCTTCCTTCCAGCGCCATTTTCTGCCAATAACGCCCCACAACATACAAAGTCGGCCGAAGAAATTCTCACCTATAATACGATCAGATGCAATCCTCTTATTGCCAGCTTCATCCTCCCGGGAAAGCGTACCATTTCGAGGTTTCTTTACCGGTGTGATTGCTCTCGCCAGCTCAGATGCCCCCTGATAGAATTTATCCATAAGCAACCCCCAATGCCTCGGGAACTCCCCGCATAGCGGGCCAATATCCACAGTTCTTCTCTCCTCTGTGGTCTTCTTTAGCGCTGTCTTGTGAAAGTCAATTTTGCGCTGAAATATCTCAAGATCCGAAACGGATCCGGGATAGTGCGAAGTGCAGTTTGCTGCAAGGCCATTAGAAAGCACACTGACTTCAACTTTGAACCCGTACAATTTGTGCTTCCCGCTGAAATAAACCTTCCCCTCTTGCACATTTTCGCTCGGGCGGTTCGCTTGCTGAAAGGTTACGTCCGTAACGTATCGAGCGGTTGGGAAGTGCCTAAACACTTTACCGTCCTGGATAAGCTCGCCAAACCGTAACACAGAGAGATTACGAACGACAAGCGGGTCGTATAGCGGCTGACTTAGCAGTTCCATGAATTTCGTCATCATCTTCTCGAAAGACGGACCTTTTAAACTAAACACTTTTGCGATGAGTTCCCATTGACCACCAAATTTAAGGGTAGAGAGCAGCATAAAAAACATGTCTTTCCCCCGTAGTGTCAGGAAACTTGTTCAACTTAGAATCACGTTCAATTGCAGCGTCACCCAACAGTTGTAGGGCATTGAGTGCGTGGTTTGGTGTTGGAAGGGTAACTGAAGGTTGAGAAAGGGGTAATCGAAATTGGATTTGGGCCATTGTCATGAAAAACGGTATTTTGTGGTCTCTGGACAAGGATTGTGGCTGTGGTGACTGCATATGAAGGCGCCTCTGTGGAGAGGCGCCTTCTTATGCAATGAAGACGAGCCCAAATTGGAAATGACTGCGTCATTTCCAATTTGGGCGGGTGATCGGTCATGATCTGTTGTAATTGCATATTGACTTTGATTCAACTATCCCACCAAGTGAGTATTAGAATGACTTTTCATACGGCTTGTAAATTATCATTTGTTTTTTTGAGCTCATTTTTTTGTGACTAAGTTTGTTCCACTAGCAGCCCTTTTTGCCACGAAGGTATTGGCTCTTTTGGAAAGCCCCGCCCAACTGATAGAGGGGTCTAATGTACTTCACTGTTCCAAACCGGTAACGGTTACTAATTGGTACTTTTGGGGACTGTGAACGTGAATGAGCAACAAAAACTGCTTTCTTTATTTTCTCATGTACAGGTAGCCTGCCGACCTCACGAATCTGTGTAACCCTGTGCAGAATATTTAAACTAGACAGTCCAGCTTAACTTAGTTGCCTTAGTAAAGTCATAATTCTGACCAAGTCCCAATTTGAGGTTCCCCTGTCAGTATTCCTCTACAATACTATTGCACTTTACTGTTGTGAGCTAGGTACACCGACTGGGTCACGATTCAGGTAAAGATTTGAAAAGATCGACTTGGACTGTACTTGCACTAAAGGACACGTGCTGAAAAGGGGCATTTTTTGGTTATTCGCCAGCTTAAGGTCGGCTTGCGAAGCTTTCTTACAGGTTAAGGACACCAATCGCGGTCTACATAGCAGATTTATACATAATGGAATGGTGAAGATGTATTTGGCGGATTGCTGTGTCACACCGGAGTGAAGTTGTGTTAATAGCTGCTAGTCAATCACTCTATCCGCGGGTAGGGAGCCAATCAGTCCTCCAAGGACGGGTGTGTTTCAGATTTCAACGTCAAGTGCTTGTATTCAACTTTACGTGTTGGTGTGAGGCTTCAAGTAAGGGCTTTATTGAACATGTATTTCTTCAAACCGAATAAGCCTGAGTCTTTAGATGGGAATCGAGATGCGTCAATGGTTCGGTGATGGTTGCATTCAGTCGAAAAATACCGAAGCCTTATTCAAGTCAGAGCAAAGTTATCAGAACCCGGAATTCTATTGACTTTGCTTCCACGTTTATAACCAATACCGCAGCAAACTGGTGATACATGCTTGTTTTTGGGAACATTGCCCCGTCGACGTGGGAATATTCCAATCTCTTAGTTGAGGGTTATTTTGTTCCCAGGAAGCTTTTATTAGAGCTCGTAACAAGGTTACCAAGCTCCGTTAGCAAAAAAGTGTGGCGACGTATCTTTTCAAGTTCAGGGATTTTTTTGTCAATATTCTCGATATGAGTGAGTCGGAAAACTAGGGCCTGTTCTGTGAAGGTCTCAAACTGCACAGTCTCCTGGAGTTCGTTGAGGGGAGCCCGAAAAAGTCAGAAGCTGCTACAAATATTGCTCTAAACGTTGATGGAGCATTTCACGGAGCAGATTTCTCCACTGGCAGAGGTTCATTTTCAAAAAATTGAAATGCCACAAGTCCTAAGACAGTGGAGGTAGGTAACCTGGAACGTAGTCACAATCGGCACAGGCAGGAAGACTTGATGGAGAACCGATGCTTGACGTCCCATAAATTCGGATATAGGCCTTGGAAACACGAAAAAGAAAAAACGGAAATATAGGTAACATGGGTGATAATTGCATGATGGCAAACAACACACACTCTCTCGGGAAAATATTTGGTCCTCCATACTTGGTGAACTCTCAGATGTGACCAGTATTGAGTGGTTATATATGTCCCAATGAGCACGTTGAAACTGTTGTGTGCATCACCGGCGCGGAATTCTCAAAGGACAGCGAAAATTCAAGAATCTCCAAAGCCGAGTCTAATGGAATCACGTCTAGTTATGATGAAAGCTTCCCCAATGATGGACCTATACCAGTGGATCCTTTATAATTGCTTGATTTTAGACTGCATGGAAAAGCACTCAAAGTACTAAAGGACGACAGATGCAATAAAACGTGGTTTCGACTGAGTTTCTGCAGCGAAATAGGATTTCGTTTGAGATTAGGTATGAGCAAGTAATTTTTTGCCATTCAAAGAAAGGAATTACCAAAAAAGTCTGAGATCGTTGTCAACGGAACTATACGAGTAGATGATCGTACCTAAACTTCTTACTGGGCTACATCCTAGGCTAATTATTACGTTCTATTGGGAATGCCTTGGCGTGTGGCCCACGATTCAAAGGATGATTACAAGAGACGTACTCTGATGTTGAAATTTATTTCTATTCAAGTGACTGATCCAGATGCTGAAACCCATATTGATATGTCCAATTTTGGGGTGAAGAAATTTAGATAAATTATGAGGCATGCAGGTGACTTCGAAGCATTTCGGTTACTTGAGATTCACAACATGAAAGGAATGAAAGATTCTGAGTGCAATGAAAACTAAGAAGTTTACTGGAAAAGTATAAAAAGGTCTTTTTTGAAGATTTGCCTTGTGGGCTCCCTCCGATTCGATCAGTAGACCATGAGATCAAAATAGAGGAAGGTGAGAAGGCCGTTCATCGACCTCTTTTCAAGTTGTCCCCATCTGAACCCAGAGCAGCAAAAGAGTACGTCGAATCTCTTTTGAGGAAGGGTAAGATAATTTCCAGCAAATAACCATATGGAGCACCGCTTTTCTTTGTGAACGAAAAGAATGGAAAGCTTAGAAGTGTTGCCGATTACCGTTCTTTCAATCACAACACAAAAAGGAACAACGATCCATTACGTAGTTCTGTCTAAATGTTAAATCGGCTCGGCGATGCGAGATTTCTCCAAGCTTGATCTAAAAACAGAATTTCATGAGATGAGGGTGAAAGTAGAAGAAATCGAGAAGGCTGCGTTCAATACAAAGTATGGGCAATTAGAACACATTTTTATTCCTATAGGACTTTGCTATGCTCCTATTAGGTTCCAAAAGTTAATAAACCAGATATTTTACGACTCCATGGATATCTTCTTGGTTGCTTACATTGATGATCTTCTTATCTTCAGAAATAACAAGAAAGACCATTATGAACATCCGGAAATTTTATCAAAGCGAATTAAGGAACATTATCTGTATATGTCCCCCAAAAATGCTCTTTCTTTCAGAATGATCTTTCGTTCCTGAGTTTAATTGTTGGGAAGCGGCATTAGCGTAAATCCTCACAAATTCAAAGCCTTACAGACTTGGCCAAAACCTAAATCTCTGACGGAGTTGAAAAGTTTCCTTGTTATAATGAAACTTTTCTGTAGATTTATCCCAAAGTTCTCCGAAAATTATCCACCTCCTACGGATCTGACGAAATCGTATCGAGGAATACGGAAATGGGATCAAAGAGTGTGATAAAGCTTTCCAGAAGCTGAAGTAATCAATGAATTTGGCTCCAATCTTAGTCGCTCCTAATTAGGAAAAGCCAATTCGTGGTCATGTAGATGTTTCGGGCTCGATCACGGTGGAACTCTGACACAATTGGATGAGAATGGAAGAGAGCTTGTAATTTTTTCTATTCAAAGAAGCTTTCACCGATTGAGTCCAACTACACTGAAAATAACAGGGAGCTTCTGGCTTTAATTAGTTTTCTGGGAATATTCAGGTGCTATTTTGAAGGATTCTCATTTAATTTTTCACCAACAGACAGGTGCCATAGATCTTCTTCATATATACAAAGCTGCGTTGCAAACAAGCACATTGGTTGAAAACTCTCGGTAACATCGGAGTCTTTACAATCACACTCAAGCACGGAATTTTTCACGTCTTTGGAGACACGATATCAAAGCTCCTAATTTATTGAGAGGAGATCGTGAAGTCTCAGTGAATTACGTTGAAATTCTCAACTTTGATATAGATCAGATCAATCATCGGTATGGTGACGACCAGTTCTTCGGTCCAGTGATATATAAATGGAATGAAAACGGCCATAGGATGAGGTTTGGAGACAGAAATTGAGAAAAGGCTGTCAATGTTCCGTAAGGAGGGTCCCAGGCTGTTTTACAATGAAAAGTTGTATGTGCCGCGACAGTGTCAGATATTTTCGCAAGTTGCTCATTATTTCAAATTCGGCGAGTATTTAAAATTTGATAAGCCAACGTCCAGATTAGAAAACTTCCTTCGGAAACTTAATGGCCGAGAATATCGAAAGTAATATGAAGTTTTTCTTACCACTCAGCAATGGAAGGACAGTAACCAAAATAATTTGACAATTCCAATGTGTCTGGACCTTCCTTACCGCAGATGGGGATGACTAGCCCCAGATTTCATTGTGAGGCTACCCATGACGAAGAGCGTTCGTGATTCAATTACGACTTCGGTTGATCGAATTACTCTTCGAGTCCATTTTCTGGAATCGAAAACATCGTATACTGCTGAAGACACAGGTAAAGAAATTTTTTGGAACATCTTTAAGAACCATGGGTTTTTGCACGATGTGACCTCAGACAGGGATAGCAAGTTAGTTTCAAAGTTTGGGAAAACACTGATGAATCTTTGTGGTTTGAAACTAAAAATTTATACAACTATACCCCCGCAAAAAGGTGGTGCTTCTGAAATTACGAATAGGATGATTAATAATTATCTTCGTTGTAATTGCTCATATCATCAGGATGACTGTATTGAACCGCTACGTTCTGCTGAATTTGCATACAAATCGGCCACGACCAATAGTGTGGATATATCGCCGTTTGAGCTGGACCTGGAATGGAAACTTAAATCTCCATTACAGTTTCTCAGCTAACAGCAGCATATCTGTTCAGAGTTTGAACGACTTTCATGTCAAGCTCAATTTTTCCCTTGAGGATGCGAAATTTGCCTTGTCAATGTGGCAAACCCCCGGCCTGCTGCTTACGATTGGATTCATTGCAAGGTTTCAGATTATAAGGTCAACTCAAATCTATTCATCAATCGTTCATTGTTTACTGAAATGTACTCTAGCTCGCAGGATTTGAAAAGGCTTGGTGCATGCAGATTTGGGCCATTAAAGGTAAAGGACCTCACTGGTAATAATTCTGCTCCATTGGACCTTCCTGCTCACTTTAAGATCCATCCAGTCATTAATATCATTCAGACAACATCACACTTAGAACAACCGAATGAAATTTCTGTACCTATTCTTCCTGTGCCTGAAACGTCTCATTTGCCTACTGGAACAGAAAAAGTTGAGACTTTTTTGGCTCATAAGAAAGTTGGTCTGGAACAAAGGATCCTGGTTTCAATGCGGGGTGACCCACGCCATGATGCAGAGTGGTAAGCAACGATGGAATTTGTAGATGTTATGGAAGATTGATCTGTCCTACTAACTAAGGCTTTCCAGTAGTATATTCGGAAACAAAATATACTGCGGCAGTATCATTGACGACGATGTCAGTAGTCGGGGGAGGGAATAGTGTAACAATGTCTTTCTTACACCACAGCGCAATAGAGACTTGCTGAATGTCTTCATTCCAGTTCTCTATTATACAGTGGTTTTACAAGGATCTAGTTCTATGAATTGGTATAAAATCTTACGGGTTTCGTACCTAATCTTTTTACTTATTCGTAACTAATTTATTTGGCGAAGCGGTGCGCTACAGCTTTTAATGGTAGTTTGTTTAGCAGTTACAATTTATCAGTACCTATTCTCTAGTTACTACATTATTTTTTAAGTCAGTGAGCTAAAATTTATATGTACTACGCTTGAGCTACAGTACCGTCTGCAAAAAGTGGCGGGTCTTTTGGATTCTCGGGGGAATCTACCTACAGTCCATCGACCCTTTGCCCTCAAATTTCTGAAAACACTGCTACCACATCTAGTATTCCTTCAGAAGCGCCCCGGCTCCCTCTCTCTGTTTCAACGCGGTTAATTGAGCAGCTGACAGCACGTGGTGCGCCATGCCAGTACGGACACCCTTTAAAGACCACTTCTGCCGATGTTGCGAACGCAGCCCCCACCCGTCACGACTCAGATAAAAAAAGAAGGAGATGAAGTCCAATATGGCATCAAATGGCGTCAAGCATGTATGGCTAAGGAAACAGCAAGAAACGTTCACTATATTACACGTTCACTATATCACACGTGCATTATATAGCAAGCATGGTTCCCGATATGGCTAAAACAGTTTGAAGTATTGCCTGCGGAATATTGTGAGATAGTCGCAGCAACAAGAGAGAGATGTATATTAAATTCGGCTGAGCAGATATGAGACAAGGCATTTCTGGAATTGAGGCATGAGTGCAAGAAAAGGAAGGAGCGCACATATGACGATACTCTCAAGTCGATAAAAGGTCAGAAGTAATTTAGTCAGCAGAAATTTGCCCGTATATAAAAGGGGAAGGCGTACTATGACTTGGCGGAGTACAAGCTGGAAGCCGATAAATCAAAAACGAAAGAATAAAAATATCATGCTCCAAAACTTAAAGGCCCAAAAACTGACTTCAAATGCCGCAGCGGCAAGTGGGAAAGTGAGACTGCAATCTTAAAAACTGCTTTCCTTTTTTCTGGCCGTGTTGAAATAAAAGAACGGCTTGGAAATTCCCTCCGTCTCACTCAGTGGTTCTTGAAGGCTTCAAGAACCAAATGTTTTTCAAACGGAAAAAGTACAAAATGACCCCGAACTCTCCCGTTTTTGCCATGGATGCACTTCCAAATTCGTAGAGAAATGACCTTCATTTCAAAATGAAAGTAGAGATGCAAATCAGGTAATGCGGAATCCTAAAAATCAGGGACCTCAAAGTTCGACTTAAGCGTGTTCAACTTGCAATTTTTACGGTTTGTGCTGGGGGCGGCGCTCTTCACGCGATGGACGACCTACACCGTTACCCCCTGGCCGTCTTTCACGCGTATTTTAGCTTCACATACCGACAAATACTGAGTAATCACATCCTTGTTGAAATATTAGTCGCCAATTACAGCAGTGGGTAGCCAGAAATTACTTATTCTCGTGGATTCAAAACGAAGAGCTGCATCCTTTAAGAAATTGATCGGAAAAGTAGCAATGATAGTATCTTTTGAGGTACTTCATGATGTTTAGTAGAAATGGGCGATACGAATGAGCTCGTTTTATAGGCTGTTTAAAGAGCTGAGAGATATTTTGCGCGAACAATGTGGTCGATTTGTATGAATAAATCCTGAGCAGTATTACATATTCTCGTTAAAATATCATTCAACTGCATCATTTGAGAACTTATTGCAGATAAATAGTAGTTACATATCAGAGAACTAAGAAACAAAACAAAAAAAATCAATGAACCTCTTCCACATTATGCTTGATAGTTTGCCAGGAGTTGTCTTGAATCGGCTTCTGGAAGATCATATTAACAACACCAGTACTCACATAAAGGGACAAGAATTCAGATTACGAGGCACTTTTGAATAAATAGTTAGGAATTTACGGGATTATTTCATAAAAAAGAGCGAAATAGACTCATAAGGACCACCAGGAGCTTTAAATCGAACGCATTTAGAAATATTGTGTAATATATACGACTTATTAGTAACATTACGTCCTGCAATCATTTGGGAAGAGCCTTCTAAAACTAGATGCTGAATTAAACCTTTTTAAATTGAATCACATTGGGCAGAAAGGAGGACAGATCCAAACATTGTGCTCCTGTATCTGCTATATTGCCAATTCTAATACTTGTATTGTAAGTAGCCGTCAAGGCGACGAAGAACTAGATCAAGCTGGATATTCTATTCCGAAAGCACACCAAGATCAATATTTTTAGTTCGGGAATTTCAATTGTTTAAATATATAGAACCATCATCCAAAAAGGCACCATGAGGTAGGTCAGTTATATTACTGTAGTCAGAAGATGAATGTGCAGTATCGCAAAGGGAGACCATACTTAACTTGAAACCCTTCCTGTTTCCCAAAGTCTCATTTGTACGGCCTCCGTTAGCTGATAACCGGTTAGATTTAGCTATTTCGCTGGAAAACATCATCATATGCTGATGGGGCCAGTAAATATATATTCAGCGAGTATTACAACTGGAATTGAACATAAGATCAGAAAGGTTTTGAGAGGAGAGCTTTTGTTGCGGAATGTGCGATTTAGACTAGATGGAAAGCCAAACGGGAGATATTTAGAAGAGCTACCTGAAATCTGTCTATCGCGTTGCCAAACGACTGTTGCAGCTCATTCGCACCTAATTGTCTCCAAGAAATCATTCTTGCTGCACATGCTTGTAAGTTTAGATGGGATATAAGATCTAATACTGCTCAAATTATACCAAGATGGTGAGGAAGATCTATATTTTGCGTAATGGATGAGAGACTTGATTTGTATGTATGTCCTCGGTTTCTAGGGCGATGTGTTACTAGTAACGATAAAACGATGCTTTCTGTATCCCTTCTATTCACAGATATTCTCATTGGTATACACAAGTTACTATCGGATTTTTTGTTCTGTATTCTTCGTGAGATACCATAATTTCTTGCAGATGGGATTAATCCCAATTGGCCAATATTTGCCAAACCATTGCATCATCCCGGAACGGACGATCAAAGTAGGTGCACAAAAAAACAAGAAGCTTAACGGAAGGACATAGAGAGAGAATTCGGCGTTCTGAAGGCACGTTTCTGCCGATTACGGCGAGAAACGTATCAATGGTAAAAGGAGGAAATAGTCAACATCAGCTATGCTTGCATAATTTTGCATAATATTTTAATAAGTTTGAACCAACAAGGTGCACTTGCGGAGATAAAAGCCAGGAAGGTAGGCTTTTTGATATTGTAGGGGAATATATGATCTGAGAGCAGAGAATTAGGACATCTATAAGCAAGAAACGCAGCAAGAAAGTAGTTAGATGCAGTTGGAAATGGAAGCAACCGGTTTTGACTGTGAGGTAGTGGAGATAAGGGAAGAGTATTCATTAAGTGCGTTTAGGACGTTGCAAAAAGATATTATGGAGGACATCAATGCAACATAGTTTGGTACTGGGCATGAATAGGTGCATGGAGATCGTAAAATACATTTGGTTGCGATGTATGCTCCCGCTGTGTGCCAGTTTCTACACTATAGAAAATCACACATACATATTATCATTGCATGAGCAAGCTTTTTCGAACTCAATGATCCTCAAACTCGACCAGGTCGACTTGGTTATGTCCTAGGACAACCATCCAACTCAAAAAGTGAGCAAGAACTGAGGGGCACCGTTTAATATTTTATATATTCATGCTCTGAACTGCAGTTCAACAACTTCATATCTGTCAATTAATCCATTTCCTCCTCCGTCACACTTGCTACAGCTGTAGGATGATCAGTAGTTCTCTCTCTTTTTGCAAACTACCCGCTCATGCCATCAAATCGCTCAGCCAGAACGCTTCTCCGTACGGAGATTTTCTTCCATCAGCATGTCTGACATGATTTCCGGAATTCCGGAGAGTCTTTGTCCAACATTTGGAGTAGTCTATAGTCTTTATCAGCATTAGCCGCGTCTTCGCCTGTCTTTTTGATTGCAAGCACAACCTCGTTTCCCATATCCAACTTTTTCGACAGATCAGCCAAACTACTCTCAATTTGAAAACTCTTTCCTTGCAAACGCTCTTTGTGTTTTGCTTCCTTAATTCCCATCGGACGAATACGTCCGGATTCGGCAGATATATTTGGCCGAGGTGCAGCCACTATGATGTCATTAGCAGAGCTGTCAATGGGACGGTTAGCAGTAAAATTTGATGGCTCAGCTGTAACTTCTCTCGTAGACAATTCATTCGAAGAATTAAATAGTAGCATTTATTCAGGACCCTTGATGGGATCGTCCTCAAACTTTGGCTGCAGTGAAAGATATTCGGCCGCTTCAAAATACTTCAACGGATCGGCGTACTGAAATACACCGTTGCTATCTTTCTGCCCCGCCCATTTCCTGTAAAGCTCCATCGTCATCCTCGCAATTTCTTCGCCCATAGTTCCCAAAATCTTCCAAGACCTTAATTTAGCACTGACCGCCAAAAAGTTCTGTTTCTTCCCTGCAATCTGCGCCCATTTGCAGCGGAAGGATTCGCTTGTACGAGACATCGAGTACGTATCAGTACAGATGTTCGCAATTCCTTTCCACACGGTGTTTTCAGTCTGATTAGGGCCTTTCATGGACTGGGTCACCCAAGATTTAGCTAAGTGCAATGCCCTTTCTCCTGAATCGTTGGTTTGCATGGACGGAACGGGAGCACGTTTTTTCCTGTTCTTGAAGCCCTTCTGCCTGCCTTGACCTCTATGTTTGGCTACAATACATTCCGATGGGGGTGTGAGAGTGCTAGAGCGGGAAGAAGGCAGGGTAGCATCAACATATTCCACATCGTTTTGAATGATCGATGGCTGCACGGTATCCAAGTGAAGCCGTACTTCCCTGTCTAGTTCCCTTTCCGCAGAGACTGTTGTAACTTTCCAAGAACTGTTCTTCGGTTGCGACTCTGGTGACAGTGAGGACGGGTGCTGAAGGCACGACGAGGACTGTTGGTGAAGGGATGAGGACGGGTAGTGAAGGGCCGAAGAGGAAGGTGAATGGAGGATGAGGACGGTTGGTGATGACGAAAGTACCTTACCAGCTCATCATCCCGATCTCTGGACCCCGGCTTCTCCTGCTTCTTGTCGGGGAAAGCAATACACGGGTCGACATGATTGACTGGAGCAGTCCTGAATTGAAGTTAAAAAATTGATGACATTGTATTCTATGGTGTTTTTGGGTCCCAAATAGTCATGAAAATAGACAATACGAAAAGATTTAAAACGTCGAGAAATCATTTACAAAGCTTTAGGGTTGCGAAATGTGCTGTAACATCTCCAGAAAATTACTTTCACAACTAAAGACTTGCTTTAAGGTTGTCGTTTCTTATTGTTCGGTGATTGCCGCGGATATTACAATAAATGGTACAAGTAGGTTACATATAAATGTTTAGCTAGCCTAGATACAGTAACACTAGTGCACGAGCTTGCGGGATTATGTGAAAATCTGTAGTGTTTGGTACTTTTATTTTGGCCCGATAAACACGGCTCCTCAGGAGCTAGCTCACATATAAATGTTTAGCTAGCCTAGATACAGTAACACTAGTGCACGAGCTTGCGGGATTATGTGAAAATCTGTAGTGTTTGGTACTTTTATTTTGGCCCGATAAACACGGCTCCTCAGGAGCTAGCTCAAAAAGGAGAGAATTAGTCGTGTAATACTCAGGATACTACACTTTTATGTCTTCTGCTGGTCCCAAGCTCGCTGGGTTCCCAGGAAAAGGCGGCTCTACGTCGATGACGACACCGTAGCGTTTGGTGTGGTTAACGTCAAGTGCGCAGGGACGTGAGAAAATTTATATGTTGTCTATAAGGATGTCCATTCGGTGGCGTTCCGAGTACGGGAGGTGGGCTTCGCAGGGGAAGTTATATTCGAGCTTAGGGCGCAGCAGTACAGAAGGATGTCAGAGGAGTGTATACAGTTTGTCTCGAAGGTGGTTGTGGCGTCGGAGGAAGCCCTCCATCGCTGGGAAGTGGATAGCATGTCTCCCGAGTGGGTCGATGAGATGCGGGGGTCGAGCTTGGGAGAATGCGCACCGGGGGTAGTGGTCCCGTCCGGTGAGGACGGGGTGACCTAGTCGAAGCAGGATCACGTATGTCCAGATTTGGGGTTCGATGCGGGTGGAAGCACGGGAGTCCGGGACGGTGAGGAAGGATGAGTTGGCGGACCGTTTTCGACACCTTAGGTTCCGGGCGAGTCGGTGAGCTGCACTTTCGTATTGCGGGGAAGAGGAGAGATAGCTTTTGTGGCGTTCATGATGGGGAAACGTTTGGGTGTTTTACTCTTGAAAGATATATCCGATCTATCCCATGGTTTTCCAGACAACCACAATCGACTCAAAAAGGGTATCCCGACACAGTAATGGGGAAGGAACTACGCCCCCTACAATGCTACCTTCAGGCCAGCCATCAAGCAGGCCGCATTGGACATGACGGCTGCTGCAGCGTGCCTTTGCATCAAAACCCCCCGAACCTTTCCGTACGTCTCCAGTGCCCGTGATGGCACTGATCATCCAGTGTTCATGATGGGTGGCGGATGTGAGGGTGGTCTGGACGCCTTGGATTTGACCGCTCGTGGGAAGGCGGGCAAGGAGAGGTTGGAGCCGAAGATCGGCAGGAATAACATTGTGAGGGATCGATTAGTGGGTCCGTCGTATCTCGTTGGGCAGGAGATTTTGTCAAGGTGATCTTGCAAGTGAATACTTTAATGCCTACAAGCAGAGAATCTTGTTTGGTCGGAATTGGGTGTGCGTCGTGAGGGTCTTTTGGGGATAGAGATAGTATGGGGATGCAATTAAGTGGGTGCTAACGATGAGAATATAGTACAATGGTGGCGTACCGTAGTTGTACGAGTTGGCTGTCGCTGAGGGCGTTGTTCCGGAGAAGTTCCATGGTCCTGGTAGCGGTTGTGTGGGGCGTGGTAGTAGGCACTGGGCCTTTGATGAAGACATTGAAAAGGATTAGGGAGAGAGGGGAACCTTCGGTGAGACCGAGGCGGGTTACCGTTGTTGTAATGGGGCAGTCGTCTCTTGTCCGGACCATGAGGGGCAGGAGGCAGTTGTTGGAGGGATACGGGGGTAGTAGGGGTGTGGTGGAGAGTCAGGATATCACGCTGAATTTACTGTATTTCGCAACCGATCAGCATATCACGATGGCTGACGGCTCGCCAGCTTCCTATGGATAGCTATCCTTCGCTCCCTAAGAGAGCGGGGAATATGGAATGCTTCCCCGTACCTTTCCACTCTATCCCGTGCCTTTGCCAATTGAATTGATTCCATAAAGCGGCGTTTCTTCTCTTTTGCAAGCATATCCCGCGCTCTCTTGAGATTTAGAAATTGCTGCTTTTCCTCATATCTATTCTTCCTCTCCTCCTCAACTTCAACCATAGCCTCTAAGACATCCTCCCTTGTTAGCTCCAGCCTCAAAGTAGTATCAACGAAGCCGCCTCTATTAATTGGTCCGGGTGGCCCGAATCTCTTATACTCTCAACATAAACGCCTCCAATGAGAATTAACAGACTGGTAGCTTACTAATTGATTGCAATTGTTATCCCTCCGAACTCCATCTGGAACAGCATTAAACAGACTAAGGGGCCAAAGTCCAGCACCCCTAAATCCTGAGATTATGTTAGACTCTGTAACTGTATGATCATAACCCTGCATCAAACAGGACCGCAGTTTTTGCCCTCCCAGCTTTTCACAAATCCCGTAAACGATTACACTCAGCTGCAACAAGCGCATTGGAGTGCACACTGAAAAAACCAAATACAGAAACATCTAAAGGCTACAGCCGGTCACTGGTATGTGCCGGTAGTGCCATAACCAGTATCCGATTCTTTTTGAACTCCGAAATTACAGAGCTCGACATGTGCGAACGCAACGCATCGAAAAACCAACCAAACAGACGGATGTACGCCCCGTCTTATCTTCGGTATAAATACCTTCGCCCACTTAGAAAATACAAATGTGTCAACGCTTGCAATATAGTTGCGCCAAAAAAAACCGTCCTTGGCGAACCACCCTAGAAACAGGCACTGACTGGATTGCATCGGAAAGCCTCGGTTCCCTTTCACATTTAAACACTACTGCAGGGAAAACAGGTTTCCCGTCAGCATGCACAGCCAGTAGAAATGAGATTCGGTTTGTGTATCGAAAACTAACTTTCGGCAGCACAGCCCGTTTTCCAGCAGTCGTAATCACCCTACGGGATGTCTTTCCATGGAAATCTCGACTTGGAGTGAGTCTAGTCTCACCCAAGTTAAAACCCCGCTCCGGACTAGTAATTCCAAACCGCGATTACATGTTGCTCACTTGCGTACAGAATGAGGAAAACGTCTGGCTGTTGAATGATATGTTCCGAATATCTTCTACAGGTCGCGGGGCGAGACGTGAGAGCTGGTCACTGTGGCGATTGATAAAGGCTGAGATCCAAGTCCTTGAAAATTTGCAAGTAGATAAAACGTCACGATTCGTATCTTTCTGCCTAATGTTTTTGGCATAGTTGCGGGCCAGAGTCGAGACCTCTGCTATATCTACGTACGATTGTTCCATCAACAAGTCCAATATCTTCTGCGCCAATATCTTCTCTTCTTGGAAAGTAAGCGCTGTGAAGTTGAGGGGACTTGTGTGGAGGTAGAAGCCGCTTTTTGTTTTCTTAATTATTGGAATAGCCTTGGGGAGCCACCATTGAAGAGAAGAGTGGGATGATGTTGGTCCTCGCTTCAGTTGATACAACAGTTGCGTATTTGTGATACTGGAGCCGCGTTCAATCGCTAGCTTCGCATTTGCGAGGGCTTCAATCGCGAGTTCTGCCTGTCTCTTGGTTGCGTAAACGGTGATTGCCACCGTGTACAACTTTCTGGTCGAAGGTTTGATTAATGGATATGTGTTAGCATGTCAAGGGATTTGAGACTTGCCCTTTGTCACCTTTTTCTGATTAAAATCGTGGAGATTTATTATTAATATTGCAAGGGCATTTCGGTTTTCCATTTTGGCGGGAGACTGCAGACACTATTCTTTAAAGGATCACTATCTCAACAGTAAACCGCCGTTTTTCGTCTGTTTTCGTGTTCTTAGTGCTAATCCTCCTCTCCTAAACCTGGCTTCGTTTGATAGGGAAATCATTCGCCATTGCCGAGATACAGCCAGTTTTCTTCCAACGGTAGTGATCCTGTAAATGTTTCTGTGTGTATTTATTACATAAAAGTTTTGGGTTTTCCAATTTTTCCAATGTCATACATCTCATGGGCATCCCGCAACCTCGTTCACTACTAGCTAGTGTTAGTTCCTTTACATCCTGACGTAGTGGCTCCTGAAACACAGGTTTTCCCCTCCTTACTTTCGCCAGTGCTGTTTTTTTGTTGAGCGTTAGATTTAATTTTTTGGGGAATGAAAACTACGGAACGGAAAATCCTTAGCAGTTCTCACGCACACTTTCGGAGAGTATTCAGAGATCAACTACGCAGGCAGACGGCAGGTGGCAACTTGTCGCGCCTGCATCACTTTGAGGCTCATCGCAAAACGAGCAACGAAGTCGCGAAGTTCTTGGTGAGAGGAACCACGACGGGAGGCAGCGAAGAACGCGATGCGTTGGAAAAACCTTTGGCAATCCTCACCCAAGGCGCCGTAGATATCATTTCCGAAGGGGGAAAGGAGGATATTGTAGTGGTGCCAGTAATCGTCGTAATAACGATGTTTCTCGTGCTCTGCGAGTGTCGCGGCAGCGCCTGCGGTGACTGTACTTTGCGTGATGTGGCGGCGAGCAGAAGGTTGGGCAATAGTAATGTCGACGGCAATATCAATGGTGTGAAGACCATAGGCACCCTGAATGTAGATGTCCGTTCATAGTGGATGGGACTCCCGGTGAAGAGAAGAATTGGGATCTTGGACGGGAAGCGTATGTTCGACGAGTGAAGCGACGCCTGCTTCCTTACAGAAGCGGGCTAGAACGTTGCGAGGGACGTGATAAAAACTGCGGGGGGATTTTGAGTATATTACTGATAAGGGATGTGGAGCTGCTACTTCCCGGGGCAATGATGGGCGGGTCCAAGCATGAGAACGAGTGAGGCAGACGGCCTTACAGGACTAGCTTGAGGACAGCCGTATGGCATTCTGCGTTGGATAAAACCGTCGCTGCAGCATGTCCTTGCATGAGGACGGAGCGCACCTGGCCGAAGTTATCCGTGGCTCTCACAGCCACATGTAAGGCCACGTCTCTAAGAACCTCAGATGCGTCGGGATGCCACCCTCCAAGAGTGGATATTCGCAGTGAGACGAGTCGTGAACTGGCATTCGTGGTGATGAGCTCTTGATACCTCCTGACCTTAGATTCTTTGGCGGCATTCAAAGATGCCAAGGGGTTGAAGCACCGGAGCCGTGCGTTTCTGGGGGCAAATGGGTTCACGAATGTGACGTCGAAGAATTCCGTTCCTCGAAATCTCCCCATAGCTCTGATATCCGGACTCGTGCAATGTTGGCTGCTGGGGCGGGGCTCCATGACTGGTTGCAGAGCGGCCTTTGCCAAGTCCGACGTCTGAATTGTGACTTGGCGGTTGTGGCGGTCAACCCTCTCTCATCCGTGCCAGCAATGCATGAGGTGGTCGTCGAAGATGTCGGGTGCTTCCAGGCACGTGCTCTTGGGGCATGGGGTGCTCGGAGGGAAGAGTGGTACTTGGCAGTAATATAGAAACCAGACAGAGAGGCCGCTCGCATTGATGCGTTCCTTACGGCCCGGACATGGTGCACGGAACATCCACTGTTTAGCACCGTGGAGGTCCATCAACGACCGGAAAGCTTGTCCCCTGCTTTCCTCAAGCGGTAAGCGTTCTTGTGCCGGTTCGTGAATAACGTTTGCCAGTTTCTTTTGTGATGGTTGGTTGTCAGAGCAAAAGGCACTGAACGCAACCACTTTCGATTGCATACATGAAGTGGACTACGCTCCATAGGTGATTACAGCGTCGTTGTAAGTATTGAGCGCTTGTACGGAAGACGGTAAGATAGAGCGGCCAAGCGTCCCGGCAGTGGTGCTGGTGGCCAGAAAAGTGGCGGCAGCGATGCCGCACGCCACTGTAAGGCCTATCCCGAGCGATAGTTTCTTGGGGTCTTGCGGCTTCGCAGGGAACAGGAGTTCTTGAAAGCCATCGTGGTCGGGAACGCTTCCAGCCAGAGTTCGAATGCACTTCTCGATCATCTCGTCGAATCGTTTGGCGCCCTCCGTGGTGCGTGTAGAGGGAAATACACGTAGCAACTAGCTGACCTTGCAGACGCCGAAGCAATTTCGGATGAGTTGAAGCGCCACTTGACTGTGCTCGAAGTCTACAAATGTTTCCAGTGAAGGCTGAAGCGACTCGACGTGCCTGCAGAAGTCATGTTTCATAAATTCTCTCGAGCCTATCGGGCATTGCGGACATGTGTGCCTTCGTTGTATTCTTGCTTCAATCCGGCCGAGTATGGCTCTTGTACGGACGACGGCGGTGCAGTGGGCCACCAAACCGTGAACTTCGTCTGGGATAGACGGAAGCCGCGGTCTGTGGCATTGACCAGGAAAGAACCTCTACAGCTCTCAGCAATTGCGTATGGGTTCCGATTAAGTATCCATCACCACGATACCATTTTTGCAGTAGCAGCTCACCTCCATCTCTATCGCCATCGTCTTTGGAAAAATAGGTGACCTAGATAAAGGTGGACTCACGTGCTCTGCTTACGATAACTTTGTGGCATTAGTTTGAGGGGTGTCCGCTGCAGGATCCGACTATACTGCTAGCTAAGAGCTAACCGAGTGGTCCACGTCGGCTACGCGAAGCGACATGCGCAACAAAATAGATTGTGCACCAGATGACCAGAGTGTGCAACTAATGCGCATACAGATCCGTGTGCGGATAACTCCATCGGATCTGTTGAACTTCTCCGAGATGCGCGGCAACAGACCCTCTCTGAAGAGGATGGTTGCACGGGAAGGCGAACCAGGGGAATCGAAGGCCAGCGGCTGGAACTTGAAATTGTGGGCCTGTGTGGGGTTGTCTGAGGGCGGGGGGAGTCGACGCGACAGTTTTCGCTCCAGGTCCTTCACCTTGTTGTGGTGCGCAACTGCGACACCACCGCCCAATTCCCGAGTGGCCCTTTACCACACGTTATCCTTGAACGGGAAGACAACGGCGACATTGCAGGCGGGCGGGCACGCTCTGTAACGGTGACAAGATACCCTATTTGAAGTAATTCGAGAGTTGATCGGCATTACAGTCCTTCCGATTTCGGTCGCAAACACCGGCATGACTCGGTACGCAACGTCATTGTCGCCCGTATCGCCCGTGCAGCCGGTCTGGACTGCCAGTTTGAGGTTGCGCTCCTGGTGCCAGGCACCGAGCTACAACCTGCTGACATCCTCGTCCAGCCACCGCCAGCTCCCGACGGCACTGCGAAGCGCCCCATCACCTGCGATATCACCGTCGTCTCACCGTTCAAGGCCGACGTGCGATCAAGGGCTACCCGTGAAGTGGAAGGTGCTGCTTCAGTTGCGCACCGCAACAAGGTCACTAACCTGGTACGCAAACTGTCGCGTCGACTCCCGCCCCCTTCCGACAACCCCACACAGGCCCCCAACTTCGATTTCCAATCCCTGGCTTTGGATTCCCTAGGTTCGCCTTCCCACGCTACTATCCTCTTCATAGAGAATCTCCTCCCGCACAGCGCGGAGAAGCTGCATACAAAAGCTCGAGTCACCAGTGCAAGAATCTATTGGCGCATCAATTACACAATCCGGTTGTCTCTGGCGAAAGCTATCGTGTCCTGCACACCTGTGCACGTGGCCGATGTGGACCACATGGTTAGCATTCAGTTAGCAACACGTACAGTACGTAGTAGAAAGAAGTTCAATGCATTCGGTATCCACCGGGGACTGCGCACGGTCGAACTGAACGGCAGACCTAACCGGGTTAACTGTACCTCGTCCTCCATGCGCATCCGGGCTCTTGAAGGGATAGCTTGAGCAATGGATGACCATAGGGTGCAACTCAGTCGCTGGTAGATACGACGGCAGATAACACCGGGTGTCGAGCGACACTTGGACGCGATCCGCGGAACTAGCTCCTCAATAAATGCTATCGTGCCGTGGGAAGGGGCGCGCAGGGAATCAAACGCCAGCGGTCAAAACGTGAAGGTAGGCGTGTTTGGCTCGGCAGATGAGTGAGATGAGGGAGCGGGGAGGCGTCGAGGTTGCGTTCTAGAGTTGTAACCTTGTCGCGGGTCGCCAAGTCAGCAGCGCCACCGGCAACCTGGGTCGCCTTGGTGCGAACTGCGACCTTGAACGGCGAGACGACCGTGATGTCACATGCAATGGGGCGTGACGCTATGCCTTCCGGGGTTGGGGTTATGTACTAGGATATTGGCGGGCTGGCGGGCCGGAGGTCACTGCCCGGGACGAGGAGCGGAACCTCGTGCCGAATATCCTGATCCGCGGCGGGGTGACGTGTGTCGCGAACGCAGAACAGAGCGAGTCATGGCGGTGACGTCGGCCGAAACCAGGGCAGCAGAGATCAGCGGCGTGGTCCCCGAGGGTGTCCAAGGGGCGGTCACAGTAGTGGCAGTTGAGGGGCATAGAGTCATCGTACACAGTCCGAGGTGACGGCGGAGGATGGTCTGCCAGTGTGTTGTGTGTGCCTTTGTTGCTGCCGTAGGGTGGGCGAAGAGGAAAGCCGCCGCGGGGCTGCGCCGGAACGCTAGACCACGAATGCGATCTCGGATGTCAGGGTCGCTCTGATCGGTCGGGTTGGGGGCAGTCGCCCAGGCATCGCCGTGCCAATGAACTATTGCCCGCGCCTCTTGCTGCACCCTTTTGAGAAGGATTAGAGTGTTGGTGGGTGAAGCAGGTAGAGTGGGAGGGTCAAGGGTCGGTCGACAAGCCCAGGGATGACAGGGCGAAACGGCGGAGCGAAGCCCCAGCCTGGTGCAGGAGGAAGGACCGGTCGCGGCGGAAACGGGCAGCAGCAAGTGCACAGGCACAGCCACTGGCGGCATTTCCGCTTTGGGACACCGTGGCAAGGTACAGGATATGGAACGCAAGCTGTTGCGCCGCTCCCAGACCCGTGCACTGAACTTCACCTTTCAACCCATTGCGTTCTCTCGGTGCTCCTGTCTTCGTACTATCGTTTGGTTTGGGAGTTATTCCCGCGAATAGAGCGGAAGTACGGTACGACCGCAGGCGTGATACGCCGGCATGTGCATCAGCGCCTCAGTTGCATCTTGTGGTCGTCTACATTGCGATGGCCATCACCTCGCGCACGCCACTGCAGGTGACAGACGTGGACCATCCAGTTAATTCCTCGCTGAGTAGTCGGATCTTGCAGTGGACAGTAGGAAAACTATTTGCCTGAAACCATTTGCAGAGTCACTTGAAATCAAGTTTGAATCGGGTGACAAAATTCTGCGAGTTGCGGGGTACGACGTATTACAGACGCCGCACTTGCGCACCAAATCGCATAGCTAAGCTTCTTATGTACCCGAGTCTTCCTTCGCGTAGAGCATCCGCGGCAAGATGCAACTGCTACAGCGTATCTCTCTATTACCTTGGATGTTGTCTCAAAAGTTGATCCTAACGAGTCGAAAGCTAGCGGCACGGAATCTCATCCTAGCCTCGATCGTCCCTGCAGTCCCTCGCCAGGAATGGCTGCCACTTTCGTGGTTAGGTCCCTCTTCTTCCGATTTAGCTCGCGCTTCCCTTGCTCCCATTGACATGTAGCTCTCCTGGAATGGCGGCGAAACAGTGATGTCGTACGCCACTGGGAGAGGAGGCGGGATGTTGGTAGCGTCAGGCCACGGGTGCACCAGAATGTCCGCGGGCCGCGCTTTGAGTCCAGAGGGTAGGTTCTTAACCTCGTATTGGACGCCAACTCCTTCTACCTTAAACAGTTCCCGGCCAAATGCTTTCACCACTGCTGTGTGTCGGTAGGTCAATCGGAGACCTTTGTTGCATAGGTTTGCCGCATGGTCTGCTAAGGGATCCATGGGCCTGTGGCACTCCGCGCACCGCCGCGGAGCGGTGTCATCAGGTGACTGCGAAGCATCACTTTCCATATCTCGTTGGGCGTTCGATTGACCGCGGACGGATGCGCATTGCAGAAGTCTGCTCCATGCGTCTCCAAGTATGCGTGACGGCGGATCCTTCGCCGAGTATCAGCCTCAAAATGCGTTGCGGGGTTGGGCAACCTCGTCCATTAATCATCGTTCCAGGAGGACTTCGCCGCCGAGTTGCACTAGGCTCGATAGAGAACTTCGTGTGTATTATCGGGCTTGACAGCAAGGCTGGCTGCTGTCAGTGATTCCGGAAGACCGCCCTATCTTTTGGCTAAGGACGGATGGAGCCGTCGGAAATACTCCTGGAGGTGTGTATCCGCTTTAGCATAACATGATGCGAAATGGAGCGTCGCCCCAGGTATGAAGCCGTGACTGCCGTGGCGGAGACTTAAGTATACCTGCTGTCGAATTGCACTTGTCATCGGGATATTATTGGAGCGTGAGTAGGACTCGAATTGGTCATCGTCAAATCTCAGGGCAATGGCAGTGGTCACATTCGGCGGAGTTGACTTCACCGCCTGTTGGAGCTTGCAAGCCGAGGCACATACCCAGAGAAGGTGGAACCGAATGCAAACATCTCCCATACCGTCGATCAGCGACAAGGTGTGCTTGCAGCCGCTGATTTTCTCGTTGAGGAATCCTCCATAAATTAGGACGACCCAATCGAGCCCCAAGAAGGTCAATGCGTTCGGGGGAAAGTTTTCACTTCGGAAGCGGTGAAGTACAGACGACTTATGGTTGCTGGGTTGACGCGGCCAGAATCGAGTGTTTTGGCAGGATTCAGATTAAAGCCATAATCGGATGCTCGGGAGCTGAGGATCTCGACTGCTTTTTCGAGCTCTGCGTGAGTGCCTATGAGATTGCAGACATCCGCAAGCCATCCATGTAGACCGAGCTATGTTCGCTAAGCAATTTCCGTTGCTAATGGACCCACTGCAAAGGAGAACATCAACATGGTGGCATGGTCCCCTTGTTCCATCCCTTCTTGGCCAAGGATGTCTTGTGCAGACAACACGGGCAATATCAGTGACGGCGTGTTGCGAGCGTACATCATGTTCAGAGAGCGGCATAGCGACGGTACTTTAGTCGACAGCAAATTAATCACGCTGTCTTAAGAATCGATTGAATGCGTTATGTGCATCCACTGATACCGGAGCATATTCTGATTCTTCGCTTCGACGCTCGACAAGTCTTCGTACTTCGCGCACTATGGAATCTAGTCCGCAAGACACGCCATTGGCCATGTGCAGGGTGTTAGATACTCCATCGTGTCTTCCAGTGCTTGTGGTTGAAGCACTTTTGTTACAAGTCCCCATAAGGCCTTCCCAATAGCAATGGAGCGGATCTTATCTTGCCTAGGTTAGATGGCAGCAGCATCGCAGAGGAGATCAGAGGGATTGTGCCGCCTGAGAGATCCCCCTCGGCTAGTCTCGTAACAACCTCAGATAGCGCCGAGATGCCTGTTACACATGCTTCGGGACTCACCCCTGTGTTGTGCAACAACCGAAGGAGCCAAACGGATATTTTGTCCGGACCCCGTGCGGAGTCTGGGTTCACGCGTCGGACAGCGCGTAGAACCGCCTCCTCAGTGATCTCTATCAGGAGCGGGAGGCTCTCGTTTTGAATAGGGTGACTAACTTCTGCGTGTTGCGGGGCATTAGGGGACGACATATTACTGACGCCGCGCTTGTGGACCAAATAGCGTCGCTCAGTTTCTGGTATGAGCGGATCTTCATCAGCCCCCTAGAACATCCGCTGCGCGATGCGACAGCTGCCGCGTATTTCTATATGACCTTTGATGATGTCTCAGAAGGTGATCCTAACGAGTCAAAAGCCAGCGGCACAAAATCCCATCCTAATCTTGATCTTCCAGGCAGGACGTCGCCAGAAATGGCAGCCACTTTCGTGGCAGCCAGTTTCGTGGCTAGGTCCCCCTCTTTCGCTTGTCTGCTGCGTTGGCAACGGCTCGCGCTTTTCGTGCTCCCATTGACATATAGCATTCCTGGAATGGCGAGGATACGGTGATGTCGTAGGCCACTGGAAGAGGGGGCGGGGTGTTCAATGCGTCGGATCGCGGGTGCACCAGAATATCTGCAGGTCGCGCATTCAGTCCGGGGAGTAGGTATTTGACCTCTTATTGGACGCCAACTCGTGCTGCTTTAAACAGCTCTCTCCCAAGTACTCTCACAACTGCTGTGTGCCGGTTGGTCCATCAGAGACCTTTTTACAAAGGTCTGCTGCATGGTCCCCTAAGAGATCCATGGGCCTATGGCACTCAGCGCACTGCAGCGGTGCGGTGTCGTCAAACACGCGAACTCCTAGGTGACGGCGTAGCATCATTGTCCACATCTCGTTGGACGTTCGGTTGACTACAGCGGGGTGCGCGGTGAGGAACGCCCCTGTCTGCGTTTCCAAGTATGCATGACGTCGAATTCTTCGCCGAATATCTGCTTCTGAATGCGATATGGGGTTTGGAAACCTCTTCCATTCGTCGTCCTTCCAGAAGAACTTTGCTGCAGACTCGCACCAGGCTCGATACAGAATGTTGTATGTACTATCGGGCTTGGCTGCGAGGCTTGCCGCTGTCAAAGTTTCCGGAGGACTGCCATCATTAGTGACGGACGCAGGGAGCCGTCGGACAAACTCCCGGAGGTGTGTATCCGCTTCAGCGTATCGGTGTTCAGTCTCACCACTGTCCTCAGGGCTCCGCAGCAGCTCGGCGTCAATTATGCTCGCAACATATGCTGCGAAATTAAGTGTTGCTATAGATGTAAAGCCGTGACCGCCATAGCGGAGAGGTAAGGATACCTGCTGTTGAACTGCATCAGTCATCGGCACATTGTTAGAGCTTGCGTAAAATTCGAGTTGGCCGTCGTCGAATCTCAGTGCAGTGGCAGTGGTCACACTCGGCGGAGTTAGCTTCACCACATGTTGAAGCTTGCAAGCGGATGCACATACCCGGTGAAGGTGGAACCGAATTCGAGCGTCTGCGATACCGTCAATCAGCGACAATGTGTGCTTGCAGCTTCTGATTTTTTCGTTGAGAAAATCTTCCATAAACTGTGACGACCCAATTGGGGCCCCAAGAAGTTCGACGGCTTCGGTGGAAAAGTTTTCAACTGGGAAGCGGTGGAATAGTGGCGTTGTGCAGTTACCGAGTCTGTGCGGCCAGAACAGATGGGTTTTTGCGTGATTCAGATATGAGCCATGGTCAGGTCCTCTGGAGCTGAGGATGTCGACTGCCCTCTCGAGCTCTGTATGAGTGCAGATGAGAGTGCAGTCGTCCGCATACCATCTATGTAGACTAAGCTGTGTCTGCTGGGCAATTTCTGTTGCTAATGGATGCACAACAAGAGAAAACAACAGCATGCTTGCAGGGTCCCCCTGTTGCATACCTTCTTGGCTAGGGATTTGTCATGTGCGAACTCTACGGGCAATATCAGCGACGGCGTGTTGCGGGCGTATACCATGTTCAGAAAACGACACAGCGACGGTACTTTGGTCGGCAGCAAATTTATCATGCGCTGTCTCGAGAACCGATTGAATGCGTTGTGTGCATCCGCGGATACCAGTGCATGCTCCTCGTCTTGGCGCTCAACCAGTCCCCGTGCTTCGTGCATAACGGAGTCCAGTCCGCTGGGCACGCCAATGGCCACTTGCAAGGGTGCGAGGTACTCCCTCGTGTCTTCTATTGCTTGTGGTAGGAGAACCTTTGTTACGAGTCGCCGCAAGGCCGTCCCAATAGCAATGGGGCGAATCTTGTCTGGCCGAGGTTGGATCGGCAGCAGCGTCGCAGAAGAGATCAGAGGGATTGTGTCGTCTGGCAAGTCCCCTTGGGCTAGTCTTGTCACAACTGCAGTTAGCGCCGAGATGCCCGTCACACCTGCTTCAGGACTCACCGTTGTGTTGGCCGGCCAAGAATCGAAGGAACCGAGGGGACATTCTGTCCGGACCCGGTGCGGAGTTTTGGTTCAAGCGTCGGACGGCGTGTAGGACTGCCTCCTCAGGGTTGTCCATCGGGAGCGGGAGGTCTCTCGTGTCGATGGCTGTCACAGGAGAGTTCGGTGCAGCGTGCAACTCTCGCAGACGTTCCAAAACGTGTGGGTCCCGCACGTCCGCAATGTGCGACTGATGTAGGGTGCACATCGCACGCCCGTATTGTGCATCTGCAGCTAGGTGGGTTGCCCGGCGAAACTTTGGGTTTCGCTTGTTGTCTGTCTGGGTTTGCTGCGGGCGACGTCGGACGGTTCGCTCTTCCCTGATCTGGTGTGCTTAGATGGCTTCTCTCCAAAGTTCATTCCATTCGCCTGCGGTGGCGCGGCGGATACGTTCTCGGAGTCCTTGGCTTTGCCTTGTCTGAGACCGCCATCCGCCTTCCCCACGGATTAATCGTCCCAAGACAGCGGTCGGGAGAAGATGTATCCAGAGGAAGGCAATGTGCACTGCTTTTGCGTCCCGTGCGTTTGCTGCGGATCGCAAGAGTCGAATGAGCAATATGGCAAGACTGTGAATGCAGTTCCCAGGAATGCGGTTGAAGATGTCCGAGGGCCTTAGCGGGCTGTGTAGTGCATCATACACCGAAGGAAGAGGAGTGGTAGGGGTGGACTGGTCGTTGGTTGCGGAGGAAGTCGTTGGAGGCATCAGGGGATTGATACGGGGAAGTGGGAAAGGAGGGAGGGACTAATGGCGAGAGGCCTTGCTCGCCCGTTTTCCCGGTGGGGGGATTGGTCGAGTTGTGCCTTCACGGTCCGCATCTCCTTCATGCGTTGTGACAGGGGGCGGGTGCGTTTCGTGCGTCGTTCGGCCGTCCCCTTATGTGCGGAGGGGGCTTCAGGAACGCTGTCCTTGGTTGCATAAGCTGGTGAGCCGCACCTGTTTCCTGGGGTTTTGCGACCCTAAGGTTGACAGGTGAGGGGTCTCTAGGTGTGGGGGCCAGGGTAGTTTTGTTTGTCGCCGGTGGGTCGCACTGTCGGGTTCTTCATGGACTGTGGTGGTCTCCAGTGTTTCCACTTCACCGTCCGGGTCTCGTCGTTGTTGTCGTGGTGGGCCGCTGGTGGAATGTCTGCCTCCGGTGCTGCGCCTGGGGTGTCCTGCGTATCCAAGTCAGTCTTTGGGGGAGCAAGGTTTTCGCACCCCGCGCAGAATTTCGCAGTGAAGTTTTCAACAAAAGCATCCCCTCTCGGAAGGGTTGCTGCTGCTGCGTCAATGAGGCGGGTGATTGCTTCCGGCACGGCTTTCCTGTTTTCCAGTGTTACTGTATGTCAAGTTATGGTATTATGGCGTATATTTATTTCCGCTTTCCGTACAGTACAGTACAGTACAGTACAGTACAATATTGCAGTTACAGAAGATCTCGGATGCTCGCTGTTCAGATGACCCAGAACGCGACCTCAACCGCGCTACTTCACCGCAGATACTCATCAACGAGGAAACGATCCATGGCGTTGCAAGGATTTATCCCTGCATCGCGATCCGCCGCCCTGCCCGATCTCTAACCCTCAATATTAATCCCGCGAAATCCCTGCCACTATGTCCGCAACCATACCCCGTCGACCAAGAGCTCCCCTCCGACTCCTCTCCAAGCCCAAATTTCCAAAACCCTCCAATCCGCCCTGTCCGCCAACCTCCTCTCTGACACCAATCCCGCCGCCCTCTTCTACCACCTCCCATCCCTCCTCCACAATGTCTCCTCCCTTCTCCAAGCCTTCCCCTCCACCACTCTAAATGCCTTTGCCGTCAAAGCCGCCCCCTTTCCTGCCCTACTTCGTCATCTCCATCGTGCCGGAATGGGTGCCGAGTGCGCCTCCATTGCCGAGTTTGCCCTTGCTCGCGCCGCCTCCATTCCCCCTCATCAAATCGTCTACGATTCCCCCGCGAAAACACGCTCCCATCTCCAGCAAGCACTCAAAACCCGTTTGCATCTCAACGCAGATTCATTTGAGGAACTTGAACTCATCTCTCAGATTCGCGACGAGCTTTCCGTCGACGGTGGGGATATAGGCCTGAGAGTTAACCCGCAAATGGGCGTCGCATCTATCGCCGAAACTTTCACGGCTGCTGCAGCCAGCAAGTTTGGGGAACCCATGCGAGAACGTCGTCAGGACATTATTGACGCCTACTTGAAGTACGATTTCTTAAACGCTATTCACATTCACGTGGGCAGTCAAGGATGTGAGATGTCATTGCTGGTCGATGCTT
This sequence comes from Kappaphycus alvarezii, assembly GCA_002205965.3. Classification (NCBI taxonomy): domain Eukaryota; phylum Rhodophyta; class Florideophyceae; order Gigartinales; family Solieriaceae; genus Kappaphycus; species Kappaphycus alvarezii. Next base: position 1,037,148 of record NADL03000750.1, read on the forward strand.
GCAAGGAAGTGGTAGCTCTGGCAGATGAGATTAATGATCAGGGGGGTAACATTGAAGTTATCGATATTGGTGGCGGGCTATCGGCCGAGTACTGGCATGACGGCGAAGGGACCACCTTTGAAGAGTTTGGCGACCGCTTGAGGGCCGAAGTGTCACGCTTGTTTCGGTACAAGGTCGTCACCGAGTTTGGACGCCGCCTCTGTGCAAGTACTGGCTTTCTGGCTGCCCTCGTCCACTCTGTGAAACGCTCAGGTGGCAAGACATACGTTGTGTGCCATGTAGGCGCTGACTGCCTCATGAGACCAGTGTATCAGCGAGAAAAGTGGGGACATCGCATTGAGATATACGATAGCAAGGGGCAGTTGAGACAGGAAGGAGAGGTGGGAGTGGTCAACGTGGCAGGGCCTTTGTGTTTTGCGGGTGATGTGTTTGCAGTCGATCGAGAGATGATCATTCCACGCGAAGGGGATGTGCTTGTTGTTCGTGATGCGGGTGCATACACCGTGGCCATGTACAGCAGGCATACAAGCCAGTTAGTTCCGGCTATCTATGGCGTAGATGAGAAAGGTGAAATAGAGGTGCTGAAAAAGCAGGAGACCGTGGAGGATGTCGTCCGCTTCTGGGATACATAAAGGACAGGAAACTGAAGAGGGATAACGTTTTTGTGCGCCGATAGTTTCGGATCAACATCACGGCAACAGGCTGCAACGAGCTGCCCGTAGGTAGTGGGTACGGCAGGCTGGGGTGCTCTGGCAAATCGCGAGCACCGCCGGAGTAAGCAACGAGATGACTAGCTGTTTGCTGCTAGAAAGGTGAGGCGAGGCGTTCCGCGTGTGTTGTGGGTAACAAGCGAGTACGGTACAAAGAAGGAAGACGCGGTCATGTCCAAGTGAAGACTGAAACTCCCTTGTACTTCCATGTCGCATGAGAGAGAAAGTTTTGCTGTGGTTTAGAACCGTTTGCGTTTGTGTAGGTAGATTTTTCGACAGGATCCCTCCTGGAGAATGTTGAGCGGTTAGGAGTGGATTAGGAGTAATCAACAGGGCCGATGGCGGCGGCAAGGAACCGGATATGACCAGCAACGTGACGGCAGGGCATGATGGCTGCGGTATTAGATGGCAAGTAGGACAGGCTTGATGGATCCGTGAGTTGCCGATGTAGTTCCAAACTCCCCGTTGATTACAATGAACCGTCCAGTTCAGTTTAGAGTTAATGATGAGTTGGGTTGTTTCGCGAGATCAAGGCTTCCTGTGCTAGAAAGTGGACCAAAGTGCTGACACTACGCACACCCAGAGCAAGCAAGCAGGCAGCAGAAGCCTGGGCGTTGCCAGGCATCTTTGCAAAAACCTCTCAAAGCGATCCACACACACTGAGGGATGCAAACGTGAAACCTGGCCAAATGTATGCGCTTTTTGAGGATGGGAGTTTTATGTCAGTGAGGCGTTCCTTTTGTTACCGGCAAAGCTGCTGACCAGTCCGCGATGCCGAACCGGATTCGGGGCCATGACAAGAACGACGCTTTTGCGTTTCTTGCAAAAACGATCGGCGAGCCAGTCGACAGGGGCCTCGTCGTATCGTTGTTCAAGCCAATCGGCGAGGTGAGGGACATCCTCAACACGCCAGACGCGCGCGACCAAATTTGAAGCGTCTTGAATATGACGGTCGATTTTGGAAAATGCGCCTGGCAACTCGAACAGACTAACACCACATACCCGGAATTGTCGAGAACGATGGGGAACGGTGGTGGGGTAAGGGACTAGATTCTGCTGGGTCCAGGGGAGCACTCTATGGATGTGCGGTGTAAAAAGGACGTCATCTTGGACAACAAGGATGAATGGGGAGTTGGTGTGAGCTGCGCAACGGCGAAGGACTTGAGCATAGTCCTGGGCTTCTTTTGCGCGCCACTTGACGCGGTCCTCGGGGTCATTGAGAGTGAGCTTGCGGTGGGGAAGGGGGGTGCCCTGACGGGGAAGAAGGGAGAGCCAGGGGGGCGGGGTTTGGGAGACGCGGGAGAGCCAGTGGGCGGGTTTGGAGTCCATGAGGAATACAATGAGGTGGCCCATGGAGAGGCTTTGGTTTGTGGCGAGGCGAAAAGACTTGATGGTGTTGGAGATGTATTCTATGTTGCCTGGACGGCTACTGTGGGGATGCAGGTGAGAAGTGGGGACGGGGAGGAAGGAGGGGGGTCATGAGGTGGAAGGATAGATGAGCGGATGAGGGATTCGTCGGTGGGAGAGGTGGATGGGGGTAGGATTGGGAGCGGTGAGTGACGGCGGTAGTTGCGGTAGATAGAGAGGGATAGAACGGGGAAGAGGAGGATGGAAAGGGAAATGAGGAGAGGGTAAAGGTGGGGAACGAATGAGGAGGTGGGCATGTTTGGACGGCTTGGGGGAGTGCGGGCGGGGGATCGGGTTGGACGAGGAGTGGGCTTGTTGCGGAGGCGGAGTTTGTCGTTGGACATTGTAGTGAGGGATCCGTTGAATGAGGGTGGCGGCGGCAGGGAAAGGCAAAGAGGAACACTGACCTTTGGTGGGGGAATGAAACAGTGCCAATTTGAAGGCGGTTGTGACGTCAATGGCGCCAAAAGCTTTGAAATGGATGTTGAAAAAGAGGTGTATTCAACTTAATTGTTTGTACCTATTGTTCACTGTACCGTACAGCTTGTTTTTTTTTGAATGGTGCCACACTTTACGCAAAGTTGCTGTGAGGTCACTGTTCACGCAGTCCTCCCTCACGAAAGCTACACTACGACGGCAACTGTCCTTCCTCAACAGGACCAAACCTTGTCTCCCCTACTTTGTCTGCCTACTGATTACAGTACTGTAATGAAGATTCTGGTTTGTCGCTGGGTCGTCCCTCCTCCCTAGTTGCCCTCTGTATGTTTTCCAAAAGAAAAAATCACGGAATTCACGGTTTCGGGAAGATTTTATGTAGTTGTAGCGTAAATAATGACGACTCAATGTTACCAGGGCCTCTGGTAACAAGACGGGACTAATTGAATTCGATCGGCTGTCATGACTACACTTGAAGGTAGTATGACTTTACCGCAGTTGAGCATCAAAACATTTGTCAAGGAAAGGCATCCATGAAATGAACACGTGGTACGCTGTGATTGGATAATACAGGCTTCAATGAAAATACAATTGCTTTGTTTTGTTTGTACAACATCCCTCCTGCGAATCTCATTTGATCCGATCGATGCCTGCCACAACCCTACGACCCGCCGCTTCTCGTCCTTCCCAGCCTCGCCTACCCACAACCTGTCTCCGTCCCTCTCTTCGCCCCCACATACAAACCCCTTCCCTCCCAATGCCCCTCCATGCCCCACCACCCCCCTTCACCACCATGCCTCACCCCACACTCCTCCTCCTCTTCCTTCTCTCCCAATTCATCCCTCACCCCACAACCTCCCACCAATACCTAGTATCCTTCAACACCTACCACCCCTCGCATACCAAGAATCCCTCCTCCGCACCATCCTCATCCTAACACCCCCCCATACTACACCATCCAACCAAGATCCAACCCCTCAACTCAACTCCCAACCGACTTTCTCCTCCTCCACACCACCCACCCCGCCGTTCTCTCCACCCTACGCACCTCCCCCACATACGCCATCTCCACCCCCAACAACTCCACCTCCGCTCTCCCACCGCCCTAACCCGCCACCAAACTCCCGATGAAACCCTCTCCATCCGCCCCACCCACCCCACCCCTCGCATCCACCCTTCAACGCAGGCGCCCTGTGGCGCCGTGGTATCCTCGGTCACAATGTATCCGTCGCCGTCTTTGACACCGGCCTGCTTGCCGATGATACCCACTTTAAACATCCCGTCCTACGCTCCGACTGGACCGGCGAGAATGCTACCACCGATCCCGTCGGTCACGGCACCTTTGTCAGGCCTTATTGCCGCTCGTCATCCCGCCTGTCCGGGGCTTGCGCCCGACGTCCAATTGCATTTGTTTCGCGTCTTTACGGCACATCAGGTTAGTTATACCAGTTGGTTTCTTGATGCCTTTAATTATGCATTGCATATTGGTATCGATGTCCTTAATTTGAGCGTGGGGGGCCGGATTTTGCAGATGTCCCCTTCACAGAAAGGTCAATGAGCTTACGGCAAACGGTGTGATCGTCGTGAGTGCGATTGGTAATGATGGACCGTTGTGGGGAGTTTGAACAACCCGGGCGATATGATGGATGTCATTGGAGTGGGTGGTGTGGAGGCTGATGGCACCATTGCTTCCTTCAGTTCGCGTGGTATGACCACTCAAGAAGTTGGTGGCTGGATTGGCGGCGGCTACGGTCGTGTCAAGCCGGATTTGGTCACGTATGCCCGCGGTCTCGTCGCTCCCAGTCACAAGCTAGTTGATAAATGTCGCAAGTTGAGTGGCACTAGCGTGGCCAGTCCTGTCGTGGCGGGTGCATGCGCTTTTGATGAGCGCCATTCCACTGGAGAGGAGGAGGAGGGTGGTGAACCCGGCTAGTATCAAGCTCGTTTTGGAGAGGAGTTGCCGCCGCTGGCTAGAGGGGGATTGTATGAGCAAGGCGCCGGCTTGCTAGATATTGAAGGTGCTTATGAGGAATTGATGCGCGTTGATAGGCAGTTTGTTCGCGCAATGGAGGGAGGTCACGGGGTAGAGGGTCCACAAGCGGGGTTCTTTCCTGCTTTTTTTGACCTCACAAAGGAAGGCTGTCCGTATATGTGGCCTCACTGCGCGCAAGAGTTGTATGTGGGGGGTTTGACCGTGACAGTGAATGTGACTGTTCTGAACCCAGGTGGAGCGGAGGGAAGGGTTGAGAATGCGACGTGGGTCAGAGGATGAATGGACAATATCTGGACGTTGAGGTGTCACCCCCAGTTAGGTTTTGGCCGTGGGCTGCAGGCATGGGGGTACACTTGACGGCGGTGGTAAGTGAGGGAGAGGTTTTGCAACGAAAGGTTACCGCTGAGGGGGTCTTGAAGATGAGAATCTCGAGTATCCATAAGGGATGGTACTCGGATGTAGAGCTACCGATTAGGGCGGATATTATTCCAACGCCGCCGAAAGAAAAGAGGTTGCTGTGGGATGTGTACCATTCGATTCGCTATCCTCCAGGGTACGTCCCTAGGGACAGCTTGGTGGAGGAGAAGGATATGCTTGACTGGCTAGGGGACCACCCACATACGAACTTTCACGAATTCTACAGAGCCCTATTGAAGCTTGGATTTATGGTTGACATTCTAGACTCGCCACTAACTTGCCTAAGCCCTGAGGTGATCGGTAAGTATGGTGCCGTACTGATTATCGACTCTGAGGATTACTTTTCCAGAAATGAGAAGCTCGTGTTGGAGCGTTTAGTGAAGCAAGATGGGGTAGCTTTGGTTGTAGCAGCGGAGTGGTACAATGTAGAAGTCATGCATTCACTTTTATTCCAAGACGACAACACCCGGTCATGGTGGAGCCCAGTTACAGCTGGGACTAACGTCCCAGCTCTGAATGATGTCCTAGCACCATTTGACATCGCCTTTGGCGACTATGTGGTAAGTGGGGATATTCGATCAAGCAAGGGTTCATTCAGATTTGAGAGTGGGGTTCCAATTGTTCAGTTTCCGCCTGGTGGCGAATTACTTTACGTCTCAAAGCTAGCGGCGTTTGAGAGCAATCGAAAAACCCAGGACCGACTACTTTCTAATGCTCACTTACCGGAGACGCCGTTGTTTGGATTGACAAAGAGTGGGAGGGGAGCTGTGCTAGTTTACGGTGACACAAACTGTATTGACACGGCATATACGGGCGACAAATGCTTCGGTTTCTTTGCGAGAGCTGTGCGACATGCCGTAACCAAATGCGCATCCAAGGACTTGTGCGACAAGTTCCTACGAGAATCCACAATACTTGAAACTCGTTTGACGCCCGATTCGACAGAGTCGGGTCGACTTGCACAACCGCTATCGTCTCGCGACATAGAACTGTTCAAACCCCATAGCAATGTTTTGAAATGGTTTTCTTTATCCGAGCAAGGGGTAAATTGCTCAACAACATGCAACGACATTGAAAAACCAGTTTGCAAGCTGCGAACTTTACGTCGTATAAGGCCTGTCATCGCGTCCGCAAACAGAGGAACTATAGCCCTTCCCCACACCGGAGGGCTGAACCCGTAGGGTCCGAGGGAAGATACTTTCAGTCGCTGTTTACAAAAAAGCTACACGCATTTGGCGATACCCGCTTCATTGAGCAATCTACCCCGCGCAGATTCGCATTTCAAGTACTCGGTGCGCAATTTGTCTCGAGTTTCAGAACACGTTCTTTTGTTGCGATTACGCTCGGTGCGAGCTTGATTTTGTTGTCCGTTCTCCTGAGATACAGAAGATTCTGGTTGCGGCAGCTGCGGAGAGGGGTGCGGTTCGTTGAACGAAGCCGGTCTAGGTATTCCAGCGCGACATCACAATCTACATTAACAGAGTGTGAGGAATGTGTGTCACTCACGATATCCAGCCTGCTGTCGATCCACCCGAAAGCTGCAGAAGGGTGGAGTCGTCCGGTGGATGCACCGTGAACAGACTGTCGTCATGGCTGAGCGACCGAAATGAGGATTCGTACCCATCTGGCGAGAGTGTGACATATCCGCACTCAAGTTTTGTGTAACTTAGGAAGGCTTTAGCTGTAAGAAAGGCTTCATCTGTAAGCTCGTTCACATGGACTGTTTTCATACTACCAACATTTTCTCTTAACCTATGGTGGTCCTCGGAGGAATGTAACGCTTGGATCACATCACCTGTTGGGAAGCCGACAGTGTAGTCTGCAGAGGCTCTGCTGCGGAGCGCACTGTATCAATTAATGCTTGGCTACTGGCGCGACACGTCTGCAATCGAGAGGCTTCACCTTCAAGCCCATCTTCATAGACCTTTTTTCACTAAACCGGCTCTATTTACGAACCTTTGCTCGATTCGAATTGATCCCAGATTTCCTCTACAATACTACTCCCCCGCGTAGACTTTTTCTCACTATACCGTTATTCTCTCTCCAGCGTCTCTCTTTGTCTAATTAAATCAGTAAATCTCGGATCGCCAATGACTGTGGGGAACCTGCGGTAGGTAAAGCGCTCTCTACCGCTCATTGTAGGACTACTGTCCAGCCAGTTCAAAGAGTTTCGTAATTTCGTTGAGAGGGGCGTCACCTATAGGACAGCGTGGATTTGAGTTGCTTAGATCAACATTGTTTCTACAGATTCTTTTACCACACTACCAATTCCTTCAAAGTTTTCCTTTGCTCAACGAAAAAACCGGAATGCTTGAAGCCGTTACCGGATTTAGTTCGACATGTGGAAATCAGTACAGGACTATGCGATGCTATAACGTGACACGTTGGTACTCAAATTTCATTGAGAGAGGCCTCACTTTCAAGTGGAATTTGCGGTTCTTTATAGATGTGTTTTCTCCAGACCAACGCCTTCGCCACTCTCCTTGTCCAATCAAATCGATAGTGCTCCGATAACATCATTGGCCGGACGGAAGACAAAGCTACCAGAGCGCACTTTACCAATTAATGCAATATTACTGGCGCAAGATGTCCGGCTTCAAGTTTAATAAAGAAAGGCTTCACCTTCAGGGCCGTCTACATGGACTTTTTTTCTCCAGGTTATTCTCTCTACACACATTTTCACCAGACCGACACTTTTTGTACAAGCTTCTGTTTTGATCAATCAAATCCGTAATGCGCGGATAACGTTACCGTTTTGCAGCAAACCCAAAGTTGGCAGAGCCCAATGTAGCAATGAGTGCAGAACTGTGGGCCAACATGTCCGGGTTCAAATCTTGTCGAGACAGGCCTCTCCTTCAAACCTACATAAATGGTTTAGAACTAAACTAGAAATCCGTCCACAAACTCTCTCCTTTTCCAGTCAAAGTTCAAGTGCTCCGAACTTTTCATTGGTTGGAGGGAATCCACACGCGGCAGATCGCTCTGCGTTGATGCCAGACCACAATAAAAGTTCAACATGTCCAGATTCACAATCTATTGAGAGAGGCTTCATCTTCAATCGGATCCGCATTGGAACTAACTCACTAGTTCAACATTCTCTCCACAAACTTTCACTAAACGGACACTGTCTGTACAGGCTCCCCTTTGCTCCATAAAATCTGGAATGCTTGGATTACACCACTCATTGGTGTGAAGCTGCGGTAGGCAGTTCATATTGTCTCAATCAATGCAGGATTACAGAGGGACATGCCCGAATTCAAATTTAATCTGGAGAGGCTTCACCTTCAAGCCCATCCTTATGGGTTTGTTTTCACTGAACTAACATTCTCTCCCATGGGCTTCTACTTTTCCAATCAAATATGCAGCACTCGAATCATGCCACTGATTGCGGAGGACCAAATTAGGCAGAGCACACTGTGGCAATTAATGCTGCACTACATCATTGGCACAACATGCCCCGATTTAAACTTTATTAAGAGGGGCTTTACCTGCACACTCGTCTGCAAGGACTTGTTTTTAGTGAACCATCATTCTATGTACAGATTTTCGCGATGTTCGTTTAAACCTAGAAAGATTGTTAATGGGTCTCCTTGGTTACGGGGAAGCTGTGGTAGACAAGGTGCTCGATATCAACCAATGTAAGAACAAGAGGAGCATTTTGCCGTACAGTGATAGCGAAGAATGTCTGTTGTCATCATTCCCGCTGTAGTACAATAAAGCGATTTAATCTGTCTCATTCCTTGGTGTCGAGCATTTACATATTTGTGCGTACACTATGAACTGCGGAAGAATGTGTACTCTATTGCATGCAAGGAGTAATTCGGAGTTCGGCCACATAGCTACCCGCAGGAGAACAGAAAATGCAAACATTTTTTACGTAACGGCCAGATTGAAAACAAACTTGCTCTTTCAGCCCTCCGCGCTATACAAGAGGCCTCTCCTTACAAGCAACAGCCCAAGAGAGGAGACCAGTTCTAACGAACTGAAGCTCTCCACACGGATTCTGTTGCATGTCAGCAGTACAATGTGCTATTGATTGACAACAAAGCTTGTATATGTGATATTTGACCTAGTTGTTGAGTTTTCGGAGCTCTATTAACCGAACAAAACTCATCAACAACTTGCAGTTTTCAAAAGTCTGTGACGTAGCAAACTCTAGCTACTGTCTGTTCGTAAATCAGTATTTCGAGCTTGCTAGCTTGCTAGGATTTCAATTAGCGGCTATCCGCCATCGGTTGTACGCTATCTAGAAAGAGATTGTCCATCTCTCCTAGTAGCCAATGTGCAATAAACAGGAAACATCGCCCGAATGCATCATTTTCGCAGATTTCCCCATGAGCCCTTCTTCTAGTATACTTGCCGTGATCCTTCAGCCCCCTGTCGTGACCGGGGTATTTAAGATGGGAAGGTGATGGTATTTGCACGGCAGCGTAACCTATCGTACCATCTCTTCAGCATGGCAGAGCCTGAAACCGAAAACACACACAACTGGAGAACCAGATGCCGCGATTATATGAGCCTCTTTCGGCACCACCCGGTGCGTGCAATGGGGAAAGCCGAGTATTTTCGCTTCGGGTTTCCATTCGGTACCAGTGACAGCTTTGCGCAGCTCCGAGGACAAACTGTTGTCGTTTTCCTGACAGAGGAGATTTCCTCGAATGATGAACTTGGTCCTGCCGATATCATCGCCGTCTTCAAAGTGCACGAATGTGACATATATTTGCAATTGTCACAATCTGGGGCCCGGGTATACTTAAAGAAGAGGAACACCAGGGGCAAACACAACATCATTATTCACACGTCGGAGACGGGCTGCAGATGTGGAAACAAGGTTTGGAACGGGCAATGGCTACGAGAATACCATACTTGTCGGACATGAGGATTCTGCGGTGCATCGGAAAGGGAGGGTTTGGAAAGGTTTTCGTGGCCAAGGTAGTCAAGGGCTCACCGTCTTCATCCTCCTCGCCGACGAGCGTATCGCACTCTTCAGTTCTGGAGCAGTATACAGAGAATCAGGGGATAGCATGCGTTGGAAGCAGCCCTTTCTTTGCTCTCAAGGTTGTGTCAAAGGTTAAAGTATTCAAGTCCCGCTCAAATATGCGCCACCTGGTCTCGGAAAGGACTGTGCTTGAATCACTGAAAGGTCCTTACTTTCTGCCACTCTCGTTTGCATTTCAGACTGCGACCAATTTTATTTCGGAACTCCTTTATGTCCGGGGGAGATCTTAACTCGTATCTCCATAGAAGGGGGACGGTGCGTAATGAGTTTCCTTACCTCCCAGAATGTCAATTCGTCATCATTGACCGCGGGCTTCCAGAGGATACAGTTCGAAAACTGACCGCCCAGATGATCACAGGACTGGCCCATATGAAACAGCAGCATGTACTGCACAGGGATCTGAAACCGGATAACATGCTAATAGATGCAAGCGGAAACCTGCTGTTTGCAGATTTTGGGCTCGCCCGAAAGATTTCACGTGATGGGACTTGGCATGAAAACGAAGAGAGTTCCGATGAGCCCCCAGGCTCTGACACGCGTGAAGGACAGTGCGCCCACACTAAATGCGGTACAAAATATTACAAGGCTCCGGAGGTTGGCAAAGGTGCCTATTCCTATAAGGCAGACGTATGGTCCCTTGGCGTAACTTTGTACAGACTACTCACCGGCAGAATTCCGTTTTCGCCGTGCAGCTATCACAGGTTGATTGACAAACGAGAAGATTGTCCGCACGTCCAGAGGTTGATCTTTCCAGATTCCCTCAGCGCAAATGCAAAGTTGCTTCTGCTCAATCTTCTGCAGGAGCAGCCAGAGAGGAGGTTTAAAGCTTCGCACCTCAGGCACCATCCGTTTTACCGCCATGTGGATTGGAAGGCCATTCACCCAGAGGAAGGGCCAGGGGTTTTGCCTGATGCACTCCTTGGAGCCAACCCTAACGATGCTAAAGAGTGCTGCGAGTTTGCTCTACGTTGTGCGGAGCTCATGCAATGCACCAATGAAGTTCTCCGGGATGGTGGCCATGGAAGTGATCCAGTGTCCTTTGAGGGGGATGACAGCAATTGGGGAGTAATTGGGTTTGAATATGGGACCGAGAAGCTGGAGGTGGAACCACTCACGATTCACATTGGAAACAGATTTCCCTGGCCCGAGGCGGTGAATCTTGTTTGGCCCGAAGTAGATTGGTAAGGGAAGCGGTCACTCTGTGATCAAAAAGCACTTCGAGATTGTTTTCTGTAGATGGCTTCCTTCAAATTGGCAAGCGACTAGCTGTCGTTTAAAAGCTTCAACGCCGACGGATCAAATTCAGTGGCCATTGGCCTTAGTACCCTGTACCTTCAAGCCGTCGAAGCGATGCCCACATACCCTGAGGATTTCGTTTATTTTTAGGACGGCTCTACATGTAATCACAAAAATGTTTGTGAGGCAAAGTTTACGAAAGCCTTTGATTCCCCTCAATTTTTCTCTTAAATCCGCGCCCCTTCTACCCTGTCAAACCCCCACTACCCCGAACAAGCCAGATCCGTGCTCGTATTTCTCTCCGACCGCGGACGACACTCTGGGTTCCATATTAACCTAGCCCACGACAACACTTCCGCATGGTGGCCGACCGCCCCATCCCAAGACCGCCTCAATGCCGCCGCCTTGCCATGCGTTTTCAAGACTGAGGAGGCTACCACTGTGCTCGGTAGCCCGGTCGGCCGCCCCGCAGCATGCCTCCGCCTCGTTGACAATACCTTTGACACCATCCGCACGTTTTGGGCGTCTCTCGTCATGCTGAACGATCCGCACATAGCCTTTCAGGTCCTTCGTTTCTGCGCATCCTCCTGTCGGCTCATGTATCTTTTCCGCAGTATCCCGCCGCACTTAACCGGTGCCCTTGCCAAGTCGTTTGACAAGGGATTGCGAAGGGTATTCGAAAAGATACACCGCCGCCAAACCGACACAGGCTGGACCCAAGCCACACTCCCCTTCCGCTTGGGTAGCCTCGGCCTCAGCTAGACCCAAGGCGTTCACATCATCGCCTACACGGCATCCCTCCTCGGCAACTCCGCACTCGTGCAACTGGTTCTCGGCCCCACCCCTCTCGGCCCCGCCCGCCTCCTCGCTCCATCCTATGACTCCCGTGCAATCGCCCTCGACCTCCCCCTCAATCTCCAACTTGAGAGCCTGATCTCTCGAACGTCCCGACTCGACTCCCCCACCCCGGCACCTCCAAGACGAAATCACAGCATACCTCCACACCGACACCCTACATCGGCTACAAAATCTGACACCCGCATCCTTCACTCACCACCGCGCCCGTTTGGAGGCCGCTGCCTCAACCGCCGCATCCGCTCCATTCTACACCCAACCGCTATCCGGCAACGACCTCTACATCGAAGCCGAGGTCTGGCGCACTATGGTTGACGTCCGCCTCGGTAACCCCATATTCGACGGCTCTCGTCCCTGCCCAATGTGCTCCACAACATCCGCCCAGCACCTCCCCGTACTCGACGCACCCGGTCACCACGCTTCCGTCTGTAAGGGCACAGTAGGTGCGGTGAGGCGGCACAACCGTTTAAGAGACACCCTCTACCGCCATCTCACCAACCCTGCCATTGGCCTGTCTGTCTCACGAGAACGGGCCCTGGCGGCCGACCTCCACAAAAGCCCGGCCGAACAACGGAAACTTGACCTCGTCATCGACGACCCCCTCTTTGCTCCCTCCCCGCAAGGAATCGACGTCACCATCGTCAGCCCCCACTCTCGCCCTACCGAGACCTCGCGGATGGCGGAACATCTGCGCTCGAACGAGCCACCCTGAAGAAGCACAACTACTACGGCCCTCCTTGCCGGTCCGAGGGCATCGAACTGCGCCCCTTGGCAATCGACGTTTATGGCCAGATCGAAATCTGCGGCCTCCAGCTCCTTCAGGACATCGCCAACTGCACCGCCGCTAGGCGGGGAAAGCTTGACGCGCTTCGTACAATGGTGGCAGCAGTCGTGCAGCGGTGTACTGCCGCCATGATCAACCAGCGCAAATTCTGCGCGGTTGAACCCCAATAGGTCCAACCGGGGCCCTACGGTCCCCTCGTAATGCATTTTAGCAATAAAAAGGTCACCATTTCCCCTGAAAACATAGCCCTCTAAGCGGCTAGTCAGGAGTAAAAATAAATGTTAACCACACCACCACGAAAGGCCCTACAGTGGACACCCTACAGTGGACACTACGTACAATGCTTCCGGCCCCTACGACCTCAAATGCAGCCCACGCCCCGCTTCCTCTCGCCATCGCATCTCCCTCGGCAATGTTGAACGTCGAGCCTACACACTTGACTGCTTCGGAAGCCCCCACCCCAGTCGCAGTCGCTTCCTACTAATTGCCGCAACCAAGGATCATCCCGCACCATCTAAGGACGTCACACCTCCTCACTCCCTGCCGTTCCCCCTTGACATTCTCCGCATCCATACCGCCACGCCGACATTTTCCAAGATATCCCTGCCACTGGCCTCAAACCGTTTGTCCTCCTATTCACAAAGCTTGTCAAGGCCGCCGCTAACGCTCGCACCACAGACGCCACCTACCGCGCATTTCTTCACCTCCACATGCTCCCCACCACCCTGCTCCGGCGAAGCCGGCGCAAGGCGGAAGGATGGCCGCATCAAAAAGCTCAAACAGCGGTCCCCCGTACGCGGATCCGCCGTGCCAACACGGCCTCTCGATAGGGCGCCCTTTCGTCAGAAGCACTCTCCGCACACCAAGCCCGGAATGAGAGCTTAACGCGACAACGCTGCCTCCGCCCCCACCGCAACTCACCGTTCTTGCCGCGCAGAAGCACTCTGCGCCGACGTGCACTACGGTAAAGCGATGCGGCCCCCTCCGCAACGACCCGCTCGCTGGCGTCAAAAACTTGCACAAGATTCACCAGCTACGTGACCTGCACCCGCTGCCTCCAGGTCCCACCAACCCCCTCGCCGAAGACAGCCTCCCCCCGCCCCCCCCTCAAGACCGCTGTCGAATGGGCGACGCGCGGCATCTCCCGCGATACTACAGTGGGCCCCGACCGGACGCCATCAACATGGTTTCACTTCCTCGTCAATACCTCGGTGAGCTCCGAAGCCGGTGTCACTGGGCTCAGCGCCCTCACCAGACTGGTTAACCGCATCGCCCGTGGAGATCGCGCAGACTCCGTCCTCCCACTCATCGCCGCTGCGACACTCTTGCTCCTCCAGCCCAAACCGGACAAATTCAGCCCAATAGCCGTTGGCTCGGTTTTCCGCCAGATCATCACCAAGACTTCGCTCCCATCCGCGATTGACGATTCCTGGCAATACCTTGCCCCCTTCCGGACAGCTAATGGCATCAAGCCCGGTATGGACGCCGTAGTCCACGACACACGGACCCTGCTGCGAAGCCTCAACCGGATGCCTGACGTTGCAACCATCCTCGTCGACGCCCAAAACGCCTTCAACCGTGTTGATCGGAAGTCAATGCTGCGTCTCCTCCCACCCCACGCTCCTACGTTCGCCCGTTTCATCAACATGATTTATGGGCAAACGCAGCAACCTCTACTGCCCCCGGACCGCTCTGCCACCACTATTCTCGGCGCACAGGGCACGCGTCGAGGCGACCCAGCATGCTCCTGTTTTCCGTCACGACACACTCGTTAATCCGGAAAATCGCTGAGGAAAATGGGTTACTTCTCAACCAGAGGTATGCTGACGACGGGACGCTCGTGGGGACTTTTGACGGTCTCCGCCGCGCCCTCCGCCTTCTCGTCGGCGACGGCCCCTCTGTTGGCCTCTACGTGACCTCCCACAATACCCGAGTGTTCTGGTCATATACACCTCCTCCCGACCGAGCGGCTTCCCTTTAAGAGTTCCCACTCTCTCAGTTCTCGGGCCACGGCTTCGAACTGACAGGCGCCCCCTTGTAACGTAGAGTCCACAGACGCCTTCCTGAAGACCAATATGGATGTCTGTGCCCGCACCATCGCTATCCTCGATGACGTCTGCGATCCCCATGCCCGCTTCCACATGGATATGTGTATCCGCCTGCCTACTGATGCATGCCTTCAAGCCCACAGACCCTCGCCACGCCGCTCCCGCCGCGGATGCCTTTGAGGCTCTGCAGAAGTCTTCGCACCATGCGCTGCACGGCCCTCACCGACGCCGCATGGAATCAAGTACGCCTCCCGTTCCAGCTGGGCGGCGACAGCTCCTCAATCATCCGCGCGTCCCTCCAAAGAGCCGCCACCGCGAGCATCATTGACACTGCAACGGCCCGCGGACGGTCAGCGTCTTTTACGGCCTTCCACTGCTCCTGTCTACTCCGGATCCGCTTCTGCCGGCAACGGTCCTTCCACCTTAGTGGAAATTCTAAGTGTTGCTGGGCACGACATATTACAGACGCCACACATGCAGACTAAACTTCATAGCTAGGCTTCTGATGTATCCGAGTCTTCGCTCCTCCCGTAGAGCATCCGCTGCGAGATTCAACTACTGCAGCGTATCTCTCAATGACCTTGGATGTTGCCTCAGTGGGTAACCCTAACGAATCGAAGGCTAGCTGCCCAAAATCCCATCCTAGCCTCTATTGTCCCTGTAGTGCCTCTTCGGGAATGGCTGCTACTTTGGCGACTAGGTCCCTCATCTTCCGTTTTCTGCTGCATTGGCGACGGCTCCCACTTCCCGTATTCCCATTGACAAGTAGCCCTCCTGGAATGGCGTTTCCCCGTGGAAAGGGACTACTCGTTGAGAGTAAGGGAATAAGGGAATACCGTTCCATTACTCTCAACGACTAGTCTCTTTCCACGACAGACGAAATAAGCTCCAAGGGTACGCAATGGATAGGACACAATACATATCTTTGCCTACTATGTGATGACGAAACTTGAACTACCGCATCCCTTCACATACGCGATGTGCGTCAGACCTGCTCACCCTCAACTTCCCTTACTCTCCTATTTTGATCAAGCTGCCATTACTCCTCCCCCATCGCCCATCTATACGTCACCAAGTGACATTGCAAACTGGTCGCCGAGTCAACCCTTACACTATTGCCTACAAACCCATCTGTCTCATCTGTGTTATCCGTCTTCCCTCTGCAAAAACCGCCTATGGCCTCTGCTACCTCGTCCTCCTGACCCTCAAAGGAATGGGTACCGCCCTTCACAATCTGCAAATTCACTGCGATGCCCCTCTTTGCAATTGCGTCACTCATTTCCCCGCTATCCTCTACCGGGATAACAGAATCTCTCTCTCCATGGACAATCAACACCCGAACCCCTTCCTTGAGCTGTTTCACAGCCCCCGCCACATCCGTCACCACCCTCTCACGCACATGCTCGGCAGTAACCTCGTATTCGAAACGTATCAATTGCCCGTCCCCATCCCACCGCCTACCTTTCACACAATACCTCTCACCATTCTCCATACGTTCCATAGCTTCCTTCCCAAAACGCTCCACCAAACCACGATCCATTTTCCACCTCCCTGCCAAACACACCAACCGCGGTACAAATAACTCATCGTAGAGTGCCATAAACAACAACGCCGAAGTCGCACCCTTGGAATGTCCGACAACGGCACAAACTTGATAACCCTCGTTGTGTAAATGACGGACGACGACGCAGATATCGGCGGCCTCATCGCGATAATTCGAGTACAGAAACGGCCCTTCCGAGGAGCCATTGCCGGTGAAATCGAAGCGGGCTATGGCGTAAGTGGACGGAAGGAGGGAGGGAAGAAGTCGGGCAAGCGAGGAGAGAAAGGGGCGCGTTTTGAGGCGGCATGACCGTGGCATAGGACTAGGACTGGGGCAGGAGGGGGGCGGGGAGAGGGGGCCGAAAGGAGACAGGACAGTTTATGGTTGTGAGGGCTGAGCACTGTGAACGGGCGCTCCCATGCGGACGACGAGGTCATGGAGGGGAAGGGAAGGCGGGTGGAGGGGTATGACGACCTTCTTCAGAGGGAGGTGGTGCTACTTGTCCGCGTTACCACTATGGGCCGGCGATCGGCGCAGATCAGAATCTCAACGTTACGCAGCAGAAAGTCAAGCGCGTACAAGGTCGGAGATCCTCTGCTTGGAGTGGATCAGCTGGTGAGAAGCTTAATCTGGGATTTTGCGGATGGCTTGGCAAGAGATGAAACGAGTCTGCGCGAGACTGGAAAATTGATGTTCTCTACTGCAATGTGCACACCGTGCAGTAGTTCACGGTAGACTAATTTCATAGGTGTCCCGCGGGGCTTGGCTTCTTCACTGATGTACGGTATGAATGTCCAACCTGCAAAGTCATTTAAAAAAATTAAGTTTGAATACGGCGGGAACCCTTAATTTGCGTTTTATCATTGCCGTATGATAGTGCAACATGCGAGGTCACAACAAAAAAGTCTGGATGGGATGACAAATCTCAACATGTTGCGGGACACGACCTAAGATTCCACGTGTGCTGAATTTACACGTAAGAAAGCCTTTGGTTCAAACGAGTCTACACCGCTCCTTCAAGCATCTGGTGCGAGTCGCGACGACTGTCTGGTATTCTTCGTAGCTTTTGTCGGTGACTCACTCGGGGATCCCAGTGAGTCAAAAGCTAAGGGAGCAAAGTTCCAGTCTAGCTGCTGTGGTCCCGGCAGTGCGTCGTGTGGAATCGGCGCCAATTTCAAAGCCAAGTTCCTCCTTTTCCGTTTGTCCGCAGCGGTGGCAAACTCTTTCGCTTTTCGTGCTCCAAGAAAAATGTAGCTTCGCTGGAATGGCGACGATACTGTAATATCGTATGCCACGGGGAAGGGAGGCCTGATCTTTTCGTCACTGGACCGTGGGCGGACAAGGATGTCCGCAGGTCGGGCATTCAGTCCGGGAATTGGATATTTCGCCAACGCCGGCTTCTCTGAACAGCTCGTTGACAAGGACCTTGGCTACTACTTAGTGTCTGTTTAACCATCCCGCGCCTATGTTGCATAGGTCGGCGGCGTGGTCTTCCATGTGGACCATAGTCATGTGGCAAGCGGCACATCCCAATGGCGCTTGGGGGGAGGAAGTGGGGTGCTTTACTGATTAGGGATGCAGGACGGCTATTTTCCGAAGACTAGGGGGGACAGGTCTGTGTATTGGAGAGTCTGGAAATGAGGCCGAGTCATGAGGTACTACCTCACAGGGATGGTGTGAGGGCACCTGTAAGGCATGCTGCTTTAGACGAAACCGTCGCCGCAGCTTGTCTTTGCATAAGGACAGATAGCACCCGCCCGGAGGGCGCTTTGTCGTCAAACACGTGAATTCCCACGTAGCCCCTTACCATCACCGCCCATGTGTCATCGTACATGTGGGTGACCACAGCCGGATGCGCAATGAGGAAGGCGACCGCTGGCGTTTCAAGGTTTGTATGACGCCGTATCCGTCACCAGATTTCCGCTTCCGAGTGCATTGCGGGGTTGGGAGAAACGTTCCATTCGTTATCTTTCCGCCTTTCCAAGGATTTTGCCCCCGACTTGCACCAGGCTATTTTGCGTTCCGAGTTGTGCAGTATGGCACAGAAGCGTGCGGAGGGTATTCAGAAATTAACTACGAATGCAGGCGGCGGGTGGAAACCTGTCGCGCCTGCATCCCTTGGAGACTAAACGCAAAACGGGTAACGAAGTCGCAAAGCTTCTGGTGGGGGCGGAACCGTGACGGGAAGCAGCGAAGGAAGAACCCTGGCCGTCGTCGCCCAAGGCGGCACAGATGTCAATCCCGACAGGGGAGAGGAGGTTATCGTCTTGGTCGCAGTAATTGCCGTAATGACGATATTTCTCGCGCTCTGCGGTGTTACGGCAGCGCCTGCGGTAACCATACTTGGCGAGATGTGGCGGAGAGAGGAGGGGTGGGCAACAGCAACGTCGACGGTGATATCAGTACAGTGAAGCCCATAGGCAGCGCGAATGTAGATGTCCATTGGTAACGCGGGGACTCTGAATGCACAGACGAATTGGGAATCTGGTAGAGGAGCGGATGCTCGACGAGGGCTATATACAGAATGCTGCATGTATTATCGGGCGTGGAGGCAAGTCTGGGCGCTGTTAATCGTTCTGGAAGACCGCCCCCATTCAAGAAGGACGGGGACAGTTGACGAACGAATTCCAGAAGGTGCCCGTCTGCTTCTGCATATCTGCGTGTACAGTAATCGGAGGCAACGGCCTATTGAGGAGTTCGCACTTGGTCGGAATCAATTATGCTTGCCGCATATGCCGCATAATTCAGCGTTGCAACTAGTACAGTATAAGGACATGAACCCCGTAGTGCAGAGGCAGGGTCACCTGTTGTCCGACCGAGTTAGACTTCGGGAAGATCAGTTGGAATTCTATTCCCGTTTCACATTAGTGAAACGGTAATCGGGGGTTAGTTTCGTCACGTGTTGAAGCTTTAACGGCGAAGCGCATATCCTGTGAAGGTGGAACTTGACGCGAGCGTCTCCAATCCCATTGGTCAGCGGCAGCGTCTGCTTGCAGCTGCTGATTTCTCCGGAAGGGAAGCTCTTCATGAAGTTGTGGGTCCCAGTCGGGGCACCAAGGAGGTCGATGCCTTCAGTGGAGAGGTTTTCTGGTGGGGAAGTTGCAGTAATGATAACCTCTTTTTGACGGGATTCAGATACAGCCCATGGTCAGGACCTGCAGAGCTTAAGATCGCGACTGCCTTTTCAAGCTGCACATGGTTGCCTATGAGGGTGCAATGTTCACATACCACTTGGATGTCTTGTGCAGGCGACAGGGGGAGTATACGAAGCTAAGCTACGCTTGTTCATCATATGAAGGAAACGACACAGTGATAGTACTTCGCTCGGAAGCAAATGTATCATTCGCTGTCGAGAAAAGCGGTTCAACGCATTGCGCGCATCCATGGACAGTGGAGCGTGATCGTCGTTATCGCAATGGCGGTCCACTGGTCTCCCTGCTTCGTGTACAATGGAATCTACTCCGGAGGGCACACCACTGGCCATTTTCAGGGGCGCGAGGTATTCCCTCATGTCCTCTCCACTGCTTGTGGTAGGAGCACCTTGGTGACAAGTCGCCTCAATGCCGTCCCAATTGCAATGGGGCGGCAGTGGAGCGTGATCGTCGTTGTCGCAATGGCGGTCCACTGGTCTCCCTGCTTCGTGTACAATGGAATCTACTCCGGAGGGCACACCACTGGCCATTTTCAGGGGCGCGAGGTATTCCCTCATGTCCTCTCCACTGCTTGTGGTAGGAGCACCTTGGTGACAAGTCGCCTCAATGCCGTCCCAATTGCAATGGGGCGGATCTTCTCCGGTCCAGGTTGAATTGGTAACTGCGTTGCTGATGAGATCAAGGGGATTGTCTCATCTGGGAGGTCCCCCTGGGCTAGTCTCGCCGCAACCGCAGTCAGCGTCGAGATCCCTGTAATTCTTGCCACGGGGCTCATCCTTGTTTTTGCCGAAAACCGAAGAAGCCGCGGGGAAATTCTGCACGGGCCCGGCGCTGAGTTTGGGTTTAAGCGTCGGATTGCGCGTATGACTTATTCTTCCGAGATGTCCCCCAGGAGGGGAGGGTCTCTCGCATCAATGGCCTTCACAGGAAACTGCGGTGCGGGGTGCAGCGCTTGCAGGCGAGCTACACCTGCTGTTTACTCACGTCAACAACGCGGGGCTGGTGTAAGGTGCGTATCGCACTTCCGCGTATTGCGCATCCGTACCCAGGTCGGCTGCTCGTCGGTATTTGGGGTCACTGTGGGGTGAGTTGGGCATGGGCGACGACGAAAAAGTAGCTCTGTCTTCTCTTGTGGGCTTGTATGGCTTCTTTCCCTAGTTCTTCGTTTGACGGTGAAACAAAGCTCCCTACAAAGATATCTCCTCTTGGTAACGTGGCCGCTGCTGCGTCGATTAGGCGGTTGATGGCTCCTGTTAAGGCCTTGTGATTTCCCATGGCAATATCGCAGGCTATGGTGTTAAGGTTTCCAACCTCACGGGCGGCCGCAATTCAACCGCCGACGTGCCAGTCGACCGTGGGTAGCTCCAGATGAAATCGGATCGTGCGAAGAGAGACGAGCACCAAGGATCTCATTGCGAAGCACTTCGAGGATCGTGAGGAGAGTCGGGGAATCCGCAGCGTAGTGCAACTTGCCTGGCTGACCTGCGGAGAATGCAAGACTGTACATCATCGGGGACATTTCGTATTCAAACCCAGTCGTTCCGTTTACGGGAGCGGCCGAGATACTGACTTGGTCCCGGCTGTGACGTGGCGAGGTCTTGGATGGTTGTGTTTTGGCGATGAGTTGAAGTTCCTTCAGTGAATATGCGTTGAGATGCAAACGAGTTTTGAGTGTTTTTTGGATACGGGAGCGTGTTCTCGCGGGGAATCGTAAAAGATTTGATGAGGGGGAACGGAGGCGGCTCGAGCAAGGGCAAACTCAGACATGGAGGCGCACTCAGCACCCATTCCGGAACGATGGAGATGAGGGTGGAGGGCGGGAAAGAAGGCAGATTTGACAGCAAGGGCATTGAGAGTGGTGGATGGAAAGGCTTGAATGAGAGGTCGAGGGGGAGCGGGATGAAATCGCGGTGCGCTTAGCAAAAGCGTGGGTCGATGACATCGGTGAAGCGGGCAGTTTCTAAGGAGCGAGCAGCCCTGCCGCAGTGGGTGTGGACGAAGTGGACCACAGCACGTCGCAAGCATCGGGCAGCGGTCTTGGGGCGATAACGCGCCCAGCGTAGACATAGCATTGGGCTCACGTGCGATAACCGATGTGCTGACTACCTTGACAGTTAGACAGTATAACAAAAACTGAAGCTTTCTTGTAAGGCCCTGCTGTGAAATTGGTTTACAGTTCACCACACTCTCATATGCCAAATAGCGCACCTGTCCTGGTCGATGCACAGATTACCTTCAGATATGCGAAAGCAGATGCTCGCCCTTCTCGGCAACCATAAGCCCACCCTGGTCCGGATCATGAATATGCAGTGAAGCTGCCGCCAACTACCGCAGTTCGTCCCAAGCTGCCGGCGAACGCTAGTCTCTAGTGCCCAAGGCACTGAAAACTGGTAGGAGCCTTTCTTTTCCCTAACTATCCTCTCCCTTGTCCGTCGAATCGCGAACAGGACTCTCTCCGCCGCGATTTTCCTGTCGAGGAATGCACCAAGGAATTGAACCATTTGGTTAACCACTTGGGGCTGCCAATTCACAACTTCTTTCCTCCACTCCAGAATATAGGCCTGTCGGAACATCTTCCACCAGCTGCATGACGTTCGCGACTATAGGGCAGGGTTTCACGTGCACTGCCTGTACGCCCGCTCCTGTCTCATGGCCCACTATTTTCGCCTCTGCGATCCGCAGCACTCTACAAGCATGCTGCGGATCGCATGCTTGAGAGTGCTGCGGAACGCAGAGAGAGGTTCCGTTGACGGAGTAGACGGAGTAGCAAGGAGCGGGATGGAGAAAGCGGAGCCTACCTGCGAATGCCAAGGTGGGCGGGACTTACAGGGCCCCGGCAGTGACGGCTCGGGCGACTTTATGTGGAGAGCAGGTGATCAAGGCCTGCTTGCAGCGGTTTTGTGGGGAGCGAGTAAGAACTGCTTTGCGGTGAAGAAGTGCGTCGAGGGCGTCAGCGGCTTTGTCAAGGAGACGGGACCACTGCACCTCTTCTGCTAGGCGGATCCTGTGCCGAAAGGGGGGCGACGAGGCGATGTCAATTGTGGGGTTCAGCTCGGCGGTTTTAGCGCGGAACCCATTTAGCGGGAGACATGAGCCTGTGGAGGCGGTCAGTGCGCGCCTGTGTAGAGCGAGCCTCAACGAACCTCTTGCAGAGAGAGGTCACCAGGGAATGCAAAGGAAGTCGAAGACAGTTTGGGAGATGGGCAGGGTAGGGAAGCGGAGAGCAAAGACAATGAAGGGGGCGAGATGGTTGGGCAGGTTCAGTGGGTGGGGCAACATTATTCCGAGATGGAAGGCGGTTGGGGCGACACTAATTCCATGTTCATGTCCCGACGGTCGGAAGCGTTTGGCAGGACCGGGGCTTTGGGGAGCAGATGGGGGAGAAGGTTGTTGGGGCAGAGGGGGTTCAGCGGGTTCGGCGGGCGTGGCTAGCTCGCGACAACGGTCCGTGATATCCGAGATAAGGGACCGCTGCACTTCGATGAAGTATTGCTTGGGCCTGCAAGCGCGGGAGCGGTTGGAGAGTGGGTAGGAGGGATTTGGAGGCGGCAAAGGAACAGCAGTGGGAGATGATGGGGCGAGTCCGGCGTCGTACGCGGATTGCGTGTGTTGGAGAGAGGCGGCGGTGGCGCAGACGAAGGTCGCATGGGGATCAAAACGGAGCGCAAATCACATCATAATATCTTGGGCTGATTTTGTCTTCAAACTGCGGTTTGGAACAAGAACTCACCGTTCTCTCGGGCTGAAGTTCTGTCGCTGACAGCTGACACGAACTGCCTTTAGCTCGAAGACTTGAATAGTTCCAGAGTCATACGACTGGATGACTGTTAACTGGCAGTCGACTGGATTAGTAGTCAACTTCGATTTTTGTGCCCAGTTAACTGGAGAGGTACGTAACAGGGTTGGGGGAAACGTGTCACTGAAAGGTACATGGACTGGTACTTGTACAGGTATATTAGACATCTACCTGTCCGAAAATTTGCTAAAAATCTCAAAAACGGTACGTAATATGTACCCCGGGACATGTTATTTTCGAAAACACTGCAATATACCGATGCCCTGCCCGAGAGCTCCAAAAATATTGTAACGTATCGTTACATGTACCGGCCAAAATGGTCGGTACATACAGACGTATCTTCGAAAGTGCTGCTATACTTTCGACTTCATTGCCCCTTCCATTCACAAAATGAATCCCCCATAACCGGAAGGACAACTCAATGATGACGAAGTAAACAAGGTCCCGAGCTCACTTTCTGCAAATGAAACTCTCAGAATCGCTCAAAAGACGTTGTCGACAAACAAGAAGTCTGGAAAAAAGGCAATTCTCTGGGGCTTTTACACAAAGCATGACAATAACACGTAAGCTTGTATTGTTTGCAAACCAGACGTATCTGCAGCATCTGCAGCAAATAAGCGGGAGCGTAAAGGACTTCTGAAGTTTCAGAGCAACATGGGTACTAACGCACTACGAAGGCACTTGAGGGAAAATCACAAGGACCTTTTCAAGCAGTTCGAAGAATCCCAAAAATCTACCGAGCCCCCTAAGAAGAAGCAGAAGAAACTTCAGACTTATCTTGATACCCATCAGAAATACAATCACACCTCAGATACTGCAGTGGAAGCAAGCAAACGATTGATTTTGTTAATAGCAAAGGCAGAAGTTCCCTTTTCGTTGGTTGATCATCCAGACTTCCGGAGATATGTTCACTTCTTGAACCCACGTGTATCGATCCCAGACAGGAAAACATTAGCTGATAAGCAAATTCCGGCGTTTTCGAAGAAAGTGTAATTGGATCTCGTGATGCCACAGTTATCAAAATTGGACTCCGTTTCGATCTCATTTGATCTATGGATGAGTCGAGGATGCGAAGACATATTTGACTTGATCGCACATGGAGTAGATGGAAACTTTAAGCAGACAAGAGTTCACCTAGCACTTATTCAATGTAAAAGTACAAGAGGTGAATCCCTACACGATCTTCTAGTTGATCAGCTGGAAAAGTTTGGAATTAGGGACAAAGTTTTCGCGTGTGTCAAGGATGGGGGTGCGAATTTGAGGGCATGCACGAACATTATAAGATCATCTACCTCTTTCAGTGCAGCGGAAATTGGAAGTTGTTTCAGTGGAGTTTGCTTTGCCCATATCATTTCTGGGACATGCAATGCTGCTTTATCTAACAATGTGACAGAAGGCCTACCGCTCAATGATTTTCGCAAAGTGCAATCCGCTTTGCAGAAGTGTATAACTTGGACAAAGAAATCTTCGAAAGGGCGCAAGGAATGGGTTGAAGCTTGCAAATATTTGGATGTCAATCCCAGACTCATGCCGATTCCAGTCAAGACTAGGTTTTTCAGTGTTCTGGTGATGTTTCGAATGATGCTCTCGTACAAAGAAGTTGTTCGCAAATGTTTTGGAACTCAAGCTGATCTTAATCTGCGCAAACGAGTACCAAGTCCTGAAACATGGACATTGTTCAATGTGTTGTCGAAACACTTGAACAACTTGTGTTTTACTGCCTTCAGAGCCAGAAGAAGACGTGGACCGTCAGTGAGGCTGTTGCACATATTGCAAGTGTGTATTTGAAGTTTAAGAACAACTGCAAGACTATAGTTACTGTGGCTTCAGATGATTTTGACGCACAGTTAAGTATACTTAAGGCCAAAATGTCCTCTTGTGTGGTTGAATCACTTAGCGAAGTGTTGGATCCGTTCTTCGAAATAACTCCATTGAATGGCGCCTATGTGCATCATTATCTTGCTGTGGTTTTCGATCCTGATTTTAAGGATCTGAAGTCTACTCTTATGCGTCTACATCAGAGTGATCCAGGCAATGCGCAATCACTAGCAAAAAACTGTGATGAAAAAATAATAGTACTTCTTATGGTAAGCATGAGGGAACAAAAAGAATCTGACTCGGTTGTGGATGTGGACGAGGCAGGGACACTAATTCAAAAGCCAAGACAGGGGAAGAAATAGAAGACTGCTTTCTGAGTAACGCAGATTCAGATGATACGGATGCTATTGTTAAGTCTATGGTTTCCGAACTTCGCTCGTTTCTATTAGAGCCCTTCACGAAAGGAACTGACAAGTACAGCTGTATATTGAAGAAGCAATTTTTGTATCCGACAGTTGCAAAGCTTTGTCAATTTTTTTGGGTATTCCGGCGACTCAAATTGAAAATCAACGCATATTCAGCTTGGCGGTAGAATTTGTAGTCCACTTCGTAACAGAATCACAACAGAAAACATCAATAATGTTGTCACAATTTCAAAGAACTATGATGAAGATTTTGATGTTTATAATCATGTTACGCCAATGGAAGAGTTAAGTGACTATCTTTTGAAGATAGAAGATAATGATTTAGATGACAAAAATACTGATGATGAGTAAAAGAAGTGCTTAGCCGCCACAGAAATCCCTATTGCATAGTTCCTGGCACTGACATCTGGCCATTAACAATGAGTGACGTTTAATTTCTAATACTCGCCTTTGGAACCTTGGCTACGAAAGCTATTTCCTAGTGCCAGGATGGGAAAGATATAGCTCCAGGTAAAACCAAGGCGGGTCCTCAGACTAGAATTAAACTCCAAACGACAGTCCCTTGTTTTCTGTGACCTGCACGTTAGTGCAGTTTTAGCGATGCACTCTCAGGAATCGAACTCACGTTCTCTCCTGTAACCAACCCGGCTTCCACCATTAGACCTCATGGTCTGGGTCAGTTACTGGTACATGCGGAAACATACCCGTTTTATACTTGTACCTGGCACATGTGCCTACCTGTCGCTGCACGTGGACGACGTGGACCACCCGGTTAGCACTTAGCTAGCAGTATAGTCGGATCCTGCAGCGGACACCCGTTTTACTGATGCCAGAAAGTTTCTACTATCCAACCGGTTAGCATTTAGCTAGCAGTATAGTCGGATCCTGCAGCGGACACCCGTTTTACTGATACCATAAAGTTACTCCAACGTGCGGACACCCGTTTTACTGATGCCATAAAGTTATCATCATGTACCCTTGTACTGTCTTTTTTCAAAAAGATTTCTGAAATGTACCTGGTACATCGGAAATTTTTAATGTTTTTGTACCGTCCCTCAAAAAGCTTTATATGTTTCATGTACTTCGGCTTTGTCCAATTAAAAATAATTCATATGGACCGTTGTACCGACGTACCGAGGGACCTAATAATACTGTAATGTTTCATGTACCAGTTACATGCAATTTTGACATATCCTCTCCAACCCTGGTACGTAACAGTCAGAAGAAAGACTGTCCAGTCGACTGGGTTTTCAGGGTCCAGTCATTGTCCAGTCAACAGTCGACTGGATCTCTTCAGGGTCCAGTCATTGTCCAGTCAACAGCCGATTGGGTCTCTTCAGGGTCCAGTCTTTGTCCAGTCAACAGTCGACTGGGTGATTCAGAAACCCAGTCTTTATCCAGTCAAAAGTTGAATATTTGACTGGAATAATGGTAAAAATTTATAAAAAAACAAGCATGTCGTCATCGGGTGCTGTGGCAATTATTAAGTTGACTGAACAAGACCCGAAAACCTCGACCCCGCTTCGCGGGTCTCGCTTTTCCATACGAGAGAAACGCTTCAGCATGGAGTAAATATCAGCGGGAACTACATTTTTTCATGTATATTCATGTGTTTACTCAATGTCAGGTCTACTACATCAATACAATTTAACCAAAGTCAAACTGGTCCTCGACAAAAAAGACTGCTTCACGTAGAACAGGGTTCTTAACAACTACGGGCATAGGATGGGTGGGACGGGAGTTTGGAGGACGATATTCTGGATGATGAAGCAGTAAAACGTGTTGGGATTTTCTGGTGCGAGAAAGTGCCACATAGAGCTGTCCGGGAGCGAAAAATTCGAACATAAAACAACAAAAAGTCTAGAGAGAGCTTGCCCTTGCGCCTTGTGAACCGTTGCACTAAATGCGAGACTAACGGGAAACTGGCGCCTTGTAACTTTTGTGCCGGAAAAATCAAACTGAAAATCGATTCTGTGCAGCAAGTCGGTCTCTATAGTCTCTCCGTTCGTGTCCACAGATGCTACTGCAAGAGCCCTGCGACTGTACTATTTGACGAAAAAAATCGCTCCATTGACGATATCGGGGTGCAACGCGTTTCTCACTACCATAACCGGGACACTGATCTTGAGCTCAAGCTTGTGAGGAGGCAATACAGTTGGAGTGTATCGATAGGACATTTCCGGCACGATTGGGTTTCTTGTCGCTTGTTGTCCTCCCACATCGCCCCAGTGTTTCTCAATATTTGTTGTTGAGTACAATTTGAACTTCTCTCCTGGAGACATCTCTAGAATTTCTCTCTTGTGCTCGTCCACCAATGTATTGGTAGGACAGACCAGCATACGGTCAAGATGTATATCCCTGCGATCTCTTGACGTGACCCACCTCCGCAGAAACTTGTATGCTTACCAGGGACTTTAATTAGAATCCAAAGGTAGCGTGTGACGTGTGGAATATGTTTTTTGGTCAACTACATGAGTAAAGAAGAAATTTCTCCATCTTCGTCCTTACTCACTTGTCTGGTCAGATGCAAAAATTGGACTGTTTCCCACAACCTAGATACCCCGGGAATCTCATTCAGTAGAGAGACGTTGACATAGCTAATTTCTCCGTCTTCGTTCTCCACTAATTTCCGAGACGGTACGACTGGAAGCAGTTGCAAGTAGAACCCCGCCAGTATGGTGTTGAGGCCCCGAGTAGTGGTTTTGATGATGAAGCTGAATCTTGCGTAACTGGGCACCGTAGATCCTTCAGAATTGCCTCCATGTACTCAAAAAGGATACTCTGCATCATAAAAGACTCGTATATGATAATGCAATGAAGATGGTGAATGAGCTCGGCCCTTTTCGATCTCGGGCCGTACTTGGAAAGCTTTGCGTGCCTTTCACCACTATCTATGTCATCGATAGCAATTCCAATAAGGCTTTGTACAGTTCGGCCCCCCTTGTAAAGTGAAGCCGCGATTCCAGTGGTAGCACATATTTCTACGAACATTCCCTCAGATACGGCAATGTTGCGGAGGAGCGAAAGGAGATACGTTTTCCCCGTCCCCGCATGCCCTTGAAGGAAGAATGATTTTCCATCCACTGTTTGAGAGCTCAGATGAGGTCTGCGACCGCTTCCAGGTTGTCCTCTGCGATTATTTATTTATCCCTTGCATCTAAAAGAGCCTCCATAATAGTATCTAACGCCCTCCTCTGTTGTGAGTTCAGAGAGTCGTACTTTCTTTTTAGTCCTCTTGTGTGATCCCTAGACCTCGAGGCAACTTCCTGATCATGGGGAGCTCGCGTAAGTTCCGAATGAACGATAGCATTGCTGGAAGCCATATCCCTAAGAAAACGTACATCCCTAAGAAGTAATCCACCATGCCTGTCTGATATCTTAATCAGGCGGTCCACAATCTCCCTTTTCCTGTCAGATTCCCTTCTCCCTGGAATATAGGGAATCATGTACTCGGAATTATTCTCGAAGACACTCTTTGGATCCTCCCCATGTTGATACAGGGTCACGAACATGTATGGCAGATTAGCTGGCGTCGCTCTCATTCTCACCGCCTCGTCAAAAGATGCCTCCTGTTCATACCCATCCGAATAAAGCCCCATACCTACAGCCACGTCGCGGAAGGAGTTTTAGCTCATTCCTTCGAACCTTTTTTCGTCATTGAATGGTAGCAGAGGCCGGTGCATAAGAATAAGCCTCAATGCAAAGAGCTCGACGTTGCAGGGTGGAACAAATCGCATTCGGGCTACTATTCGCTCATTTAGTTCGAGCTTGACCAGATAATTCACGAGATTTACATTTTCTCTGAGTATCTGGATCGATTTAGACCGCATGCTGACAAGTAACGTCTTGTACAGCTTCACTGTTTCCATGTTCTTGAGGCAATTCATGTTTCGATATTCAGATGGCCTCTTAAAGTATCGTTCCAAGGGGGAATCTTGAGGCTGGCGGGGCAAATTACGGTTTAAAATGATGACAGGAAGCTCCTTGGGACGATGAATTTTGAACTCTGTGACTGTAGGTTCAATTCGAACATGTCGAAACTCGAATATTCGCCATGCCGCCTCCATGGAACCCATCAATCTACCGCGCATGTAAAGTAGAGCATCGTTTCTTATGGAGTCCTCCCGCTCGGAGTCTGCATCTGTTCTTCCCCGTATAGTCACTTCCTTCTCTTTCGGAGGCTTGAAGGTGTACTTCATCAAGTAAGCTATCGCTCCTCCTCCTTGCCTTCGCTCCACGTTTATGTGACATTTGTACCTCTTCGTAAGCTCCTTGTTGTAGGGAAAGACCTCTAAATCTTCCGTTTCCCGGCGGCGGTATATGACTCGATTACATATTTCATCTATCATTGTAGTCTCCTGAATGTTGTCATTACCGAAGCGGCAGCGACCGTCGCTAGTTCTCCCACGACAGTAAGCAGAGTGATGATGAATATTAAATTTTTTGACCATGCTCGTAGCTCTTCGTCCTCACCTGGCTGTGGAAGCTTTGAGATAATCATTTGTCAATTTTGTCCACGTCTTCTAACAATCCTCCTTCAAGAAACACTAGGATATAGTGGTGTGGTGTGTTTCTTTCCTGAAACTTCAGTTTAGAAGCTATTCCGACGCATTTTCGTCCAAAATGTTCCTCAGAATTCTCTCTGATTTCTTTCATGACATCATTTGCAATCTGATTGTATACTTGCGCAGCTAGATCAGGGCGATCAAAGACACGTGGCTTGCTCCTATGGGGCTGAAATGTGCTTCGGAGCTCGGTGTCTAGACCCAGCCGGCCCATTTCTTCCGTCCACGGGCTCATCGTCAACGTAACAAGTAATGAAGGTACCGAATTCCGTGCGACAATTGCCTGTAAATCCATAAGCTTCGACTCTCAGTACGCAGGGGAATTGATATGGTTGTCGGGTAGATACAGTATTCCAGGTTTATATGTCCCGTCTTCATCTAGAGCGGCAGCGTTCTGTAACTCGCGCTGTTCTACGATGCGGGACTCATGCTCGCTTTCAAGACACTTCAGCCTCATGTCCTCTATATTTGTCGCGGTTCGAAGAGGGTGTACTCGAAGTAGAGTCCCGGAGTCAATCAGAATATTGCCCGTGTACAAAAGACGCTTTGCATGCTCTGCCCAAGTCATACTGTTCACCTTATCACTACCTGATTTTCCAGAAGATGACCCACGGCTTGGAAGATAAGTGGCCAAATCAAAGGGGTCCTGACCCTCATAGGGGTAAAGAAGAGGGAAAGCTCTTTTTCCCGCAACTTTCAATGAAGTTTTCAGTAGCCTATACTTCAACCTGCGTTCGCCGGCGCTATTCACGTGTCTATCGGAATGTCACAAAAGCTGAACTGCTGAAGCTTCACTTCGAAAAAGACCGGCTGGGTCATTTGTAAATGACTGCAGATGAGTTGGAAGTCCAGCCTGATCTTCTTCCAAAGTTCCGCTCGACTCCCCCCATGTAAAAAGAGGCTGTCATTGTACCTCCATAGTTTCTGAACAGCACTCCCTCTGTAGTTGCATCCATCCCAATTTCTATCGGTACCCCTCTAATTCATCGGCGTTGTCTGCAACCCTCCTTACATCTCGAGATGAGCTATCTATTTGGCGAGAAAGACGGACATGGCTGCGCGAAGAGGCAGCAGCAGCACCACGATATATTTAAATTATGTCATGAAATAATCTGCGATACTCTTCCCAGATTATTTCAGGGCGCGGTCTCAGCTCTCGGAAGAGAATTGGTACTAGATACTATACATCGACGTTGTTGATCGCATTCTGAATCAGTCTTGAGCCGTGATCACGCTGCCGGAGACTCGACTCGCTGCTCGACCACAGATACGTATACCGTTTATCGCGAAGTGGTAGTGTCATCGCTACATTCCCCCGCAGTTTCAAAAACGATTGCCCACCTCGTGGTGCAAACTTCATGTCCATGAAAGTAAGAACTGCGGCAAAAAAAGAATTGAGCTGGACCGCGTTTGAGCGGAAAGATCGGAGATCATATAAGTCCTCGAGAATCTCATTTGTATGACGCCCGCGAAAAGTTTCGCCTTGGACGCGAGTTATTTTCATCCGCAGCAGTCCCCATCCAACTCTTTTCTTACTACTATAGCGCTGCACCACTTGCCGTTAGTTATATGTAGCGCCCAGTTCTCAAACGGACACTTTCTGACGCTATGATCACGGTAGTCGCACCGAGAACACCGCCTGCCCATGTTAGAGGGAGTGTCAAATAAAATACCCCTTCTGGAAGCAGGAAGACTCCTAGCATCCTCCGCCTCTGAATCCCTGGCTTAGTAAGCCAAAAATAAACCACGCTGCATACGAGCAACTGGAGACATGTAAACCCTATCACGGAGATCCCTTGTTTTCTCGGGTGCATTCTCACATCAGAGACATCAACAACTGGGCCGGACGGAACATAATCACCCTGCTCGGCCACACTCCTTGGTCGGGTTCAGGAACAGATATTTGTTTTCTTGGACGGTCTGCACCACTCCTCGCTCCACCTGCATTCGCCCTTGCCCCATCAGTGCCGGGCCTTGCCCCAACAGTGCCTTGCCTTGCCCGCCAGTGCGCAATCTTGCCCCACCAGTGCCCGGCCTTGCCCCACCAGTGCCCGGCCCTGCCCCACCGCTGTTTGGACGAGGACCGCCACTATTTTCTCGTGGAACTCCTCTTACCATATTTCGGGTGAGTGTTGGGGTATTATCTCGGTGTTGAAGCTGAATTGATAGATTCTCGAGATTCAAAGATGCCTAACTCTCGATGCGGGACAGAACTCGCTCACCCCTTTCCTATCCCGGCAGATGACGTCGATGACTATAGTTGATACGCGAGGGTTGACCAGTAAAGGTATTCTTTTTTCGGCACTGAGCGCTATGCCGAGGGATCAGATTATAACAAGATGTTATACTCCGCTCGCAATCGGACAGAAAGGCAAATGTAATAGATATTTTGGCCTTCTGTCGGATTGAGAGAACTAGCAGCACGGACAAATTTTTGTCGATATACTGGGCGTGGGGGTTTAGGCGCACACCAGGTAATCGCTAGTTGAACTGTTGTTGGTCTCCCTCGGTGAGCAGACCGGAGGCTCAGATCCGGGTTTATATAGACAGCCGGAATTATCGACACCTTACTAAATAGTACTGAAATTAAAATTTTCCTTTAAAAGATTGCCCCTACAGTACCAAAATAGACAATTGTTCCCCGTTCCATCGACAGTACTGTAGCCAAACATAATTTTTGTGGCCCAAATTTGGGGGAAAATTGGGTTGTTTTAATGATTGAAAAATAGGTTAGCGTATGTTCCAAAGCGCATCAAATAATTGGTACAAGTGGTCGGAAAGTCGGAGCTAGCGATAATGCCTGCAGTAGGAAGAAATAGCGCTCAGTGGAGGGGACGGTAGTTACTCGACCGGAATGATATCATGGACGTACCTTGCTGCACCTTGGTAGCCCTTGCCCATCAACAAAGCCCAATAGCGTGAATCATGATCAATTAACGGGCCAAAATCTGTCACAATATTTTCAGCCGCCGTCTTTTTCAGCTGTGTCTTATTCCATTCCACGTTCTTATAGAAAATATCGACGTCTGCGTTTGAGCCGGGATAATGATTCGTACATCCAATAGCCAAACTGTTAGGAAGTACAGAAACATCTGTCTTGTACCGGTAAAATTTGTGCTTCCCGCTGAAGTACTGGCGTACCTACTCCATAATTCCTCGTGGTCTGTAAGATTGCTGAAAAGTGACATCAGTGGCATATCGTGCCACCCGAAAGGTCCGGAAAGTTGATCCGTCGCTGAAGATACTTGAAATCTTGAACTCATTGGCAATGGCGTGTACATATGCATCTAATGCTTCATCACATAGCATACTAATAAAATCCATGATAATCCCTTGAAGGGCTCGCCCATTAGTATTAAATATCTTTCCAGAAAAGTCCCTCATTGTTCCGTGCTTACAAACAGTAAGAGACATGAAAAACATCTTTATGGGAATATTTAGATCGCTTTCCGCGGCCATTTTTTTAATTGCGGTCCATATGAAGGCGGAGGAGGTCATTAACTTCTCGTAACTCTTCAATTGTGAAGTTTGTCATCTGCATGATTGCAGCGTTGCCTCCATTGTGGACGGAAGTGTCGAAAATAGGGCAGTCATCGTCTCGGTCAGTGTCACTCTAACTCTCAGTAACGACGCCGTTATACTGATTGAGGGCTTGTTCACACTCCGCCGTTGCATCGATAACCATTCGCAAGGCTTGAGGAATGGTGATATGGTTAGCTGACGCCATTTTGAGTGTGTTTTTCATGTCTGTAAATACACTGAGGTGAACAGGGGGAGTTGAAGTAAAGACGAAAAATTTACAGGAAAGGAGTGGATCTTTTGGTAATCAGTTTGCCTTTTTCGTAATTAACCTCCCAATTTCGCAGTTTCCCGCCTTTTTAATCATATAATACTCTTTCATGAGTTGTCGACACAATAAGAAAACTAATCTCTCGTTTATGCATTGTTCTTACTCGTAATTGGTAGCTAGCTGCCAAGGTGCGCCATTTTCCCGGAAATAGTTCTTGTCCTTGGAAATTAATGCGTATTTCTGGAAATGATTGATATGCACTTCAAAACCTCTAGTAAATTTTGTAATATGCGTGTGTTTCTGCAACTGCAGTACATAATACCATTTCTAATGTCAGTCTCTAAATGGCTTACTGTGCGCGTTAACTATGCAGTTTGTGCAGAACGATCAACCCCCTATCTAAAAAATCGAGTATTTGTGAAAGTACAGGATCTTTGCGTAAGTACAGGATCCTTGCGCAAGAATGCGGGAGCTGCGGTTGAGACCTAGTGAACTTTGGTGCAAAGATTTATCGATGCTGTAGTTTGCTACTACTTCGACGGCTACCGGTAAATACGCGGCTGCAGTCGCAACCGCTTTTGATGGTCATGGGAGAGAGTGCAGGCTCGGCTCTTCCAGAAGCTTGGTTATGCGTGCTATCCTGGGGTATGGCGGCCATTTTGCACTGTTAATACTGTATTCATAATCCCTAAAATATTCAACTTCAATGCATTTCTGAAAGTTCATTGTCGGCTCCGGAAAATACAGCCAAGGGCTGTTCCATGTCAGCTACTTGCAATGGGGTACGTTGTAGGATAACATAAGCCTTAGAAAACATTATGATGCAACTTAACTGCTGATACATGCACCAGCAGATCGTGTAGAAAGAAATTCCAAGGTGTCGGGAGAGCGTTACTGTCCAGTGAGCGGTCGACACCTGGGTGGCAGTGGGGGGCTGTGTGAGGAGGAATGTGGGCAGCGGGGCTGTGGTGGTAGGCGAGGCCGCGTATCTAGTGCCGGACATCGCCACCAGCATGGTGAGCGGGTCTTTATAGAACGAAGGGTTATGTTTATTACAAGTTTCCTGTTGGGGCAGCACAGTAACGAAAGCGCTTTCTGTCCCTTTTTTATAGTGCCAAGAAAACACCCAAGAGACGGTGGTTTCAGTAAATCGACAAAAGCATTTGTGTGGAATGCTCTCATAAAATATAAAACGCAAACTCTGAAATATGAGTTTGAATTTCAAACCCATATTCAAATACAAACACACATAAATATTCAAACACGTACATTAAAACTCATTGAGAGCCCCCCTCGGTCATGCAAGGAGTAACATAGAGAAAATGTCGATGTTGTATGAACGAATGGCCATTCAGTGATTTTGTGAACAGATCAGCAGGGTTATTGGTCGACTCAATGTATTTCACAGAGACAAGTCCATTTTTCACAGTGTCAAACAGTAGTTGAATCGTAGTTAAATGTGCTTTATGCGGCGCATACCAAGCGCATCTGGAGACCACAAAATTGTTCCAAGATTGCCTTCGTGAACCATAATAGTATACTCAATTGGCAACAACAATTCCGCAAAAATATTCTTCAACCATGTCACTTGCTTGATACATTACGACAGAACATAAAAATCTGCTTCTGGGGTAAAAAATGCCGTAGACCTCTGAAGTTTAGAGCTCCAAATTACTGGCAAGGTGCCAACAGTGACGCAGTGACACCCTCCGGAGCGACGTCTCTCAAGATCCCTACGCCAATCGGCGGCGGACCAAGCAGATTCAATACAGTTGTTCTCTCGTGGAAACAATAGACCATAGTTATTTGTGCCGATCAAATAGCGGATGACCTTCTTCATGCATTGCCAATGTGATGACGATGGAGAGGAGGCGAATTTACCAAGCATGGAGACTTCAGTAGAAATGTCCGGTCTAGTTCGTGTGCTTAGAAACAACAGAGAGCCAAGTACGTCTTTCTAGGGAATGTATGTCATCAAGGCTGTATCTGACTCAGATAAAATCGGTTTTCCATCGTACAGACAGTGAGACACAGGCAGAGGAGCTGTAACAGGATTGGCCATTTCCATCTTCGACAGTCGAATGATCTGCTCAATTAGAGGCTTTTGATGAAGAATGATGCGGTCCTCAAGCTCAGTAATAGACACAAAAAGATAAAGATCAGTCTTTCCAAGGTTCGATTCGTCATAGTAGTTGTTCAGCATGCGCTTGGTCAAAATAATTAACTCTTTGGGTCCAAAGATACTTAGGTCGGCCACATACGCAAGCAAAATGCCCATATCAGTTCCCTTCAGGTACGTGAATAAGCAAGGAGCAGATTGACAATTCGTGAATCAAATTGAAAGAAGGAAGGCGGATTGTTCCTTGCACAAAAAGCGTGGGACCTGTCGTGTTCCATGAAGATACTTAAAAATCTTCACAGTGCGCCCATCTGCTTCTGGGAAACCAGGAATTCTAGGAGGTTTTACCCAAGCTGGTTTATCTTCGTGCATACTTGCGTGTAGAAAAGTTCCTTTCACGTCAATTTACTGGCGATCCCGGTTCTTTGCACTGGCGAGAGCAAGCACGATACGAAAAACTTCAAAGTTCAGGACCAGTGAGTACAAATTATCTCTCCCGGACGGCGACTGGAAACTTCCACCGGCAACCAGACGTGCTTTGAACCGCATAGGGCTTCCTTTATGGTCTCGTTTGAGGCGCAAAATAATTCCGGAAGGAAGGGCTGGACCATGAAAAACATCAGCGTCTGTGTAATTTCCGAGGTTGAAAATCGTGTTCAACTCTTTTTGGATTGCTTCAAGCCAAAATTCTGATTCCGGAGACTGCAGGACTTGACGAAGAGTAGGCTCATACTCTGTACTGATAGTCGTAGGTAAGACTCTACTGGCGAGTGCACATGAAGCTGAAATGTTGTTGGTGTCAACAACAGAAAGGTAGTCACCGAGTTCAGGGTCATAGGTTGAGTCCTTTTCTGGATAATGTGTGAGAGATCTAAGGACAGAAGATTCGTCTTCACCGGAGGTGGAGCTCGTGTCAGCTTCATGGGCATTCACCGTTGAGGCGATATCGTCTTCGTCTACATAGATGTAGTAATCGAGGGCAGGCGTGGTGTCTGTGGGAGACGTTCGAGGACTTGGGTATGCATGCGGTAGTCCTGGAAGTTCAGTCTCAAGAAATCGCACGTGCTTGGTATGGGCAACAACAGAAGACGTGGCTATTTAGTATATGCAACCATTATTATGGCCAAGGTTGATACCCTCGACAGGACGACTGTCTATTTTGCGGAGATCGCTCTCACGGATCATTACCAGTGCGAGACATCCAAATTGACGCAGATGTTTGATACATCGAGGATGTTCTTGAAATAGAGCCACGTAGGGTACCTCATTTGTTGAATGATGAGTAATGGCATTCTTGGCATTCAATACGTGCTGAAGAGCGTACGGACAGTACGAGAGCGGAATTTGTGCCTATTCGAGACAGGCACGGATTTGAACCATCGGAATCGCATTGTGGCGTTCAGCCAGTCCAGTCGAATATTATGTGTATGGCGAAGAAGTAGTGATTGACACCCCGAGTCGTTTCAGATCCTTTTGTGCCTTGAATAACTTCGAGCCACCATCAGTGTGCAAAGAACGGGCATTGTTTCCCGATTGACGTTTAAACCATTTGACAAAGGAGAGAACCACATCCGAAGCTTCACATTTGCGTTTCATGGGTGCAGCGTGAAGAAAGGGGATCTTTTCGTCGACAATGATTACGTAGTAAGAGAAGCCGTCTGAAGATTCTGTACCAGCACTAGTAACGTCTGCACGGAGATGTCCAAGTTTCAGTGCCGATGACAATGAGCAGCGAAAAAACTTTCGAAACTTTCCTTTCACACATGGAAGGCAATTCAATGGAGTACTGGTTGGTGCGGGTGAGACCCTAATTGGATCATTTTGCGCAAACTATCTTGTTTGCGGTGTGAACGAGCCTTTTGTGCCAGTGATCCACATGAGTTACGTTGAAGCTAGGGCCAGGCTTCGATAGATCGAGCTAGATGAGTTCTTCGTTCAAAAGATCTCTGTTGCCGGTATATTTGGCGTCAAAAGTTGAGTCAGAATCAGAATTGCAGTCTCCATGATGGGATAATGCGTGACAACGGCTGTTGGGGTGGTCATCTTGAACTATTTCAGAAACTCCCGTCATCTTGGCTGATTCCATTGGGCTTGTGTTTGCAGCCGGCGGGGCAGCAGCATCATCTGCGGTGATGTAATATAGCCTATCTTCGTTTCGAGCGGCAGTTCCGATTATGCGAAGGTTATCATAGAGGTCAATGATTAAGGCAGCATGCGGAAGAAAGAGGACAGCCAGGTTCTTTGCCGTGAGTGCCGGTATAGATAGAAGGCTCATAGCAATATTGGGTGACAAAAGTGTATTGCTCAAAGTCACTGTAGTTTTGTGCCCTTCATGTGACCACGTAACAAAACGAACAACTCGTTCTATTGCCCTTATTTCTGAGTCGTCACAAAGTGCAATGGGAATATCACAGAAGTCGCTTTGTGAGAAATGTTCAATCGAAGGAGTAAGGTGAGTGGTTGTGCCGGAGTCAAGCATCATCATCTCTGTTGATTGGTTAGGCACATTTGCACGAGCCATTGCCGAACGGTTTGTAGTTGAGGATGATTTGTTGGATCCGGTTTTCTTCCAGAAGGCCTCGAACTTCCAGAGGAGCCTGATTGAGTTGACTCTCTACCAGATCCTTGCTGAGACTGGGTACTGCTAAGGTTCAACTGGTCGTTCCCATTCAGTGGGTTGAGAAAACAACGGTCAGTGCTGTGTTTGTCTCTTTGGGTGACAGCAAAAAGCCGCTTTGCAGCATTAGCTTTCTCAATTTCTCGGTGATATGAATTGCCGAGAGTTCTGTTCTCATCAAGTAGGCGAGTGGATACCAATTCCCATGTGGTCTTATCCGGGGACAATGTCTTGATGGCAGCGCATACCGCGTTAATATGGCGGGCAGCAACGGGTGATACTAACAAAGCAACGGTAAGTTCCTCCGGTAGCTTTGTATCCAATGCCGCAAGTTGTTCAACAATTCCGGCCATTCCATCAATATGACAGCCGAGATTTTGCTTCACGTACAAGTAGCGTAGGTTTATAAGCTTACAGAACTTAGTAATTCGTGATGCAGTGGAAGGTGACGCGTAGCGGCTTTCAAGTCGTTTCAACATACAATGCGGGTTTCCTATCTCTGTCTGAACTACTCGCAAAGCTTCATCGGATAAAGCCGAAACAATCAACCCAATTGCTCTTCTCTGTGCCGCCTCGAATTCACTCCGTTTCCCATCCTCACCTGCTTCCGGATTACGGTTCTGTTCGAGAACATGAGCGATTCCTTTGGCATCACAAGCTGACTCAATTCAGATTCTCCATAGCTTTTCGGCGTGCTTCTCCTCTAAGGGCTTAGTTCTAATCTTCTCGGTCTCTATGATTGAGGAATATTGTATGTTCTTCTAAAGCGCTGATGTAGGCGCTGGGCCATAACCTTATAGAAAGAAGTGTTTTGTTTATTACAAGTTTCCTGTTGGGGCACCACAGTAACGAAAGCGCTTGCTGCCCCCTTTTATGATGCCAAGAAACCACCCAAAGGACGGTGGTTTCAGTAAATCCACAAAAGCATTTGTGCAGAATGCTATCGTAAAATATAAAATACAAACTATTCAAACTCATATTCAAATACAAAAATACATCCATATTCAAACACATACACTCAAACTCACTGAAAGGTCTACGCTGTGCTGCCCATGAGTCGTCCTGCCAGATGGCCTTCGCTACAGACTCCTGTTACACCCGATTTAGTTGTGTTTTGATGTGTGCGGGTGTTGCAGCCAGGACTGTGGGGTCGAGGAGGCCGATATTGGCGGGGTAGGGGTAGCCAGACAACCAGAGGTAGAATCGCCAGAAGGGCGACCGTGCTTGGCCGAGGAGAGCAGAGGCTACCGGAGATCTGTACACGGTGGCCCGCCCCCGGCATGAAGCCACCATGAAGGAACAAGCTGGCAAGAAAAAAGCCGCGGCAACCGATGCAAATGGGCATGGAGGCTTAGTCTCACGCTCTGTCAGGGAGGTTTACCCCGTGGAGTGTCGCGTGCGAGGACCATTCCAGCGCGTCGAACTCATCAGAGGCAGAGGATGTTTGTTGCGGACCATGATCTGGGTAAATCGGCGGGGGAAGAGATCCTCAGAACCAATTACCCTGAGAAGGAGGTGTTGCGAGCGAAAAAGTGCTACCGTGGTATTGTTGAACGAACAAAAGGGAGTGTATATAGAAGAGAGTTGAAAAAGCTACAAGCAAGTATAAAAGGGGCAGGGTCTACCACCGACGCTCTGCGACCAGCTTAGGAAAACGTTTTCTTGGGTCTGAAGTTGACTCTCAACTTCCTACTACTCGGGACTTGGCTTGAAGTTGTCTGCCAACTTGCTTCACCTCCACTAAAGGAAGCAGTTTACTCGGCTTATATAGACTTTTGGCTACCCCAAAAGTCTCAAACGAACATACTAATAACCATAAAATGTATTCACGGTAATCGTGTGAACCAGGGAGACTATTAGAAGATATTTACTCAAGGTAAATATCTAGGTGCCATACCCATGCCAGCCACCCATCGGCCAGGGGTAGGAATTGATGTGGCCATTATATAGACCTTTCAGAGCTACTTGTAGTATCACCCACAACCTGGAACTGTACTGACATCTACTATGACAGCGTGTCCTAAAATGAAAAAAGTCAACCGATGAATTTGCCACACTCACCCAAATTAAAAATATCTTGCAAATTCAAAAACTGTAAAAATATATTCCCAATTCCGATACTGTATACAATCATGGTCCTCATCTAGAGTTTTTTTCGTGTGCGAATTTGCGCACATCACGCCCTCTCGCTCAAGACGAACATCCCGACTCGTCACTGCTCTTCTTCTGCTTCCGTTAGTGTTCGCTGTCTTATTGATAAAATGTATGGTCTCTCAAAGGGTACGGATGCAACTGATTACCAATATGATGCTCTAAAAAGTAGGTTCGCATTACTGGTACCTCACTTTGTAGCATAGCCTCATCTATTGGTTTGATAACATCGAGGTGGGGTTGAATACATTCTTCTTCCGTGACTCTTCCGAATCTTCCAAGAGTGAAAAAATATATGTGATATGCAAACTCTTCTGGAAGATGCCGGAGGAATGGATGTCGATAAGAAAAGAAGACGCGCATCATCAAGAACGAATCTTCGTAAGATAAGTGCGGTCCATGTAGCGCCCTAAAACATAAACGGATGCTTATCATGAAATAAGAAATGACCTGCGCATCGTTCGCATCCTCGGAGATATTGCGCAGCCAAAAAGATAATCTTCTTCTTCCGACTGTATGCTGTGCATGGTTGTGAAGCAAGCTAGAGATGAAGTTGTGGTGGACGGTCCGATGAATGGCCGCGACCAGCTCCTGACGTACTGGGACCTGCACGAGGTCCTCTCGGGGACGACCAGAACCTCTTCTGGGCGGGTTGTTGTCTCCTGAAGGTCCTCCTCTGGTCATCATCACTGCTTCAGGAGGATCCTCGCCGCCTTCAACGTTCCCAATTTGTGGCGGAGAAACGTAAGGTTCCCATAGACGATACGGGACCAGCCTGTATTCCATATCCGGGGGTAAGGCGTAACCTCTCAGTCGCACGCCTTGGTTGTTCTTGAGAAATACGTAAATTGGACGGATAATATTCAGATACGTTTGCGACAAGTCTCCAGCAGCTACCATTCCATATCTTCCTATAGAGTAATGATATATTACCTCCACAAACTCTGGACCTGCTTCCGTGAACCTTCCGTTTTGGAATGAAAATAGAACTCTTATTAATAGTCGGAAATCTTCTTGAGGTAGCAATGGTCCGTTCAACGTACGAAAACATAGGCATATATTAATGTAGAAATGGATGATTACGTGGAGTTCGTAGTAGTCCCGCGTAACCGAGATGATCCATTCCCAGGCCCTTTTTCCTCCCATAGGAATCATTCTATAGTTAAAGATGAGTATGCCCCGTGGTTGCGCATAGTC
The DNA here is from genome assembly GCA_002205965.3 of Kappaphycus alvarezii. Classification (NCBI taxonomy): domain Eukaryota; phylum Rhodophyta; class Florideophyceae; order Gigartinales; family Solieriaceae; genus Kappaphycus; species Kappaphycus alvarezii. The sequence goes on from NADL03000750.1 coordinate 1,079,205, forward strand.
CTGTGTGAGAAGGAATTATTCAGGCCTCTGATGGTAAGGGACCAGACGACGTGCATGGATGGCCCTCCTTGATCTCTTCCCTGAGCTTGAACAGAGCTGATAGTGCGGGTGTCTTTCCTCCGTGACGATGCAAGGGTTCGAGTACTTGGTTTGGAAAGCCGGCCACTTCACAGCCTGCTGCATTGCTTTTCCATGTACTACAAATACTTTAGAGCCAACTGAAAAGGTTCTGACTGCAGGTTCTGCATCCTTATTTATTGTCTGTGTTAGCGCGCGGTGTGATCTCCAGCCTTCGGTGGCCAGTAGTTCAACTTCCCTACTCTCTTCATCGATAATATTTGTTTCCATGTCTCTCTGTAACATTCTAGGAGCCCTTCCGTACATTAGCTCGAATGGTGAGCGTCCATTTCTTCCTCTTCTTCGACGGTAGCCGTATAACACTTTTGGTAAGCATCTTCCCACTGGATTTTATTCTCCGACATAGTTTTCGATATTGCTCGTTTGATGGTTCCAACCATCTCTCCGCTTTCCCGTTGGACATAGGAGCGTATGCGAGAACGGTCTTCAGCTGAATCCCTTTCTCTTCCAAAAAACGAAGCAGTGAAGTTGCAGTAAAACAAAGGGCGTTATCCGAGATATCCTTTTTGGAAGACCAAACGGTTCAATTATTTCTTTTTCGATGAATCTCAGTACCACCTCAGCATTTGCCTCCTCGACTGCAACTGCTATTGGCCATCCAGTAAGATGTTCCACCCCTATAAGGAGATATTTGTTTCCGGAAGAAGTTTCCTTGAACGGGCCCGCGAAGTCAATTGAGAAGTTTCAAAGAGACCGGAAACTGGAAAACTTAGAGTTGTCTTATACTTCCGTATGGAGTGAATTTTTGGCAGTTGTCGCAGCTTTTCACGAAATTATAGACGTCCTTATGGATACTGGGCCACCAGAATCTCTCAGTTACGAATTTTTTGGTTGTTTCGAGATCCCAATGCCCTAGCTCATCATGGAAAGTCCTCAAGATCTTCATTCTTTCTTTCAAAGGGGCCACTAGTCGGGGACCGGCTTTAGTGTGCCGGAAGAGTTTCCCATTCCACAATGTAAAGCCTTTTGATTCCTGCGTACCCAATTTCTGTGTTCAAGATCAACCTTTCTCATTTCTAGTCCATCGAGGAATTTGATCAGTCCGTGAATATTAGCTTCGTACTCGTTATCGTTCGGCAACTGCAACTCGGCGACTCCGACGATGTCCTCCGAAGCTTTTTCATTTGGAATCAGTGCGTCCCTCAAGCGGGATAGGTAATCGGCAGGCTGATTATTGCGTCCGGGTCTATACACAATTTCAAACCGATATTCTGCGAAAATGTCGAGCCATCGGGCCAAGCGGTGATGTACATCCTTCTTTTGGAATGCTGTTTAAGTGCCTGGTGATCAGTTATCAAGACAAATTTCTCGAGTGATAAAAGGTATACGCGAAACTTTTTCAGCGCGAAGACGACAGCTAGCGCTTCTTTCTCGCAGACTGAGTATCTCTTTTCCGCGTCATTCAGAGTTCGGCTTGCGAATTGAACAGGGTGTAGTCTTCCGTTTTCATCTTTTTGGGACAAAACGGCACCCAAAGACCGTTCTGAGGCATCTGTCTCCACAACGAATGGTCTCTTGAAATCTGGGTACATGAGAACTGGGGGGACACATAGCTTATCTTTAAGCTCCTTAAATGCAGTTTCCATTTCCTTGTTCCAGTAAAATTTTCCGTTCTTCGTAGTGCTGGCATGTAACGGTGCTGCAGTCTTGGCGAAATCTTTGATAAATCTTCTGTAATATGAGGCCAGTCCTAAGAAGCTTCGGACCTCCGTCTTTGAAGCGGGCCTTGGTGCCAACTTTATTTTTTTCGTTTTCTCTGGATCCACTCTAATTCCCTCTTGGTCGACGATATGACCGAGTAATTGGATAGAAGTTTTCGCAAAGAAGCATTTGCTCAACTTAATTTTCAAGCTATACTCCGATATCCTCTCCACAACTGTCTTGACGTGCGAGATGTGCTGATCCAATGTTTCTGAGAATATGACGACATCATCGATATAGACTCTTGCGAATGGAAGTCCTTTCAAAACCTCGTTCATCATTCTTTGGAATGTAGCTGGTGCATTCATGAGACCAAAAGGCATCACTTCGAACCTGAACGTACCGCTTTGCTGGTAAAGGTTGTTTTTTCCTTACATTTTTCATCCAATGGAATCTGCCAATAGCCAGTGTAAAGGTCAATTGAGGTGAAATATCTCTCCTTCAGGTCTCGAGGATTCTCCATATTTGGAATCGGAAATCGATCGGGTATCATTCTCTGGTTCAGTTGTCGGTAATCGACGCAAAAACGCAGCTTTCCATCCTTCTTTGGTGCGACCACAACTGGAAACGACCATGGGGATGAAACTGGTCGAATAATATCATTTTTCAGCATACTTGTAACATTTTCTGAGATAAATTGGTCATATTTTGGCGGTTTACGTCTAGGCTTGTGGTAAATCGGTTGAGTGTCGGTAAGTTCGAACGAGTGAGTAACCGGTACACTTGCTTGTCTTAAATCTGAAACGCTCCATGCAATTACTTCGGAAGATGTTAACATGTCGGATATTTTCAGTGAGGCGGGGGCGGGAAGGTGCTGCACTTTTCCTTGGATTTCTGCCATTTGGCGCCCTTTTTCTTCTTGATCCTCAACCTCAATATTTTGAAGGACCTCTTCCGTCGTGCTCACATCTTCATATGGAATTCGACGTATTCTTATTTTCTTTGCAAAGGTAATCTTCTTTCATGGTCCGAATTCTGTCCTTTGATTCGATATCATCGCAAAAAGAAACACATTCGGGTTTCAAACTTATCCTAGAATTCCAGTCGTCATCTGTTTCAAACCCAGAATCATAATCGTCCCATGCCATGTTCATTACCCCCGAGGGTACCCTTTCTCCACTTCCGAAAGTGTTAGTTGTTCCAAATCTTCGCTGTCATAGCTAGAAGTGAAATCTTCACTGTCCGTTTCTTTTAAATCTTCAGGATGCGTGCTTTTGTCGAAATCCAGGGCATCTTCACGGTTTGCCGTCAATATTAACTGAAACCATTTGGTTGCCCAAGTCAATGCATGTTCCTAGTCTTTCCATTGTGGGGCAGCCAATGATTGCATCGAAAGGGAGATCCGGCATGACAAGAAAGTCTACATCAACTTTAGAGTCCCCAAAGAACACGGAAACCTTGTCAACAGTGCCCATGCATTTTGAGACGGTTCCATCCGCTACAGTTATTTTTCGAGTCGTTGGAGTAATTTCGAGACCTAGATCTGTCACCAAAGTTTCTGAAATGAGGTTTGGAACAGCACCCGAATCGAAGAGAGCTTGGTTTTCATACCCAATACTTTGACTGGTACCAGCTTAAGACGTCTTGGTGCTGTCGAGGCCGATTGAAGAAACAGTTTCTTACCCTTAGCGACTTATTAGACCTGATAATTTTTTTGAGTTCTTTTCTCGCATCCTCTGCGTCGCCCTCAAAAGTTGACCAAACGTTATCCCAGTTGGGGCCGATGCAAGCTCAGCCACCAAATTGTACCTCTTCACATACTCTAGTACGTCCTTAGAGATACTCTTAACTTTCTTACTTTTTTTCTTCTTGGCCGGAGTGACTCCCACTCCTGGAACAACTTGATCAGACCTCTTGGTTCGAGGAGGTACAGGTGCTGGGATATGCTCCAGCATTCCATACTCTAGCCTAGGTTTCTTCGATAAAATGTTCCCTTCCCCATCCCTTTTTGTCACATTGACTTGACTAATCTCTTCAGCGATGGATACGTTACCAGAATCCGTCAACCTTTGATCCCTTCTATTTTGTAAGATTTTCACCTCTGGTCCTGACTCACTCCTTGCTTCCGATAAATTTGCTCTTCTGTTGTCTTTAGACCAGCAGTTACTTTCATGATGCCCATGTCGACCGCACTTTGCACAACGAGTGTTTCTATGTGGATTATCAGGCACCTGTTTGCAAAGTGTCCAGGCTTGTGACAGTAAGAACAGACTTCTGCTGCTTTAGGGGCCCCAGACTGGTTCTTCTTAATGGTAAGAGTAAGGCTTTCCAACTGCGAGGTTATCATGTCAAGTCGATTATCGAATCGGGTTTCCAACCTTTCTTCCAAGTTTTTGACATCGCTCCTGACAGATTTTAATGCCGCTGCACTAGTAGCCGGCCTTTGATAATTCTTTTCAGGATGTACGATAGACATCGATGTGCGGGTTTCCCTCGGTACCTCACTCAGTGACTGAAACGTCTCCGAATTTTTGACAAATTCTACTATGGTACCCTTCAGTTCATCAAAAGTGTGAGGGCCCTTGATGAGGAGGAAATCGGAGAGCCGCTTATCCCCCATAGCCGCCTTACGCAGCATTCCGTACTTGGCTTGGGCGTTGAACCCAGCCTTTTCATAAAGATCACACAAGTACACCAATGAGCTTAACAAATCGTCGAAGTTGAGCCGGGCCTCTATGGCGGTACGAATCATCTCATCTGGTTCTACCTCCTTAGCATACTCTTTCACAAGCCACTCACATACCTCACCGAAGTTACGCCCATTCCCGTTAAGAGACCACCCTTCGATAAACTTGGACTTATATTTGTGCTTTGCGTCACCATGAAGATAGGCGAAGATACTTGCGGCCTTCTCTTCATCGCCCTTCTCTCGCATCACAACGTTAACATATGTGTAAAAAACTCCTCAACGTCTTCAGTCTTGCCCCTTGTGAACGTTATACGAGCAGCGTTGAGATCCATGATTACAGAAAAGAAATCCCCCGAAGTGTTCCTTACTACTGCTCAACTCGAACACCTCGGGTGCAACCCCCTCCACAAGAGTACCAAATGATAGGGGTAAATAGGCGGGGGAAGAGATCCTCAGAACCAATTACCTTGAGAAGGAGGTGTTGCGAGCGAAAAAAGTGCTACCGTGGTATTGTTGAACGAACAAAAGGGAGTGTATATAGAAGAGAGTTGAAAAAGCTACAAGCAAGTATAAAAGGGGCAGGGTCTACCACCGACGCTCTGCGACCAGCTTAGGAAAACGTTTTCTTGGGTCTGAAGTTGACTCTCAACTTCCTACTACTCGGGACTTGGCTTGAAGTTGTCTGCCAACTTGCTTTACCTCCACTAAAGGAAGCAGTTTACTCGGCTTATATAGACTTTTGGCTACCCCAAAAGTCTCAAACGAACATACTAATAACCATAAAATGTATTCACGGTAATCGTGTGAACCAGGGAGACTATTAGAAGATATTTCCTCAAGGTAAATATCTAGGTGCCATACCCATGCCAGCCACCCATCGGCCAGGGGTAGGAATTGATGTGGCCATTATATAGACCTTTCAGAGCTACTTGTAGTATCACCCACAACCTGGAACTGTACTGACATCTACTATGACAGCGTGTCCTAAAATGAAAAAAGTCAACCGATGAATTTGCCACACTCACCCAAATTAAAAATATCTTGCAAATTCAAAAACTGTAAAATATCTTCCCAATTCCGATACTGTATACAATCATGGTCTTCATCTAGATTTTTTTCGTGTGCGAATTTGCGCACATCAGACCAGAAAGCTTTAAGGCACTATTAAGTAGGCCGGCCTAAGCACATATTCTGTGCATTTGGAACCGGACCAGGGGTCTCAGACTTGGTCGAGGAGGTGCATAGTGCGGTGACACCTCTCAGTCTTTGTCCGTAGGGATGTTATCCGTGAAATTCCGGTTTTTCCATCGGAGCGCCAGGGAGGTCGAATCCTTCCCGTAAGAAGTCGCAGAGAGGGAACTCAGCGGCGGAGGCAGCACAGTCTTGAGGGGAGTAAGGGGCAAGAACATCCGCGATTTGTGCGAGTTGAAAAGGAAACTACCGGCTGGACTTTCTCGCGCGAGGAAGTGAAGCGCTCGCCAAATACTATTGAGGGTCCTCACGATCATCTCTTCTTCGGTGTACCACTTGTTGAGGCCGACACCGCTGTCCTCGGCGATCGTAGAAAAAAGCAGATGGACCATGTGGCAACGTTACAGCATGCAGTGGACGTCAGAGCGGAAGGGTTTTTCAATCCCCCTGAGACAAGAGTCCCGAGGGCCTGGACAGCTTTTGATAGGATAGCGTCGCGAGCTGAGTTTAGACAGCAGACCACGGAAGTGTGCGAGTGTGGTCTTCATCGAGTCGATCACAAAGGCCGGGAAGTCGATCTAGGTCCTCATCCGATTAGGGAACAATGATATGTGGCGGAAGGGTGGTGCTGGCGGCGTTAGCAGTATCAAGATGGACGCGCTAGCGGCGAGTTTAATGTGACTGTTGGGGACTTATCCCGGCAGAGAGTGAATAGAGAACTTTTGTAGGACGAGTTTCGTGGAATTTTCCGTCCACAGCGTGGAAAAATTGTCAAATATCCGAAGGGTATCTACCGATCCCTCGGAGGTGTGCAAGTGCAAAGCTCCTGGTGATTACTGGGAAATAAATAACCTGCGGGGGTCAATCCAAGGAGGGGAAGAAAGTACTACGCAGGGGAGCTCTTGTCCCCATCGACTGTGCCCTCTGGCCGATAGACTCAGCTATCCTCCCGATCCTCGCTCACCTGTTGCCACTGTGCTCGCGATTAGCGTCTCTTTACACGGACCTCCTACAACGCTAACGACAGTCATAGACCTAGGAGGTAGGTCTTCATCTAAGGTCAGGGGACCATACGACTCCTCAATGTTTGTACCGTTTGAGAATTATCAAGAGTGGCGCGGTAAAATCGCAAGATGGGCAGACTGGATTGAATCCGTTGCTCAGAAAGGAGCCTACAAGATGTGAAAGACTGTGTATGCCACGCTTGCACGTCAGTTGTACGAGAAGTATCTACCTGATGCTCAACAATCGATAGCTGAAGAAGCTCAGAAGAACAGACCATCGACAATAAGCAAGAGAATCAGATCATAGCAGTAAACAGACCGTGGACTTAGTAGCTAAAGACCCGCCGCTGGCGCAATTGACCAGGTTGATTTCATCGTTCAATAAGGTCACCTCTTGCCGTCGAGGACGAAGGAAGACATATCAGTATTTGTCTCCAGGTTCCGTGGTTTGGCCGCCAAGCACTTGATGCACCCGAACAGCTCATCATCTCTTCAGCTGGGAGAAGTTTTAGCAACTAAATTGCTAAACAGTGCCAACCTGGAGGAAAAGAACTTGACGAATACTACGCAGCAATTCATTGCATTGGCAGATCAAAGGCTTCTGATCATCCATTTTCAATTGAAGTGCCGAAGATTGCTGTGGATATTCTTGTACAGTCAGCTCAGGAGCTACATGAAATGGCTAAAATTACGGTGATGATACAGCAGAATCCGGCAGCCACGCAACACCGAAGAGCCTTTAATAAGTTCCGAAAGGATGTGAGGAAAATGTCGTCCCAATTGGTGGAACTGGTTTGTTGTATGGAGAACTCCAATACACGGCAATCGGAGGACTTTGTGATTTACATCATCATGGCTACTAAGAACCAAACCGCCTTCATCTGGAAGATACCATAATAGTGTTGGAAAATCTGTTATTAACGAAGTCGAATCCTACGACGACGGAGGCTAAACAGATCCAGTCCCTCGCCGCCGGATGCGTTCGATAGAGAAGAGCTTCACAGAATTGTCTCGAGGCTTCTCCACTTGGAACAAAAATTCAGAGAAGAACGGAAATTTATCCCAGGGTTCCACTCAGCGGAATAAAACCGCGAAGAATAGGTGGAAGAAGAAGAAACGCAAGCCAAAAGATGATGATAAAAATAACGGCGATAAAAAGGATGACAAAGGTGCATTGGAGGATGGTAATTACTGCTTCGATTGCGGCAGTAAAATAAATGTCGCCCGCGATCCGACCTGTAAACAGCCGATCTGTAAACAGCCGTATTTTCAAGCCTGATGATCCGGAAGCAGCTAGAACTCAAAAAGGAGGGAAGGATGGCGAATATAGTGAGCCTTTTTTCCAGGGAGGCTCCGGATATCAGCAAGGCAAGTAAGCCTAGTCTCTACCCTCGGAGCCGAATCGGACATCAAGGAGGGTCAATGTGATACAAAACGCGATCTTTGACAGTGGATGCCCTAGAAACGTGGGGGCATCGAGTCAGCCGCAGCGCTGTCTTTGGCGTCAGGACAGGAATTCAAGATCAGAGACCTGGACTATGAGCCGTTTGTAAATGAATATGGGGAGTATTTGTGGTGTGTTAAGCGCACACGAGCAGATAAAGGAAGAAATATGGTTGAAACTTTGGTTGAGGCTGGCTGGGTTAAGCCGGCCGCTCCAAACCAGGGTTTATATATAACTTGAGATAGCTACAAACTAAAGGAAAAGGCAATCCAACAGTAGCGAATTCAAAGGTTTTCCCGTAAAATAGCCCTGACGTTATCATAATTAGCGCTTTCAGAATTGCAGTCGGCACGAATGACATACTCTGAAAAGATGTAAGAAGTACATTGGTCCAAGTGGCATGGGATAGCAAGGCGAATTTTGATTGGTAAAGCAATGATATAATATCCCAGTGTGCAACTCGCCCGTAACTATTCCAAGTGTACAAATGGGGTCAAACGCTGTGTTCAGAACTCTAAGGAAAGTGTAATGACAGCAAAGTGCCTAGTAGCCCTGGTTGCAAGGTTACCAGTGGTTTGAATCTAAAGTACAGTAGATGCAGTGAATTCTTGTAAAGGTCTGTGAAGTGAAATACAACAGTATTGCAGTGAACCGCACCTTACGGTCTGTATTGGGGATAAGCAACTCCGAGATTTGCGAGTTTTCGCTTTCACAATACCAATATATGTGACAGAAGGTGATGGGATGCTGCTTGTCGGCAATGAAGTTCTGTCTAAGGGCATGATATTGGGCCCGCAGAGTTTGCTTTCTGTCCCGGCAGGTTTGCTATCGGATAAACCGTTCCTGTATCTAACCTAGACCGAGCTGATCGAACCAAAAGAGCTAAAGGGTACAAGGGCGTACCTTCATATACTTCCGTCGAAGACTGGTTTCTTCCGATTCCTGTTAGGGAGCCTTATCCTCTATTCTTCTCTTTCATCCAACAACGAAAGTCAATTTTTGGCTCCTGAGAAGATGAAGAGTTGTCCAGCAGCCAGGCGATTTGCCATAAGGTTGCACGGCACAAGCACTTGCCAGGAGATGACATGATCGAACTCTGCAAACGTGGCAATATCTTTATTCAAGTTCTTACGCAATCATTGAAATATTCTCGTAGCAAATGTCATTCTTGCGAAATGTCTGGTGCTCCGCTTCGATCCAGGAAGGTTTCTATGGGACTTCTTTTGATAAGCTTTGACCACCATGTTTCAAGTAAATTTCTTCTTTGTAACTGAGTTGGGATGTAAACCAATCCTTCACATGATTGATTACGCTACTGAATTTTCAATTGCAGCCAACATGAAATCTCTAGAAATGGAGCCAACCGCCAGAGCGTTCAAGATCTTTTGGTGCAACGTACATGGACCACCGAAGGTTGTCTCTGGAGATCTCGAGTTTAGCAAGGAAAAGTTCTTGGTTGCGCTCAGCTACCTGGGTATCAAGTTCGAACAAAGACTGGCTCTACGCCACAAGTTAGGAGTTGTGGAACGGAAGAACTCGGTATTGCGTCTCCTAATTCAGAGGTTGGTCAACGACGCAAACTATTTCAGAGACACAAGAGATGTGAAGTCTGATATCGATGAATTGCTGACAAGAGCAGCATTTCTCTCGCATGTACTTCCTGGGAACAAAATTATGAGTTCGTTCGAAATGGCCAAGGGATATACTCCCGCCCTCGCGGGCATGGAGCAGTCACCGATCACTTCAGATCTCTCCAAGGCATATGAGGAGCAAATTGCTTACCGAGCATTGCAGAATGTTGCAAAAAGACCACAGCCACGAGAATTACCTCGGAATAGACTTCGCAAGGATTGCCACGTGTACTTCTTCCGTCGTGGAGGAGATTTCGGTACATGGCAGAGAGCATTTGTAAGAAGTACAGAAGATGAAGCTGTCTTGCTCTCAACCAGCACAGAGCATCGAGGTATGTCAATCCGGGCCGCGTATGAGGACGTCCGGCTCCTGCCTTGCTCTTCCCTTCTCAAAGAGCTGGACAAAGTGGACTTTGTCTTTCCAAAGTCTTACTCAGTACTAGATTTTCCGAGAGAACTTCTTGAAGTAACAAACAGCGTCTTAAAAGGACAAAATGTAGGAGATGACGAAGAGCCAGAGCAGGTCCTACAGAAAGGAAACATGCTTGAAAAACCGAGGAAGTTTCGATCTTCATGCCAAATGACGATCATACGAAAGCCGACGAGCTTCCCAGCCAGCCATAGATAAGCAAGAAATCTGAGCAGGAGTAAGCGCTGTGGGCTGAATTTCTCTCCTCACATTCCCGTACTAAATCTCCAAGATACATCATTGGGATGATATGGGATGTTGGCAAGAAAGGGTACGCAGCAGTATCATCTCTGGCGAAGTAAGTACGATCTGGTAATGTCGAACTTGTAGAGCTAGGGAAGCCTTATGATCCTCCCGAACCTGAGAAGGATATCAGGTTCACCCGGCTTTAAACTCCGCCTTCATTGCCACATCAGCTCCAGCAGCAGGAGCAAAACATCTTACAGAAGATTAAATCGGTGATCAAATCCAGTCCTGTTAGCGAAGGATTTAGAGTTCGCACCACGTTGGGTGATAGACAAGGATATTGAAAAGGAAAAGGGCAACTATAAAGGGTGCTACGAGGAAGTCTGAGCACGTTCCCTTCCTCCCGATGCGAACATCATAACGTCCCATCACTTCTTTGAGGTGAATAAGGATAGAGAGTAGTCCAAGCTCAAGCTCAAATGTCGATTGGTCATGCATGGAGACCAGGATGCGGACAAATAATGGATTCGAAAGGACTCGATGACAGCACATTTCCCAATCATCTGTATAGTCCTATCCATCGCAGTCTTCCTTAACTTCTTGCTTACTAAAATTGACATAAAGAGAGCGTATCGTAAGTCACGGCACCTAGTACGCCAGACTTTCATTCGCCTTCCAAAGGATTAGGCTTCGGCGGCCGTTTTCTACTGGTGCCTTATCCTTGGTTCCTTCACCACGATTCTAGTGGATGTTCTTGGCTCCACTCCAAACTCGAACGTCGTCAGCTCCTGACAATTTTTGGCGAGGAACGATTGTAATTCTTCTGCGCTTTACTCGTCCAGCGACAAGGGGCGGTCCCTGGAATTCTTGTTTTTCAGCACTGGGCGTTATTCGAAAAGAATCAGAGTAAAAAACAAAATGTTATTCTCTGCTTGTAATCTAGCAGAATGTCAAATCTAATAGATATTTTAACGTACTGTCGAATTGGAATAACTCGCAGTACTGACAAACGAATATGCGATGCTACCAGATGTGGGTGTTGAGCGCAGAAAAGGTAATATATGGTTGAACTGTGGGTTGATGCTTCCGGTAAACAGGCCGGAACATCAGACCAGGTATATGTACATCAGACCAGGTTTATATAGAAAAAGTGCTCAACACCAGCAGAGATAAATTGTAAGCAAACGATACTGAATTCAAAGGTATTCTAGAAAAAGAGACCCCAGAGGTATCAAACTACAAGGTTCTAAAGGCTCATGTAGCAGCCATCAGTGTAACCGACAGCGATAAACATCATGGCAAGTCCCATTGGGCCAATTGGCAAGGAGGCATAAAGTGGTTGCTGATTGGTAGGTCCGAAATGTTTCGAGAACCACGCGAGATAGCCACGATGGCTCTATGTCATTGGCTTGGTACAAAGAGGTATGATATTATATTTTACACTGGTGCGTGGGTACAGTGCACAAGTTGCAATGATGTCCTCTTACAGTGTAAATCCTTGGTAGAGGTTACTGGAGGGATACTGTCAGGTTATTTGGTGATTTATGGGCATTATCGCAACATGTACCTAGGCTGCGGTAGCATCTTTTCCATTTGAGCGACTCTATTTTAGGATGCTTGACTTCGACTACCAGTCTCTGTGGATTTACTCGTATAAAGTATCTCTATTATTTTACCTGCGTAAAGTGTGTGGAAAATGGGAGAATTTTCCATACTTTACATGTTCAGTCTAGTATAATGAGAACCAGTAGACTAGTCGTCGGTTTTTTCTTTGACGCAATGGCCCTGGAATCCTTTTAATTTCTGCACTACACCTAAATATATATATTCTATAGACCAATTATTTCTTAAATTTCTTGGTTCCAATGCACCAACAAAGCATTATAAACTCTTTTGAGGGGAATAGCTAGTTTTGAAGAAGAATTTAGTAAGGATTGGGGAATGAATATGACGGATTGAATAAGTTTCTCTGTCTTTGCGGGAATAAATGGACCCAGATCGGTTTCTATGTCATCTTTTTTTGTTCTTTTACCCTCCAAGCCTATTTTCTACTACCCTGTGGTTTTGGAAATCCCGCCTCTATCATCGAGACAAGTGTTTTACTTATTATAGGCACTAATTGAGGTGCCTTGGGGGGAAAAGCATATAGAAGCACTGCTAATGAGCAGTACTGGGCGCTTCTAAAATACTTGTAAGACCACCTGTTAGAAAGAATGCATTCGATGGATCGGCTACTGCAGTTTGTCTTTGCATGAAGACGGATCAAATATGTTCGAATTTTCCATCGCCCGAGACGCAAACCTCCAGTAACGTGATAACAAGGGCTACTCAGCACTTTGACTTCCTTATACTTTTCTTTTTAGTTTCTTCACACAAGGTTTGACCCTATTTGTATACTGGGAATGATTAAGGGTGAGTTTCACACTGGGGTATTTTATACTTGCTTTATTATCAATCAAAACTACCTTGCTGCTCCATGCCACCTGGACCAATTTCCGTCTTACATATTTTCAGAGTATGTCATTCATGCCTACCAAAAGTTCCAAAAGCGCTACTTACGATATTCAGGCTTTTTTACGGGAAACCCTTTGCTTTTGCTATAATTGGAGTTTTTCTGTTCAGCAATTATCTATCTTCAGTTCTATGTAAACCCTATTTTGGAGATGCCAACTCAATTCAGCTTGCCTACCTCCAAGTTTTAAGTCAAGGTCAACCTAGACCTCCCCGTATGCGCAAAATGCACCACAGATTGGAACAATTAAAAGAGCCACTGGAGGGCCTATATGCTTTGAGGGGTATTACAGGCGAGAGTTTTGGCTCTGATCTGAAGAACGATGAATTTGAGGACCACTTGCGCAGTTTTTTCTGCTATTTATTCGTCTCTCTCCGCGAAACTATTTCGATGTATTTTTGGTGGTAATTATGGGATAAAAATGGCCCCAAGGAGGAAGGGAACCAGAAACTACCGGAGGTGAGAGTTTTTCCGAGCTAATAAAGTGGTACAGTAGACGTTAACGGGCGATGGAGAGGAGTAGATGTGAAAGAAGAGTGAGTGCTCCATTAACCAACTCTAAAGGGGCAGACTATACTACCTCACGTAGAGGCTATGAACCCGATTGAAGATTTTGTTTGAATTTGACTCCTAAATTGCTTTCCACCTCATTAAGGAAGCAATTTACTAAGCTTATATAGACATTTTTCCAAAATAAAATCTCGATAAAACTACTACCACTATGAAAAGTAAGAAAAGATTTCATGTGGGTGGAAAGAATTTGACAAAACATACTTGAAAGAAATGAAATTAATGTACTCCTCAAAATCCCAACCCCATAGGTCTTAACCTAGAACTTCCCTTAAGACATAATAAGAACTCAATTATTCCTTACAAACGCCCGTGGAGGGTCCACAATTGTCTGCACTCTTCGCAACGAATACAACTCACCAGAATCCCCTTCAACCGGGTCCATGGCCTGGTCCACTTGATCTAACCAATTCAATCCTTCCCCTCCCCTATGACCCGGCTGTTCATCCCTTTCTTCATGCACGGACTCCTCATATTCCTCTCCTTCTTTTCCAGCCTCTTCTCCTCCATTTTCCTCACCAGACTCGTCCTCGGCTTCTTGTACCATCCCGTAGACCAGCTCGGGGTCACCCACTCCTCGACGAACTCCCCTGATTTACCATCTCCCTCTTCCGAGTCCCCCCTACCGATCACTGTGCTTCGATCTCCTCGAGATGAAGAGCACCGAGATCGGACATTTTTTTCCTTCTTTGACAGCGGAGGCAGTCCTCGACGTCCGTTGGGCCCGAAGGGAATAAAACGGAGACGGAAATGGGGCGAGGGTGACCGGTTTTGGAATGTGGCGAGAAGGGGGTATTCCATACATGATGGCTGTCAGGGGGATTTCAATTGTAGAATTTTGTCGTTGTAGGGACGTGGATAATTTTCGGCGGTGCTCGACATGTTTAAACATCGCCAGGGGGTCTAGATTGACAGGCCCGCTGAATAAAAAGTGGGCGGAAATTGGTCTTGTAGTGGGATTTAGTGTAAACTGCCATAAAAGGGGTAGTTAATGGCGTGAATCATGTTTAGAAGTATTGATTATCGAAAAATATAATTAGGGCCGAACGAGATCAAATAAACGGAGAAGCCCAAGAGAATTATCATAAAAAAGAGGGAAATGGCTCATAAAAGAGAAACGAGAAAAAGAAAAGAGTATAAAGAAATACAAATTTAGTCGCGTAAAAGAAAAGGAAAGTGGAGGGAGTAACAAAGAAAAAGAGAGTGAGGATGGAAACGTAAAGGGAGGGAATTTGTGCGCGTAAAAATAATTCCTCCAGTTTCTTGCTTAGCATTATTAGTGCAATCTGATGTGTGCAAAATTCGCACACGAAAAGAAAATCTAGAAGAGGACCAAATTTGGATACAGTATCGGAATTTGCAAGATATTTTTAAAGTTTCTGAATTTGCAAGATATTTTTAATTTGGATTAGTGAGGCAAAATAATGGTTGATTTTTTATTTTAAGACACGGTGTCATTAATAGATGACATTACTGTACGCGTCCAAGGTCGTCATACTTTTCGAAGACGTCGCTGTATTTAAAGTTCGAAATCCACGTTGTTGAGGCAACCATCCGCCATCAACTACCCCATACGCTCACCCCTTCTTTTGGCCCTTAACATGACCAACCTCCGCCCTTCCCTCACCATCACCAAGTCATACCGAGGCCATCGTCCACTCAACGCTTTGGCCCTGATGGCAAATGGTCCAACTGACTACGATGATTACTGTAGAAGATTGGATTGGGTACGCGTTCGGGAGTGGATCCGCCGTAACTGCTTCGAGCAGGCAGAAGAAAAGGAGGAGGAGGGAGAAGAGGAGTTACAGGTGGAAGAGGAAGAAGAGGAAGAAGGGAGGAAGAGAAGGATGAAGAGGACTGGGTGGGCCCCTGGGAGCCACTAGTGTACAACGGTAGGGGAGCTCTTATAGAGAACGAAGGGGGGACTGAGAGAGTAATTGTGATCTCTGACTCTTCTGACGAAGATGAAGAGAGGCGTGAAGAGGAGGATGAGGAGGATGAGGAGGATGAGGGTAGGGAGACATGGAAAGTGCTGGATTAATGGGAAGGGGCCAGAAAATATGGACCAAGTGGTACCGACTCTGGAACCGGGTGGGGGCGTCCTCAGTGGTCTAGATATTTCGCAGGAGGAATTGGAGCATTCTGAGCCGGTTGCGGATATTTGTGTGGACTGACTGGGTGTAATGGATATTTAGGGGAACTGTTTGGCTCTGATATAGAGGACTAAGATATTAAGGAAAAAATCTAGATATTTATCCTGGTAGTATCTGCTGTTATTCTTTCTCGTTCACACGATTCCATTTGATGCATTTTATGGTTCTTAGTATGTTCCTTTGAGACTTTAGGGTTAGCCAAAAAGTCCATATAAGCTGAGTAAACTGCTTCCCTTGTGGAGGTAAAGCAAGTTGGCAGACAACTTCAGGTCAAGTCCCGAGTAGTACGAAGTTGAGAGTCAACTCCGGATCCAAGAAACATTTTTCCTACGCCGGTCGCAGAGCATCAGTAGTAGACCCTGCCCCTTCTATACTTGCTTGTGGCCCTCTCAACTCTCTTCCATATACACCCCTCTTTGTTCGTTCGAACTATACCACGGTAGCACTTTTGGCGCTTGCAACACCTCCTTCTTGGGGTTGTTGGTTCTGAGCATCTCTTCTCCCGACGAGTTACCCCTATCACAATGTTTATGATAATTTATGATTATTTGAGTTTCCAAAACATTGAGCGGAGTAAAATGCTTCCTGCGAAAGAGGTTATGCAAGTTGAGAGGCAGCTCAGCTTCAAGCTTCTAAATTAAAGTTGCACGCTGCCGGTATTTACAAAAACTGAAAGGCGACTATTGGCGGGTGTCATAGCGCGAGAAAGGGTGATTACGGTAAATGACAAGAGCGCTGGTTTGGCTATGCTGGGACTATACAGCCCGAGCTATGCTAGGGGAAATGTTTGGGTGTTTAACTCTTGGAAGATATATCCGATCTATCCAATGGTTTTCCAGACAACCACAATCGACTCAAAGAGGTTATACCAACACAGTAATGGGGAAGGAACTACACTCCGTAAAAAGCTGCCTTCATGCCAGCCATCAAGCAGTCCGCATCGGGCATGACGGCTGCTGCTGCGTGCTATACTTGGTGCCTGCTCGTGGGTGAACTGGTTTGATCTCCATTCTGTAAAATCGGCGACGTCGTCGCAGAACTAGTGGAGCTGGTTATGGTCTAGGAGGAGGCATAGTTTTCTCTGTTACGAAGCAGTTATTTCATGTGATACTATACCGTATTTCCTTCGGATCTCAACTCCATAATAATTTTCAAGCATTAAGAGACCCAACGCCTTCTCTCCATCCCAAAGTGTGCAGGTTTCACTCTATAACCTCCGTCAGCAGCCGTCAAGTCCAATGTGGGCTTCTTTATGGCTGACCTTAAGGTGGCCTTTTAGGGAGCGTAGCTTCTCCCCTATTACTGTGCTGGTATATCTTTTTTGAATCGATTGTAGATGTCTTGGAAACTTAAAGGATAAGTCGAATATATCCTCCAAGAGTAAACGACCCAAATCTCTCCCATTTCCGTTACTACTCAGTACTGTACATACGTCATTACTGCCGTGCACAGGGACAGAAATCGGTCCTCAGGTCCTTGATACCTCGTGAGATTGCTTGCTCTTAAGGCTCGAACATTTACTGCTTTTGTAGTAAACCAACCTTCTCTTCATCTACGTGCGGAACTTTGTACGTTCTGGACAAGTTTCAATAATGACAATCAATTAAAGTGCTAGATGGCACAGGTATTGTACTTGGCAATACCAAACCTTTAACTTTCTAATGAAAAGGAATGCCTACGTTCGATCTCCTCCTACAATCATTCCGCAGTTAACGGAAGAGGAAGCTTGGTACGTCGTCCGGAGAGCCCGTGAATAGATTCCTGTCTGTTGAGGGCAAAACAGTACCTTCGAGTGTCGCTGCCTCAGTCTCATTAGGGTCGGAGGTCACAACTAATCTTGAGGACCCGTCATTGAAGAACACTCTAGACGTTCGAATGAAGACGAAACCTTCCACAGGTATCCTTGAGACTCCAGTTGCGGTCAAGCTCCCCACCACAGACACTGTAGCCTCCTCTGTGCTCTCCAAAAGTTCTTCTGCAACTGTGGAGAGATCATTGTACCGCGAAATAAACCTAGACGCGGTCCTCTGACTCTCTTCGGTTGTTGAGCCATTGAGATTTATTCCAAGCAATGCCAAGAATGGAACGAAGAGCCCGTTGTTGTATTCGGCTACCAACCTGTCATAAATCTCTAGCTCCGTGTCATTGAGAAGTGACACAAACGACTGATTGAGGGAGGAGATGCTCTCAGATGTAAGTGCATTGACACTAATGTTATAGGATAGAGAGGCGGAAACGCCAATCTGGACTCTCACTCCAACTCCAGTGACCCGGGAGAAGCCAGATGAAGATCTGTTCACAGCGAAATTCACGTCCTCCTGGCGGTCAACAACCGGGACTGTAAGAGTACCATGCTCGACCCGAACAATTCTCTTTGGTTCCCCCTTCGTGCATGGAACGCCAAGTTCAGCCTCGTTGCATGGAATGATGTCAAGCTTACGATGCACAGGAACAGATGCAGCAAAACAGGACGCCCAAAGAAGCGCAACGCTTAAGATAAACTGTAGGGCATTCATAGTGCTTGAAATGAGAGTGCTCTCCGATGAAAGACGGTGTTCGTACTTCCTACACTGGCTAATGCAACTTCCCAGGGAATGGCACTCATCCTGACTTAAATATTGTTTTGGATATGCATCAGACATCAATCTCGTGTAAAAGAAATCCAGATCAAACTACAATGAGCCAAAAAGAAGGATTTGTAGAACCTACGCTATGGCAATTCGCAGAGCGACCGTGTATTGATGGCAGTCATGATTTCTGCAAGCCTTGAATGGCCGCTTTCAACTACTTCAACTCGAGCATGTGACAAGCGCTCAAGAATTACTAAGCATAGGTCAGAAACAAAACATAAGTTCCTCACAATGGAAAAGATGCTGTCACGTCAAAAATTTCGCGACACACCGGTCACTCTATAAGATATTCCGGGCCTCGACCGACCACATCTTTCAAACATTAAAGCACCCGAACATTTTCCCACTAATCAAGTCCCCTGCTACAAAAGTATTATTCACGACAGGATATCTTCTCAACTGTTGCTATCGCTGCACTGGTCATGCCCGTCAAAAAAGTAAGAACACTGCACTTGTATATCTATCGGCCGTTCCCGTTGTCCCAAGAGGCTCATCATCTAGGCTCAAAATAAATATTCAACCTACCCTTGAGATTATAGAATGGTGATAGTTCATAGCCAGACATTCATATATCTACCTCGAACTGGTTAAGAATAATCCTGTGATGTACATCTGCCTCCATATCAATCATTCATACGGGACAATGGGGGTTAATTTACCGTGGTTGATATGTGGGTTGGTACCCAGTAAACTTGCACCGGAGCGTAGATACCGTATCATTCATACTAGTTTTCCGCGGCATTTGCAGCTCATGAACCCAGTGCTTTCTCAAGTTTGATGCTAAATAGCTATTCGAAATCTCTGATTGGTAGTCATCCCAACAGGGGCATCTACTAGCCAAAGATGGTATTTCAGGCTCAAAGTGAGAGTTGCGTTTCTTGAATCTCAGGAACACAGTGAAGAATTGTTGCCGTTCAAAGGAATTTCTGCGATATGGAGATGTGACACTTAAAGAATATTTTTTCTTTGCTGATCATCCTTCAAAAAAAGAAAGTCATTTTATTCTCAGAGAGCGATCCTTCGATACCCCTACAATTGAGATTGCTGCGTTCTTACCGCACTATAGCAGATATGATGCGGAAGGGATAGCTTGATAGGTGTGAAACGGAAAACGGCGAGTGAGCTAAAAATATAATTTTGCATCTATGCTTCTCTTTCGTCAGCAAATTAAAGTGACAACGCAACGCTCCCCCTGGGTCATAATTCTTTACACCAATCATTACGGAATCTCACGGTCTTCATGCACCACATCTCTGTGGAAGTCTTCGCAGCACAAAAAACTTCTCTATATCTGCTTGTATGGTCCAGAGAAGGAAACAGTGTGCTGGTTCGGAAATTATCGGAGGGACACAACCTTTTGTTTGAATTCTGTGCCCTTCCCATCAGTTAGGAATTGTCGCCAAGGCTACAGGTCAATATCTCCCAACATGATTTGAATGTTACGGACAACATGAGGTAGTCCTTCTGTTTGTCCACAACGTATATTTGCAAGGCATGCAGCAGTATCCGAAATGGGCAACACGGGGGTTCACTTACTGTAGCATAGATCGGATGTATTTTCCAAGTGTAAAACACCCAAACCTTTCCCCCCTTACTGTAACAGATGTTGTAATCATCGTTACTTCATGTATTATAAAAAACTGTAACAGATAGGCTGGCTGATACCCAGTCGCCTTGTATGGTACTGTGCATAACGACTGTAACAATTCTGCATATAGAAGTAGCTACTCCTCAAGGATTTGTCGTCACATTCGCACCACTCGCAGTAAACAAACCCGCGTAACCCATTCAAGTAAACCCAAAACGACCCACTTAACCCTCCTCTGCGATTGCTGTTATCAGTAAAATTAAGTAAACCACCCAGGTAAACCTCCTGCGACTGGCACCCACTTAACCGTTCGGAGAGTAATGAGCATACCATTTCGGTCATCTAAACGGCCGTACAGTCTATGAAATCAGATGAAAAGGTGAACTATGGTCAATTCCGCGACTTCGTTACCCGTTTTGCATTTAGTCTCCAAATAATGCAGGCGCGACAGGTTTCTACCCGCCGCCCGCATCCGTAGTTAATTTATGAATTCCCTCCGCACGCCTCTGTGCGACATTGCGCAACCCATAAAGATCTACCACCAATTATGTGTTAAACAGATTTGATCCAACAGCAATGTTCTCTCTCGCCAAAGCATTGTACAAAAACAGCAGTGTGCTGGTCAAATCGCATGAGCCAAAGAGGCTGATTTGGTTCGTATAATTATTCGGGAGTTATTCTTGCAGATGGCTGGCTTAAAGCCTGCTGACAGGCTTTGAGCCAGCCTTTTAGGCAAACGAGTGACATTACCCATTATCCTGGACATGTCTAGCATACACCGGGTGATAGCCGAACCTCACTTTTCAAACATTGAACCAAATCGATTCCCCCTTGTTGCAGATGGGAGAATTTGGGCTGTTTTCCTTCTTGCCCTCGTGTAGAATTAAGGTTCGAGAGCTAGTAACGAGCAATTTACTGTGGTGGCCAAATTGAGAGATGAGACGTGTGGAGGAGAATAGTATCCAACATAAAAGGATAGAATTCTTATTTTTTGTATGCAAAGATGTTAAGAATACCCCTCGGCTGGTAAATTCTGCACTGTCGACATCAAATGTACTGCGTAACTCAACATTTCCATTACTCACAGTAAACCAACTCAATTGGTGCTTAATTAAGTATACCAACCCATTCAAGTAAACCCAATTTACCCAATTGTTACCCTGTATGTAATCAAGCACAAAATAGCATTAAAGAAAAAGGTACTTTTAAAGGCATCCAATTTACGTGACGTTGTTCGCATCACCAATCACCACCCTGTAGGATATTCCGGGCCACATACTGTACAGTAATGATTTCTACATTGCTTCGACCATCGGTACATGTACTCCAAATGGGTTCCAGCCATTCCATGCATCTCAATAAAGGCACCCCCGTTTTTCCCCCATTTCCCCACTCGAATCTATAGCAATAAATTAATAATGCCTCAAAATGATGTTTGTAATGAAAAGCATACTGTAACACTGTGCTTTTAATTTCGAAGGTCAAGGTACTGTGCTTTTAATAAGGATTTGTGGATAGAGTAACGGTTGCTATTAACTTTAGTAACGCATTGCATTGAAGCTGTGCACTCTCAGTCGAAGCCAATGCTTTCTTCAGCACTAGCTTGTGCGGTGCCAGCAAACATACTATTTGCCCGTCTTTTCCTCACCAATCAATTTGCGATAACATCCCCATGGACTCCTCCATGTTCTTCACGTGACATGGTCCTACTGTACACCGCTTCCATGCAAGCAGGGGTGTCATGAGCATAGTTTCAGATATCATGACATATGATTGGCCTAAATTAATAGAAACATTAAGCAATTCTAGTCTTGATCCTGGCAAGATTGTCCATCCGTGCAATTTGACGAAGGCGACAAAATATTCTGATTCACCTTATTCCTGATAGAAAGAAGAGAGACTTTACTAGGCTAGCTAGATATATCTTCCAAGAATTAAACACCCAAACCCTTCCCCCTTACTGCCAATGATAGAATTCCCTGTTCTTTCATACCCTTTATTATCGAAGATACCGCTTGCGTGACATAAGTGCCGCACCGTCCATTTGCTACCTAGCATATTCAATCCATTGACATTAACTTTTAAGGGTTGTCTCGCTTTTGATTCACGTAGTAGGGTATGTATGGGTTTAGCTACGTAGTCTGAACAAGTTGCACTTTTATGCACAAAAGCGGTCCTTATGAGATTGTCCTGACGTGATTGAAGCGGTGTTCAATATATATCCACCGTACGCGGACTTGGAGCTCTCCCTCCAAAGGAATCCAAACCCCGCGGTTTCGCCTTTAAAGCTTTCTAGTTAGCTCATTCCCGCGACTACGACATTTCTTCATCTTCGTGTCATTAAACGTAGCCATGAATTCCTGTATAAGGAAAAAATATCAGAGCTTATAGGTCGAATGTGCTGCTACAAGTCCTCAAGCATATTGCAGAGTTCAAATGCATTTATTTCTGGAAGGGGTGGTCGTCCAGCGGTGTCATACGAGGGAATATGGGTTACTCAGGTTGAGTCTCAACCTGAGTAACCCGTGTTTTCTCTCAACCGTTGAGAAATACACTCGCCCTGACACGCATGCGAGCAAGGAGAGCAGTAGCAATATTCGACCAGATAGCATAGGCGCTGGAATAATTTGCTCTTTGCAAGATTGAATTGGCGCCCAGACCTAAATGTGATATGTTTGGCACAGTCATCGATAACTCGTCGCGAACGGATATATAGAGCACCAGGTGTATCAAAAGTTAGGGGGAGAAAATACCACTGGACATGTGGGGAGGATCCGTATCGCTGGGCAGGAGAAGCGCGTCACGCACCATCCAGACATGTGACCGAAGTTTAGCGCCATCAGCTAGCTAGGAGGGTACAACATTCAAGGAATATACCAGGGAACAAATCGAATTAGCATGTCACATCCCTTGCTCAAGTCTAAAATTTGAGGCAGCCAATCACAGAGCGCATTTCCAGTTGGAAGCCGGCTGTACAAATCATCCATTCAGAGAGGAAAGGTTAGGTATATTAATAATATGTACTCTTGGAAGATATATTCGATCTATCCTAAAGTTTTCCAGGCAACTACAATCGACTATATTCAGAGTGTTGTAATAAATGCAATAAACGCTTGGTTTGGAAGTTCTGCTATACTTGGCTATCGTTACCCGTTTTGCATTTAGTCTCCAAATAATGCAGGCGCGACAAGTTTCTACCCGCCGCCCGCATCCGTAGTTAATTTATAAATGCCCTCCGCACGCCTCTGTGCGACATTGTATGACAAATAAAGATCTACCACCACCATACTTGGCTATAATGTATAACTTTCATGTACGTTTACTTGTGTCCGACATCCCTGCCAAGCAGGAAAACATTGCTGGGCCCCAATACGCTTATTCTGCATTGGAGGATAGACTTAACTCGAACTACTAATTTGTAGTGCCCAAAGTGAGGACTCTGCAAACTGCAAACACGCCCTGTAAATAATCCACTCAAAGCGGTAATGAGGCACATCATTTATCCTCCCTCCGGACCAATCCCGACGTAGATCTAAAGACTCATACTCTTGTACTGTTGACATTTCTGAGTGCATGTATGTGTGAAGACTCGAGGGATTGTTTCTTGTAGACCGTTTGGATTTCTTTATTTCATATGTGGGGGAAATTTGGGGTGTTTTTAATCCATGGAAATATATGGTCAGCTGTTCTCTAAGGGATGTCGTGATGTGGGTAAAGGCTTATAATGTAAAGGATTGGCGGGAAACCGTCAAAACGCTAGAAACTGACTGGAGGCCGGCCAACAGGAACGCCGCATTGGACATCGCTGCCGCTGCGGCATGACGCTGTGTTAAGACTTGTTTGACCTTTGCGTAGGTCTCCCTTGCCCTCGTAGCGACGTTGCGTGCGACGTCGGTTAACAACGCGTGGGCGTCCGGGTGTCATACACCGAGGGTAGAGATAGGGACGGGCACCAGCCTGCTTCTGGCGGAAGACGCAATAAAGGACTTGTATCTTCTGTGTTTCGCCGTTCGTGCTGCGTTAAGCGAGCTGAGTGTTGAACTGCCGTTCCCAGATCTTACACACTGAGAAACATCTCTTAATAATTCTTTGACACTGTACCTACACAAACAGTTAGATTGCGATGAGGTGTTGGTATTTCCGGTTGAAAACCCACGGGACATTTATAAAACCGAGGTACGCATCGCATAGGCAGCTGGGTCGGGTATATCACACAAACACAGAATGCGATGGTAGGGTGGGTAGGACACTGGTCCTTCAGGGGAATACTGGGAGTTCATATGCTGTAACAGATATGCTGGCTGAAAACCTGCCAAATTAAATAGTCGTGCTCATGCACTTGAAAATTTGCGGCTGGTACATATAGTGATAGAATAAAACTGGCGTCAACCGAAAAAGGAACCATGAACTACACGAGATGAGATTTGTTGCAGGCGACTAAAGTGCTACATTAAACGTCATCGGACAAGGACGAGGGGCGCAAGTGTTTGACCTTCCAATTTTAGTTCTCCTGACTAAATTACCTGTTCACCGCAAATACCGGTATTTTTTCGGAATATTATTGGACGGAACTTTGGGGTACAATAGAATGGATTGAATAAAAGATTTTCCGTGGATAATGAGGCACCTTCTGCGATAGCAGGTAAACGTAGTAAGGATTCTGTCTTGATCTATAACTCCTCGATTTGGAATGGAAATAATGATCTTAAGGAATAAATGGAAGACTTGGATATTCTTGAAGAAGAAATATACTATTGGAAGTAGTTCTCTTTGGTACTAAATGGGTATTATGGATGTTTTACGATCTATTTGGTTCTGATCTAGGTATTAATAAAATTACGAATCAGATTTAGATATTTGTCTCCAAATTATCTGTCCGGTAGTTCTGTTGTCCGCAAATATAATTGAACGGATTTTAAAGCATTAGGTATGTATTACTAAGAAGGTAAGATTACACGAAAATTAAATACTGTCTGATTTAATTGATTCTAAAAGTAGAGAAAAAATCACAGGGACAATTTTAATCATAAGATAGATTACTGACGAAGTTGAAAGTCAGCTATAGAAGCGAAAAAAGTGTTTATCCATTGACTTAAGGCGAACCCCTTGACATCCCCTTCCAGAATCGCTGATATTCAGTCCCTAGCTTTTTACACCTTCCTCTTTTCCGTGAATATTTTTTTCCTACTACGCCCAATTTGGGATGGGTTGGCATCGATTATTTCGTTTGCCCAGGTTTGCTTATGTAACTTATACCTTATACCGTTTCTATTCTGAGGTAGGGTCGAAGAGTGAAACATAGAAATGTTGTCCAGAAATTTAAATGAAATGATGTAAAGGAACCAGAAATGTCTTTTTTGAAACATGTATCTGAGATTGAAAACAGAGGATTACTGGAAAGTGATTGATTTTCAAAATAATATTTGTGCATTGGAAGATGTTATTGGGCTTTCAGTTCCAAAATTAGGGTCCGAAGTACAGATTAATGATCATGAAAAACCGTCCAACAGAGTAAAGAAACTTAGGTCTGGATGTGGTCTAAAATTTTCTCACAGAAATAATAGTTAAGGCATAGTTTTACGCCTGAATCTCAGCATAATATTACTGACTGAGAAATAAAATTGAACCTTTTGGCAGTTTGCTGCAACGAAAGCGTAAAAAGTATGCCTGGAAGCCGAAGAAGCAGTTTTAGTGGATATATTGTGCAGATATTTATTTCTTTAGATTTCATTTTACAACTTTCTACATCGTGAAAGAAGGTGAAAATAGATATAATCGATGGATAGAAGAGACAATAACAACCAAGATTTATGATTTGTGAAAGAAATCTAAATGAATTCTGCTGAGCAATTTGTGAGAATAAAATTTTGATTACAATCATTTCAATTACAATCAAAGAGACGGCGATGTGTCCCATTTTTTGGCTAAAGATGAGGCTACTAATATAAAAAATAATGAATATGTAAGTGGCTGTAAAATATAAATGGGTTGTATCGTAAAAAAATCTTTTAGGCACTTCATTTTTTGTTCATCAACATTGCAGTACTTTTTAATGTTTTAATTGACAGTTTAAGTAATAACAGATCAGAAAGTAAGTAATAAACCAAATATAAATTGAGGTTTTTCTCATTTAATTTACAAAAACGGTCCATCAGCTTAAATAAAGGTTTGCATACAACTAATTTGCTCTTGCATGAAAATTGATCGATAAGAACACAATAAGGACTTTCGAAATGGAGAAGATACTTCTAGACGACCAAATCAATTGACAAAATAAAGTTAAGATATCGAAAAATAAAGTCTCTAGGCATATATGAGACAATTTGCAGGGTTTATGTAATTTACTATCCATTTTGATTTTAAGATAAAGACGAAAAAATGAGACCTTTGAATATAAACCAATCCAGACTAAAGCATTAGACTATTTTACTTTGGGGGTATTTTTACAGGAAGAGTTGTATGGAATGTTATACAGAGGTAAGCAGTTGATGGTTCAAAATCAAGGTTAAATGAAGCCTGAAATTAATCAATTAACACAGATACTATAGATAATAAAAATGAAGTAAATGAGAGTAATATAACTGGATTTTCCTATATTCAGTTTGTGAGAATTTAAATGAGTTTCGAAGAGCTACTACTTCAATACAAAATATTCATTCACACATGATTGACAATAACATGGCAAGATTTGATACAGGAACATCCATCACAAAACGCAAGCTTATTTTTATGCAATATTTATAATTTTTTTCTTTTGGATGCTTATAAAGGCAATAAAATTTTATTTATTCAAAATGTTACTTCAGATAAAGACTGCAGCTAAATTAATCAATGAAAGCTTGAAATAAGGTATAGGATTAGCTGGACGTTCCGTGACGCGGGAGAAGATATTTAGTACGAATCATTTGCGAGATTGATGCCGTAGTTCTGATTTTGTCTTCAATGGGTCAATGAAAATGGATAGAGTAAATTATTTGTGCGTTTAATATAATGGAGCGATTTAGATCGTGATTAAAACCCGACAAAAAAAAATGCTGAAAAACGCTAGAAATGATCATTGGTTAGATGGTATATGAAATAGCATTCGTGCCAACATTTTCAATCGATGTATTCTATCAAAAAGCTCAAATTTGTTGTTCCCAACCATTTAACAACTTAAAAAGAATTTGGATAAGTTTCTTTGCTCTGAAAGTAATAAATGAGTGAACAAATAGATTTCCTAGTAACTGATGCTCCTCAAATGGTCGTTCATGATCTTTACCGCTAGATTGAAGTATTAATATTTAATCATCTTACTCAGATTAGTTGTGAGGAAACAATTGGTGGAAGCAATTAAATAAGATGCATAGCAAAACATTTTGAAATATTTATACTCCTAAAAAACAAAAACTAGCACATCTTGCTGTTGGTAGTGAAAAATCTATGTTTATATTGTAAAAATGTATAAAAAAAGACACAGAAAGCTAATGCAAGCCAAATTAAACATGAAGAAAAATTTCCTCCTCAGATTCATATGTATGAAATTTTTTGATTCAAATCCAGATTATAAGGCATTTAGTGTATCTTCTGAAAAACTGATACTTCAAAATGAAGATAGTAAAAAACATCGTGAGTATCCGTCAATATTTCGACTTTTAACCGTAAAAGACTTCATTTATAACTACTGTATGCGAATTTTGACTATTAAATACAAATAATAAACCCTGTAAACAATATTATAGAGAACAAAGATATCGAATATTACTTTGAGAAACTTTAAAAGATGTCTTTAGACAAAATAACTATGCATTTCATAGAAAAGATACAAAAAATTGTTCTGGACAATTATTTAATAAGATGGACCCGAAAGTAGAAAATTTATTTGATGACGAGTATCCAGTTTTATCTGTATTGGGTGGAAATAGATCTTGAGACAATTTATTTTTAGAATATTAGTCATTAAAAACTACATTTTGAACATGAAATAGGACTTTTAAAAGAAGTGAAAGTTGTAAAAAGTGTTATTAATGGCTCAAAGATGTAAAAAACGCTTTCGCAGGAAATAATTAAAAGAGCAAGAGTAATCAACCAATGCAACTTCAATAAATAAGAATATTCTACTTTTTCTGAGATCGATGGATGCTTCAAGGCTTTTCGCTGGTGATAAATACTGGAGCAGAGGCTGTACGATGCATGGGAACCCTCAACGTGAAGGACATTGGCATAATCTGCACTCTGTGCTTTTGAATAGTTATCCTGGTACTTAGATTTCGATACCGAGGCTGTTGCACACAAAAAAATGGAGCAGCAACCTTCTCAGAGGATTAAACTTTATAAATTCAAGATGAGTGTCCGCAGATTATCCATATGTTCCGTTATCAGCTCAATTCCCGGAAGCCTCTCTCATATAATCTCAATTGCGAACTTCATCGCTCCGTAAAGCACAGAGAGTATTCCTAATTCTCTTAATTAACTCTCTGTCATATGTTGGAGTTAACTTTACAAAATGATCTATTTTGTAAAAGTTTAGTGAAATTGCTAAATATATCCTGAATAAAGAAAATTTTTTCTACAATAATTATATACAGAAAAACCAATCAAAATTAGCTCCTTCTGTTTCCACGTGATTAAATTAGTGAGGATAAACTATTGATTTTACGAAATCATTTTACGAAATCAATAGTTTATCCCTATTAATTTAATCATTTAATGTGAAACATATGCACGATGGATGAAGTTGTAAAACATTTATGCAGCACCTTTGATTCAAACTTTTCCGTCTACTTTCAATCTTAATTATCTCATGTACATTGCATCCGGAGTAGATTCTTACGAAGAAAGCCTCAGCCAAAAAAATCGACTAGGATAGAATATCTCAGGAAATATGCTTTAGACTCTCTTCCTCTTTCCTGAGAGAATGAAAGGAACCGAAAAGTATAATTGAATAGAAGAGACATATTTAGCAAGAAATTCATTTAAAGAAAGAACGATATCATCTTCATACTACATCATTTCCTTGAAAATGTAACTATGGTATTAAATATGGTCCCTGTGTTCATGTATCCTGATTAGTGTAAGATTTTAACAAAAAAATAATTTATTGGCCAAAGATAGATCACCTGGTATGTTTCGGTATTCGCACATAATTACTGATACCTACTGAATGGATCGATTGATAGCCCTCTAAATTAGGTTTTTTATGCTTAATACAGACAATTTTCTGCGCTCTTTAAGTTTTGCTCCGTTTTCTTGTCTTCAGATTTAGAAAAACACTCTAAAGGCTTCTCTATCTTAAGATCAACTCATCAATGTTTTCTGTTTTCACCTTTTTCCTTTAGATTATGGAACTTTATTCTGTCAGCTCTATAGATTGAGATGATTACCCACCCTAGAGGTTGCATAAACTTCAGTTATGCACCAGCTTTCAGTATACTTAAAACGTTATTACCACATTATATTCTCCATACTTTCTTTCCTTGTAAAATTATCTACATTTTGAGACTCAGTTTTGATTTCTAATTGTCTCTACCCGTTACCTCCCATATTAATTTTATTTTAGTTTATACTGCGCCTGTCCATGAAAAAATTGTTTCAGTTCTACGACTCCTTTTCCCATAAATCCGGATTCTGAGGACCTCTGAGAGCCACCTAATTCCTTTGATTACGTTGAAGTAAATTTATGTTTCTATGAGCTGCAAGCAATACTGGCGATGCCAAAATTTTCATCCTATTCTTGCCTATGATTGAAATTCATTGTGTATTACCCCCTCTGTTTTCGAATTTTGGTTCACATGCTGTGTCAGATGTCTTACAGATACTATCTAAAACAGTTAATTTTGAACTCATAAATCTGCTCTTATTCTTGCACTACACACATATTATGGGTGCTATGTCGGTTCCAGCAATTTTTCACTATTTGATATATCCTCTCTCGTTTCTTTGCTATACTAATACTTTATATCTAGAAATGCGTCAAAATATAATATTTTACTGGTGTTTGACTAATGAGGATTCTAAATTCTATTTTGCCGTTTTTTCGATCATCAAATTCTTCTGTCACCCACGCCCAGGTCTATTTTCCTTTTCGTTGTTAAAGAATTGCATGATAACGTTCCGAGCGTGTTTCGAGCTGCAAATAGGCCTACAGGATCACCTATAGAATTGTATAAAAATATCGTATACTGTTAAGCACATTCCAAAGAAAAATAATTCTCATCAAAATTGCCAATTTATAGCATGGAGAGTTATCCATGAAAAATAAATAAACTTATATTTATTCAAGAAGTTAAATCCCAGTGGATTCTTTCAAACTTCGATTATCTTCCCTTACATGCCTGTAAATGTCATATGTCTTAGAAACAAGACTTACTACAGCATATTTTTTCATTTCCGTACAATAAAAATTACAGTCCAGGTGAGTAAAGCTTCCAATTGACTAACGTTTGATCCAAGTTCGTTCATTTATCTTTCAGTTGCATGAAAAAAAAGAAAGCCAGAGTCAGACAACAACAGGACATATAAAAATTGCGTTTCTGCTCTCTGTAGATCGAAATCATTTATTTTAAATTAATTGAGCAAAGATTCCCTTGGATCTTGTAGTTTCTGTCCATGAACCAATCAAATCTCACCATTATCTTCTTTCTTTCAACTTAGTTTCCAGCACGATTCTTAAACTTATTTCTTAGTATAGAAAATTTTTAACTTGAAGGTACTGTATCAAAAGCGGTGTATTAAGCACAGAAATATATAGCAGGTTCCTTAAAAACCTGAAAATATTAAATTTGCTTCTAAACTCACCATAGTCATATTTAATGAACTAGAAAATATCATGGTAAAGAAATGAAGCTTAACAGTAAAACATTTTTCAGTATAGTGCATGGGAACTTCTCGAGCGCGTCAGCATACGTGAATTTGGATTAATTAAGTTTTCTGTGATTAATAAGGTGGTATACTATTTGAATTAAAACTCAGTCTTCTATTTGAAGGATGAATTTTGCTAGTCGTGACGGTACTGAACCGCAAAGAAAAATAGTGAGAGATGGCTTTACAAAGCTCTGAAATTTCTGTTCTGGTTTTT
This sequence comes from Kappaphycus alvarezii, assembly GCA_002205965.3. Classification (NCBI taxonomy): domain Eukaryota; phylum Rhodophyta; class Florideophyceae; order Gigartinales; family Solieriaceae; genus Kappaphycus; species Kappaphycus alvarezii. Next base: position 1,110,107 of record NADL03000750.1, read on the forward strand.
TTATATAATTCAATGGAAAAAGGGTCATTTCAATTCCTTCTGTTCAATATTATTTGAGCAGAATTTCATGCTCATACATCTGCACAATTACAGAACATATGATGGTCCGTTCGCAAATCAGCTAGCTGTACTCGAGCCACCTCTGATACTGTCATTAATTAGTCCTCTGAATTCTTTAACACGTCGAATTTTGAGTAGTGTACCTGCAGTAAAGCGAATGGTAGATCCGATAGAGATGCCCAGTGCAAAGTGAAATATCCCGGACGAAGTTGGCAGCGAAACTTCTGACATCGGTAGAGCCATGGAAAGCAGCAATTGGTTAAAGTGCAGTTCCGGTCGATTATGATCTACTGCTCTGTAAAGTGTGCCCACGTAAAGAATAAATACAATGAGATATCACACGACATAGGGTCATTTGCTTTTTGTACCTAGATACAAGGCCCTGTTTTATACTTTAGCGAGCTTTTGCCCTCTGCACCAACCACCAGCACAATAAGAACTATCACTCCAGATATTTTCCCGCTTTTCAAACTCTTCTCTGCTCTACCACTCTCTGCTCCGTAGTTCTAAGATATAATGTTCCAATTTCTACTGTTCTCAGCTCTATCTTTATTTTTTGCTTTACTTTCGTTCTTTTCTTCAGATCAACTGAGGCTCTACCAATTTATCCCTGCTTTTTTGTTTGTATTTTTTCTTAGACACGGTCACAACAAATCTTGATCTTTATTATCTATAAGCCCAGTTTCGGGGCCCGTTATCCTGTTCAAGCCTCGTTTTTTGGGATGCACGAAAAGATACTTGGACAGATGGAATTGGAGATCAAGAAGCTCATGATAATGCTCCACGGCGTTGGTGCGCATTCAATTAATATCTCCTTGATGGAAGCGCTAAGAGGGTGATGAAACCTTTTCGAGGTATTACCTTGCAGTCGCAACTGTATGACAGGGCTAAATTGCATACATATGCTGTTAATGAATCCTCTGTATGTTCTGATGAAGGTGTGGATTCTTTCGTCGATTCCGTGCACAAGAAGGATTCTATTTCAGTTTTCAATGCTGTTTACGCTGACTCTGCGAAGTTTCTTAGCATTCATTGTGGTCCCAATGAAAACTGTGCAAACGACAAAGATAGTTTAAGCACTGCTCTTACCAAACTTAATGCAAATAGAGAGGCTTTCTCGATTCTGGAGACACTTTGATCATTGTCTCTCATCTATAACGCTAAAATATATCCGTATTAGCACCTTGGTTTAAAGTATGCATCTGTTAGTGCAACTAACGCATCTAAGCTCACACTTATGTCATGTAATAATAAATTCCTGAAAGCGACTAAGTATGAATTGGTTACGGCTGTGGTGAGCCCCTGCGAAAATATGACTTTAAGTAGCTCTACCAAGTCTCTTTCATGTATGTAATCTGATCCATGTGGTTTATCAACACGTAAAACTCGCAAAATTATGCAATGAAGTGCTTCCCTCCCAATAAAATAATTATCTAAAGTAAATTATAGGTGCAGCACATGCAGTATGTATGGTAATTGGTCCTCTGAGCATATTGCTGATTGTTACTTTCCTTCAACAGTTAGTAATAGGCGTGAACTGACTAGCAGCAGCGGGGTGAGCGATAGGGAAGGTAGCAAAAAGGCTGAAAAGTTCAATATGGACTTCGTTTCCGATGACCCGCATGAAATTTTTGATGATTATACTGAAATTATTGATTTATCTCATGCTTCCTTCCTTTATGATGATGCGCTGCACTCAGTCATCGCAATTCAAGAACTTTAGACCCCTGCGATTGAATTTCTTCTACGATAGAAGGGTAACCTTGATCTAGTTCCCCTCCGTATTAGTGGCTAATTTCAATGGCAGTACGGGACTTTGAAACAGAGTAGCTCGAACAAAAACTATTGTTGGATCTTTTGACATCTCCGCAGGATTTGATTCTGGCTCCAAGGTAAAGATTAGACCTCTAATTATAGTAGAACATCTTAAGTGGATAATGAGTCGTAATGGTACCGCAAAATCTACTAAACTATACAATAGATCGAATTGTGTCCCATTTACACCTTCATATGATTCTAATAACACAATTTCGCTCCCCAGTCATTAAAGGTACTCTGACATTCTCAGCAGATCTTCATTTATAAGTATCTCCAGTTTTGAATTAATGATCTCTGGCATTGTAATTGGTGTTCTAAATGGGACGTTTGGAAAGCCAGTTTAAGATTGCTCTTGGAAGACTATCAAACATATTGCCGACAAGATTCGCCGATATGTATGTATGTGCTAATTCATCATACTCTGATATCAAACTCCTTCTGAGTCCTTATCATTTACGTAATTAATCCTTTGAGCCCTTCCTCAAAAAAGGTAGAAAATCGCGAAAGATGTCTCCATAGATACGGAAGGCAGAGCACGCGAAAGTCTTTTCTTAGCTCTTGAAGCAGCAGCTTCAACAAGTTGGTTTTCGTTTCCCACTTTTTCTTCTCCGATCTATTTCTACTGGTCATCATGTACTCTGGTACACTTTAAACGTCCTGCTACATTGATCTGAGTAACTCCTTGAAGGATGCAGTTTTTGGTTTTTAATCCTCTCTGATGAGTCAGTTCCGACCGCCTTCTGCTGTGCTCGGTAATAAAGCTTTCAACCACAATCTTTTTCACTCAATAAGTATCTTCAATCAGTGCGGGGTTCAACCGACCCCACCTATGCGTCATAAAAACCTTCTTGAGTCTAATAATGACGTAATTCGCAGTATTTTCTTCGATTGATACGCAATAATGATAAAAATTATGATCTAGATGCAATGCAAGCAGTGAGGTTACCTAATGATCTTTCTGGACTTAAAATTACGTCCCCTTTCGAGTATGAAAACAAAAATGGCACAGTAGTTCACTAAGCCAGTCACTGTGTGCTCATAATTTTCTGAAATAGATCCCCACCTCTTCGAAGCAGTGCTTCCGATTGAAGCTAAGCGCAAGCTGACAAAAATTCTTTTCTCCAAATCGGTAACATATTTGAAGCTCTCTGTTCTTTATTTTGTTGATTTTTTTTATGAAAAATAAGAAGAAGAAGAGAGGCGGTTGGATATCAGCAAGATCTGTCATGGCCATTGATCGCTCACCAGGAACGCTCAAAGTTCCTGGCTCTTCCCGAATTTCTGTGACGTCCTCTTTATAATACGTACACCCTATGTTTGAACGACGCTTTTGGATCAATAGTACAGGTGTGTATTGACGAGCTGGACAGAGAGATCGCTTCGGATCTTGAGTATCCTTTCCCAACTTCTTCTGCAAAGCCAGCTACCATAGAAAATCATTGAAAGTTTCTTGAAAATTGCATTTGTAGATTTTCCTTCTGTTCTTCCTGGTACTGGCAATCAAGCGGAAGTTTTTGGCCTCTGCACAACCGATACTACTCTAGAGAGGTTATTTCAGTGCAAAACGGCAAAAGTAACGTCTTCTAAGATAAAAGTAACACAGAAATTTTGGATCTCAGCAAGGAAACATGTCATCTCTCTATTAAAATCAAAGATGGTGTAATTATCTCAGCCTTCTACTCGTTTGAGCTAGGAAATACTTTGAAATCTGACTTGAAAATCAACTTTTTGACTATTTTGAGAATAAAGTCTCTTGGACGGATTTGAATCACCAATTCTCCTTTTTCTTCTTCTGCTCCCAGTTTAATACAGCAAGATTACCTTGTGAACGTGTATCTATTCTGATCGAGAAAAGAAACATGGTGCGAGGCCTCATGCGACTTTATACTGGTAGTAACTTCTAACGCTGCTTGTCTGCTGGCTGACCTCCCATCGACTTTCTGGTAGACTGTTGTTGGCGCTAGCATTCGACAGCAATTATTTCTACATGCCTCTACCATCGCCACATTTATTTAACATGACAGGCAGATTTGCAACTCCAAATGGGTTCCAGCCAATCCATACATCTCAATAAAGAAACCTCCCTTTTTTCCCCCACTTTATACTGTGGTAAGTCATGGAAAACAGAAAGATCATCATCACTAATCAATATCTATCTTGGTTTCACGGACACTGAGAGACCGTCTGAGATTGTACATCTCTCTACAATCTGTGCTCTACTTATTAGTTGCATGGAAGAAGGTTCTTATTTTCATGTGGTCTCATGGTCTTCTCATAAATCCAGGATACCAGTTAGATCTAAAGCAGATGAAGGTATTCTTGCGGTTGGTGAAGGCACTGACAAAATAACCTTCCCACGGCACTTCTATTCAAGTATTATGGGCTTTCGCATGAAAGTTTTGTTTTACTGGACTTAAAAGGATTTCTAAACCTCGCCCTCAGCACAGGAAAAATCAGTAGTCCTATCCACTCGGACCAATTTGAACTACATTCGGTATAAATTTTTAATTGATAACGAATTTAATTCATATTGCCGATCGTATTTCTTATATTTTTGGACGGCTAAATCTCTGTGATACCGGAACCAAACCAGATAGACCACTAACGCAGGTAATGAAGTTTCCTTTGTTCACTGGTCAGGTACCGTTTGGATTTACTCAATTTGGAGATGATCACCCAAAAAAGCCTTTTTGTTAATTTTGATGTTTCAAGCATTGGTTCCCATGAGAGGGAGATGAAAATGGAAAGAAACCATTGTTTTCTATTCGATAGATACAGTACAGTGTTGGTCGATTTTATCTGGTGTACTGTGCACTGTGCGCATGTAAATTTTGATTGAAATGACATATCCCACGCCATCGGGTCGCTGGTTTCCATGGCCCAGTTTTTAATGGTACCAAGTTTTGTACGTTGCTGAAGGGAGAGGTTGCAGCCTACTGTGAAAGTGCTTTTTGGGTTTTTTTCTATTCGTTTTTCTTTTTGATCTAAGTAATTCAGTGGGTTCATTTTTTCTACGCTAGTTCGATGTTTCGGGGCTGTACTTAACTCAAAGCACAGGTAAGGGTCGGGACTTCTCGTCGTTTCCGTACGCCGGGTTCCTCTGGTTTTTCAGTTGGAAGTATGAGAGAGCAGAGCAACTTCCGAGCTTACAAGGGAGCCACATTCACACTGAAGGCGGTTTATAGAGACAAAGGGATCAGAAAGGTTGGTTTGATGAATCAAAGTGCTGAGGTGTTTGGGCCCGGCTTTGTAAACATCGAACTAGTCTTTGCAAGGCGTTCGGAATTTGTAGACCTTCCATTGGTGGCTCGCTACCTTTTTCGTCCTTTTTGCCTTCTTCTTTCCTTATCCTGGCTACCCTTAGAGCCGTTAAGCAGGCGCGATCGACGCTGACCTTGGATGTTCCGGCAGTGATACTGGGCGCGCGCGGCTTGTGGGCAATCTGGCGTAACAGCGGGAGTTTACCTTCACTCCTTTCGGCAACTGTTCTTTCCTTTCCATGCACCGAGGATGCTCCCAGTACAAAGATGTCCGTTGTTGCTGCCTTTCTGGGTACTGTTGAGGGTGTTCAGGTCCTACATTTGGGACTTTTTGATGTCCTCTTGGCTGCCTTTTTTCGCCTCGTCGTCTATGAATTTGTTTCCCTGGTACAAAAACTCCCTCGAAGTTTGAGTGTCTGTTCCCAACCGATGGTTCCTACTCTCGGGCTCTTGCTGCCCCTTTTCGATGACAGAGTCGATGAGTTTGTTAGTTTACTCTGGCCACCCGATGAGTTCGTTAGTTTACTCTGACCACTCGCTTGGTGTTGGAGAGGTCTGTTCCCTGCAGAAGAGCTACGGTTAGGGTGGATGTGACGACGGGCGGAACCAGCGGAGTTACCTTCCTGCATTAATCCCCTATTTACCTATTTTTACCTCTTTCCTACTCCTCTACCTCTTTTCTACCTCTTTATCTCTTTCCTACCTCTTTATTCTCCCGCCTCTTTATGCCACTAGGGCGAAGTTACCCCAGCAGTTCCTTGCTTACCTTTGCACACGAAGTGCTCCGCCCTCTGTAGGGAGGAATTTTAGGTAGACTAAACTGTAAGGTATCGGCGAACGACGCCCTTGCATACAAACAAGCGATGCGAGTAGAAACTGAGCGGGGTTTGAGGGTCGGTTGGTAGTGCACAGAAGGAGAGGAAGGGGGTCAGATTGAGTTGGTTTCTTTTGGGTTGAAGGATTTTTTTGCTTTTTCTTGTTGGTTTCGAGGGTCTAATCGATCACGAGAACCAGGTTTTATATAGACAGCGGAATTTTTCAATTCTTTGCTAGACAGTAAAATAATAAAAATGACATATAAATCGGCTCCTACAGTACTAAAACCACTATTTTGTCTTTTTCAAGTTACCAGACCGAATACATTTTTTTGCTGGAAGGGTAGTTTGGTCTTTTAGTTGTCACCGACGGTTCCACCTTCCGTAAAGTTCCAATTTGTTACGGAAAGTTCCAATGCCCGTAACGTTTCAATTTTCCGTTAGCCCTTTCCATCGGTTTTGTCTATTTGAGCGAGCCTAAATATTGATGTTTCTTAAAGGCATCTTCTCTGACGGTGAGCCAACAGAATGGAGTTCTGATTGGTGTAAGGTTGACGAGAAACACACCTTCAGCTCCGTCTTACTCCAGGAATTGGAGGATAGAGCTTATATGTACAGTGGAGGCGATCAGTTTATCACCAATAACTTATTAAATGTCGAAAGGGAGGATAGAGAGCTGAATTTTAGGCTTGAAGGTGATTTTTTATTGGATTATAAACAGAACAGCTATAGTCAGTGTCAATTTTCTTGCTGGGTGCCCATTCGACATGTAAATTGCATATGCAAAGTTCTATTACTATGAGACGGGTATAAAGTTATTAAATATATTTTACGGCGCTTGAGAAGTATTAAAAAGACAGAGTAGAGAGAGTAGCTCTTCTACATATAATTTGAGACAATAGAATCGTACTAATATGTGAAGAGGTGCTCATTAGGATTGAAAGTGAGACGATAAATTCTTTCCCGCAGTTCGTTGACGGTAGCCTCGGTCGGTAAATGAGTACCTGCAGCATGCTGAAGGGGCATAAATTACTGATTTTTTGGGTTTTCGACGCAAATACGGAATAACATGAATTTTTTAAATCAGGTATATATTGGCTCATTTCCAACGTATATGGTTTGCATTCTTATGGAGAAAAATATACCCCTGCGCACATACATGACAATAGATGCAAGCCTGGCGATATTTTAACATCACATTGCGCGGTCATCCAAACATGCTCGATTTACCGAATATATTCAATATTTATTTATTTGACCTAAAAACGTTTTATAGATTTATAGATAGCTAATTTGACTAGAGAGAAAATCTTTAGCAACTCATTCTCCCAGCTAATGCTGATCCAAAAATTTTAAAAAATTGTTACCACCATCACACTCAGAAAATGTTCTCTGGTATATTAAATCCTGCAATTGACATTAAATAACCCATGAATAAGTTTAGACCCATTTCATTTGTCCCAAAATCTTGAAATGTGACTGAATAAAATTTATTTTGTCTTCCAAATGCTAATTCTGGAAGACTTCGATTAAAAATGTAACTCCGAATCGAAAGATTCTATAGTTTTTCGCTGGCGAGTGCCGAATAATGGCAAAAAATTTCATTGACATCCATATTCCTTTCTAATTACTCCATAAATAAACTATGACAAAATAATCCTGGAATACACCTATTAGAAGTAAAACTTTGACAGGTTTTATTATGTCGCAAAAATTACTTGATCCTTTTCGTGCTGCTCATGATGAACTAGGATATGTGATGAAGACTCCTAACTTGTTTAAATCCCCTTCGTAGAAATTTCTGAAGCTTAAAGGATACCCTGGGCGTATTTTTCATGGTATCTTCATACAGTTTTGTTGGTGCATAAGTTGATCCCAAAATCGGGGAATGGAAGGACCGGTAAATATATTGACGTATACTGCAGGGATTTCATGGCAAAAAATGTGATGGATAAAATTTTACCATCTTTAAGCGATACTTTAATGAAGTTTTTGTCCTCTTGTGCGTTCAAATTCGATTATTCAGTCTCTTTGCATCGAATTTTCCTACGGATTGTAGGTGTTCAGAAACTTTTGCCCATCTAGGCGCACTTGTTCTTCAGCAATTAAATTCGTTAGTTTTTTAGATTTTATGTTCATGTTATGTTATTCTTCGGCTTTTATCGAAGCCAAAGAACAGCGGTCTCACCATTACTTCCAATGGTCAATTAGAAACCCAACCTATAAATGCGTATTTTTATGCAAAAGTTTCATTCATTCGGAATAAAGTACTTGGAAATCTTTTCATGATGAATGAATGACCTCAACTCCTAGTTACTAGTCTTGTTACTCCAAAAATTTTAATATCTTTCTTCTTTAACCCAAATAAGAAGACATTTTTAGCTTGAAATTATGCTATGGTCCGTTGCTGAAATTTATTCAATTCATTATGGAAAGATATGGTCAATTCACTTAGCTCGCTCTTCAGAACTTTTAAACTCTCTGCACCAGTTTTTTGGCGAGAAAGTTACCTCAATTGAATAAGTAATACTCGAAGCTTTTTTTATATTTTAATATATCTGTTGGAAGGTAACGCATGATTTTTTTCACATCATCACCAACCTCCTTGTCTCAAATACTTGAGGACAAGCAGTACCTTCCCCATAACTATTGTAAGAAATCTTTAACATGCATCTGCACTACTAAAAACGTGTCTTTTGAGATTCGCAAGAGCTTCTATCGTCGTATTTTGGGTATTCGGTAACGTCAGTACACCTAATAGTTAACTGCTTCCATGAAATTATGTTTATTAAATTTTTTTCACCTAAACCAATTTGCGACACGAATTCATGTCAATAGGTATAACTTTTTCAGAAGCTATAAATATTAAACGGGTTCAATTCAATCTAAGCATGTACTTAAGACAACACAGAACCATATGAGTCCCTTTTTCGCTAGTATTCCGCCCAAACTTAAACTTACGAGCTCCGCTTATACTTCTGTTTCTTAGAACAAACTTCAAAGTTCGGATTTCTATTCGTTTACAGCTTTCAATATAATTATTCCCGTTTAAATATTTATCATTATGTCAAAATGTAATCATAATGTAAAGCAAGCCGAAAATTATTAAGAGATTTATCTTTATTGGAAATAGTTCACCCTGATATGAGCTCTCTACTGTTCTATTTTTCCATATACCTGTAATGAGAGCTTCCTTTTATATTAATTTCACAGCAGTATCACTGGATTCATGTTTTTATCCCCTTGTAAATTTATTTTTATCTCTTGACTCTCCTACACGTTCACTTAAAAATGGTACGTAATGCAGTTCTTGTATTCAAAACTTCAATGTGAGTTCAACATTTCTCTACAGGTATTTATGGAAAAGTTACAGATTAATACAACAAATTTGGAGCTCTTTTCCTAGGACCCTAGGTCTGGGCCGATGAGCACATCCTTTAGTTCTTGATTAAGACTATAATCCCGTAAAATTCTCCATTCCTGTCATGAAATGTGTCGATGGAGCAAATTTCTCAGGGGAGTAGACACAGATTTTCGATATTGTACTGTTACCAGGATAAGATTATGGGTTGCGATGAGCACGATGTAGCTAGGGTATGATATATGGAAAAATAATGAAGCTAAGATTCGAGCTCCGCGGATGGTTATGCTGGCGATGTAATTGGAGGGAAAGATTTTTCTCGGAGGCCGGTAGAACGAGCAAGAATTCTTGAAGCTGTGGCCGGGATTGCAGGTGATTGCGCTCGTTGGCGAACGTTTGATAGTCCGGCCTCTCATTTTTTAGAGCATACTATAACTATAACATAGACAGGGTTTACCATCCCACGATACAAGTAGCCCGTGTAATTATTAATTTTATTAGTTTTGGTTCCGAATTTATCTCTGTATTTAGTAGTTACTGTAGGAATAGTCTAGCTGACAGTGCTACACTAGCTCAATGTCCTAAATCAGTAAGGGCAAAAGGTACTTTTAACGTTCAACAGTAAATTCAAAACAGTAAACTATCATCAAACCTTTGCTTCATAGTCTAAACCCAGCCCTAAAGACTGGGAACAGTTTCGAAAATTCGTGTTCAATAGGAATCCAAATTGGTTATCGGTACGGCAAGATCTATCTAGACCACGTTAGTTATTCTGTGTTCGATTGCGGCCTGAGAATTCGGCCCTATCCGTTTTAGCAAAGCTGAAGTAGTCATCACTACCCTATTTGGGCAATCCCAGAGTAGTATTGCCTACCCCTTTCCCTTCACAGCTTCTTACCGTATACTTTGTATTGAAGTAAAACTGTTTGGAAGGAATCATCACGAAACTATCTCCAGCAGTTTCGCTTTGCTTAAGCATGACCGTTGGCTGTCAAATATAGACTTTAATTTTTTGGGATATAGAGGGCCATTTAGCTTCCGTTTTGTTTTCATTTTGATATCAATACTACAAATAATGATTGATATGTAAATTTTATTATATTTTGTACTTATCAATAAATATGTATCAATAGGAGCTCGCTAAGACTCATATTAAGGACTTGTAGGCTCTATTAAAGGTACTTTCTGCATAAAATTAATTTATATAATGTATCACTAAATACATATTTAGCGTTCAGAATAGTTGACTGTCATAATTGGTGAATGAAACCTAATCTGTCTCCATACATGCTCAGAATAATTTTTTCAATGTATTATAGCATGAATGTGCCAATACTTGGATTAGAGCATCTCTACAGGTAATAGCATTTCTTTTTATATTAATTATTTTAAGGCCATGTGGAGCACAGTGATTGGTGAATGACAAAAATAGATGTGTAATCTATTACCAAATAAATAAAAAAAACTGAAATCCCTACGGGAATCTCGGTTTCTATTTTAATTTGAACAGGCACCCTCGAGATTGCTGGAAATCATGGAACTTTGGCAATTCCAACGCATCAGCGCCCGCATAAACGATCCGTTCACGGATCCGGAATTGTTTCAATAGGTACGATACAGACCCTCAGATTACTTCCACTGAACCCTCCTCGAATTGGAGAAAAACACAACTGAACAGTGCATACGAATCTCTTTCCCTAAATTTGCATGCCATAAATGAAATTGATGATGTTTGCGTCGTATACTTCGACTATTCTGACGATGAGGACATACATTACCTGATTCAACGGGAATTGTAACGGGATCTGAAACATTCCCTAACACTCAGCATGCACTATGTGGGATTCGCAAGGGCTCCACTCTAGGCAAACAGGGAAAAAAATGAGAAATTTCTAGGCAGCATATGATCGCCTCATGGATAACTAGTTCTCTCAAAACCCAACATTATAATGATAAAGGGTTTGTAAGAAGGTTCAGAATGCCCGGCCACGTGTTTAATCGTATATATCTAGCGATTCATGGCATGGAAATCTTCAGATAGCGCAAGGATGCTACCGTTAAAGGTGAATTTACCCCTTGATTATAATCAAGACTGCAGTACGCATAATATCGTATAGAATCGCGGCAGATGGTGTGGATGAATACTCACAGATAATTGAAGACTCAGCTCTACTTTCGTTGAAAAGATTTTGTTTTCTAGTGGTGCAGGAATTTGAGTTTGAGTTGAAAGAGAACCAATGCAGCATTAACTGAAGAAGTCCAGTCGGTGCTTTCTTGCTTGATTAAACCAACAAAGTGTAACCGAGCATAAAATCAGTACGTTATTTGAAAAGTATCAGACAGGCAATATTTGACGTTTTAATACTACCAAAGTGTTACGCAGCTCTTTCAGTACTACTTATTACAGCAAGCTGGCCGCTAAACATATAGATTAAGGGTTTTGTACGAAATTTGCTAAGAAATTAGATTACACATCACGTCTTTCTTCAAAAGAATTCGCTGATCCGTGGGCCATTACCACTTAAACTAATAGAATAGATTGCCCCGATACATATGTAATACTATTAGACCAAATCGAACTAGAGGGGGTGCCCGTGTTGGAGACCAAAGTTGCATGGGAGGAAAAAGATCTTCGAGAATGGGTTGAGCTATTTTACAAAGGAAGGTTTCTTTTTCATTCATTCACAAAGGATATGATGAGAGTTCATATTAAAATCTATTTATTAAACGATTTACTAGATTATGTTTTTTCAGATTGGTCCTTGCGCAGTGAAGATTCTTTTTAAAAGAGACCTTACATTTGGCATTCTCGCTTGAGTCAGTAGTAATTTACAAGAGCTATTTCTGTGAATGGAAACTGGACATTAGGAATGCTTCACAATGGCTTCGGTGGAATGCAAACTCCCGTCGCTTTATTAATTCCTAGCTCATCTGCTTCGATAATACCTATTGACGTGATTTGATATGATTTAGGGCACGAAAATTTCGAAAAATACATTCGTAAGAACCCTTCGGCACAATTTATGCACCAATTAAAATGTTTTCCCAATAATTCTCTCTTTATCCGACGTTGAAAGTACATTGCAATACATGTTGATCGTGATTCTCACTATTATTATTCTTAAATTATGTTTTGATGCGATGAAAGTTGTTGCAGCCCTGATTGCATTATGGGCTCACCAAGCCATCAAATTGTACCGTCTTATAAGCCAAGAGGGGAACAAATTTTTATTACAAGGAGCATTTATGGTGGACTTTTATGCCTATTTTTGAGAAGGTAGAGCTCTTCCGCAGTCTATATTTTAGAGCAAGGGATACAGAGCCTCTACTCACCTATAAAAGCTGTGGCGCTTAGGGTAATATAAGCGCGTGTAATATTACCATCTTATACTTAAAATATACTTACGCATTGAGCGCAAATCTTAGTCTCGCAATAGAACAACAAAATAGATACATGCACTTCTCTGACGGCAGATATCTGTATGCTCGAAAACAGATATTCCATAAAGCCACAAGAGATTTATCAATCGATTCACAGCTACAGGACCCTGTCTAAAAGAGTTCAATCAACGGCTGAGATCAAGCTGGCTTATTCCAGGAGCGTTTAAATCTCACGGAAACTCTTGTAATACCATCAAATGCGAGGACAAATGGTGCTCAAAGTACTCTTCAAAGGCCCATTCTGGATGACTGAAACGCCTTGTAGGGAGCGCCCACAGCTGAAATTATAAAAGAATTTTTTTATTTAACAGCTCTGATGGTACAAATATTTCCATGTATAGTAAAATTAACAAAAACGTTCTTATGCACTCTACTAATTTTGTATTATGTTGAATTATTATATGCTTATTAGTGAATTTCGGACTACTTCAACTATGACATAACGTTTAAAAAAACATGTTTACCTTAATTCCTCTCTAATCCGGAAAATACAACTAAATGAGAGTCCGAAACACGAATTAGTGATCATTTATCACGAGGCCGAATGATTATTGAAGTTTTTCGGGCTATATTTCGAATAAATTCTCATCGCAGTTCGAGCAATGAGACAAAAGAGCAAATAATTTAAGTTGGTGACCATTGTATTAAGTGGAATGCTCAAGGTGGTCAGAAAATGGACTGAACGTGACAGAGAGAATGCAATCAATCATGATTTAACCCTGTGGTAGAAACACTATACACGATGTTTCCATTTAATAGAGCCAAAGAACAAAGGTTGAAGACGCAAATGAGGGTGCTTTTGACTTGGAGGTCCAGACGCACAGTTGAAGAGGTGAGTAAGTAGCTTGAACTCTTCTTTTAGTCTAGGTAAATTTTAAAAAAAATGGTCGGTCAAGTTATCTCTACACCTATCACTTTCGCTTTTTCAACGCCACAAAAATGGCATCAGATCCGTAAATTTGGTGCACTCTATGTCTATAAAATTTTGACTTCATTGCATATAATTTCATGTGCGTTTCTACAGTCACGTTATATTTTCTTTGGTAAAATTGGATTAAAGATCTCATCCAAAAAGTCGAGCTACTGCCTTACTAAGTCCAGTAAAGCATATATCAATAGTATAATTATAGAATAAAGTACTTTGGCTATTGTGGTCCGTTCTGCAAGAGAATTTCTGACATTTTATACCCGTTCTATTCCTGAGAAGTATCGGTAAATGATTGTTCGATTAAATAAGGTACACCAGATTGAAAGTAGTAACAACTAGCCGTACACACTATTAATTTAATGATCATGACCATAAATTACCTCCAATACCCTGACAGCATTCCTCCAGTAACCGGTACAACGGATTTACACTGTAAGAGTACATCAGTAAAGCTTGTGAGCTGTACCTACACACCAGAATAAAACACAAGATCATGCCACTTTGTGCCAAACCAATGACATGAAGCCATCTTGGCCATCTGGCGTGGTTCTCAAAACATTTTGGACCTCATAATCAGCAATTATTTTATGCCTCCTTGACAGTTGGTGCAATGGAATAATTCCTTGACGTTTAGTGTTATCTGTATCACTGCTAGCTACTACATCAGACTTCAGAACATTTCATTTTGATCCCTCCAGGGTCCCTTTTTCTAGAATTCCTTTGAATTCAGTAAGGTTCGCTTACCATTTATCTCTGCGGGTGTTGAATTTTTGTCAACGTAAACCTTGGTCTGATGCTTTGAACACTTTACCGGGAAAATAAAACAACAGTTTATCCAGCGATTACCTTTTGTGCGCTTGACACCCCACAACTAATGATATAGAATCTCACTTTAGGTAATACAAGGTTCTGCTTTTGACGAAAAACGTTTTGGTAGTTAGAAAATTCTTTAGAGCTTTCTATTTTGAATTAATTTTTATCAGAAAAGGTTGGCTGCTTCCAATTTTCAATGCGCCATCTACCAGAAAATATTTCCATTTGCAGCTTCTTTGATTCTCCACAGCCATGATCGGGGCCTTTCGAATGAACGTCTAAGGCATGCGAACTGAGCCCGACAACAACTGCTGTACTCACTAATACTTCTTTCAGCAAGTTTATTGAGATCTATTGATAAATAGTTCCCTAGGGGGCGGGGAATGATTCAGTTGGTTTCCTGCAAGTGTAACATCATGTTAAATTAAATTTCAGCCTATTTTCGACTTGTTCCCTCTGTATTTATGCGCATTTAGTGTGCGCATTCATTTTATTGTGATTTTCGGATTTCTTCTGGCGTTTATTTAGTGTTTCTGAATCCTACCAAAATCAACAGGTCATACACAGCTATTTTAGAGCACTTAACGTGCTCCAAGACATTCCTTTCACAAGCGGCCTCCATTCTAAACACAAGTATACACTCTTCTAATTCTCCGTAAAGAATAACATTATCCCCTTGATATTGCAACAAATCGCAGTTCTGGGACGATCTGCATCAAAAGAGATTTAACTCCTTAACATAATTAGTAGTTGCGGCCATTATTTGTAGGAATGAATGCTTTAGTGATTTTGTTCAAGTTCTATTTCGCCCAAAAAGTCTCTCATATTGCTGTTATTTTCTAGTATTGTTTTATTTGTTACCATTTAAACCCATTTATTTGTGCAAAAGCTTTCTATAGATCTTATCTTCGTGTAAAATTTCTGATTTAGTTCTAAGTTCGATTTTTTAGCATCAAAATGTTTTGATTTTATTTTTGATACCATAACTTTCTAGAAATATGGTTATCTAGAATGAAGCATCCAGGTAATGGAGAGCAAATTGAAGGAAGCGGCAATTTGGGCAGCAAATGTGGTTGCGAGAGGGGGTAATAGCGGTCATGAGAGCTTTAAATCGAAGTCTTGGACCCTGAGAATCATAAAGGTTTTGTTCATTGTGTGTTTAGAGTCTCCATTGACTTTCTGATAGCAAGAAAGCAAGCATCTAGAGGTTATAGAGTAAGAAAGGTACCCTTTTGAGACCTGAATTGAGGACTGATTGAGAAAAGCAATACAATCACATTTTTCGTTGCTTTATCTAAGTTTCCTGAGATTTTGATCGCGAAAGTTGCCTTTTGTTCTAGAACGGCAGTATTCTCTAAATATATTTTGACTAAATTCTAAACTCCGAGATTTCAGATGGTGGACTGCCGTCGTTGTATTCAATCCTATGGTGCTTCCGTCGTTTTATTCAATCCTACGATACTGCCGTTGTTGTATTCAATCCTACGTTACTTTGAAAAAATGGGTCGGTCACCTATCCCGACACTTTCATCCTCCCCGGAATCCATATACAGTGATGCTCGAACCTGCATGGATTTCAAACATATAGATCCACCTCTTCCGTGGACACCAGAAGCACAAGCTTCAGAGTGAACACCGACGCTGCCCATAGGAATTCAGAGGAGTGTGTAGTGGAGCAGTGGAGTGAGTATTGAGGCCCAGGTGTGCCAATCGGGGCATGTGAGAGCTCGGAGGTAAAATAACAACGACAGCTTATATCTTAATATTTTAATGGTTTTTTCTCCTCTTCTGATCCACTTATCCTCAACTTAAACGCATGAGACAGCCAATGTATGAATATTTACCCGTAAAAATAAAATAGGTTAGAAAATCGGCGATATAACACAAATCTGCAAAGATGCAACATGAAAATTGTGGAAATATTCGTCCTAGTATACAATTTTTATGAAACAATGTATATATATACAGCGAAAGATAGAGAGAGTGTTTTTTTAAGTCGAAGCGAGAAGGAAAATAATTACAGTTTGGCTAATCACTGTGCGGATTGCACCTCACCTCTTCTGCTCCCATTGGGTTCCTTTCATTGGGGTTTAATTGAAGTGAATCATTACGCTGTAAGCGATCAATTTCTGTACGCGAGAATACTACCCGGAGTGAACCACATAATTCGAGTACTAAGTCACAAATATGTACTGCTAGACCAGATTTGAGCGCCAAGCTGTGAATTTGAACAAGAAATGTGATCCTAGGTACAAAATGTCATACATCGAGGTGGTTTGGCTGCTCAGCCAGCAATTAATCATCAAATTTATCTACAAAGTACCAAGATAGACTCAAAGAAATTACTTGCTACATGTCTCGGAAAGGCAGCCTGCGGGAGACTCCATTTTTAATAATTTTTTTTTTGAATCAAGTGACTGTGATCTTCTTATCAAGATGAGCACCAGACCAAGCCAACATAATGCCTGCGGGAGACTCCATTTTTAATAATTTTTTTGAGTCAAGTGACTGTGGTCTTCTTATCAAGATGAGCACCAGACCAAGCCAACATAATGCCTGCGGGAGACTCCATTTTTAATAATTTTTTTGAGTCAAGTGACTGTGGTCTTCTTATCAAGATGAGCACCAGACCAAGCCAACATAATGGCATTGGGGCAGCAAAAGTTATTCCAAACCGTGCTGAAGGTAGCAGAAAGACAATCAGGCTGGAATTAGGTTTGAGTAGGGTGGCTAAACTCTCCATGTTGTGGATTGCGATTAATATGCTACCGACCCCGAGCATATGGCCCAAATGGCGTAAGTTAGCTGCTTTTGATTCCGAGTCTTCACTCGTCCGTCCGAATAAAGCATTTTGTAACAAGATCCAGAGCGCTCATACAGTAGAGTCCCTACGCACGTAATGGGGGAAGATTGTCTACATTTAGAAGCAACAGAAATGACGGCCATTGCATTGGCGTTAGTCAACAGTCGTAAGCACCTTAATCATGAGGTAAAAGAGTAAATTTCAGGCCTGGCTGCTGATCCTTGTTGACCTCCAATTATGCCATCTGTTTTCTACCACTAGGTAATGTTAGACACGTAAACTCAATTGAGTTCATTCGGCACCAATTAAAGAACCATTCACAACCCTTTATATAAATTAATAACTTAATTACATCTCCCTTCTTATGCAGGGTTAATCTATCTGACTTCTTCGACAGCTGTAAGCTTAAAACTCTCTAGCTCGTTGCCATCTACTACATTTTAAGACCTTGTTCATTCTTCCAGTTCATAACTACCCTCCGAAATGACCCGTGCATAAGACAACCGACCCATTATCCTAAAATTTGTTAACAGAAAATCGTGCTTTCAAAAATCTGGCTTCAAACCTAGGGACTCGCATGGGGGCCTATGGAAGTCCAAAATTGCCTATTTAATTGCCTCTGAAGTTTGTAGATACGAGATGAATGGCCATCTTCTCAAGAAGATATCTTCGAAATAAAAAATCTGATGAAAACGATATTGTCCTTACTTCCGGGAAAAATTGAGATTGAAGAGGTTATTACGACACTAAAAGTCAAAAAGACTCTGCTCAAAAGTCAATAGAATGCACAATTCAAGAACAACGCAAGTTAAAGTCGATAATTTCGCCCATCTCTGAATCTCCCGCTATTTCAAGCCTGAGGACGAGCCCGAATACTAATTCGAGTAAAGTTTTCATTGTGAATCAAAAAAATGAGAATTAACAGACTGAAAACAATAAAGTAGTAATCATTCGATTAGTTAGCTAAACGGACAGAAATTGATTGAAGTTCTTACAAGTATGTTCCTTAAAGGATCAATCACTACCCCTACATCTAAGGTATATGGCTCAGGAGATTAGCTCATTGTAGAAGGTCAAGGGCTGCATGATCCGACAATTTTCGACTACTTTACATAGACTTTTACGATGATCTATCTTTCTTAAATATCCACAGCTACCATAATTAGACTATAAGAAAACAATATGGCAACACCCATATCCTGAAAATTTTTGAGATGTTTCGGTATTTTTTATGTCACGGTGCGAATTCAGTGACATAAGATCTCTCAGAAGTGCAAAG
Organism: Kappaphycus alvarezii; assembly: GCA_002205965.3. Lineage (NCBI taxonomy): Eukaryota > Rhodophyta > Florideophyceae > Gigartinales > Solieriaceae > Kappaphycus > Kappaphycus alvarezii. The sequence continues at coordinate 1,128,685 of NADL03000750.1, forward strand.
CCCATATACATATTTAGCAAAACACCAAATTTGGTAATTAATATGCCCAGATAAATTTTTCGAAGTATTCGCAGGTATATCCCTTTCAGTGATGTAAGGCCCCACAGCAAGGCTGAAGTTGATGTCCGAAAGGTAATTTAATGTCATCGGCGATGTCATAGATGCGTTAAATATTCGTTGAAGACTGAACTTCCAGCAGGCTCTTCGAACAAAAACACTTGCCATGTTGATATGACATAGGAGGCAAGCGGGTTTATAAAGGTCTCCTCACTATGTCAAATTGCATAGAAACCCGTAAAACGACACGAGCTGAGTACTGCAGTATGTGAAAAGTGGTATTGATTAAACAGCTTAGGAAACTGACGAAACAAAGCAATTGCTTAAAGGAATCAAGGAGCTATTGGACCTGTTTAAGCTTTGATTTGGATCAGATATGTTGTATGTAAAGATTCATTTTTTCATTAAAAGAAAGCAGCTGAATTTGCAGTCGATAAGGACCCACAGTACAATTATGTTTTCAGGACGGCTCAATAACAATATCATTAGAATTTTCTTTCTTAGGGTGAGGTTAAAAACAGAGGATAAAATTTTTCAAATGTGCCGAAGACAGAAAATGGAAAAAAGTTTCAGGACTCGCACAGTAAAATAAGATATTTTCATAATTTTAATCTTAAAAGGATATTAAATCCTATTTACAAGGAAAGATGGCTATCTGTAGGTATCTACTGTTCTTAAAAGAAATTTCCGATATGTGCGGGATATGATATGATTCATGCGCTATGATTGATGGCCAAAACCAATGCTGTCAGAAAGACATGAGATTTAAGTAGTCGTTGATCAGAGTTAAACAATACTTTTCTCGCTAGTCTTCGTTTCGAGTCCTGTAAACATATTAGAGATCCCGGTGAATCCGTGATAATATATGCCCGCAAATGAATTACACCGTACATTGACTGACCTATTTATTCAGAACAGTTACGGAGACATGCAATTCAGTAACAGGAAGGTTCATCGGAAGAATATTCAGGTGAAAGCTCATGTATTGAAGCGTATTGGATCTAACATGACTCAGTCAAGAAAAGGACGTCTAATAAGGGAAAGGAATCGAATTTTGCCTACGAAGCAAAATGCAAAAATTGCACCTGATACAGTTTCAAGCACATTTGCATTGTATTTGTTCGTTCATTCAAGAATGAAGTTTTATTGTGACCCTAACTCCGGCAGAGAGTGATCTTCCAAAATTTACAGGCATGTACATGAATTAGAGGCTTTAATTGAGCTTTAATTGCATTCATATGCGTGACATCAGTTGGGTTACCGTACAGCTGACACGAAAAAAATACGACAAAGCAACATACTTGGATCGCAAGCTCGCCCGCATTCTACCTCCTCTCTCCTACAAGCGCACCTATGCACCCACCTGAAGTTTCCATCCGCTGGGGTTAATTCCCTGGATGCTCCTTCTCCCGCTACTATCTACCTCTTTGAGCACCTCCTCCCGCGCATTGCGAAGAGGCTGCGCACTTCGGTTCCAGCTACCCGCGCCCGGATTTACCAGGGCATTAGTTGCACTTTATGGTCGTCCATCGCCATGATTATCTTGTCTCATACCCCACTGGACGTGGCCGACGTGGAGTACCCAATCACTGTCTGTGTAGTCAGGTGCGGCAGTGGACTCCATAGAAATTACAGTAATTGTGTCATACAGTACTGCACGTGGAAGTAATTTGTTTGAACTTGTAATGAGAACGAATTTTTGCTACTGTACAGTGATTAGATACAAATAATAAAAATTTTGTGCTTTTTCATTATTTCAGAGTCATGATTATTGAATATTATTTTTCCGTCAAAAATAAACAAAATTTGTTATCCCTTGATTAGATATACTGTTCATCATTTTTCACACGCTCAGTCACTAATTGTGTCAAGAACCAACTCCCTGAAAGCCATGGACACACTAATACAGCGGTATACTGCGTTTTAATGGTTTTCTAGAACGCTGCATATTAGCTTAGAGGCTCTCAGCAACTAAAAAGTTGCCGTTGGATAGCGGGTCCATTTTCATCTTAGTTTTTTCTCTTCCGCCGCCACACTGCACAGGCTAATGGTAGAGATGTCCATGGTCCGAAAACGATCTGGATTTATGAAAATTCGCACTAGCCAAAAAAACCATGAAAAAGTTAGCTGACATATACGCTGAACCGGTATCAAAAATTAAATTAGTGGGCTTTCCTTAACGCAAGATGCAGCGTGGACAGAACCGTTTCTTTCTCATTCCCTTAAAAGCCGACCTATAAAAGTAGTTAGAAAAACCTCAAACTAATCAGTCTTGAAAGAAATAATCAGCTCGAACCGGCATGAACCGAATCCCCTGGGCCTATAAAAAATAAAGTAATTTTGCGCTAAAATCAAACCGCTTCAATCATGTTCAGCTACGCCCACCAGGATCGATAAAACACATTCCAATCCACAATGTTACCATGGGGATATGAAACGTACACCAATAAACTCATATACAGTATGTGCAGTATTAAAAGGAGGAAGATAATTTTTTAATAATATTTTCTAGGCTATATCGTGTATGTGGTGGAACACTGCAGTACTACAGCCTCCATTTAAAGGCATACTATTGCATAAATTTTACAAAATATGTGCTGTATATAGAAGGTGCTTCTCAAAACCACGATAAATGGTTTAGACAATAGGCTTATTTTTCATGACTCCTGACTATTTCGGCCCTTTTATTATAATAGATTTGGATACCAATTTACACCATACCATTTTTATTATGCTGCTTTTACCAGGGCGTGAATCTGCTACTATGTTAAGCTATATATAAACATGGACATGCCTCATTGGGTCAGCTACTTCTTTCTTTACACTTAATCAGGCTGCAACCATCTTGTTTCTAACAAGCAGTATTTGAGTATAATTTTCCCATTGGCAGCATAGAACGAAGAGTTTAAAGATGGTTTGCCCTCTAAAGTATTAACAGGTGGCATGTTCCATTGTCATCAACATAAAAACTTGCTTTAAAATTAATTTAAAATATAGTATTTCGTAGTCATGCTGACCGTAGTCTGGTCCACCGGTGGCTTTTGATTAAATAATTCTGGTTTCAAAAGCACCTTATATAGGTATTACCTATATAATATCTACTAGAGGTATACATGGAACGGACAAAAATAAAAGTGAGGTGTCCCAGTTTAAATTCCATATATGAAGCTGGATCAATTAAATCACTTTTCAGTTCTTTGCTACTAGCCTAGAACTAAAAAGAGCATTTTTTAAACGTTTCCATACTACAAAGCATATGTTACAAGTCATTTCGTATGTTTTATGAGCAACTGGTTGAAACGGTAATGCAACAAAGAAAATTGTAACACAAACATTGCACCGAGCGAAAGTATTTCATAATATCGGAGCATCTTTCCTTTATAAGCTAATTCCTTATAGGTCAGTTTTCATTCTTCTTTGCAGGCACTACTGTAGAGCAGGATGCAAAATTCCATGGTCTATCACGGAACTAAGATAATGCCAAGGAACCAAAGATGTCCATTGCATATGTTAATAACTCATCTGACAGAGAAAAGTCTCTTTTGTTCTCGCTATTGATTTAAACTCTAACTGTAGGACAAAATAATCTGAAATTCATCCAAAGCACGTAGATTTTATTACGGTGAGATTAGACTACGGAAAGATGAATCCTTGCAGAGCTGCCTTAAATAGCTTTAGAGTTGCATTACAAATACGCAACGGAATTACAAACACAACTTTTGCTAAGATTTCAACAAAACAAAAGACTTAATAGACTAATCTCTCAATCCAGTACTTCTATCATCTACAATGAGTCCAGGGTGTGGGAATTTATATTCACTCGCCACAAAAGAGGTCTGCAAGGTTAGTACATCGCGAGCGATTAGTGCAACGTTTGAAAATGTTTTTTATTCGTTTTCCACCAATCCAAGTATCTCCTCCCTTGTTAGAAGAGTATGTGCCCCTGCTAATTTAGATAATCCAGCATTATCGTTGAAGTCCAAACTGCACTCATTCAAAAGCTGGCCAAACAGCGTTGCGGAAGTATTTATCCAATTGTTAATTACGTCATTTTTGACAGATGCGCTACCAGGGATGGGTTCCAAATTTGCCAAAAAACGTATTATAATATCACAATCGGTTATGATTTCGTTCGCAAAACAAAGGTCCAGAACTTTCGCCAATTTTGTCACATCTGAGCACCCAAAATTTTTGTGGCTCTCCAGCTTCCTCAACATGAATGTAGCAACTTTATTCAAAGTTTTATTACAAGAGCTGGTTGCCCTACGGCATTTTTTCAGAAAAGTTCAAACGCAACTTTGCTCATACTCAAAGAAACATACGTAAAACATGACTAGAGAATTCTGTTATCGATGCTGCTGCCTCCGAAATTTTACACACCTTAGTAGCCCTCCCTCAGTCTTCCTTGCTTATTTTTAAATTCCGAACCTCAGGTATGCTATTTCAAATAGCATTTAAATCGCATTTAGCACCGTTTCTCATTTAAACATATGAAAAGTGGGGCGACTAAAGCGTTTCAACGTCGAGGAAAGGCAGTGTACAGTTACTTTCTATAATTCCCAGCTCAAGGTTCAGTGATTCAAATAAATCACAACGCTTCACAGATTACCTAATTGCGGAAAGTAGATATATGATGTTCGCAACCTGATTATGTATTTCTTTGAATCAATCTCTGACTGAAAAGTTGAAAACGTGCGTTATGCACAGCACCTGAAATTCGGTAATCTGGAAATCAGTATCACCATTCACATGATCGAAAAGAAGGTATGTACCGCAACTCATGTCACTCTCATTATCACTTGTTATTGTCCTTACTTTTTGGTAATGTACCAAGCCGAAAGCGTTTCATATAGCAGAGCGCAGGTGACTTTACCGGTATGGCACGTCTTGAATCGAACCAAATCCAAATCCTTAGACTTGAATGTACACATTTAATCAATACAATGTGCTGTGATGGTTGTATGTCCCCGAATACGAGAGACGACCTGGTATCGGTTGTAAGTAAAATATTTCCCAGTGCTCGCGAAGTCATTGACCTTAGTTTGATGTGAAGATGACCATGCAATGCCTGGATGTGCTTGACTATTATCTTACGGCTTGAAATCCTGTATGCTTCGTCAAACCTCTGAACCAGTTTAGTGAACTCATTGTTTTCAATAGCCGAGAACTGTGGTGAGCCATTGAAAATAAATGACATATTGGTTATGTACCTCCTGCGTATGCCTGGTCACTTGGTAATTCGACAGCTTTTTGTAGCGATCCATTATGCTTAAATCGTTTTTGTCATTTTTTTCCGGTAGAAATCAATGATTTCTAGCATTGGGCCTAAGTTTTGATGTCCACTGTTGATGCAGTACGATACTTTGCAACGCACACATTTCTTTCGAAGCTTTCCGTTAATTTTGGATGTGAAAATGTAATCGTGAAAATCTGAGGTGAGAAGGGTCTTTTTATCAGGATTTCATGATATTGTCTCACTACTCATTCTGGTCTTGTTAGGGGTGGAGATTGTTTCGTGAGATGGGGAGGGATCGGAGGAATAGTTGAAGTGGATAAAGTTCCCCCGACAATTCTTACAGACTATATGGTTTATCAATAGTTTTTTTGGTGTATGATCGATGAAAAGATAAGACGCCAATCAACCGAACCGGAAAATTGAACGATAGGACTGACGGTTTGAAATGTCACCAATTTTAACTGCCTAGTTCTTCTTTTTTTGGAACTAACTGGTGGCGTGTCTCCATTGAATGCGACCGACTCTATTTGTTCTGTAATTCATTGCAAACCTAACTGTTTAGCTGTCAAACCATGGCCATCTGTAGCTAGTGTACCGCTCAATAAAATATTGAGTAAATGCGGGAAAAGCCACTTTTTACTGTAAAACTGGAGCGAACACAGTGCTGACAATATTTTTGAACTAATAGCCCCATATAGTGGGTATAACCTATATAATACTGAAACATGTATTTTATTTCAAAAATTGGGCGCCAAAATAAATACATTGTAAATATGTAACAGGCTTGTAGCCTCTTTTGAATTGCCCTCGCTTATTCTGATACTCAGTCATTATGTAGTTACTTCATATTCGCAAATAGACTGGTACTCAAACCTGTCACAGGATCACCTCCTTACACACCTTATCAACCAGTGCACCTCCAAGAAGTCCAAGATGACCTGTCAGCAACTGCCAACTGCCGATTAAAAACAAAATAGCATTCCCGTGCCCTCTCGGTCTGCTATAACAAACTCACTACGGTTGGTGGAAACAATCGCTATTGACCGTGAGCAATTCCTAGCAAGATGCGCCACATTAAACCGCAAAGAAGAACGGGAAGACAAGAATGGTTCAAATACCCCAGTGTTTGATGAATTTTATGAGTTCAGTGCGAGAAAATCGGTTCAACTAATGACAAACGTCGATGCAGCCGAGTTCCATTCAACTTTTCAATTTTAAATCTGCTCTCAGAGACCCCCGATTCCTTCTACTACGTTGGGACCATACTTAAATCCTTTTACAGTGGGAAATATATAGTTTCTTTATGAAGTTGGTATTACTCAAACATGGTGGAAACTGGCACTTAATTGCTCTAGTTTTTGGGATGAAAGCGCCAAAGTTCGAGGGCCAAGATACGAAGTTTATGGATTTTATTAGTTTGCGTGCTTATACCAAATATGTAGGTGAATTCGCAACAACGAAGCATTTTGTAGTTCTATTGAATGATGGGGTTAGGTTTCGAAATAACCTACTGCTCGCTATGCAACTGATGTGACATTCCAGCAAGCGACTCGCCCAAACGGCAACATTGGAGAGGGCAAAAATTATTAAATTGGGAAACACAAGCTTTACGGATTTAAAGTAGAATAATTATGTTTCCAAATAGTATGGATATCAACTGCCGCAGTGAATATTTGGACTCTGTTTCAGACTTGGAAATATTCCAGCGGAACATTGGACTTCATAGTGGGTCAATTCGCAAATAGGAAGGGGAGCGACAAATTCTGGACTCTTTTATCCTGCCCAGGGATTATACTAATCAGTGGCGCTTATTGATTGAAAAGGTTACTAGGGTGCTGCAGAAGTTTTGCGAGCTATCATCCCGAAGAAAAAGCCGAAAATAAAAATTTGACCCGGGAGGAGGAGGCACTAACCGCAAGATCAGCTAGCTCCGATAGAATAATGGCAGAGAAAATCTTTGGACGATTTTGTCTTCCCTGGGGAGTGATGGGAAGAACGTAGAACTGAAAGAGGCGCGTAATTATTTTTTGCTTAGTCTGCTCGCGGCATTGAAAATTTTGCATGTTCAATTCCATGGCCTCCGGATGTAAGATAGTGACCATTTGGCTTTTGTTCGTAACAGAATGTATTCCATCCGCAAGGAAATCCACAAGAGGAGGGTTTCTGATGCAGAGGGCATACTGTGATAGGTGCAGGAGGTTGTTGGTCTACGACTTTCGTGCTAACGAATCTGAATCCCGACAGCCAGCCAGTCCGTAATTAAAGGGCGAATTGGCTGTGGTTTCATTTTATTGAAGCTTCTACTTACAACGTAACGAGGTTCGAAACAGTCTTATCGGCAACCACATGACTTGAAACCCCATACAGCGCTCCTTCACTAAGTAAAAGCCAGTATCAAAGTTATATGCATATGGAACCCGTCAACGGCGAACCGTGAAGCAGGACACCGGCAGAGGCCAGCACCCCGAGTAGCAGGAAACATACTTATATTCAGTAAACGACTCAAAACGTTTGCACACCCACCTCTACCTGCCTTCATTAAAAGGCCACGGTAGTCGTTCCGAAATACTCTCTGTCCCCCAATCTGTCCCTCCCACCCATGCAGGCATGAAACCTCTGTGAATTAGACCCATGCAAATCATCCAACATCGTCGCGCTGCACTACCAGTAGCGATTCCGTTCCCTACTCTTTGCCACCACTCCGCCTCTCCCCGCTTAGTATCTGCGCCTCCATATCGGTACGGCGACCGTGTCCAATCGCACACATGAAAACAAAGTCTCCTCTGCCTTCAAAGTCGTCACGACAAACCCCTCAAACAATGATGGCCACGGAAACATGGCCATCACCTCTTGCACCATCATTTCTCTCACCTGCTCTATCAAACACCCCAAAATGAAATACAAATCCTCCAGCTCAATCCTTAACGAATTCTGCTACACCGCGGTAACACCCACCTCCACACCTTCCCCAGTGCCATACATCCCACCTCCGGCCACTTTCCAAGTCACCCCTCTACCGCCTCCACCCTCCTCTCACCACCACCATTCAGAGCAGCGATTAACGCCAATCGTCTCGCGCAATCTTCCGCCGCTGCCCCGTGTGCAATCCGAGCTGCTTGAGTCATAGCACCGGAAATATCAGTTGCGGCTCCAGGTGGCGGTTGCGGTGGGGCAGGGATGTGGGGAGGGGCGGGGTGGGGTTAATGGTGCATAGAGAGTCAGAGGGAAGGGTAAATTGGGATGTTCGGTTCGTCGTTGTATGAGGATGATTGCACAGTACTTGCTTCCAGTGATGCCATGATTACAGTACGATTTCAGTTATTCGTTACGTCTCAATTATTTTTCTGTACTCTAAGCTCTTCCGTGCTGACCGGTATTACCGGTCCGTGCAGCAAGCAGGAAAAAAACTGCTCAGTTGCCCATGGTCCCATCAGAGGCAGGCCAATGTCCTTTTCTGTGGCCGTAATAATCCCACTCTCGCGCCTTGACGTCTACCCATAGACGCCTTCGGATTTTGTTTCAGACTGGGTGGGTTCCAAAATGGAAGATTGGAGCTTCCCGTCTGATGTGCGCAAATTCGCGCACGAAAAAAATCTAGAAGAGGGCCAAAATTGTATACAGTATCGGAATTTGGAAGATATTTTTATTTTGATGAGTATGGCAAATTCATCGGTTGATTTTTTTATTTTAGGACACGCTGTCATAATAGATGTCAGTACAGTTCCAGGTTCTGGAGATAATACGAGTGACTCTGAAAGCTCTATATAATGGCCACATTAATTCCGACCCCTGGCCGATGGGTGGCTGGCATGGGTATGGCACCTAGATATTTACCTTTAGGAAATATCTTCTAATAGTCTCTCTGGTTCACACGATTCCATTTTATGTATTTTATGGTTACTAGTATGTTTGTTTGAGACTTAAGGGTTAGCAAAAAAGTCTATATACGCTGAGTAAACTGTTTCCTCTTGTGGAGGTCAAGCAGGTTGACAGACAACTTCAAGCCAAGTCCCGAGTAGTAGGAAGTTGAGAGTCAACTTCAGACCCAAGAAATCTTTTTCCTACGCTTCTGGCGGAGCTCAGTGGTAGACCCTGCCCCTTCCATACTTGCTTGTAGCCCTCTCAACTCTCTTCCATATACACTCCTTTTTGTTCGTTCAACTATACCACGGTAGCACTTTTGTAGCTCGCAACACCTCCTTCTTGAAGTAGTTGGTTCTTAGTATCTCGTCTCCCGGTAATTTACCCCTATCACCGTCAGTGGTTGACGGACGCGGGGTGGTCGGTACCACAGTACCATTGGTCTGTTTCTTTGGGATGGGCAACCTTGACGAATACCATTGAAAATCAACGCCCCTCTTCCGGGGGCGACAGGTGGCGGTTCTGTGAGAAAGGGTATCGACGATATCGGTGCAGCTAGATCGCAGCGGTCGCGGTGTGTTGATATGCATGGGAAACCCGATAGACCTCTGGAGGTGGTCGCGCCCGCACCCGACGACATGTCGCACTGGGCGGGTGCCGAAAGCGGTGAAATGTTGGAGCTCTGCAGTTGTTCAGTTGATTTATGAGAGGAAAGAGTCAGAGAAGTGAGCCCAGAAACCCTGACGCGCGTTGAGGAAGCTATTTGCTTGTAAAGTACAGTACACTTCGAGTTGCTTTACGGTCCTCACGTCGAACTTAGCAAAGGCAGCGCGACACCCGGTCATGGAGCCCCGTCTCAATGGCCATCAACGCACAAGACCAGACATCAATGCTATAGGGAGCACCGGAGAGACAGACTTTTTCGACGATGCATTCGACAATCCACTTGCTCCCTCCAACACACGGGCCCTTTGCTTCAACTCCTTGAAATTTCTGAACGCCTCGAAAGCTTGAAAGTTCAGGAGGTATTAAGACTTCATCACCACGAATGCTAGGACCGACTGATCCCAGTGCCGATATCCACTCTTGGTGGGTGGCACCCGGACGCATTCACGGTGCTCGGTGACGTGTCTAGGCACGTCGCCATACGAGCTATGGAGACCTTCGGGCGGGTGCAATCTGTCATTACGCAAAGACACGCTGCGGCGACGTTTTCGTCCAACGCAGCATGCTCTACGGCTGGCCTCACACCAGCCCTGTGAGGTAGTACCTCATGACTCGCCCTCATTTCCAGGCTCTCCAATATCCTGCATCCCAAGGAGCATCTCCACTCGTGGGGTCAAATTATACACCCAAAGTGACAGCACGCCGAATATAATTGGCGGATTAAAATTCAGTCATTGATTGACCTTCCGAGACAACGCGCAGTTGGTTCAACCAGTTTATGACGACGGTCCAGGCCACCGTCCCCATCGGTACTACTCGATTCCGTTTCAACCAAATTATCCAACAAGCCCACTTGTATCGTTTCCGCGAAGCTCAGCACATCCAACGAGCTTCCTGGAGCACCTAGATCTATCCGAATGCCCGCTGGCGCACTCATCCCACCCGTTCCTCACTACTTAAATGCCCTCTTTGCTCCATTCTACGACTTTCCATGCCCAGAGCTCTACTCCGTCTCTACCATGACTGCTCCTCGACATAGACATCTCCAAATATTACGCCAGGAATCTATATGGAGGATCCAGCTACGAGTAGCAAATGAGTGAAAACGCGCAACTTTCTCCCATAGTCCTCACAGAGGCGTTCGATCTAGTTATTGAAGATGACTACACAGATCTTATTGCGAGTTTAGCCGTTCAATCTCACGAAATGACACAGGCAGGCTTGGCAACAAAATGTGGTGACTCAAGAAAAGAAAGAAGCCACAACCGGTTGCGCAATCATTGTGCAACGCATAATGAACTAATGGACGAATACTTTAGAGGTCCAGAGGAACTAAGTAATGATGGGTCAGGGCACTTGGGTCCAAGGAGTTCAGAGGCGGACTTTGAACGTCGTTATAGAATGCCCAGGGAGGTATTCGACACTACCTACAACAGGACGAGGGAATATTCGTCGTATTTGAGGGCCTGAGAGAAGACAGATTGTTGGGGTAGAAAAAAATTTCGGTTCTTTTCAAGATAACCGCTGCTCTCCGAATGTTTTGTTACGGGGTTCCGGCAGACTGTATAGAAGAAAATATGCACATGGGAAGTCCTCGGTATTGCTCTGCTTAAAGGAATTTTGGAAGGTCGTTGTACATTGCTTTAAAGAGGAGTTCTTACGAAAGCCGAGTGGTCTGGATATCATTCAAATTGAGCGCCAGTTCGCAGAGGTTGCCTTCCCTGGGTGTATCTGCTGCGTCGATTGTGCGGGATGGGTCTGGAAAGCAAGCCCGAAAGCTGAGCAAGGAGTTACCGTAGGAAAAGGTGGGGTACTTACTCTACGGATGGAACTTGGCTGTGACTTAAACCTCAAAGTGTGGAGCTTGTTCTCTGTACTTCCGAGAATGCTAAATGACTTGAACATCATCAGTGTCAGTCTGTTTTTCTCTGAAGTTCTAATGGACAAGTACCCTTCGGTCATCCCTACTTTCAGCATACAAGGAGAGCAGTTTGACTTCTTTTACTTTCTTTCAGATGTAGTTTACCAAGACTTCAAGCTCCTCGTAACCAAGATCACGCACTCTGACAAAGACGAATAAATTTTCTTTAGTATGCGGCAAGAAGGGGTCCAAAAATGTTTGGAACGATTGTTCAGCGTTATGAAATCACGCTTCAGTATATTGGATCAACTGTCACGCCTTTGGTACAAGGAGGAGATGAATCTCGTACTACACACTTTTGTAATAATGCACAAGATGATTGTGAGCGTTACGAAGGAAGATTATATGTGCGATGGTGCTGGCGGTTTAAGGGGTCTAGGACATCGTGATGTTCCTACTACGTCGTGGAACAATTGGGTCGAACAAACCAAAGTAAGAGCAAGTGTTATCCGTTCCTTGAATTCAATGCAGGACCAGAACAGGCTAAACATATCACTCTCTCTCCATATATCCTCGATTTTCCCGTAGGGGATCTCTGCTCCTTTGCAGCATGACGTCCTAGACTTGCATCTCACGGGACCATATCAGTTGTGACTACCGAGAACATGAAAACAATGTCCTGAGAAGATGTGTAAACGAGTACTTACGACTTACAAGGCTTTATGTATCGTGGAACCCGCAAATAATGCCGATGGAATCGAACTCGTCTGCCCTGGAGAAGGCCAAAGAGTCAAAAAGTTGGCAAGGTTCGTCATGCTTTGAAGACGAATGGCGCGAACTACATTTTTGGGGGTTGCACTGAGTTCGTTCGCAAACAAGTAAATGTGTAAATGTCGCAAGGCTTTTCAGCCACCTAATTCTAACATACTAAATGCAGACAGGTGAACATTAAGCGTTAAAGTCTGGCTAACAGGCCTTAATGCTTAACATGCCATACGTGCTTCATATCTACGTGAGTAACTTATTGCTTTACCTCAGTCACTAACAAACGGATCCAGATGTCCGCAATCTACCACTATCAGCACTTCTCAAACCAAGAAAGAACCCAGCAAAATTTTCATATTACCAATAGGTTGAGGGGGTTCCTCAATTGTCGGAGCAATGAGAGAGGCGTTAACCCCTTCATCCCGATCTTCAACTTGAGTAAGATGACCACTCGGATCTGAAATAAAATGCGCACCACCACGTGCAACGTGATTACCATGTTCTGCTTCTGTCGCCCCCCCCCCCAACTCTTCGGAAAACTCCAAATAGTCGCCTGAGATAGATCCTGTTGCAGGATTATCCCTCACAGGTCCCTCAGCCGCAACACCACCTTACTTTCCAGTGTTCTCTCAATTGCGTTCCCGAGCGCTCAGCTCCTCGTCCATCTCGAGGAGAGAAATTCGCTGCAATTTCCTTGCGAATTTCTCCTGTAGCGCAGCGTTAGTCCCCTCGATTGAAAAAACATCCAGGCAGCTCCTAATCTTGCTTGATTGCGCCATAGATTGATGTGCCACTGCCACCTCCTTGGCTACTTTGTTTCGCTCCTCCCCCACCTTAACCAGTTCCTGAATTTTGAGTTGAGACTGCGACGCAGTGGCAAGAGCCCGCGCTTTCTGCGACTCCTTCTTTGCCCCGGTTGGTCTCCTGCGACGAACTTCAGGAGTTACTAGATTGAGATTTCCACGGTCAGAATGGGAAAGATCAGGCGGAGCGTTGTTGGTTCCTGCATCACCTTCCTGATCCTGAGGGACATTAGATACCATGCTTTGACCAGGAGATTGGCTGAGCACCAGTAGTACTGTGTCTCTGAAATTTCCCTAAAAAGCCAGCCCAAGGCCGCCTAAAAGACAAGCTGCGTTGGACATTATGGCAGCGGCAGCGTGCCTCTGAGTAAGTACCGCTCGAACCTTACCATATGCCTCCACCGCACTAACGGCCACGTTCCGCGCGACATCGGTTAGCACCCTATAAGCATCTGGGTGCCAACTTCCGAGAGTAGATATAGGTATAGGCACGAGCTTACTTCTCACAGAGGTTGCAATAAAAGAATCATATCTTCTATGCTTCCCAGAGACGGCCACATTTATGGAGGTGAGCGGATTAAACGTTTGTGCCCTCCTGTGGGAGGGCGCCAGCGGGTTTACGAACGTCATGTCAAAGGAATCCGTACCTCCACTGCTTCCCATCGCCCGGATGTCTGGCCTCGTGCCATGAAACCCGTCCCGCGGTTCAACGGCGGGGTGACGGGCCGCTTTCTGCAGGTCTTGCGCAAAGATGGCCACTTGATGGTCATGCCGTCGAGTTCTGTGCCCACCATGTCTGCAGTCAAGGAGGTGATCCCCGAAACAGTCGAGGGTTTTGGGGCAGTTTCGTCTCAGGGACGGGAGATCCGAAGCGAACAGCGGGACTTGGTAGAAGTATTGGAACACCGCGAACTCACGGGGGTCAATACCGGTGTTGCGGCCAGGGCACGGGGCGCAGTACACCCATTCCTTGGCCCCCAGGAGGGCCATAGAGGCGCAGAATGCCTGGCTTCTTTGATCACTGGAAGAAATGCTTTCTAGCACTGCTGCATGGATTGCGTCTGTTAGTTTCTTTTGCGATGGTGTTTTACGTGAGCGAAAGGCACTAAATGGTAGAATCCTTGACTGCAGACAGGAAAGTGACCAATTCGAGTGGGCGTCCAAAGCGTCGTTATAGGTAGCGAGGCTCCTAATAGGAGCGGGCAGAACAACTTTGCACAACTTATTGGAGGCCGCGCTGGAAGCGAGGAAGGCGGCTGTGGCGATGTTTCTGGTGGATGTGAATCCGATCCCAAAGGAGGGCCGCTTGGCATCCAGTGATTTCACTGGAAGTTCACTCACGAAGATTTCTATCCTATGGTTGACTCCATGGTTAAGGAAAATGCCACCTCTAAGCGGCTGTCAGTAACAGTCCTCTTCAGCTTTTTTAGGAGCTGGCAAAACGACATGAGCGAGGTTAACATCGACGCCAACCTCGCGCGCGACGGTGGCGCCAACTTGTCTTGCACTGAAGAGCAGCTGGTCGGGATGACAAACGGTTGCACCTGGTGCACACTTCGTGACGACCTTCTTAAAGGCGTCAGAGAGCTGGCAGAACAGGACCGCTTCGACCATTTGCTTATCGAGTCCACAGGAATCTCCGAGCCGCTGCCGGTCGCTTCGACATTCGAGTTTCGTGATGAGAATAGCGAGAGTTTGCAAGACATCGCGTCTCTCGACTCTATGGTTACTGCAGTCGACTCGGCGAGTCTTTTCAAAAACTACTCGTCAAGCGACTATCTCCGTGATCGCGGTGAGACTGCCGGTGAGGATGACGAGCGTACACTTGCTGATCTCTTGGTCGGCCAAATTGAGTTCGCCCACACTATCCTGCTAAAGAAAGGGGAAAAGTTTGGTGTTTTACTCTTGAAAGATATATCCGATCAATCCCGTGGTTTTCCAGACAACCACAATCGACTCAAAAAGGGTATACCGACACAGTAATGGGGAAGGAACTACGCTCCCTAAAACGCTACCTTCAGGCCACCCATCAAGCAGGCAACATACAAACAAACAAAGTGTCGTCTACGATGGAAGTCGACCTCAACGTCGCACGCAAGATTATCAGGGGTCTCAACTCGGGTGCCGTCGTGTACGAAACGGATTGTTCCAATGTCCCTCTCAAAACAGTTTTGGGCACCGGCCGGTTTGACTTTGAGAAAGCACAGCAGCACCCAATGTGGTTTAAGGGGCTCAACGGATTCAAGGACCATGTGCCGGAGACACTGGAATACGGCATCCGGTCCTTTGTATTCAAGGCCCGGCAACCGTTCAACCCGCAAAAGTTGAGCAAGTTTATCGACGAACCATGGCCGGGGTATTGCGTGCCAAGGGCTACTTTTGGCTTGCCACTCGGCCAGATGTAATCGGGGAGTTGTCGATGGCTGGATCATCATTAGAGTTAGATAAGATCGGCATCTGGTGGGCGTCGGCGCCCCAGGAAGTTTTGGAGGAGCAGCTGAAAGACCCAGAATTCAAGAAGCAGGCGGACGGCGAGTTTGAAAAGGTGTGGGGTGACCGTGAACAGGAGCTAGTGTTCATTGGAGTGGACCCTATGGATGAGCCGAGACTGCGAGCCATCTCGAAGGGTGTCTGCTGAAGGCTGACAAGTTTGAGCCCAAGGTGTGGTCATTAATGACAGATCCCTTCCCGGAGTGGGATGACGATGAAGAAGAGGAGGACGAGGAAAAGGACGGCAAAAAGGAGAATGAGGAGGGCAGTCAGGAATAGGGTGAAGAGGAAGATGAGAGTTACGGGATGGGTGAGTTGGCATGGAAACGGTTAATGAAAGGTCTCATTAATCCCAATGAAAGGCGGATCTCGGAGGAAGTTGTGGCAGGATATCAAAGTTGTGACAGGATGTCAAATTGAGACATGATGGTACAGCATGGAAAGATGTCACAGCATGAAAAGATGTCACAGCATGGCCCCTTGGATAGATGGCGAGTAGGACTCAACCCCCTCCGTTCTACACAAGGACGGTGATATACGCCGCCGCATTCTTAGTCGAGCCATCCGCCGCGGCAAGGCCGCTTCATTCCTAACGGGCCACCTAACGAAGGCTCTCGCCATTCCCGCAAACCACCGGACTTTCATCCTTCAAGGGACTGGGCCTGATTGTCTCCGTGACCGCCCGCAACATGGCAAAACTGCGGCCATCTAACGGATGGGTTCGACAACCCTGCCACCAACCCCTGCCCCTATGAGTTTGGCCGCCTCCAAGATCACAACTCTTCACGCTGCCGAACATGACTTCAGGTTCGAGGTCTCTATCCGCATCCCGGTATTGAGCTACATCCTTCGGCGGCCTACTGCCCCCACCCGCGACCGTGGCTAGTCCCCTCACGCTCGACATCAACACTGTTTCTATCAAAGCCTCTTTTCTCTTTAGGACCACTGAGATCGTTGGGGATGATGCTCAGATCGCCCGCCGTGACGAGGTCCGTGATGATTGGCGCAAACTATCTCTTCGACCCTTCAAGCACTCGGACGTCCTAATAACCCCTCGAGCTTCTCCCTGCGGCCTATCGCCTTTTATTCATGGTCTGTCCTCCCACGCCAACGCCACCAATCGCCCACCGTATGAGATTGTTTCCCAAATTCTGTGCCGCTTCCGTTGTTTATCGGATAGTCCGACAAAGAGTCTACCATTCCCAAGCCTTTATCACATCGCATATCTATGGAGAGGCCCGTTGTTACCTACAGGCCGCTCTACTCCCCACAGACAGCATGGACAGTTTGGTTGTAGCTGTAATGTGAGCTTCTTGTATCCGACGTAGGTGCTCAAGAGATTAACTTGAGACGGGCTGTCGATGTCAGCAGCAATTTTGTGAATATGAGCAGTAACGGCTGTTTCATCCTTTGAACAACGGGACTAATGATTCCAGAAAGGTACCCTCTACAGTCCCAGTGGACGTGTCATGTAAGAGAAAGTTACCCGCATGTTTCCCTTTGTCGATTGTTCTACCGATATTTTAACTTGGGGCACTTCCCGTGAATTCCTGACGAAGAAAACATTCAACTCGTGGGAACGGAATGAAGCACAAACCGCTTTTATGGAAACAACTATTGACCCGTAGACTGCGTGGGGACTTTCTGGGTTAAAGGCATCTGAGCAAACCGATCGCCAGTGGCACTCGAAAAAACGCCTGAGCTGTGCTTTTTCTATGGTAAGGGATCTGAGATACAAGAGGGGCGGGACACGTTCAGAGCGCCATGTCCAAGTATGTGATGCAAGGCGACGCAAAATTTCAACCTCTGCGCGGAAAACCAGTCAAACTGGAAAAGGTCAGCAACGTCGGCAAAAATAGGTGCGCGACCGCGGGCTACCAAGGTGTTGTCGGAGAGAGTCGACGCGGGCAAGATCATGGCGGCACTGGCGTGGAGATGGGCGGTGAATGACGGTGGAGGCGCGTAGGGTGCGGAGGGAGACTGAATTGGGGGGGAGGGGTTAGGCTGCGGGGAAGCCATGGGGGGTGGGTTGAATTGAACGCGAGGTTGACAGAGTGGGTGGAGGTGGGGGAGGGAGGAAGGCTGGATATGGTAGCTGGGAACTTTGTTTGTGTGAGGGAAGGCGTTGCTGCCTCGAGACTGCTGCGGTGGAGACGCTGTAGGTGTTGAGCTTCCTGGTTGGATGAGACAAGATGCATAAGCCGCGTGGGTAAATGAATTCCATTACGGAGCAGGTGTGCGGTTGTACAGTGCTTCCTGGTCTGATGGGTGTGACTGGAAATGGTGTGGTGAACATTTATTTATCTCCTCTGACGAAAAATGGTGGAACGTGACAGCGTGGAGTATCGAGGGTGGCGTTTCGGGAGAATGCGTTGAGCGCGGCAAGGGCCACCTTTTCTTTGAGAATGTAACTTTACTGTACAGTACAGTACAGTGCAGTACTGTACTGTAGGCGTATGGCTCAAGTGGCAGATTCAAAAGGTCAAATATCTGTTTCATAGATATTTGACGGTAGGAATCCAGGTCCCATCGATTGGAGCGCAAAGATCTCTCGCTTTGAACTATTGTACAGTAGTGAGTGCAGTAGTATGATCTACTGTACTTGTCATTCTGCACTGTCCTGTGCAGTACTGTAATTACTGTAAGCACTTCACATGTGAAAGTTTGGAGGACATGACAGAACACCAGTGGTACTGTAAAGTACTGTAGACTGCACTGTATTGTAGATTGTACAGTACGCTTTAGTATGTATCACGAGTGGTGAACCTTACTGTACTGTATTGAATAACCGCCGATGATTGGTGACCTTTGGTGACCATTGGTAATCGCCCAACCTACAACTTTACAGTTGAGTACTGTGTTAGAGAGCATGCAGACTACCAGTATTTTACAGTACTTACAGTACATACAGTGCAATTTTGTCTATTTATTGTGCCGTCGTCGCCTTGCGCACCAGTACCAGAAAAAAGTAATTTCGTGCGCACCGTCCAACAAGATGATCAGCAGAGCCAGCCCTTTTTTTGTACCGGTGCCAGCATTCTTCCGCTCTGTGTTTCCATCAAGGCCTCCTACCCTCACCCGTCTTCCTACCACCGTCACCAATCCACCTTTCCGACGTGCTCACCCACTCCCCAACTTCTTCTGTTCTACTTCTAACACCATGGTGAAGGAAATTGGAACCTCCAAGCGCCTGCCAGTAACCGTCCTCTCTGGCTTTCTCGGCGCGGGCAAGACTACCCTCCTCAACCACATCTTGAACAACCGCGAGGGAATGCGAGTCGCCGTAATCGTCAACGACATGAGCGAGGTCAACATCGACGCCAACCTCGTACGCGACGGTGGCGCCAACTTGTCTCGCACTGAAGAGCAGCTGGTCGAGATGACAAACGGTTGCATCTGCTGCACACTTCGTGACGACCTTCTTAAAGGCGTCAAGGAGCTGGCAGAACAGGACCGCTTCGACCATTTGCTTATCGAGTCCACAGGAATCTCCGAGCCGCTGCCGGTCGCTTCGACATTCGAGTTTCGTGATGAGAATGGCGAGAGTTTGCAAGACATCGCGTCTCTCGACTCTATGGTTACTGTAGTCGACTCGGCCAGTCTGTTCAAAAACTACTCGTCCAGCGACTACCTCCGTGATCGTGGGGAGACCGCCGGTGAAGATGACGAGCGCACATTGGCTGATCTCCTGGTCGACCAGATTGAATTGCCGACACTATCTTGCTGAACAAGGTGTCGTCTACGTCAGAGGGGGACCTCAACGCTGCACGCAAGATTATCAGGGCTCTCAACTCGGTGCCGTCGTGTATGAAACAGATTATTCTAATGTCCCTCTCAAATCAGTTTTGGGTACCGGCCGGTTTGACTTTGAGAAAGCACAGCAGCACCCAATGTGGTTCAAGGAGCTCAACGGATTCAAGGACCATGTGCCGGAGACACTGGAATACGGCATCCGGTCCTTTGTATTCAAGGCCCGGCAACCGTTCAACCCGCAAAAGTTGAGCGAGTTTATCGACGAACCATGGCCGGGGGTAGTGCGTGCCAAGGGCTACTTTTGGCTTGCCACTCGACCAGATGTAATCGGGGAGTTGTCGATGGCTGGATCATCATTAAAGTTAGATAAATCGGCATCTGGTGGGCGTCGGCGCCCCAGGAAGTTTTGGAGGAGCAGCTGAAAGACCCGGAATTCAAGAAGCAGGCGGACGGCGAGTTTGACAAGGTGTGGGGTGACCGTAAACAGGAGCTAGTGTTCATTGGAGTGGACCCTATGGATGAGCCGAGACTACGTGCCAAGCTGGACGGGTGCTTACTGAAGGCTGACAAGTTTGAGCCCAAGGTGTGGTCGTTGATGACAGATCCTTTCCCAGAGTGGGATGACGACGAAGAAGAGGAGGGGGAGGACGACGAGGAGGGCAGTGATGAAGAGAGTGAAGAGGAAGGTAAGAGCAACGGTAAGAGTGCTGCAAAGGAGTGATGCGTGGTGGAAGGTTCCGATTAGTGCTGGTGTTGGGAGATGTTGGCGGAGGCTGGCACTTGTGTCGCCTATGATCTCTTGGCTAGGGAACCCTGAATGATGTATCAATTTGCTTTTTTTTGTCAGACTTAATCTCACAGTGTGCCAATATGGCAGCCTCGAGATAGGCTTGGTAGAGTGAGTAGTTGGCCGTAGAGGTTATCCAAACGAGTAGCGCAAGGTATGACCCTAGCCTGATTATATATTTTCAAGAGATGATTCAAAACGTCGCTGCCCCGCCCAGGACCCTCTTTCCGCAACCCTGCTATCTATGTAATCAATGGCGAAAAGAGTGTTCCTTAGACTTGTTCTTGTGCAGCAGATTGAGGATGGTGGTGTTACGGACAAACTTTTACACTATTGTTTCATTACCTGCACGGATTACTCTTGAAATGTGACGCGCTATCGACTCGTCCCGGCAGTAGTACTGTACCTGATCCACTTGCATTCTGAAGGTAACCTGTAGCCCTTGTGCTAATCTTCGCTGTGCCCTGCGAATTTATCTTGAAGCGGCGCGCTCATTCGCCCTTGCCAAACGACTGCATGCTGCTAACCGATGTGGCTCGCAATGTGTGGCTGTCGGGGCAAGGGATGCGTACGGGACGGTCCGTGTGGGTTTAACCTAAAGGCATGCGGCAGCGCCTCATGCTGTTCCCCTCCTCCGAACTGTCCCTTCCCCAACGTGCCAAGCGCTCCCCGCGCTCGGCGCACCCCTCTCTCCGACCCCCCCCTCATGGTTCTGCCGCGGCTACCATTCGCCCCCCTGAGCCGCAGTTGCCAGCGCCGTGCCCTCCATCACCGTCCTCCCATTGGAATCCTATAACCCTCCACATTTCGTCGCTCCTATTGGTCCACATGTCATGACTCCCCCTCGCGCGAAGGCAATCATTGGCCAATCGGCTGCGGCTGATCTCTCCGCCCTGATCCTCGCGTGGGCCTTCCTCGCGCATGCAACGCTCAACGCGCTGCGCCTACATTCTGAAACAGGTGAAATGACCTTTGCAACCTCGGTACAGGCTATCATTCTGGATACATTACGTTGGGACGCCCATTGTCAGATTACTTTGAATACATATCTGTCCTTTGAATACCCGAAAGGCTGAAGGGTCGCTAGTTAAAGGTGAGTGCACCTTCCAAGAGTTGACCATATCAGTGCTGCTGCTGACAATCACCAGAGGTTTGGAAGCCTTTGGCATCGGTTTTCAGATGGAGTAAAGACCATATTCCTCAATTGTTTCACATTCCCGGAGTGGAAATCCGGAACAGCCCCGCCCCTGGGTCCCCCTTTCTACTACCTGGCCCTGTCAACCGCGCCTGGTCATGCATTCTCGTCTTTCTGTGCCGCTCAGCAGGTCCTCCGGAAGTTGTGCAGGTGGCGGACACCCACCTACCGCCACACGTCATCATCCCTCTCGTAGGGAAACTGACATTTGTTTATTTCCCGGCCTCTGCCGCCAAGACATTGAAGAAGATCTTCCCCTTCATGACAGGTCTCTGTCATGAATGAGCTAATCGTGAGTACGCAGCTCCTGCCCCAAGCTGGCCAAGCCTTGAGGTCCTTTGCCAAAGGCGGTGTGAAGACCAGCCCGCATCGTAAGCCTTCAGTCTCAATAACTATGAGCGCCGCTCTCGTGTGCCTCCGCACATTCTACAGCCTTTCGCGGATGACCTTCTAAACCACGTCCATGAGACGGAAGGTCCCGCCCAAGCCAGGACCCCCGCAGTCCCTGCCCGCCCGAGTGACGCCGCTGCAGCTGCCGCTGCACCCACCAACCCTGCCCCCTCGACCATTGTCAGTCTCGCCACTGTCCCGTCTACCCCGCCCCCTAACAATGCCCATTCGGTCGCCCCCACTCCCGCCATTAAGACTTCCGAAGCTGAACTTGGGCAGCAAATGTGCTGTGCCTGCCGGCCCCCCCACCCCCCTCCCCCAGTCGGACGCATGACCAGCCTTCTCCCTCACTGGCAGACCATTCCCCGCCTGCTCCAAAAGGGGAACTCAGGCGCCGCAGTCCCGCGCGCGTCAAGCGTCCTGACTGGGCGAATGACCGTATGGATTCACTTATAACTAGGTCGCCATCGTCGGCCTGGGTGCCCCCTCAAGTACACCCACCTGATGCTCTCATTCTGTCCCCCGAAAGCAGTCATGTGCGGAACGGACAAACAGCCAGGCCTGAGCCTGCCGAGCGGCATCCGTCGGCTTCGGCGGTGGACTATTCTAACTAGATCCCGCCGTTATGCACTCGCCTACCTCCGCCATAGCCATGACTACATCCCAGCCGAATCCGGCATGCAGTTCATTACCTCCCAGCCCAGAGGAACTACTACGCACTCCCTACCGCGACGAAGAAGATTTTCAAGATATTCCCGCCATCTCCCGCAAACCGTTCGTACTCCTACTCACGCTGGTCAAAGCAGCCGCAAACGCTCAAGGCGAGGAGGCCACTTATCGGGCCTTCCTTTACCTAAATATGCTGCCCACGGCCGTCCGTCGTTGCAAACTTCGCGGTGAGCAAGACTGGCACCACCAAAACGGCCAACGGGCCGCCCTCCAAGACCGCATCCGGCGTGCCCATACTGGTTCACAATAGGGCGCCGTGTGGGCAGAAGCACTTGCTGCACACCAAGCTCGGTCTAAATGGGTCGAGCGCCATCGCCCTGTTCCTGGCTCAGGCTGCAACGACAAGTGTCGCTGCCGTCGCGCCGAGGTCCTCTGTGCGGACGCCCAGTACGGTACGTCCACGCGGTCTCTTCAAAATGCCCCGCTCGCAGACGTCGACGACCCGGCCAAACTCGAGCAGCTCCGAGCCCTGCATCCCACGCCTTGCCATCCCATCATTCCCCTCCCCGCCTCCCTCCACTCCCACCATCACGGAGGCCGCCGTCGAAAAGGCGACACGCGGCATCTCGCGAGACACTACGGCTGGCCCAAACCGCATGCCGTCAAGATGGCACCATCTACTCGTCAGGAGTTCCGTCAGCCCAGAAGCCGTCGTTACTGGCCTCAGTGTACTCACAAAGTTGGTGACGCGGATCGCGAATGGTGATCCCCCGACTCGGTCCCACCTATCCTCACGACTGCGACGCTTCTCCCGCTTCAGCAAAAGCCGGGCAAGATACGCCCAATAGCTGTGGGCCCGGGCCTTTCGACGGATCTTCACAAAGACGCTGCTCACTTCCGCCCTCGACGAGTCTAGTGATTTCCTTGGGCCCTTCCAGACGGCCAATGGTATCAAAGCTGAGATAGACGCCATCGTATACAACACCTGTACGATTTTAAGCCGGGTTTCTGTAGCCATTCATGTGGCCACTGTCCTAATCGATGCGCACAACTCGTTGGACCGCGTTGAGCGCCAGTCCATGCTCTGTCGTCTACCCGCTTACGCACCTACCCTCGCCCGATTCATCCCCATGGGATACGGCCGCTCTCAACCACCGTTGCTCATCCCGAATCGAAAGGGCACTACCATAGAGAGTGCTCACGGCACCAAACAGGGCGACCCTGCTAGTATGCAGCTGTTCTCCCTCACGATCCAGTCGCGTGTTTCTAATATCGCATAGGACACAGGCATATCCTTCAACCGATAGTACTCGGACGACGGGAGCCTCATGGGATCCCTTCACAGTCTCCCGCGAGCGCTGCGCCTTCTCTCCCGAGAAGGTCCGGCATATGGGTTGTTTATCAACCTGATGAAGACAAGAATTCTATGTCCCCATACGCTCCCTCCGGACCATGCTGCCTTACTCTGAGGATACTCTCGACGAGTGTTCGACAGACGGGTTTGAACTCCTCGGCGCTCCGATCGGCAACCAGGTTTTCACGCACAGCTATCTCAGGCCTAAGATCGAGGGGTGTCAACGCACCTTCCAACTCCTCAACCGCGTCGAAGACCCCTGAGTCCGGTTCCACTTACACCGGACCTGTGCCTCGGTCTGCCTGCTAACCCATGCTTTCAAGTTCGCTGACCCTAAGCACGCTGCTGCTGCTGCTGTGGATTTGGACGCACAGCAAGAATTGCGTTACGCAGCACTACACAGAATCTCCCTCACTCCTAGTGCGTGGAACCAAGTCTGTCTACCCATTCCGCGTAGCGGCCAATGTTTCTTAGTTGTCCTTCCGTTCCGTACATGCTGCTGCCGCCAGCATCATCGATCCTGCACTGGCGCGTAAACGGTCCCCTGCATACTCAACTTCGCGCTATTTCGCCCTT
Organism: Kappaphycus alvarezii; assembly: GCA_002205965.3. Lineage (NCBI taxonomy): Eukaryota > Rhodophyta > Florideophyceae > Gigartinales > Solieriaceae > Kappaphycus > Kappaphycus alvarezii. Next base: position 1,153,148 of record NADL03000750.1, read on the forward strand.
CTGGGACGCCGGTTGCGCAGGGACCGCGCTTTTCTCCTAGCCCAAGCCCGGCCGCCCCTCCACCAGTATGGCCTTGGAATCTCTGGACACACCTACTGTGTTGAACTTGGACCCCTTGACCCCACTGCCCTGGCTGCCACACCCACAAACATCCACACTCAACTAAATATAGAGCAGCAGGAGGCCTGGGCCAAGAAATTCTAGCAAGACGACGCATTGGCAGACCCCCAGCCCTGATCGAAAGAGTGCCGACGAAATCAGTCACCGGATCCGCGGCCTTGCCTTCCGCCACAGCCCCGCCAGCGTATTACTCTCCGCCCACCCTATCAATGCTATCAAAGTGTCGCGGGCTCAATGGACCGTGATGCTATCCCGTCACCTCGGTTTACCGGTGTACACCGACTCACTCCTCTCAACATTGTAAGCGAACTATGGACCCCCTAGGCGATAACGCGGCCAAACTCTGCCTTGCCAGGTTCGGCCACACACACCGCCACAACGCGCTCCGCAAAGCGCTCGCGTTCCATTTCTTCCATGCCGCTGAACTCGACTGCCAATTCGAAGTGCCTCTCCTTGTCCCGGACACCGAGCTCCGGCCTGCGGACATCCTCGTTCGCCATCCCGCCGATCCGAGCAACGAATAGATACGGCCCGGCGCGTGTGAAATCACCGTCATCTCCCCGTTTAATGCCGCCGTCCACACCAAGGTCACCTCAGCCGCTGGCGGCGCTGCCGCCTTGGCGCACCGTAACAAGGTACAGGATCTGGAACCCAAGCTGTAGCGCGAACCCCCGCTTCCCTTTGACCCTCAGACCCGTGCACCCGACTTCACCGTTCAAACCATTGCGTTTGACTCTCTCGGTGCGCCTGCCCCGCACACTATCGTTTTGCTAGAGGAGTTAATCCCGCGAAAAGCGCGGATGTATGGTACTGAAGGAATTTTGGAGGAGGGCAAATTGTTGATCTCTCGGGATCGCAGAGGGGACTCGAGCGTACTTTATATCCTGCGGCAATCCTAGGTAATTGCATTAGAATAACGTAGTCTACCACAGCAGAGTAATGCATGTTGACTCTTGATGATTGAGTGTAGGCCCAAATACAGTGTCCTGATGATTAAGCATTGCAATATGCCTGTTGGCAGGCTTCGAGCCAGCCCTTAGATAATCTCGTAACGTAATGTACCGTCTACTCACTCTCTCTTGAACATGCCGGGATGTTGTCAATCGTTATTTTTCTGACCTTAAGTCCGTACCCGGGACGAGATTCTTAACTTCGAAATCATAGTCCAGGCCGGCGGAGCGGGCAATGTGCCACGCGAACACATTGCTGACAGAGTTGAGGCGGTGAATTCGTCCAAACTCAGACGCAGTGGTATGCGGCATGATCACCGCGGACGTCTAGGTCCTACCGGCAGTAGTAGAATGTCAAGACGAGTCTGTGTAGGCTGGGAGACCGACGTGCTGGCGTAGCATGATGCTCCAGTGCTCCGAAGACACCTTCTTCGCATTTGTGGGATGCGCTAATAGGGTACAGCAAGAGACCAAGGCAAAGGTGTTTTGGGAAGATGACCTATGGATGAGGGTGGCCCGTCCTAGCTTTCAATCCGAGCATGCGTACGGGCATATTAGCTAGGGAAGCAGAGTCGAAGGAGCCTATGTCGGTGACAACTGGTCGCTTTGAAGCGCTCTTGGGGATAGATCCTTCCTGGTCAACTAAGTCAACCAAGCACGATCGCCTCTGCTCCACTTTGCCCGCCGCATCCAAGGCGATCCGTTTGTTACCGACCAAGGCGCCTTTGACCCTGCCTCCCTTGCTGACATGCCCGCCAATATTCACTTTCATCTAAATCAGGAACATAAAGAAACACACGCAATGGTGTTTTGGGAAGATGCCCTATGGATGAGGGTACCTCGTCCTAGCTGCCACTAGTAGAGAACTTACGCACAAAGAATTAAGAATTTGTGAAACGCTGCGCTCGCCTGAGCACTTTCACGTTAGACAGTGCATGCAGTACTGCATGGGTCACTGTGATAGGGGAGATTAGACCAGTAATCTCCCCATCCCGGAGGTGAACTCTGAGTACTTATTTGTTTGTTATTGGCTCTGAAAAAGCCTTTTGATCTCATTATCAGCATCTCTTTGGCATATACTGTTTGAATGCCTGGGAGCAACTCTTTTAATAAAGGTAGCCCGTTGGTTGGCGATCCGTATGGAGAGAGAGAAGGGAAAACCTCAACACGGCCTACGGGGAATCCACACGGAGCTCTACCCTCTTTATTGTTCTGCTATCCTATCCTTCTTTACTTCATCCTCTTCCTTTCTTTTCTGCCCCTTTCTAGCGCTTCCATCGTATTCTGTCGAATAGGTTCTATAGTAATGACCATGCCCGGGTTAATTACGATTCTCAGTTGAAAAAACAGTCTATCATGCATCCTAGGAGCAGAACTGCTGGAGTGAGTGCTTCAGGAGCCACTGTGCGCCAGAAAATTGTAGAGACTGTCGAGGCACCACGCCTGACGGGTGTTAATACTGCTGATTTTTCGAATTTTAAAATTGATCACGAAGTATATGAGCGTCGTATGTCCTTAAAAAATGCCGATCCGAATATTCAAGCTCACTGAAATGCTTGGTGATGCCCTTTTATTTTCCTATCTTGCCATAGGCCAAGCGTAAGCTTTCTCTTTCCTCTTTTCTTTCCTTCCGAAGCACTGCATAGTACTGTGCTGTGCGACTACAGCATTTCTCACCTAGCCGCACCTCCCCTGGAGATGCCAGGAGCTCCCCCGGGAGATACTGTCAGCCCTTTCAGTCAAGCCGTACAATATCTTCTAACTCGTGACTTTTGTGGTGCATTGTATGGTACAGTACAGTACTGTACAATACACCACTCCACACTCACCTTGCGACGTATAAGGACCCCATTGACTCCTCTAATTTGGAGCTTCTAGAATTAGGAGACTGGGTAGAAGTGGACAGTGTCGCTGAGATTACAGAAGACATATTGCGTGACTGCATCTCGAGACATGCTGTGGTACAGCCTGAAAATTATGATTTCGGAAAGATTGAGGAAGAGATAAAGTTTTTGAAACTTGAACGTCCACTCGAGCGCTGTGGGTACGGAGAATTTACGGACAAACATCCCAAGCTAGCAGTCGGCCATGTCTTGAAGCGCTTGACTCATGTTCAGCTAAAAACCCGTATGTTGATATCCTGCAAGTTAAAGAAAGAGGAGGAATTTCGTAACAATTTTAAGGCTTTTGTAAGGGATCTGGCTGCTGAAGCTAAGGTAGACCGCATGCATGCTGCTAAGATGTATCGGGCCTCTGCCGCCGATCAAGATGAGTTCTCTCTGCTTGAGTATCCTCAGCTTTGAACTAACTCCCGCAATGCTGCCAGTAATGGGCTCAGGTCATATGGGAAGACCAAACACCCTGGTTGGGGCGGCAACAGACTGGAAATTCATACCACAAGTGGAGGTAGTGGTAGCCGCCTTAATCAGGGCCCGAGCGATAAAGGAAGTAAGCCCCCGCACGGGCTTTTCAAGTGCCTCAATCCCCTGTATGAGTCATATCGTTTAATATTGGACCGTCCCATCACTTCTGACGACGACAAGAAAAGGCTATTAGAAGAAATGGGTGTGAGTAAGATGGCTCGCTTCTCGAAAGATGAAAAGGTTGCATCCGTCTCTTTACCGTCCGGTGAAAAGGAGAATTCCTTTATTTTTTCTGCTTCGTTCTGTGTGGATGCAGTGCAAGCCTCTACGCTCACTGACCAAGACTCCGATGCAAAGATTATCCCTCCTTCGGGGTTTAAAGAAACTTTACAAGCTGACGCTGACCTCTAGATCAAGGAGCTCCCTCGCCCTCTGAAGTTCTCAAATGCCCACGACCGGGCCAAGAAAATACTCTGCAAGCGAAAAATTACAGCAGATGTGATGCTTCGTATCAGGCATGGCACGAATCTCATGCTGAAGGGTGTGAAAATGCTCATTTCAGAGGACGAAGTACAGAACGTTTTATAGGCCGTCACGTCCTTTCTGCACCTGGCTTGAACAATCGCATATTTTTGGCTGCTGCTTCCGATCGTTCTGATGGCGTTGTAAACGTGCCTGAAGATCTTGAAAAAGGACGCCTACCTTAACGAATCGGTAGCTTCCACATTCAAATCTATTAATTCTATATTACAAGAGCGCGGTTTGGATTATGGCAGCACTTTTCACAGCTCAGGTGGCTTGGAAAACAGCTCCCTCGAAGGGAAGGGGGTTTACATTGACATGGGCGACGAACCACAGGATGACGTTGAAAATGATGAACAGAACAAGAAAGAGGGAGCAAGGGAGCCAGAAAGGAGTGAGGGAGAGAGCGGGAGAGCAGGAGAGAGAGAAGAGTAGAAAGAGTGAGGGACCGGGAAGGAGAGATGAGAGAGGAGAAGGTGGTAAGGAAATTTACTCAAGTAGAAGATGGAGAGAGACCGGGGCTTATATAGACTTCAAGGCGAGTCGACTGATGCTTTCTGTTGATCGACGGAAGTTTCCAGAAGACATGTAGACGACGGTGAGTTTCTAAACCTAAACTTGCTTAGCTGATCTAAAGTAGATCAGCTCAAGCTTACAGCACTGTATAGTGCATAAAAATAACGGTCAAGTTCTAGGTTGAACTGTTAAAGTACTGTAATAACTGTAAGCCTCTTTGCGAGTTATCCCCTGTCAAGAAAAGGCAAAGAAGTGAAATTAAACTATCAGAAAAATCTATATCTGAGATGATTGATGACGCTGTATAGCATGGTCTCATCACACAAGGCGCTGAAAGTCGACGCGCTATTCTACACAAGTATTCGGTTTTTGACTTCGACTCGGCAAATCTCCATCAGCCTAAGTCAAACATATGAGTGTAAGACTTAAGCAGGGATACCTCCCGGTTCGTTTTAAAGCTCGCAGATACTCAGGCAAACAGCGAAAGTTTCTTGATAAATCTGTCAACAACTCAAAGTCATGGGCTTTTTCGAGGATATTCCTACAGTGTAATGGCAAGCCGCCCCTTTGTTGATCCCTAAGATAGGCGGGAAAGCAGCTCACAGAATGAATCTTGATCCTCGGCCCGTCAGTGCCGCTGCTGTCAAGGAATCATGGCCAATGCCTCAATACATGAACTTTCCAACGCTGTTGCATTTTTCAAAGCTCGAATGAGCCGCTCTTTTCTAGCTAGCGCGGCGATTTTAAATCATATCTCGATGATTTTACGGCTCAAATGATGTCTGAAGAGCTTTTGCTGGACCAAGCGAAAGAGTTTTTTCGCATTTTCAAAAAGAAATGGATCTGGCTTTCCGCGCGGAAATCCAAGCTGTTCAGAACTGAAATTTGATAGTGCGGCTGTATCATATGCTCTGGAATCAATAAGGCTCTCAGGCCTCCAAGACATGCATTCGCCGCAAACGGCCGGCGAACGCGCCCAGTTCCTCTACTGTTACCGCTGAATATCCCTTGCGATCCGTGACTTTGCCCGAGGTAAAGTTCCACTCCATGCCTCTATCCAGTACTGGTCAGGGGTCGTCACACAGTGCGAACCTAAGCACCCCATTTGCCTCGCAGTGAGCAGAGGCACGAACAGCTTGCTTTATCTGGTCTAGCTCTAACGGGTCGTCCCTAAATTGGTTTAAATCTGAGAAAGAAGCGTTTGCAATCTTCCAGGTGTTTGAAAAAATTGACTACATGTAACTGCGACATTATCGCGCTCATTTCTTTACATACCATTGTAATCTGTTTTTCTTGTTTGCAGCTCTGATGCTGGAGTCCGCACTAGGTCGGCATATTGTATCCAAAGTTCAACGCTGGGCTCTGTACATGTCTAAATTAAACTACACCATAGAGCACATAGCGAGGTCAGACAATGTATTTGCTTACATCATGACTCGTTGGATGAAAGGCTTTCGAAGTGTGAAGAAGTTGCTCTGCAGCATCTTGCATGAGAATTCGGAACAGCTGGCACTGGCTGCAAATCCGATTGAATGGCCTGACATGGACTATGTCCAGTCCTCGCAAAAGAAATACATTCGGCTTAATAATGCTTTACTTGATCCTGATGATGTTCTGTGGGAAGTGTACCGCAAAGTGCTGATCTGACAGATGGATCACGAACTACAGCTGAAAATTATCGTTTGTTCACACTGCGGTACTATTGGACACAGAGGCATGGATGCTACCAAGAGCATCATTATGGAGAGCTTTTATTGGACTAAGATACAAAGGGATGTTGAACAGCTAGTTCGAGGATTCTATCACTGTATTTTCACCCGCGCTGGTGACATAGTACCTCGCCCTCTTGGCCATGCACTTCATGGTGAGCGACTAAATGAGGTAGTCAACATGGATTCTCACTACATGGGGCCAGGTGTGGATCATAAGAAGTATTGCACTTCTTATGATCCTCTTATGTATGGCTGTGGCTTACTGTTGACAGTAACGCTGAATCTGCGGCTGAGGCTCTCTGTGTCAGGGTTGGAGTGTTCGGTAACATCGAGTGGCTTGTGAGTGATCAGGGCTCACATTTTAAGAACAAACTCATCGCTAACCTTACCTGCGAGCTGAAAACTCAACACCACTTTACAAAAGCATATTCTCCTTGGGCTAAAGGCTCAATTGAACTAGTGTGCCGCGAAATAGTACGGTCATGCCGTGCACTATTGATTGAGTGGAGGCTTTCAGCCAAAGACTGGCCGTCTGTTTGTGAAGCTGTGCAGAGTGTACTCAATCATGCTCCTCTCCGCCGTCTCGGCCTTCGAAGTGAAGGCACTCCGGATGTTAACCGGGCCCCTTTGGAGTTTTTCACTGGTCACACACCTGTGCGGCCTTTGCTGAGGGCTCTCCCTTGCACCGCGTACAAGACGGCTTGTACTCAGCACTAAGTGCGTGCTCGAGCACTTGTGGCCATAGAAAAAGTTCAAAACGTATTGCAAGATATGCATCGCGAGGTACAGAATAAGGTTACTTTATCACGAAGGCGCAGCGTTGATGCTCACAATAGAAGGACCAATGTCCATTCTCCTAACTTTTTCAAGGGAGATTTTGTTCTAATGGGATGCTCATGGCTGGGGGACATAAGTAACGGTTTCACTGGCAAGGTCCTCGACGTGTGACTAAAGTGCTGCCCCAGTGGCTATATGAATTTCAGAATATCATAATGGACAAACAAGAAGTTGTTCACTCCAGGCGTCTGCTTCTTTACCGTTCAGATATGGATGGCCGAGAATTTTGTAGTCCTTTACTGGAAACAGCTGCACACTGTGAGAAAGACTATAAAATCATTTTGAAATTGTGTGCAATCAGAGGGATCAACGGGATGATTCAGATATTAGTTGAATGGCATGGGCTTCCTGACAAATCCGACTACACTTGGGAACCTTTGAGCCAGATCTTCGAGTACTTCCCAGGTTTCCTGGAGGACTTTCAAAGCACCAGTGTTAATTGTGAACTGAAGCGGCGTGCGCTCCCACAATGCGATTTCTCTTAACCTTTGACTCGTTTTCGAACAGAGGAGGTTTTCTTGACACAGAGATGTTCCTACATACCATGCTCCCTGTCCGGTGTAGATTGGGAGCATGAGGGCACTTTGAAGCACTGTGCTCGCATGAGCACTTGCACGGTAGACAATGCATGCAGTACTGCATGCGTTACTGTGATAGAATAGATTAGACTAGTAATCTCCCCTTCACGGAGGTGAACTCAGAGTACTTTTTTGTTTGTTTTTGGCCCTGAGAAAGCCTTTTTATCTCATTATCGGCACCTCTTTGGCAAATAATTTTTGAATACAGATTTTACGCACTGAGAGAATTCTGCCCAGTTTCAGAAATACCTCATTAAATGCGATGTTGATTTCTATATGCAAAATTCTCGTAAGAAAATTTCAGAATTGAGGTTACGTAATACAGAAAACTCATTTCCGGGATTATCATATTCCTAACTCTCCTAGCCCCTCTCCCCTCCCTGTAGTATAGCACCTATAATGGTGGAAAAAGCGACCCTATGCAACCACAAGAAGACTGTTGCCATTCGGGGTGCAAAGAGCTGGCGCTCAATTCTTCTCTCCCTGATTCAACGCAGAAGCCGCGGGACACATATCCCATCCGTGTTCGTCGCGATAGCTTTTCAGCAGTTCTACCATCATCACGGGAACTACTTTACTATTCTGCTACGCAACAGTAGTATTTGTAAAGGTACCTCTATCGAGATCTTCGGTAACCTCTCTGAGCAGGAATTGCTGTCGCTTTTCGCTTTCTAAAAGCAGATATACAGACTTTAGCTTCGATCATCTGCACGAAAGCAGAATTATATCTCACAGCACGGAACCGGTACACTTGCGGACCACTGCTAGCAACTTGTGTACTGCTCAGCAGACTCGCTTGGCCGTACAGATGGACAGATCGCGTAACGATGTTCAGAAAATATACCTCTCAACTATCGGAAATCATCGGGGAAACCATGGATGCGTTTCTGGACGAGTATCAGCATCTTGTGACGTGGCCGTTACATGCACCATTTGTTGCGCAACCAGCTGAAACTTACGCTGAAGAAGTCAATCGCAAGACTCATATCCTCGATAACTGTATTTGCTTTATTGACGGGACGAATATACGGATCGCCCGACCAAGTCAGGAGGTTATGCAAACAGTTGTGTATAATGGTCACAGAAGGTTCCATGGGCTAAAGTTCCAGGCCGTTTTGTGCCCAGATGGGCTTTTGCTGCACGAATATGGGCCCGTGGAAGGGAGGAGACATAACTCGACGCTATACTCTCGCTTCGGGTTGGATCAGCAGCTTGAAGAATGCCTTAACGTGAGCAAAAAACAGTGTCTTTTGTAAGACGAAATTGGGTATAATCAGCGCGTGTACAGTACCTTCAAATCCCATTCCAGGGATCTGTGCTTAGCGCGGACCAACGAGCCTTTAATCTCGCGATGTCCACAGGGCGTATAACAGTTGAGTGGCTCTTCAAAGAGCTCAAGCTCTATTGGACAACAATGGACTTCTCCCGCAAGCAGCGCATATTACAAGCCCCGGTAGGAACTATGTATCTAGCTACGATGCTGCTGACCAACTTCAGGACTTGCTTTTACGGCAGTCAGATTTCTAAGTACTTCTGTTGTAGTCCTCCTACTCTGGAAGCCTACCGTCACAAACATGGCCCAGTTGAGTAAAACCTAGGCGCGGGAATCAGCCTCAATCGATTACAGCGAGCAGTGAGCGCAAAGTCCGCAGCAAGCGGCGAGCGCAAAGTCTGCAGCGAGCGGAGGACTTACGGCGTCTCCGCGGAGCCGGAATCCATTGGGGGCTGACCCCCGCGCCTACTATTGCTAGTATCGCGCCTTGCCGCCTGCTGAAATACTTTCATCGTGATCCTGAACCTCTCGTGTTCAGTCTTCTGAGCTGATTCTCGCTCCTGTCGCCGTTCAGTACGAGCGCGCTCGCGCTCTATCTTTTCCTCTTCAAACCTCTCGCGATCCAACGCCAGACGCTGCGCTACAATTTCATTGCGTCTGGCATCACCTCTCTCTAGGGCTGCAGTAAACCTCGCAGTCTCATCCTCAGTCGTCCCAATCCCTCCAGTCTTCCGCTTCTTCCGTACACTCCTCGGTTAGCTTTCAACACTGCTGTCCTGCACGTTATCATCATCATCCAGAAGCTGTACTAAATCATCTTCACTCCTTGCAGTGCGCCATTGTGTTGCATGCCTTCTAATTTCGGCTCCCAGTCGCTCCTTCCACTCCTCTTCGTCCACTTTTTTCTGCCGTTTTGCGCCTCTCCTCTCCTCGAAATCCACACGAGCATCTCGCATTATGCTGAGGGGCTCCTCGACCTCCGCTACGTCTCCACTGACCCCAGTCATTCGACTCTTCATCCTATCATAGAGGTCAAAACGCTCTTGCAGTAGCATTTACCTGTCCTGTATGGACTTTCATGTAACGGCATCGCGTAGCCTCTTATTCGCATTGCCTTAGCCGCAGCAGTTTCAATGCGCTCTCTTTTTTCTCCTTTCAGCGCTATTTGTGCTTTCGCTGCGCCGACTTACCGGCGAGAACGAGGTCTTCTTGGCTTGGGAAACGGATCGGCTGCCGAGCTTGTGCGCTGCACGAACGTCACGAGTACCCTTCTAGAGGGCAGCTTGCTGCGACTCTGAAAAGAATGAGGGATTGGGCAGAGGTATGGGGCTAGGGATAGGGGGAAGGGTAGTTTGGCTAGAGTCTGGCGTTGGCGGTAAACTGCGAGCAGGCGTAGTATCTGCCATGATTCGGCAGTGGTGACCAGGGCGGAGGAAGCAGTCGGCTGAAGCTGTTCCCGCTTTTTTCGTACACTGTTTTTCTCACGACATTTCACTAACGACGCACAGTTCTGCAGATTTCGTCACGCTTAACTTTAGAACTTCTGCAATACGACTTACAGGTTGCCACGTGTTCAAAAATTTTGTCTCACAACATTTCTCATATTTGGTGCGTAATAGAGGGTTTACGCCACAAGATTTCAGCAATGAAAATTGTAAAATTCAGTACATAAAATTACAGAAGGCTTCGCATTCCATAATTCTGCTTGCCGGCATGATTACAAAAGCTGAAAAGTGGCAATTTAGTCAATACTTTTCAGGTCAAATGTGCGTAATACGGATGGGAGAGGTGTCCTCTAACATTGATATCGCGCCAATAGTGAGAGGAGGCCTCAGTTTTATTTGCATGCCACCACCCCACCGCCTTGTTACGCCAATCCTCTGTTCCCAAAAACCATTTCTCCATGACCATCATTCCGTCTCCGCCACTGCCAGCCGCTTCTAGCGCCAGCGCTCACTATGAAGAAAAGGTGGCCGAGGTCGTGACTGCATCTGTGCATCAACTGAGGAACTCAAGGCCGCCCCCCTATCCTGTTGCCCTCTCCGTGCCTGCTTTTGTTCGCGGAAGCGCGTCAAGGCCAGTTTGGCATTCCTTTGTCACAGCAGAAGAAGACCTTATCATCTTAAGGGAGGTGGCCGCCGCTGGTGCGCACGTTGCGACCTTTGGTGAAACGTGAAATAATTTCACAGATGTGGCAACAGCTGTCAATGCCAGCCCATCGTTCAACCAACAAGTGACATGGAAGAGCGTCCAGGACCGGTACAAATGCATACAGCTTGAGTTCGATCGAGAAGACAACCGCAATCAACGAATGTCGGGGATGGGCGGAAAGGTCGGAGAGGTGGAGAAGCTCCTCATGGAGATGAGGGAGGCTCGCGAAGACTTGGACGCGAAGAAGGGAGCGCAGCGTACGTCGAAGAAAGATGCTGACGACGAAAAGAAACGCATCCGGAAGGGACTGGTCCAAGACTCGTTGAAGCGCAAGAAAAATGGTGACGACGAAACCGACAGCGATGGAGAAGACCGTCCGCGAAACAAGGTGAAGGGTAAGAAAAGAATGGTGACACTTGGAGTGGGCGATGCCACAGAACGATTCTCTAAGCACATGAAGGAAGCAGACCTGGCGCACGTTGAACTGGAGCGCGAGAAGCTGAACGTCGAGCCTGAGCGGTACGCGAAGGATCTGGAAGAGAAGGAGCGCGAGAGGAATGAGAGGCGCGAAGAACGCGAAAAGGAAAACAATCTAGAGCTTGAAAAGTTTAATTTAATGTTCGAAGCGTTCAACAATTGATAAGAGACGAAAATCGACCAGAACAGAGAAGCGATAAATCCATGTTTTGCGTGTCGTAGAGGTCCTGTTACTAAAGCAGAATCGCAGCGATAGGTGCCAAATCTTGCCCAGCAAAGTCCGCGCTAAAGCTCGCAAGCTCTCATTCGCGGACTTTGTCCTCGCCCCTTTGGGCTATCCTAGTCTTTAGTGCAAGGTACTCCTCTAGTGCAGGCGGCCTGCAGCTAAAGTACTTGGTACTTGGTTTGGATAGATACAATTCCTCATGTTGCACAACAACATGGCAGAGAGATAAAGCATACCCACTGGAGACTCGTACACCTTCATATTTCTCTTAAAGTCAACTGTTGCAAAGTAGAGCTTCACCTCCTTGAAGATCCACTTGAAAATGATACGGACCAAAGACATAGCCTTTTTGAACGCAATGTGTGCCTCAGAGAGGTTGCTTCCCTGGATTGATATCTCCATGAACACTCCCCAGTTATATCCCCAATCTTCATAAATTGCATACTGAATTCCGTCCAGAAGGAGACTCTGCGCGAGCACGCCATCCAGCCCGCTTCTTCTGTACAAAGTCCAATCATGTCAGCGCCCCTCCATAGGGCCAAAGACATGAAGCATCAGCCCGTCCGGGCTATTAACGGCCTGAAACTTGAGAGCTTGTTTTCGTTTGTGTCCATTGTAGCATACACGCTGGGTTTCGTAGCCCTTTGGCCTCGCAATGCCAAGAAAAGTTCCCTCTACAAATCCTAAGCAGTTCTTAATCGCCTGCCCTTTCCTTGCAACTGCTTCCGCATGTCGAGCAGCATTCCCGGCCACGAATGATTATGACAAAGGACCGACTAGAAGATACTTTCGGCATTCAGGAAAGTGCTCTAGTCCCTCCCAGAACATTTCAGAGAGCTGTGAAGAATGTTTTCCAAAAGCGTTCTTCCAAATCTCTCCAGCGACAAGGGTACGCCAAACGACGCAAAATGGCACAGGTAGACAAGAATGCATTGCAAGCATATCTATTGCGGTTTGTGTGGTGTCTGGTTGTCGGCAATGAAAGGCCTGAGATCATGCGTAAAACATTTCTTTTCTCAAATCGAAACTCTCCGAGGCACTCGGCATCCCTGAAACTGTTGAAGTTAATCTAGAAGTCGGTTGAAGATATACGACTGCTTCTCTCCAGTTGATGTCGCACTTCACGTTGCGCATGTCTTGATCGAAATTCAATGTAGAACACAGTTGAAGATGAAGTAAATGCTGAAGGTAGGTGCTGACAGTGTATTTTTGCAATGGTTAAAAGAATTCTTGTGTGCGTTGAGGCTGTAGTACAAGCCCTCTCGAGTTTGTGCTCTCGCTGGCGTCCGGTCATGTTGGGTATTGATGTGTGGTACCGTCGTACTCCGGAAGCTTTCTGGGAAATACTCATGTGCGGCCATAGCGTAAGTTTATTTTTTATTTCTGCATCTAAAAATTCTGAAACGAATATCTGAAATACAGCTTGCAGAAAATTGCAGAATCTATTCTGAATTTTGAAGAGGCTTAAACCCATAAATATCTCTAATGCATCGGAGCCACTCCTTTAATAAAGGTAGCCCGTTGGGTGGCGGTCCGTATGGCGAGATAGGAGAGAAAACCTCGACCCGGCCTACGGGGAATCCACACGGAGCTCTACCCTCTTTATTGGTCTGTTATCCTATCTTTCTTTACTTCATCACCTTTCTTTCTATTCTGCCCCTTTCTAGAGCTTCCACCGTTTACTGTCGAATAGGTTCTATACACTCCGAGGAAGCAACCAGTCATCGTATATGCGGCCTGGTCATTCGTCAAAGTGTGGCAGCCGCTTTCCTTTCGGCGCGTCCAACCAATGCGATGAAGGTGTTGTCTGAGCACTGGAGCATCATGCTGCGCCGGCACCTCAGTCTCCGAGTCTACACAGACTCTTTGCCCTTGAAATGCCACCAGTGCCTAGCAGGACCTAGACTTACACGATGATCATGCCGAAGACCGCTGCCTCTCAGAGTTTGGACACAATCACCTCCACAACTCTGTCCGCAACGTGTTCGCATGGCAAGTTTCCCGCTCCGCCGGCCTGGACTATAATTATGAAGTTAAGAATCTCGTCACGTGTACGGACTCTAGGCCCGCCGACATCCTCCTCGTATATTGCCCCCGTAACCCTGAAGCTAGCCTCCTGGACCGGCCCATCGCATATGAAGTCGCCCTGACTTCCTTATTTAAGCAATTTTCAGTCACGAAAGCGACGCAAGTCGCCGGTAGGACTGCCGCCCTCACGCACCAACTCAAGGTCCTATACCTACAGCAAAAGCTGGCAAGGTGCTTGGTGCCCCACTCCCAGCCCTCCCGCGATCCGTACTTCCGGTTCCAGCCCCATGTTTTTGATTCCTTCAGTGCCCCTTCTCGGAAGACTGTAATTTATCGAAGAGTTTGAACCCCCCGTTGCCAAGAAATGGAACAACTCGGACGCTACTATTCGCACGCGCATCTACCAGCGTATCAGTAGCGCATTGTAGTCTTCGGTGGCTATGGCTATTCTATCGCGAGCCCCATTCAACGTGACCGATTTGGTCCATCCAGTTAGCTCTTAACTGAATAGTGGTTCAGTCGTTGCACATAAGTAGGGAGTAAATTCGGTATCTCTCTCTCTTCAAGTAGTGAATTTTCCCGGCATTGCCAGTGCCAACTGCGGAGTAAATGGCTCCAAGGCATTGACAAAGGTCAGAGGTACGGCTGAAACTCTCACACATGAGAGTGTCCAAGCCAATTGCAGACCTCTGCCTTCCCTTTGGCCTGACCCTCTACAATATTTACGACAATTAGTGTGAACAAGGTAGTACTAATGTTGTTTTTATCACTGTAACATGTATTTGCAACACTGTGACGTCGCTACAAAATAAATTTTGAATAGGGTGACTAACTTCTGCATGTTGCGCGGCACGACATATTACTGACGCCGCACTTGTGGACCAAATAGCGTAGCTTAGTTTCTGGTATAAGCGAGTCTTCATCACCCCTTAGAACATCCGCTGCGCGATGCGACAGCGTCTGCGTATTTCTCTATGACCTTTGATGATGTTTCAGAAGGTGATCCTAACGAGTCAAAAGCCAGCGGCACAAAATCCCACCCTAATCTTGATCTTACAGGCAGGACGTCGCCAGAAATGTCAGCCACTTTCGTGGCTAGGTCCCTCTTCTTTCGCTTTGATACAGGTGACAGGTGATGATCTGATAGACGGGGAATTCAGTATAAATAAAACAAAACTTTAATAACAATTATTTGAAGAAATGAATCGTATTGGACAGTTGGTTACTTGTCGCCATCGCCTTTTTTCTTTATACTCTCTCTTGTTCACTATCATTCTGGCGAGATCAGATAAGCTTATATAGACATTTCACGGCTCTTTAAGTCCGTTCAATACAACCACTTGATATAAGACATTAAACATGCAGCACGACTACACATTGTTAAGACGAAAGCATGATTACCCATGAATCAAGTGACTCAACGATTACATGTTGACAAGACAATAACATTAACACTTGCCTAAACGGACTTTTTGAAACCTTTTGAATGATGTACGAATAAATGTATTAGTCACGTCCGTTTGGCACATTTCAAACAATGAACTCGCTTATCTGCTGCGTTCGCAACAGCTCGCGCTTTTCGTGCTCCCATTGACATATAGCACTCCTGGAATGGCGAGGATATGGTGATGTCGTAGGCCAATGGAAGAGGGGCGGGGTGTTCAATGCGTCAGCTCGCGGGTGCACCAGAATATCTGCGGGTCGCGCATTCACTCCGGGAGTAGGTATTTGACCTCATATTAGACGCCAACTCCTGCTGCTTTAAACAGCTCTCTCCCAAGTACTCTCACAACTGTGTAAATGGGGGGTTAATTTACTGTGGTAGATATGTGGGTTGGTATCCAGTAAATTTGTACCGGAGCGTAGATATCGTATCATTGTCAAGCCAATTGCGAAACCGTACGATGCCTCTCACAACTGCTGTGTGCCGGTTGGTCCACCCGAGACCTTTGTTACAAAGGTCTGCCGCATTGTGCCCTAAGAGATCCATGGGCCTATGGCACCCAGCGCACTGCAGCGGTGCGGTGTCGTCAAACACGCGAACTCCTAGGTGACGGCATAGTCATTTCTGTACATCCCAAGGCCCCACCAAGAGCCCTTCAGCCGAGACCACTCCACATCATTACACCCGAACAGTTTAATGGGCTGCCCGGCCGCACGACTTCAAGCACCGTGCGTAGCAAAAGCCGTCAGAACTGCTTGACATGTTTCGGCAAATGAAGCGCGGATTCACCTGAACATGTGCAGCATGTGCGAGAGAAAACCGGGATGCCCCGTGAAACATGCAACCTGAGAGGCGCGTCGCGCCCTGAGAAGCCTACCATGCGTCGGTACAAGGATCACTGGATTATCAAGTGTTACTCTGATGGTGCGACGAAACTATCGGCTATGAGTGTGCTTTCTTCTCAGTGTCAGTGGTTTTACGCGGAGGCATCGTCGGGGTAGTTAGGAGGATGGTCGGTGAATTAGGATGTCATGGATCACTCACTGTCCCTCAGGGAGAGGTCCATGAGGAATTGGCATCAGAAATTGCGGAATATTGTCCTATCCCGTAGGTTTAAAGTCTAAGAGTTGGGAAACGAGGTGGGAGAAGCCTGTGGCCGTTCTCCGAGCGGCACAGTGCCCGAGACAAGTGACGGACAAAAGCGGGGAAGACTTCACCATAGCGGCGAGACGATCCGGCGTTTGCGCGCGAGTGGTGTTGACAGAGGGATGAGAACTGGGTGCTTTGTGCGGGATAAGCAGGTGTGAAGGGGGGTTGTGTGGGCGTTTCGTTGCTGGGAGCATGGCTGTTACTATTTCGTTCAGGGTTGTTGGGGTGGGGATTACAGTGTTGTAATGGGTGGTGTGCATGGAGGGAATGGGGATGGCGGTGTGGGACAATAGGAGAAAGAGGACGGGGGAAGGCGGTTTGGGAACGTTCGGGGTGCGCTGCAGCGTGGTGGCGATGTGGGCTTTGGGGACGTTGGTTACTGTAGCCCGGACTTTCACCCCCAACCTCCCCCTCCTCCTCACCCCCTCCATCATGGCGGTTCCCGCCGTGGCCAGAGCGCGCCCACGCTCGTGTCTCTACGGTCCCGCCCACCGTCCGCGACTCCTATCGCCTCCAGAACGGCTCTCTCCTTCCCGCCACCTCAACGCCGCCGGCAACGGCCACTGCGCCCCCCGCCGCGCCCTGGTCCCCACCACACCGTCCTCCTCAACGGGCTCACCGGCTTACCTCCAGTCGCAGCCCCGGCATGTACACATTGGCCATTTCCGCTGGACTTGCCGGCCGTGGCGCCCTGCCCTCCACAAGGATGCACAGGCATACTGCCCCTGGCTGCCGAGGCCTCCGGGACCGCACTGCCCATCCACGCCTTCCTTACCGCTAGAGATTGGACAGTTGCGGTCCATTACGCCTCCGACACTTCCGCATTCGTGGCCATCCTTAACTCGATCCCTGGCCTTTATCAAAGCTCCAGATTGTTGGCCCACCCGTGAGCTACACTCTTAGGGGACATACCTACGGTCGAATAGCAGGTAGGCACTTGCATAGCCGCCGTACGCGAGGTCAACCGGCTCAAGAGCACTACATCCTCTACCGCAATTGCCACTCGCAAAGCCTTCGCCGGAGCTATTACCCGGCTCATTGATGCCGCCGCTACCACCTTGCTGTGCGTCAACACCTTCGTGGAGACGTTTCTCGACAAGTTCTACGAGGGATGCCCGCATCTCGCCCCCCGACACCAGCCGCCAATGAAGACCCTCCCCGGCCCCCGCCCCCGCCCGCTCTCGCCCCCGCTTCCGTCGAAATGCCAACAAAACCCTGCACGCACCCCGACCGTCACCACCTCCCAACCCGCCTCCCGTGACGCTACGGCCTTTGCTGTCATTCTCCCGGCCGCTTCCGCGACTACACCCGCCGCACCCACCGGCCGCCACCCGCATTTCCACGTCGCGGCTCCGCAGCTGCCATTGCTGAGGCCAGCGCCACAGTGGCGGAATGTGCTGACACCCTCATGGTCTCCACCGTGCCCCCCCTATCCTCTCCCCCAGCTCCGAACAATTCGCCCGTGCCCCCGCCTCACCCCGTCGATCCCAAGTGTCTTCTGCCTACTGGCGACTCGTCCGCCGCCCCGAAGGATCTTGAGGACATGCAGGTCCACGACCCCGTTTGCCGCTACCCTGCGGCCGAACCGGCCCCGCTTCGGCCCCACTCCTGGTACCCGTCTTCATCATGGAGTCCGGAGAACACCATCCCTCGCCACGCTTGCCCCTTCCGTCTGTCCACGACGCCCTGCACAGGCCGCTCCGGCCGACTGACATCTTCGACCGCATCCAATCCAACTGCCTCCCAAGCCTTGCTGTCCTGCCTATCCGCCTCTTCCGCGCCGCCTCTCACGCATGGCATACTAAGGCTGTCCTCTCCGCCTTTCTCAAGATACAACTAGTCCCCTCTGCTGTCTTACGACGCCTAATGCAGGGGGAACCCGGGTGGCCATCAGCGCCGATGCAAAGCCAGAGGCTCAGAGACTGCATAAGCCGCGCAACGGCGGGGGGCGAGCTCTGGACCTAAGCCGTTCACGCCCACTGGACCCAGGAAGATCGCACTGCTTGTCGCCTTCCTTCGCAGCACGACCGTAGGCTCGACGCCAAGTTCCGTCGAGCAATGCATCTCGCAGCAAATGCCAAATACGGGTGAGCAATGCGCACACTCCACCAATCCCGCATCGCAGATGTCCGGGACCCCCAGGTTCTCGAACGCCTCCGAGCCCTGCACCCGGCACCGCGGTCGCCAGTCACGGCCCTCGCGGCGACTGACCTCCCGCTCCCGATGGACATTACTGGGGAAGCGGTTCTACGCACTGTCCGAAGCCTCAACCGCAACTCCGCCCCAGGCCCGGACCCGATGTTCCTGCGGATCCTGCACCTCTTGGCTAACACAAGGGTGAGCCCTTAAGCAGGAGTCACAAACATGTCGGTGCTGACGGCAGTCGTGGTTAAACTCGCCCTAGCGCCTCCCGGTCCACATCATCCCCCTCATATCTCCTCCGCAACAATGCTTTCGTCTAAAAGCGGTCGGACAAAATCCGCCCAATAGCGATTGAGACATCGCTCAGACGACTAGTTGCGAAGGTGCTACTACCTTAAGCCATGGAAGACACTCGCTAGGGAACAACTTGCGCCCCTCCAGGTGGCGAACGGAGTGCGCTGTGGCCTCGACGCAAAAGCTCACCACGATTCATAGGCACTCTTGTCTGTGGATGCGCAAAAAGCATTCAACAGATTCTCGAGGCAGCGTATGATTCACATTCTGCCGACCAGAGTCCCGTTGCTATGCCGCTTCCTTGACATGCTGTGCGCCCGCAAGACACCATCTCTTATCCAGCCTGCAGAGTGCTCCGAAGACATTCCCAGCCAGGAAGGAATGCAGCAAGGGGACCTGGCCAGTAACCGCATGTAGTCCCTCGTCGTACACCCTGTCGCACAGGAAATCGCCCAGCGCCCACAACGGGCTTTCTACCGGTGGCAGGCCGATGATTGCACCCTAATAGGTCCACACGCTGAACTGCATGAGGCGGTCGACGTCCTCTGCTCCAGAGAACCCCACCACGGCGTTTATTTAAACCAGGCTAAAACACGGCTCTTTTGGCCCCGCAAGCCGACCCCGGGAACAATGTCGCTATTTCACCGCTTCCCCGCCTAGAACCTCTCCGAATAGGGCTTCAGCTCTTCGGCGCGCCAGTTGGATCTCCCCAATTCATGCGGCCCTTTGTGGATGGAAAACTGCAAGCATGCAACCACACGTTGTCGCTCATCGAACGCATAGGAGACGCTCGCATCCGGTTCCATCTCCACCGAGTGTGGGCCTCGGCATGCAAGCTCCAACGTGGCAAAGTTGACTCCGCCGAGCGTGACAAACGACCTCGCCGAGGCATTCGATGATCACCAGATGGAGTAGTAGTTCAAATCGAATAATGTTCCCATAACCGCGGCAGTGTGCCAACAGGTGAGCCTCCCGCTGCGACACGGTGGCCACGGCTTCACACAGCTCACAACGTTGAACCTCGCGGAATACGTCATCTGCCGCCTCGACTCTGACCGCCTTCTCACGCGCCTAGACACTGGAGGTCCTGGAACGCAGCCCTACCGATACAGAGAGCCAGACGCTCTCCTTTCGGAGTTTACCCATCGCCTCCACCCGCCTTTCAGGACTGGGTACGGCGCTCTTCCAGAATCCATGTCAGCCGCCACCCTCGCCGCCAACGCCGATACCACATACAATATATTTCACCGTGCGTAGTGCGACTAGACAGCAAAGTGATTCCGGCAGGATGATGACTGGGAGCGCTCTCCACGGCCCGAGTCATTCTGTGACTTGGAGATGTGGCGTCGCATCCGCCGCCCCGCGTGCCTAGACACACCCGCCGCATCCTTCCTTACAGCCCATCCGTCCGCGGTCAACCGCACGTCGGATGCAATGTGGTGGGTCCTGCTCGTCCGGTACCTGGGAGTTTGCGTGTTCGACGACACGAGGCCCTTGCGATGTGCAGAGTGCAGCCGACTCATGGACGACCTCGGGGACCACGGTTTCGGGCGTTGAAACAAAGGTGTTGGCTGCGACAATGGCGACAAACCCATGTCTCGCCTGGTCGACAGGGAACTAATTTCGGCGGCGGGACGCGGCGTGCTGTACAGGGTTGCACACTTTGTACCCGGACTGAATGTGCAAAGGTCATCGATGAGCACGCCGCAACTATTGCGACGCGAAGCGGCAGTGAAATGTGGCCTGCACCAGAGATTTAGCTTGGCATTCTGGCGCACGTGTGCCACTTGAACAAGTTGCCGCGCCCCGCGACTCGCAGAGTTTTCACCCAGTAGCTACCCAGTGGAGTCTTTGCGTAAGTGACGATAGCTGAAGAAAGATTACGCAGTGCTAACAGTAAGTTTGATTTTGGTATACGAGTAGAATGAAGAGATGTGATGCTACGATAGAGTGACCACTAATCCTACAAGAATACAATACTGTACTGTAGCGCACCGTACTGTACGCACTGCTCCATTGCCATCATGATTTAAATCCAAGCATCACGTCACCGGATCAGCACAACCTGAGCCAATGTGATACTTGACTTTGGCCCAAACATCAAGGCACGGTCAAATCAAGGCCCAATCGGATACCCCAGTTGGCTAGTTGCCACTGACCAAAGCGACAGCAGCGGCCAGTACCAAATATGCCGCACACACCACAAGCACGCATTCGGACCACGCAAAGACGCGGTAAGGCTTGAGCAGGTGAGGATGCTCATTGATCACAAGTGGCAAGCCATGTTGATGCAAGGGAGGATTATCTGCGACGACTCCACAATGTGCCAATCTAGCTTCAATCCAGCGAATAAAAGCGCCTGCTGGAGGGGTGGGGTGTGGTTTGGAGGGGGCATGGACACGACGGAAATTGCGTTTTCCGCATGGTGTGAGGGGGTGGAGATGGGAGAGACGACGGATGTTGTCGACGTGGAAGTAGAATTGATGGGAGCCAGTGGGGATGATGAGGATTATGGAGAAGAGGGTTGGGGATTCGGGGTGGAGGCGGTGGGGGGTGTAGTTGTCCCAGTTTCCGTGTAGTGTTACATGGGTGGGGTGGGGATGGGTGGGTGGGGGTTGGTAGATGAATTCTGTTTTGACGTGTAGGGTGTGGGAGAGGGGGCGGAGGGAGGGGGAAGGGAGGAGGCGTGGGCGATTGATAGTTGGGGGCATGGTGGGTTGGTTTGGGGAGGGGGTGACGAGTCGGTTGGCGGGTGCGGGGGGGGGGGTTGGGAGGGGTGAGGAGTGGGTTATGTAGGCGGTGGAGGGATCGCGGTTGGCGGTTGGTGTACGTGGAGGTTGGCGGGGTGGAAGGGGAGGTGCTGACATAGCGGTGTGGGTTTGATGGGTGAGTTGAGGTGAGGGATGGCGGGTGGGGGAGGTCGGGGTGCGAACGGTCGGCCATCGCGGAAAGGGTGATGGTGACGGTGGGTCGGTGTGGATGGTGTGGATTGGGGGTAATAGATGCTATTGACAACTGGCTTGAAGGTTTGCGGACTGACATAAACGTTTGTGCCGCAGATTGCGGTGCTATTTGCGCGGTTTTTTCAACATTAGATCCGTGATCCCGACACGAGTATTGCAAGTCACCCAATGATCAGCCGCCAGCAGGGCCTACTGTACTGTATAAACATTCTGTACAGCGAACAGCTTGCACTTGCTTTCCCAGCCCGTCCATTCCCTCACACCAACATTTATATTCCATATCTGTACAGTCCGCTTCCCCTCCTCCACCCCCCGCCACCTCCACCGTCAAACCCTCCGTCCATCCAAACCCCTCCTATCCCATCTCATCCCCCTCCGTCCTCAGAAAACAATGTCTTCCACAGTCCGCCAGATGCCGCTCGTATGCCCCGGCCACAACCGCGGCATCGTCGAACTACACTATGCCCCCCCACCGCCGAGGGCACCTTCCTCATGTCCGCCTGTCTAGACGGCACCCCCATGCTTCGCGACGGAATTTCTGGCGATTGGATCGGCTCCTTTCTCGGCCACAAAGGCGCCGTCTGGGGTGCCTGCATCTCTACCGACGCCTCTCTCGCCGCTACCGCCGGTGCAGACTTTACTGCCCGTTTGTGGGATGCCATTACCGGAGAATGTAAGACCGTGCTTACGCAAAAGCACATTTGCAAGAGTGTCGCCTTTTCCCATGATTTTCGTCGCTTGTTGACCGCGGCAATACAAGTACTATTAATATTTATGATGTCGCCGCTTGTGAGGATAGTCCGATTGCCTTGCTGGGACCGTCGGCGGAGGGGGGGAGGCAGAAGACAACCGTCAAATTGGCTCGCTACGTTGGCTCGGGTTCTAATGTCGTCGTGTCGGCTACGGCGGGTGAGCGCGAGGATAAGGTCTTGTCGATTTGGGATGTCCGCTCGGGTACTCTGGAGCGTACCTTGCCATTGGGCAGTGTCGCCAAGAGCGGCGAACTCACTGCCGATGGAAAGTTTTTGACCATCACAGGCGACGATTCTACCTTGAGTGTCTTTGATCTGGAAAAAATGCAGCGCGTTATGCAGATCGATGTCCCGGCCCATACGGAGAGTGCTAGCTTGAGGTATCCCCAGATGGATATGATGGTCACGGGGGGCAGGATTTGATGGTTCGCAGGTTTCAGGTCGGTGATGCTGGCGAGGCCGTCGAGGTCGAGTCCAATCGCGGTCATCATGGCCCTGTCTGGGTTGTCCGATTTGCCCCGGACGGACAGAGTTACGCTAGTGGCTCCGATGATGGAACCATTCGCTTGTGGTACGTTGATGTCCCCTGATGCCTTGTCTTTTGTGTTTCGTTGATAGGGACACGCAGTAGAGAGTGTTGCATATCATTGCCCAACTAACTTGTCTTGTTTACTGTCTTGTTGTGTGCTCACCATATTCTGTGCCTATATGCTGCAGGAAAACAACTATCGATCCGTCGTTGGTCGCCTAGGTATATTTGCGGCCTGGCTGGCTATTAACAGGACGATAACTATTCAAAACTCTTCCTCACATCGACCTGTCGAAAAAGTTCCTTGTGAGCACTGCCTCTTAGAATCAAGGAGCCACAACTCATCCGCCAAGTGCAGTTGCGCACTTATCCGGCCCGTGCGTCAATGCTCGCTACTCCTCTCACAATGCAACTTGCCATGGAATACAAGGCCAATTAACTACTTGAATCGAAGCCGAGACCTCTCGCTGCAGGATCGTGTGCACGCGTTTGATACAAATGTGAGACATTCACGCAACATCCTCAGTCTCTGCCCGTATCCACTTTGAAAAGCTTGGTTCAACATCTACCGCACGATCGCCGAGTAACTCAAGCACAACATTCAGATCCAATAGCAAAACGATTGGAATGAAAGCGTTTGCCCACCCATGCTCTGAAGGCGAGAGGCCTGGCCATGCGTCTCAGGTCTGCGCTCTGTCGGAAACCCTTAGCAGGGACCCACCGTAATGTCTGTCAGAGGATCGTCAACTATGATAGGGAACCGCGGGGCGCAAAACTTGAGTACTAGAGGAATAAACTACTCCAAGTTGACTCTGCTGCAGTCCCTGTAGCTGTGCGGTCGTGATCTCAGCGTCCTATGCCTTTGCTCGAGCGCCTCTCTACAGTCTAATTCCCTTTACTCTGACTCAATTCATCGTGTGTGTGGAAAAGAGACACCAGTTGAGGGGCCATACTTTACATTTAATGTTGCATTGTTATAGTCACGGGACCTGAGGACGCTCTAGAGGCTGGTTACTCTCTTTTTGTTAAGACGACGCCATGCTTTCAATCATTAGGTGGTAGCCTTCGCCAATTTCATCACTTTCCCCTTTCACCGCGGCAGCCAAACCAGGCATATCCGAATTCAGATCAAATGTGTTACTCAAAAAAAGCAATGCGTGAAAGTCTGCCAGTTTGCGATGCAAAGGCGCCCCACCCTCTGCCAACATCTTCTTAACGTCATGTGTACCTTGCGGCTGCAGCTCCCGATTCTCCACGGCAAACGAAGAGCGCAGCCACCCCTCACAACTCTTAATCGGGACATTGAGCAAGAAAAACTCAGTGTGCACTTTTCTCGCGTCCTTACCCTCCACAACGACATCTTCCTTGCATAAAACCCTCCCTCCATTCACCTTTTGGTCCTTTTCATCCTTAAATATTCCCCTTTCATATAGCTGTACGGCCAAATCCGAGACCTGATAAGCTTCAAACAAAGTTTCGCCCGTCTCCGCCGTACTGACAACCAGGACAACAAACCGTTTTCTGGCCTCTTCTTCCAGGTCACTTATTATACGGGCAGCCAGTACGACATCTCTACCACTCAAGATGCACTTCCTCGGCCTGGCCGACAACACCATACCCACTCGCTCCAATCCGACCATACCCGCGACGGCATCAGCGCGCTTGGTCATGTCGCCACCTTCATCACCCTCGACCAACTCATAAGCATCTGCATCGCCACGTTGCGGCGGTTCATATATTGCAAAGACACGAGTCTCGCCCGTGTCCGGATCGACATCCCCATAACAAATACCAATCCTCTGTTGTGAAAACGCAGTAGTGGCAAGATATGCCTGAAAGACGTTTGCCGCGGACGCGTCGACAACAGCGGCAGGAATGTGGGGCTCTTGCTGTGGTGAGATTTTCGGTTTGAGGGCCTCGAGAGCCTCCATGACGGCAATGGAGCTGCCACGGCCGCTCCATTTACGTAGTTCGGATTCGTAACGTGCACGTGCATCCTCCTTGGGCATGCATAGTTCGCACATGCCACGTGGGGGATGGCGACAACGTGGGGTGAGAGGTGGGCGCTCTGTAGGGGTGTGTAATGTCTCGGTGGATTGCGAGGGGTGAGAGTGTTGAGGGTGGATTGTGAGGGTTGGGATGGTGGTTGTTGGGAGGGTTGATGACGAGGACGCGGTGCGTTGAGGTAGACGATTTCGCCGTGGCGGGCGGTTTGGAGGTTGAAAAGGGAGGCGAATTTGGGGTCGGAATGAAGGGTGAAGGGAAGCGTGGCGATATTGTTTGACTGTATGAGGGCGGTGAGATCGGCAGTGGCGGACGGGAGTGTGAGGCGGTGAGTGACGCCTGAGGGAAGGCGAATGCGGAGAATCATTGTGAAGGGGAGGTGGGTGAGTGTGGAAAGCGTGGGCGAGGAGAGCAGCGATTGCCTGAGAGGGATCGGTGGGTGCTTATGTTGGAAGCGCGACTGGCTTGGGGTAGGGCCGAGGTTGGAAGAATAACAAAAGTAAAGAAATGGGGTTTTTGGAAGTTGCTGGAATGATACACGTGTGTATTGTAAGAGCACATTTTGTTGCAAAACTGGCTTGCGTTGCTTGCTTTTCCTGCGATGAGGCCATACCGCAGTTTTTTCATTGGTACCATGGACTGTCCTGTACTGTACAGTATGGTACAGTACAATACAAAAACAATGAGCAATTACTCAACACGTTTAATACGCTCCATGATTTTTTATTGGTTGAATGCAATTTTCGTGTACCTGTACTCGACAACTGCCGGACCAACACCATGAAAGAAATTTGTGCGCCAACTGAGGAAGAGATGGATATTTGGTAACAGATAAACCATCCGCGAGATATTTGAGGAAAATAATTTATCCAACTAGACAAACCTTTTTTTGCTGCGAATTCGCAACCAAAACGACCAAATTGTACACACACACCAAACCATAAAAACGTAATAACAATTGATGGCCAACTGCAATACCGTCCGTTTTCCGTTCCCGGCCTAGCTGTTCTTCCTTGGACAGCACTTTGATAACGGTAATTCAGGGTTATTTCGGAATTAATGTTATTCATCATGAACGTGATTTAACGTGAATAGACGCAGTACGTACTGTCCAGACACAGCCAGCAAGCAAACCACGTATACTGAGCGTCGCACGAAAAAGCGATTAATTGGATGATAAGAGCGAATCAGGCGGCGGTCCAAATCGTTTTAGTTCCTTAATTTTAGACCACGGGCCAAGACAAGAACCAGTCTACTTCATTCTTTTTAGGTCTGTAAGACAGCGTTTCCTGCCGTTATTTTCCAAATGGACCGGAGAATACACCGCCGAAAAAATATTTGAATAAAAAACAAAATTGCTCTCGCCAGTGAAAATATTCAGTATAAAATATTGCCACCAACTCTAGAATCTGGCGCCAAATTTTATGCAGCGTCGCCCATACCGGTGTACATAGCATGGGATGGATGCCACTCCTTACTCTTCTTTGCTAAAGCAACGACAGAGTTGGAAGGTCCATCATGAACGGCCGAATAAGCGGAATACCTCCAGAAATCAGCCCAGGAAGTAAACAATACGGCCTTTCTGCACGATGGGGAACATAAACGCCCATTCCAGTCGATGGCCTAGATGATGGATAGCCCGGATTATGTCGTCTTCCGTAAGCGACAACGCAATCCAAAAGTACAAATTACGGATAGGAGTGAGCCTCAGTGTGTTTGAAAATCCTGCAAAGGTACCATACAGCATATCTATAACCGATTTACTTGAATATACTTGAATCTCCTCCGATCTAGATGAGAGGAGAGGTATTGAAAGTCACAGAGCGAAGTGGAAGGGGTCGACCAAGGGGCTCAAATAATTTTTGCCTAGAGAAACAAAAATTCATGACGAGCACATTAACACTTAAATGGATGGAAAAAGGGCGAGAAAATTCTTTTCAATCTATAGATGGACTGAATGTTGCAATGACTTCTGTGACAAGCAACAACAACCAGAGCCAACGCACCGATGCACAGGGCGGGATAAATAGTCGGAGGGTATAGAGGTGCCGGTAACACGCCGTTTCCAGCGAATTTGAATGGAATCCGTATGTTCCAGAGGATAGAAACGAGTAGTTCCTGGCGGATGTGAACAAAAGCGCGGTGTTCACGAGGATGGAAACCAAAGGCTCCCGGAGAATATGAAAGAAAACGGAGAGTTCACGAAGATAAAAACCAGAGGTTCTCGGATGATGGTGACGAGAGAGTCCGTCTTGCTAACGGTGAGCGAGGGTTCTGGCCTTCGACATCATAGAGTTCTGACGAGCACTGCGGTTCTCGTCGATTTTTATACTGTTGTGTAGAGTAGGGGAAAGCGTAGCACTACTTAAAATAATAGGTCGAGGTTTCAAATAAAATTCGTAAATATAAACGTGCAGTTATGGTGTGGGGAAAAAGGAGTGGCGTAGTAATGTCGAACGTGGCGTAGAATTGCCTGTGTGGCGTTGCGTCAGCGTGCAACACTTGGGTACAGCAATTTGAGAAAGACAAATACTTTACAGCAGTCCCGAATCAGCTCGAGTCTTCATTATGGATTTTTGTCCTTGATTTATGTCCAGTTACACTTGCCGTGAGAAGCAGCAGCAAATTATTGATTTATACATCAAAAGTATTGAGGCTGGACACCCTGCATTTTCTTTTATTCTATATCCAAGGTATCGATACCGATAATTTCAAACACGGCGGATAAAAATGGGGCATTGTGTATGTCATTTTTCGAATAGAAAAAGGCGAAGGAATACGCTAACTTAGTGTTTTAAAATCGCCACTCTCTGAAAATAGTTAAAATATCAGAATGTTGGCAAAGGCAGCTGGTTATAGTTTTCGAAACAATGGATAATATTCTTCAAGCCTCGAGGCCGTCAGAGTTATCTGTGTTTATAGTTAAAGTATAAAGTAAGTAATAATTAGTACAAATAAAATCATAAATTACTATCGACCATATCATGATAATTCGTGTGCAGCAAGGTCTCGTCATTACCAGCATCAGGTGAAAAAACTATAGATGTCCCAGTCGACAAGATAACAAGTTAGTATGGCAAAGCACTTACCGCATGAATGATAAGATGATACTGTGACAGGAAGTGACGTCAGCACAATTAACGCAAAACGATAAATTGAGAAAAATCACAATAAAGCAATTAATTGAGAAGAATCATCATTTCAACAAAAGTATGCTGGCGTCGCGGAGTATTTCGCATTTCAACGAAATTTTAAAAGAGAAGACGGAAAAGTGATGTAGAGCGACGGATTATAGCATCAGCAAACACATAATTTACCAATTAGGGAGTGCGAAAGCGGCTAAAATTCATATTCATCTGGGCAACGTGTTTTCAATAATGGCATAAGAAAAAATGACTTCGACCAGGCTTATAGAAGCAAGAAAGATCCAAAGGATTTATTTGAAACACAAAACAAAGCGATGATTACAGAAAATTATCAAAGCCTGCTGAATTGCAGCTCAGCTATTCCTAGTTGTTCTATCCTCTTTTCTATAACCGTATTCAGAATAATATACATATTTCATTTCCCATAGATATGAATTGGGAGATTCCATAAGCATTTTCTGATATGCAATGGAGGTTATAATGCAAATTAATTGATATGATGAGTGAAGGGTGTCTCTGTTTGCTCCAAAGTGCGCATTTTCGTAGGCTGTAAATTTTGCTACTCTTTTTCTCGCATCGTACCTTTCATATAGAAAAATAGTTTTAATGAGAAACTAATTAGCTTTTCATTAATTTTTTCTTTCTTTGGAGGTAAAAATAATTATTTTCGTTGCAATTATTTACCGCTGATTTTTGCGCTACCTTTAATTGTCGGCACCGCTGGTGGCACAGCTAAAATAAATTTTACCTCAGAAAATTTCTGCCCCTGTAGGATGAGATTGTGAAGAGAGTGACCTCCGTCTACTTGTGTGATTTCAGAGCGTCAAACTATTTTAGAATAAAAAATTATTCTCTCTTCACCTAATTTATCCAAAATTCTCTCCCAAGTTTCCAAAATAACGAACATAGGAACAATCGAACGCATTTCTGCTAAACAAAATCTAATTTCTATACGAACATGCACTGTCCTCATATGAGGCACACTTTATCCTCATATGAGGACAGTTTCCGTTACATTTTGGAACGGTAAATGTTTCGGAAGCCCGAAATTTTTACTGCAGAAAAGATTTTTTTGTTAAGTTACAGTACAGTAATTCTTACTGTATACGAATATATTTCATTCCAAAATGAAGCCGTTTTCACAATTTCTTGCGAAGAGCGGAAGGTGGTGAGGGAAAACTGCTCTACCCTTCACCAAGGTCAACAATCTTGAAAATTTTGTTTTGATCGGTCATCTACACTCATGAATTAATGCGGAGGGACCAGAAATGCGCTGAGGTAAAAAAAATTATATTGGAAAAAGTGCTAAAAGTAGTCCGTTGTCCTCATATGATGACAAATGTCCTCATATGATGACAAATGTCCTCATATGAGGACAACGGTCAAATAGACACTAGTGAGTTCAAAAGAGAGAAAATATGATCAAATCCAATCATGTAAATCACGAAAGAGCAGCTAAGATCAAATAAAAGCAAGTGCATGAGATGATAAATGTATTTATGGGAATTCGGTATCCACCGCAACATCCTATTAAACGAATACGCCTCCAAAGCAGCTTCAGTTTGTTATTAAACGGTAGTTCAGGAGAAAGAAAGGAATTTTAAATGGCACACCAAAAAAAGGTGAGATCACTTGTCTCTAAGGTATGTGAAAACCGCAGAGAAAGGTTGCTGGACATCTATAATGGAAGTTTATGAAAGCACCCCGCAGATGGGTAGAGAAAATAATATTCATAAATACGTGCATTGGTCGACAAAATAACTTAGCAGAAATCCTCTAATGGTTTGTCCTGAAGTTTCAGAATTAAGTTTAATTTATTTCCAGAAACTGAGTGTGAAAGGGCTGTAAACTCCGTGCAATCACATTTGGACCTTCGGTCTGGGTTTGAACTGCACACAAAGACAGTTTTAGAGACAAAGAAAAGTCATATCAAGACTATTTGAAGGTTTTTGGTTGGAATCCAAGAGGATTTAGAGCCCTGCAAACGAGAAATAGATGCGGACTGCGATTTAATAAAACAAAAAATATCCTTAAAATACATTTAAACATCCATACAGGCCTATAATTTAGTACTTCGTACTACGATCTGTTATTTATTAGTCCAGAGAAGCAACTCTAAATTTAGCAGTCAATTGAAGAGTGACTTTAGGATCTCAAAAAGTGATTTGCCTCCCGCAAAAGAGATTAATGACATACCAGTACGATATAATACCGTGTATTGCATGAATAATGTAAATTAAATTGTTGTTTGGGAATATGATAAAGTATTTTGAAATAAGAAAATTGGCTGTCGTTTATGATGGATATTTACATATCTTATGTCTAGGGGACGGATCTCATTGAGTAAAAGCTTAGTGGTAGTCTTTCAGAACACAGTCAATAAAGACAGTCACGCGCAAACGATGGGTTAGCCCTTATCACAGTGGGTGACCATCCACCTTCTTTTAAAATGCTGAGTATTCATTAAGAGGCAAAAAACCCGGTTACTTGATAATTTTATCTACAATGCTTCTAGCATCAGTACAGTGATCATGGTAATGGTACTGATGCACTACCATGGTCATGATTATGGTAGCAGTAACTGCTGCTAGCACTAGCAGAATTTTCACAACAACAACGACACTTTTCATTCACATCTTTCTTTGCAGCTTTTACCCTCTGCAGAAACAGCCCTTATAACAATCAACTCCGAAAGCGTGTATGGGTAGACGTCAAATACTGTATACTGTCGGCGAAGTGACTTCAAACTCAGCCTGGAAGAGATTAATCGCGGTAAACCTTTTAATTACGCAAGCAATGCCATCCCGAGCTCTGTCGTTTGGTAATCAAAAGATAGAGGCTATATTGAGCAGGGTTGCAGTGGCTATAATAGGACCTCTCCTAGTGTTCATCCTTTTTCCCACGTATGGGGATATAGACGATCTGGGAAAGCATTTCTGCGTCCATGTTATAGTCTTGATATGTATTCTACAATGCTTGTCAGGTGTACAATATCGATCAAGGTTCTTTGCCATGAGTAACTGAGATGTCCTATTACTGATTCATCATCCGGTTGTTTGCAAAACACATGCCGAAAACATTTTAACGTAACTATGAGCACAGTATATGGTTACTCGTATGACTGACCACTCCATCAACATAGGTATGAGACTTCGAAATATATCGATAATGCAGAAGAGTCCTATGGCTTATTATTTTCGTTCAGTGCATCAGTAATTATATGGAATTGTTCTGTGGAATTCGTGCTGCACAAATCGTACATATGTACAGTGCTTTAGAAGATTATTTGATACAATGTAACATCAGAACTAACACTGATGCACGCGCTTGCGGGATTCTGTAAAAAATCTGTAATGATTGATACATATAATTTGGCCCGACAAATGAAGCTCCCAGAGCGATAGGTAGAGTAATAGAGTAATACTAAAAAATAATACTCAAAAAGGCCGCACTTGTATTGGTATCAGTCCTCTGGTGCCGGATAATGGGTTAAAGACGACATTCTGGGACTTTTACTGCCTTCATAGCCCCTTTTGAAAGGCAGTAGGACCGCAGCCTTCACCCACTTCGATCATTTCTAATTGACAGGGAATGAACGGTAACAGCTCAATTCAAAATGGAGAGGGGCCGCCTTTTCGCGGCGGTAAACGCTATAGAGCAATTAAACAGTACTTGGGAGGACCAAAAGTACTAGGGTGCGCAGGAATAAGAACTATTTGTAAGAAAAGTGGGGTCGTCGAGATCAATGTACTTCCAAAATCACTGCAGGCCAATCAAATCCTTCTTGACAGCTTCCTACGAATTGCCATCCTTCACTCCTTGAAGGAGCGGGGAAAAATGAAAGGTTCTCCATGCCCATCTACCCTATCCCGAGCCTTAGACAGTTGAACTAATTCCATAAACCGCCGCTTCTTCTCTTTTCAAAACAGTTGTTCTGCAGCCTTGAGATCCTCCAAGCCCCTCCTCTTTTCACATTTCTTTTTCCTCTCCTCGTCCATCTCAATCATAAATTGTAGGACATCCTCCCTTGTCAGTTCCAAACCACAAGTACTGGCAACAAAAACACCTCGCTGCAGGGGTCCCGGCAGGTTGAACCTCTTGTACTCTAAACTTAATCTCCGAAATTCAGATTTGACTGTTTCGAAGCACGCTAACTTGTCACATGTAGCACTTACTCTAATTCCATCCTGCACAACACAATAGAGAATTAATGTCCATAGTCCAGAAAATTTAAACCCTGATATAACGTTCGATGCCGTCACTGCGCAATCATAACCTTTCATAAGACAAGACCACAGTTACAGTCCTCCCAACTTCTCTTCTTTAGAGCGCAGCTCTCTCAGACGATTTCTTTCGGCAGCGATTAATGTATTTGAATGCACACTAAGAGGGCCAAAAACAGAGACGTCCAATGGCTGCAGTCGGTCACTAGTATGCACAGGGAGTACCATCACCAAAATCCGACTCTCTTTAAACTTTGAAATTACTGAAATGACATGTGGGACCTCAGGCCATCGAAAAATAAAACCAACCAAACGGAAGAATTGACGCCTCGTCTGGCCTCCTTTATAAACCTTTTTCCCCAGTCTGTAAAAATGAAGGTATCAACACTGGCTATGTCTTTCCGCCAAAAACCGCCCCAACCTTCACGTATTGCCTTTGACACTGGGACTGATTGAACAGTGTTTGAAAGCCTTGGCTCAAGATCACCCTTGAACACTACTGAAGTAAGAACAGACTTCCCATCCGCGCGAGCACATATCAAAAATGAAATACGGTTAGTGTACCGAAAACCGATTCTAGGAAGAACTGCCCTTTTCCGAGCCCTATTAATTAACTACTTACTCCATGGGGTGTCTTTCCATGCAGGTCAAGACCTGATGTGAATCCCACCTCATCTAATTAAAAACTTGCGCTGCGTTCATGATCCCATATTGAGAGTAAATGTTTTTCACCTGAGCAAGAAAAGAAGTAATTGTGCAGCTGTTGAATGAAATATTCCTGATGTCCTCCACGGGGCGCTGTGCTAGGCATGCAAGCTGACTTCTATTTCAATTAATGAATGCTGAAACCCATGTACGTGAAAAGCTGCAATTTAGCAATGATTTTCTCCGCTTGTTTTTTTCCAGAATGTATGCCTTATGTTGGCAGGCCAAGGAGGCAACCTCTAGAGGCTCGACGAAAGATTTCTCTTTGAATACTGCCAGAACCCTCTGTACCAAATCTGCTCCTCTTCGTTGGTGAGGGCTGCAAGCTTGAGGTGATTCGTGTGAAGGTAGTATCCGCTCTTGCACTTCTTAATTAAGGGGCTTTCTTTAGCCATCTGTGAAGAAACGAACGGGAAGACGTTGGCCATTGGTTTAGTTAATGTCTGAGTTGTGCATCACTGATGGTTAGCTTGGCCTCAATATCGCGATTGGATTGTTTTGGGGCTGATGTAGCGAGCGCTGCCTTTCGTTTGGTTGCAAAACCTGTAATTTTTATTGTCTGACACTAAAAAGTTGAACAACACGAGAACTACCTTTTAGTCTTTCATTGAAGGCTGTCTTTTACTCGAGATGGAACGGTCTCGAGGCCTTATCGTGCGCAAGCAGCAATTGCGGCACCTTTTTTATTCAGAAAACAATTTGAGGTTCAAAATGGGAAGGGCGTTTCGTTTTTTTATTTTTGGCGGGAATTTTCAGCCGTTCTTCTTTGAAGTCATACCGTTTCTATAATGATTGGTCTTGTTACAGTCTGTTTTGATAGTCGTATTATAAACTCGTCATTACTATCTGTAGTTCCGTGTCGTAGGGAAAGTCTGCTCCAATTCTGAGATATAGGCAGTTTAGCTGAAGCGAAATGAGTCTGTTGAAACGCTTACACCTGCCTTTTTTACGTATAAACCTAATTTTTTTCCAAAAATTTCAAGGTCTGTAACTCACATGTGCATCCAGTGAGCTCGAGCTAGAGTGTTATACCGATATTTTTAAATCAACTGCAGACGTCACTGGTGTGATGTACTGTATTCTAGGGAGTCAGCTAGTCTTTTTCAACCGTTGACGTGACATCTGATTATTCAGACTGTAGTGTCTGTAAATCAACAAATCTTCTGCAGTATTACTAGTACTAACACATCTAGCAACGATCGGAATGATGCTCATCTCCGTCAGCACACTCTACTTAGGGACAATTCTGCAACCTACACCGATCCAAGTGATGCACCTCATTATCAGAAAAAACTGCTTCGTGGCAATAACGCAGCCCGCACAGATCCAGCTGATGCCACTCTCTATCAGGGCAACTTGCTTGAGGGAGATTCTGCAGGCATACTGATCTAACCGATTCCACTGTCAATCTGGACAGTAATTCTCACCTCATTTTGAGCTAAGATTCTAATTTTGTTGGCTTTCAACACCCGGTGGATGAAGAGGGAGCGTGCTCATCCGATAAGAGTTCGCAGGAAGACCAAGTAGCTCTTGCATTATCTGCTTCACAAAGGATTGTCAACATGCTGAAAAATATCGGTTCGGCGAGACTGATTGGCAAAAGAAGATACACTTCCCGGAGCCGCAAGAAATCCACCGTATATATCTCCAATCTTCGCGAGAGACGTCGTGAGATCAGTCTAAGTACCATTTCAGAGAATCCTTTTTTGACAGAAACGAAGTGCAGTGTTCTCGGAACACGGATCACACGTACATGTTTGCTCAGTGCAATCATTTCATTATTATAGACCGAATGGAAAGGAAGCGCCCCCTTCAGCATCTTCTTGACCAAATTGAAAATATATTTCGATTCAATAGGCTAATCATTTGCTCTGAGTTCATGGTAAGTCTTAGATTTTCGAGGGATTTGCAGAGTTCCGTGAACGGTACCAAGAAAACCGCGTGTACCCGTCACTTAGAATCGGTACCGCGACATATCATTAGGTGTATAGTTAAGAACAGAATCAAGTTTCCCCTCAAGAATCTTGCGAAAGCTGTTAGGGACACTATACCGAATCAGTCCTTCACCGACATTCCAGTGGAAACTCGTGCTAGACTGTTCGATGCTTGCGGGGAATACTTTTGTCGCCACGATCCTCTCAACTCAGTTCTGCGTGCTTGCTCGCAATCTTACTTCTACCACATATTGTAGTGCAATGGCACGTGCCCCCTACATTGCTGGCAAAAGCCTAATTGTGACGATCGAAATTCGATCTATTTTTACCTCACTTACAGTGCTAACCCTAACCTTAATGCTACAGACTAACTGTGAGCTAACAGACGCGTGTCTCCCCTAGGGCCCCTAACGGACCTTAGTCCTGGACCTGATACCACTACGGGCCATGCCCTCTTATTGGTCCAAGTGTCGGGATACTAATCACTAACCAAGATCTAACTCTACCCTAGGGGGCCTGACATTCACATTATGACTAACTATGTAGTTTACTGTATATTAGCTAATGTAGGATGGTAGGTATCTAACTGCTACTTATAGCCGTTTCTTGAGCCCACGGCTCCTAACTAAAGAGGCACCCCGGTGCAGGCTATGAGCATAGCTCCCAACTCTTGTGACCTTGAGGCCATCCTACATTCTCAAGCGAGACATCTTTGGCTATTGCAGTGTTTATTCCGCTCGGGCGTGTTCAACTAACCGTGTTCTCCCTGTTGGGTAATGCGTTTGTTTTGTTTGTTCCGTTTCGTTTCGTTACCCTTTTAGGTCGTGGTACCGCCTCTGGCGCCTAAGTGGTTTGGCGTCTACACACAAGTGAAACCACCCACTCGAGTATCGACGGAGATATCAACCCCGTCGGAGACCGGCTTCCTTGGCTTCTGCCTCGCCTTAATCTATCGTCCGACTTCCCAGGAGACCGGCTTCCGCCTTAATCTGTCTTCCTGTTGATTACCTCGATCTTCGGATCATCCTCAAGCCTTCGGCACCGGTCTGGCCTTACAACCCAGGGAAGGGTAACCTTCAGCCGCCCGAGGACTTCCAAGCCTCTACCACCATCGTCCGCGCTTCCCTGCCTGAAGGCATAACACTTTGTTCTGTCTTTGGACCGCGGACGGAGCTACTGCGACACAAGTTGCTTAAAGGGAAAGCAGGACCCGAACGCCTGGTTTAGCTGTGTGCTCTCTAGCTGTCGCTCATGCCTAAGAGCTTTCCTTTCAAGGGCATCCGTGACGCGCTAAGGCGCATTGCACCACACATATGGACACATGATTGCTCCAGTTTCAGGATACGAAAGAACGTCGGGTCTGACCGCTGTGAAGACTGTGAATAACTCGATGCTAAGCTTCACAACAGGAATTTTTCTCGTCAGGAACACCGCTATATCGATCGACAAAAGAGGAAATATATGCAATGATCTTGGATCTACAAGAGAAGGGAACGGGACCGTTAAGAACTGAACGAGTTTTGTTCTATCATTATCAAGGGCGCAGATCAGTCGGCTTACGGACGACCTCATTTCGTCAATCAATCTAAGGGAGATATAGAGGGAAAATAATTAAGATTGAGAGCGTTGAGGTGATTGATTATGGTACACTTAACTACCTAACTATGTTTGAGATGACGGAAGACTTTCAGACTGTTGCCAACCACATCGCGGAAGTAATCAATCTGATACTTACTTCAGAAGAAACTCAGAAGTAGGATGATCCCGCTCATTTTATTTGCAGCTAGATAATTGCTGGTGCGAGAGTAAGAATCGATATGTGGTGGGCAACTTTGAGTGTTTGGTTGCAGTCATGGTTGTGAAAGTATTGGTCTCATTTCTACCGGTTGGATACACACATGAGGATATTTATCAGGCTTTTTCTTTTGTGGCGAAACGCCTTAGAGTTGACTAATTTCATACACTCAGGGATGTAATGGAATATATGCGCCTGTAACAACGATTTACTCAATTTCAGAATCTATTCTGCACAAAAGTACTTTGAAGCAAAATAAAAGTGCAATACTGTACAGTGAAATACAGTGCCAATTAATGCGCTATGGTGTAATTCAGAAAATTGAAATAAACTACTATTGTACAAATAACTATCACCGCCACCACACACACCCAATCCATCCCTACACACGCGGCCGTTGCGGCTGTTTCACGGTGGACTGCGACCGTTTCCTCTACTCTCGTCTCTCTCCCTACCGCAGCTGTCCCGGACATGGACACTAGCACCCCCGCCCCTCATCCAAACTCTCTCTCGCTGCATACATACGGAGCACTTCTTGCGGATCTCGCTCTCAACTCCGAGCCCTATCATATGTGGGCTACTACGATTGAGCATCTCCAGACACTTTTCCCCTGCACTAGCATCCTCCCCACCCCACCGACGGAGTATTTCATGGAAATTTCCCTACCGCCCCTCCCCATAGGGCTTCAAACCCCTAATTTCCCGCCTATTCTAACTGGTCTCGATGAAGTTTTGAAAATAAGGGTAAAGACGGAGATTAAAGTTACAAATATGGAACATACGAAGGAATAGTGCTTATTTTTCCCATCAATGTCCACTTTATCCTTATCATTGGAATTTAACAATCAAAAAGGAGCAGCTAATATCTGGTTCCATTTTTTTGATGTCTCAATCGACGAAGTTGGCCCCGATGTCGCCAAGTGTTACTGGGATACTCTTTATTCTCCCTAACTTGTACTTGTACAATGCACACTCCGTGCCCTTAGAAATAATAAAATTGTAGATGCAGACGAGATCTTGCCCAAAACTTTAATAATCTTGTAATGGAGTTCCATGGATGCTTTTTTTCGTACAAGTTGGATTTCGGACATCTCGTTAAATAATACCCTTTCCTACACCGCGCTCTTCACAGAAAAGTCTTACAACTTGTCCTTCTTTGATATTTTTCAGACTCCTATCGATGGAACGGGTACTGGAGTAGATATCGACAGGAAGTATATCTGGATCCTTCATTGCAACCATCGAAATGCCGTCATTCTGGTATAAAGCTAATTTCCCTGAAGATATTAGAGCCATTTATTTCTTAGCTCTTCCTTCGAATTGAATCTAAATAGTAAGAGCTACTTTTCTGAGCCGCTGAAATGCTAAACGAAAGCTGTCCGCATTTTTTCAATTGAAATACACTTTTTTCAGTTTACAAGAAAGAAATTGCTGTACTTAACGTACCCGCGTAGGTTTCCAACACGAATCCCCCTCAGGACGAAAAAGTGTTAAAAGTTTTCATAAAAGCTTCATGCTTTTTACCTCAACAAGAACTGGTGACTTAGTTCCATGTTTGAGTAGCTTGCTATGATTCACAGGGACACTGGTGATAGTAGCAAATTTTCCATTTTATTTCGTCATTATCGCGTGATATGGTCTTTTCAAGTCTTTTTTTTAAACCATCAGTTCTTTTTCCTGGTACTCTGGCAAAAAAGCGTAAATTCAGATGCGTTCTGAGGAAAGTCATCACCACGCCACTCTTGTAGCTCAAAATAGTTCTTGAGGGTAATAAAAGGATAATCGGGTCCAATAAACCCAAAATATCGAAACGCATACATCCAATTAGTGTGATACATAATAGATGTCAACGCAAATAACCATCCTCCTGGACGTAGTACTTTACGGGAAATCTGTGCGACAGCTCCCATTTCTTCGTCACATACGAAATTTTCATAAGCTGTACCGGCTCTCGACCGCGATTTTGGAGTACCGTATGGGTGATCTGTCAGCAGCATGTCGAACAAAGCGGCATCTTCCCCGATTTCTCCCTTACAAAACATCTGCCACCTCACTTGACGCCACTGAATACCTCGTTTTTCCAAGATATCAATTCTGTACGGCTCTTATTGTGCGGTTTCCAGTCTCTCTGAGCATTGTGTTCGGTGAGCTGATATCGATTCATGATTTGAGGCACAATAGAGCTCTTGACCTTCAAGCATCCGATCTGCCTGAACTCTGGTGGGGTAGGACCATCTTCTCCACTGAGCTGTGGATTTTCCTTAGAAGTATTTGATATATCAGAATGATGGGCATCCTATTCTGATTGCTAATCTTTATCCTCTTGCCCCTTCATTGCCAAGTAAGGGTGCAAATGAGTTCTCTCAGATTCAAGGGATGCCTTATACTTGGCTTCCTTCTGGGGAGAAACAGAGGGACGGACATGTCTATACTTCTCCAGTACCGTTGGCAATGTTTCACAGTCATTACTTGCACTCGATTGCACATCATCGTTAAAATTACATATCTGCAAAAGATTGTGATGAAGTTTTTCCGTATCATCTGGCCACTTGTCTTTTTCCAACAGTCTTTCGAACTCTCTAGCTTCTTCCATTGCTGCCTTTTCTTTTTAAATCGATCCAACACGATTTTACAGGAGACTGCCTTGTCTCTATAATCCCGGCAAAGACCTCGGAGTCGATAAAGAGTGTAGATCTGTGCTTTTACTTCGTCCTCTCCTTTTGTCCTCATAACTTCTGTAGCGGATTTCAAAGATGTTATGCTGAAAAATCTTCGGTATAAACAACATTCAACTAATACCATAACCTCCCTTGGGTTCGAACTGCCTACTTCCGATGAGACAGAAACGAATTCTTAGAGTCCAGAATTTGTAATCTCGCCAATTACTTCAATGATTTCCTCCGATAAACGTAATTCAGTTGCTGCAGTCTGTTTAACAGTACTCTCCCTTCTATGTGGCATACCATCATAATGAGATAACACATCTTTGGCTAACGGCTGTTTTCAATTTGGTGCGGCGCATAGTATAGAAGCCTCACCACGAAGTCCTCTCAATGCGTCATTAGAAAGTTGTGTACACATAGAACTCAGCGGTTTGTTTGCAATTTTGATACCCAGCAAGTTGTCTCAGTTTTCCAATATCGGACCACCTTTCAATACTGTTACGGGTCATGAAAATCCTTTCCAAGTGTCGAAATCTTCCTGTATCAATTCTTTCAATGTCATCAACCTGTGCACGCCGTCCACAACTCCAAAACACTCGTGTAGAGAGGACGACATTTGTTGTGCATCTGCCTCCGACATTTCCTGAATCTCCATAAAATGATTGAAAAATGACGATGTAAAGTGCCGGTCAAGGGAATTACTATGGGAGAACCAGAACCCGCAAAAATTACAGCTTCCTTAGTCTCAACTATATTCCCGCAAATGACTCTTTCAACATTTCCGAAGATCCTTTTCATGCGCTCAACACTTGAGCGGCTCATTTTCCGGATATATGTAAGTGTAACACAAGAATTTATAACATGAATCTTTATAACGCTATATGGGCCATTATTAAACAATGCTTGAATTATTTATATTTACTTCTGCTGGGTGTAGGACGGTAAAATAGATCTTTACAGCTAAAGCGCTTCCACATATAAAATTCATCGTATCATTATGTAAATCTAAGCTACTATTCTCATTCTCTTTGAGAGAGGCGTATCTAACATTAATGCAATCTTTTATCAATATTCCTCCCTATTATTGAATATTTAAGCCTTATTATTCCACTTGATAGTTTCTTTCCGGCTGCGAAACAATTTAAAGCGGCATACGTATCAGTTAGGACCTCTGCAATAATATGAAGCGTTCATACAGCAACCAAAAAGCACCGCGTATTTTGTACGCAAATATTTGTTCAGATATCTCTCGAATACCTAGAAGCCCTGGATAATTATTTCCCGCAGGGTAAATGAATTTCGCCGCTGATCTCAATCCTTCGTTTGTATATTTGTTTGAGGGAGACAATTTTATGTCGTACCATATTCGCTATCTCAAACGGGATCTATAGAAGTCACAATCCGTTGTAACTGTCTTATAAAATATCATTGCCTTAGGTGCTGTAAGTATGTATCGATGAGCGTAAGTTATGTAGCAGTAGAGGCTTAAACTAGCTCCAAAGTCGTAACCGGAGATCAAATCAGCTACAGAAGCACCGCGATCTTTGAAACGCGGTCTTCATTTCTAAACTTTTCTTCAATTACGAAAATGCAACCCAACATATGTGTGCTTAGGCGTTTCAATAAACGTTTCATTCGTATGGATGAAAGGTTCACGACTGTTAGTTAAGAGCATTATCTATCGCAAAATATCAATATCCATAAATGTATCCGTCGTTATTCACGATTAAAAGTCTTTAAAAATTTCAATCCATGTCACAGATTGGACAAATCATAGTCTTTTCACTGATCTATGCCTCTTTTTGTTACAAAAAAATGGTCCTTTCTGTAGGATAGCGGTCCTCTCCACAAACTTTTATCTTTTTCTTTCTCGTGAGCTTTCAAAAACAACTCTTCCCATCAATTTTCTTGTAGGAACAAAATCATGAAACAAATTATTTCCCATGAATCAAAATTCACTGCGCA
Organism: Kappaphycus alvarezii; assembly: GCA_002205965.3. NCBI lineage: Eukaryota > Rhodophyta > Florideophyceae > Gigartinales > Solieriaceae > Kappaphycus > Kappaphycus alvarezii. The sequence continues at coordinate 1,194,609 of NADL03000750.1, forward strand.
GCTCCATTTCTATTTTATCTTTGAGCATTTTTGGTCCTTTTTAAAGAAAGAAATCTTTCGACTCGTGATCCGCTTCGTCCTCCAAATTCATTTCCGAAATTTCATCAAGTAGATTTTTAGTTACTGCCCTGATTGCATACAAATTCAACGCTGCAGTATTGCCTCATATTTGTTATTTCTTCCGTGGCCGTGAAAGATTTCGAAGACGTCTCCCTATTTGAAGTTCGAGATCGACGTCGTTGTGGAACCCCCCCGGCACAAACTACCCCATTGACTCACCCCTTTTTTCCCTCAACATGACCAACCTCCGCCCGTCCCTCACCATCGCCAAGTCATCCCGAGGCCGCCGTCCCTCAACGCTCTGGCCCTGATTGCAAATGGTCCAACTGACTACGATGACTACTGTAGAAGAATTGACCGGGAAAGCGTTCGGAGTGGATCTGCCGCAACTGCTTCGAGCAGGAAGAAGAGGCAGAGGAGGATTTAGATGAAGAGGAGGTAGAGAAGAGGAGGTAGAGGAAGAGAAGGATGAAGAGGAGAACTGGGTGGACCCATGGAAGCCAGTAGTGTACAACGGTGGGGGAGCTCCCATGGAGAACGACGGGGAGACTGAGGGAGTAATCTTTATCTCTGAATCTTCCGACGAAGATGAAGAGAAGTGTGAAGAGGAAGACGAGGAGGGTAAGGGGGAGAGAGACATGGAAAGTGCTGTAATAGTGGGGAGAGGGCCGGAAAGTATGGGCCAGGTGGTCCCGACTCTGGAACCGGATGGGAGCATCTTCAGTGTTCTATATATTTCCAGGAGGCAATGGGGAATTCCAAGCCGTTCGCGGATATTTGTGGGGACTGCTTGGGTGAAATGGATATTTTGAGGGAACTGTTTGGCTCTGATCTAGAGGAATAAGACATTAAGATAAAAATCTAGATATTTATCCTGATAGTATCTGCTGTTGGTCTTTCTCGTTCACACGATTCCATTTGGTGCATTTTATGGTTTTTATTATGTTATTTTCAGACTTTAGGGTTAGCCAAAAAAAAGTCTATTTAGCCCGCTTACCTGCTTCCTCTTGTAGAGGTCAAGGAAGTTGGCAGACAACTTCAAGTCAAGTCCCGAGTAGTAAGAAGTTGAGAAATAACTTCAGACCCAAGAATCATTTTTCTTCCGCTGGTCAGATCATCAGTGATAGACCCTGCCCTTCTTATACTTGCTTGTAGCCCTCTCAACTGTTGTCCTTGTCCGCCTTTTTTTGTTCGCTCAACTACACCACGGGAGCACTTTTTCGCTTGCAGAACCTCCTTCTCGGGGTATTTGGTTCTGAGTATCTCTTCTCCCGAAGATTTACCCCTATCACTTCTATCGGGTGTGTTTAATGGCTGTTGAGACCAGCATAACCAGCATATTGTAACCATTGAGACAATAAACAGTACCTGGATCTTTCAAAAGGCTTTCCAATTTATGTCTCAAGAGCAACCGAAAAATGGTTCGCAGAAAAGAAAGTAACTCTATTGAACTGGCCCTCTCGAGCTTCCATAGAAAACCTTTGGTTAATTATTTCGATGCAGTTTATGGTGGTGGGAGACAGTTTGGATCAATTAAAAAGTTAAAGGAGCGCTTGAAAGGCCACGTTCCGTGCGACATCGGTTAGCACCGCGCACGCGTCTGGGTGTCAGCCTCCACGGGAGGATATTGGGATAGGCACAAACCTTCCTCTAACAGCCGTCGCGAGCAGGGGCTCATACCCTCTACGCTTGGCGGAAATAGCTGCGTTGAAGGAGTGGAGTGGGTTGAAAGTACGCAATCTCCTATGAGAGTGCGCAAGAGGATTGACGAACGTGACGTCAAAGAGGCCTGTTCCTCCCTTGCTACCCATTGCCTGGATATCCGGCCTTGTGCAGTGAAGCCCCAGTGAAGCCCCTGTCGCTGCTCGATGGCCGGGTGACGGGCTGTCTTCTGAAGGTCTTGGGCGAGGAGGACGACTTGACGGTCGTGTTGTCGGGTTCGGTGCCCGCCACGCAGGAAGTGCAGGAGTTGATGTTGAGGACCTCAAGGCATTTTGTTCGTGGGCACGGCGTGTCCGGAGGCGAAAAGAGGGATTTGGAGGTAGTACTGCAGCCACACTGAGAATTCACGGGCGTCAATACTGGTCTTGAGGTCGGGGCACGGAGCACAATAGACCCATTCCTTTGCGCCGGGAATGCCCATAGAAGCCCGGGAAGCTTGCCTCCGTTGGACGCTGAGGGGGATCTCTTCTTGTACTACGACATGGGCTGCTTCTGTTAGTGTCTTTTGCGGAGGGGTTTTGCTTGAGCAAAATACGCTAAAGGAGAGGAGTCGTGAAGGCAGGCAGGAGATTGACCATATTCGGTGGACGCGAACGGCACCATTGTACATCGCAAGATCCTTGATAGGTGCCGGTAAGATTCGGTGGCCAGCCTATTGGCAGCTGCGCTAGAGGCAAGGAAAGCGGGCCCGCGGTGCTTTTTGCCGATGTGAACCCTAAGCCGAGGGTGGGTTTCTTAGGGTCCAGGGTTTTCACCGGCAGTTGGAGTTCTCGGAATATATCTGGGTCCAGTACTCCTCCGGCGAGTGTCCGAAGACATCGCTCCATCATGGCATCAAAAGTAGCGGCGCCCTCCGCCGTGCAAGAGGGTGGCACCACAAGGAGGAGGTATCCTATCTTGCATACCCCGAAGCAATTTCGCAAAAGCTGAAAAGCCATCTGCGTATTGTTAATGTCTATAACGGCTTCGAGGAACGGTTCGAGGACTGGACGTGATTAGTGAAGAATTTGTTCGTCCAGTCCGAGGAGCCGACAGGGGCGTTTAGGGCACTTGTACCCTCGCTAAATTCTTGCTTCACCTAATTTGGATACAGACATTGAAAGGGCGCCGGCGGCGCTGTGGGCCAGCAGACCCTGCATTTGGGCAGGGATACTATAGGTGTAGTCCCCTGCTGGTGGCACTGATGGACGAGAGTATTTCAACTGATCGCTAAGTGCGTAAGCTTACATCCACTACCCTAGCCTTCTCAGGAACAACTGGTGTAACCTTAGGATGTGACCTACCTTCCAATTATTAAACTACCCAAACTTCTACCCTCTGGCCCTCGGGCAATGTCAGACTAACATGAAAGTACCGCATTGTTTCAAAGCAAACTTGAGCGTTACGAGCAGTACCGTAGGTAGTTTCAGGCAGCCTTCCACAGCAAAGTGCGGGTCAACTCGCTTGGCTACAAACAGATTAGTCAAGTCTAAAGTTTCCCCTGGTCATGCGTGGCCGAATCTATCTCTTCCCCGATCAGTAATTTTCATTTTTCATAGGCATTTGAGTCTGAAAGAGAAGGCTTCTGCGGGTGAGTTCATCGTGGTTGTGGGTTTGCTCCTATCCTGTCAATTTTGAAAGAATTTCGGCAGAAATTTTTGAACAGCATTTCGTACAGTATTGGTGAATATTGCAAAGAGGAAGTCGCTGGAAACCGATGTTAGGGTTAAAGTACCGAAGTTTGGAAAGTCCCAGTATCACAGGGCAACGATTCTTGTACTTGCGATCCCCTCCAAGTTTATGTTCGATTTCGCTCGATCTACATTCTCCCCCTCTGCGTAGAGTAACCTCTCAAGTGCAAGTTTTCATCTGAGTCTCTTTTCTCTCTGCCAGGCATACCACTTCCTACTGGGCCTCCACCAACAGCCACCTCATGCGCAGCTTCCCCAGTAACATGCGATGACCGATCCGCAAGCCCCGTTCTTTCCCCGCCCAAATTTTCCGTCAAGACATTCAGCTTTTCTACCATTACACACAGCATCTCTCTCCACTCCCCTCCGTCCACATTCTCCTCTGCCAAGGCTGCTTCTGTCCCCGCAGATCGCGCTTCCAACAAGGCAGACCGCATTTCATGGAAAGCCTGTCGTACCCTCCGCGAAAGAGATATGCTTCCATCTCCATCCCTACAACGCCCAACAGTCATCCCGTCACTGGAAACCTTTGCTTTCCCTCTCTTGTAATTCTCAGAATTGTGCACAGTGCCCCCCCGTGGAACTGAGGCCAGATACCTGAGATGCGCTGCTGTGCTTGCCCCAGTCTCATTCACTAAATTTGTTAGCATTCCGCCTCTCTCCAACAGCTCCGCTGGCCGTCCCATCTCTGCCACCTGTCCTTTATCCATCACGATAATCCGATCACACTGCACCACCGTATGAAGCCGGTGTGCAACCGTTAGTACGGTACAATGCCCCATTTCTTCGCTTAACGTTTGCTGAATCTGCGCATCTGTCTCTTGGCTCACGCTACTCGTTGCCTCATCCAACACCAAGATCTGACTATCACGTAGCAGTGCCCGTCCCAAACATAGTAACTGCCGCTGTCCGACACTCAAATTCGATCCCCCTTCTGCAATAACATAGTCTAGGTCAACCTTTTCCGCCATTGTGGCTTGCAGTCCACAAGCCACTAGTGCTTCCTGGACAGACCCCTCGTCATGTTCTCCAAACATATCTAGATTAGAACGCACCGTCCCGGAAAAGCAGACTGGTTCCTGAGGAATGATTCCCAGCGAAGATCGCAAATCAAAGAGCCGCAAGGTAGCTATATCCACTCCGTCAATTACAATCCGCCCTCCCTGCAGCTCGTATAGCCGGAAAAGACATTGGATTGCAGAGCTTTTTCCAGCACCGGTCCTCCCCACAATGCCAACATGTTCGCCCGGTTCGACTACAAAAGACACCGCTTGCAACGCGGGTGCTAAATCTTCCCTGTAACGCATCTCGACGTTGCTAAATTCTACGCGCCCCTTCTTGGGCCAGCGTGAACGTCTCGCACGCATGCTATGCTGAAGTTGAACCAACTTCTCTTCAGATATAAGACCCTTGGAGTCTAACGACATTTCATCTCGAGACGAATGCTCTTGTTCTTCTAAGAATGCTTCAAGTCCTCCGGGTTCTTCCTGCTTAAATGGTGGCTGCGAATATTCGGCTACTCTTTCAATAGCTGACATTTGAGACTCTGTTTCTGTGAACTGCCGAACACTCCACGTCATCCCACCCAGGATTTGCATTACATAGGATAACACAAGCCCACTCATACTCGCAGACAATTGTCCAGGCGGTGCAAAGAGCGCGAGCGATGTGGCTCCAAATATGAGAATTGTACCGAGCGATTCAAGACGTACCGAAATCCACCGGTTGGCGCTAGATGACGCATACGTAGTCTTATTGAGCATGTCCGTGTACATGTCAGAGATGTGCGTGGCGCGAGGTACGACACCGTATGCCCGGATAGTGACCACGCCATCGAGGGTCTCCCCGAAGTGAGAGTACAGCGGACTGCGAGCCAGGGCCTCTAGACGGCGAAGGTCTACACTGGATTTGCGATAAAACTCTTGCACGTAAAGGCATAC